>CM035410.1:181596138-182196138 GCA_020310875.1 Ceratopteris richardii
TTTTCACTTATTGATACCCCATTCCTTTTAATTAATATTTAACACAATTTTTAACATTCTCTTCACCTTATTTATTTATTTATTTATTTATTTAACGCTCTCTTCTCTTTATTTATTTATTTATCATACTCTCATTTATTTTATTTATTATTATTATTATTATTATTATTATTATTATTAGTAGTACACTATTGTTAAAATTCTTTTCACATGCTTAGTCCTAGTTTTTTATTCTATATAAAGCCATGGATCCCAACATGCCCAAAATGAGATTAAGAAATGCAATGTTGCACTCCAGCAAATGCAAAGTGATGACAACAACCTAGTTAGGGTGGCGAAGGCCATTATCATCGCTCAAGAACAAGGCACACAATCCAAGATTGGTGTGAAAAAAATCCAATTTTCATGATGCGATGGGCGAAAGTATGGCCAATTTGCTCTTTCATGGCTATCCCAATTTGATGATTTTTATTCTGACAAATGGTATTATAAAATTGACAAAGTGAAGTTTGTTACTAATTATTTGGTGGGTAAGGCCCAATTATGGTGGAATGTTTTACAACATAGCACCAATCACCCCACATGGGTTGCATTTCAAGAAAAGATCAAGGAGTCCTTCCTTCCTCCTCAATTCCACTTACATGCTCATCAACATGGACAACTTTTGGATGGAAAGATGGAGATACTGTGTCTACATACACTGAACATTTTTGGCAACAACTACTACTTATTCGTTCGCTTGAAACAATTCCTAAAGATACCTTGCAACGGAAGTATGAAGATGGTTTAGATATAAGAATCCAAGTCAAGCTCAACATGCTCTTATCATTAGTGTCCATGTGAAAGGCCAAATTACCACCTTACACTTCTTTATATATGTTCTTTAATAAAACATATAGTGGCCTAGTCAATCACACACTGTAAGTTCGACCACATTTGTAACACGTAAGAAGTTTGTGTTTGTGCTCCTTATGTATTGTGTTTTTCTACGTATTCTGCAGCCTCTGTGTGGAGTACCGTGTGCGGCGCTAGGAGCTCGGTTTTCTACTCCTAGGATATCGTCGTGGAGCTCTTGAGAAGGAGAGTGCAATGTGGTGCATCGCCATCGAAATACTTCACTGGTATCAGAGCATTTTGATGCAAAAGATTTGTTCCTTTTGTGCGAGCGAAGCTAGCACCTGCCCACCCACCCAAGGCTTTCTCCAAGCCTTATGACTAAGGCGGCAACCAAGGCATAGACCTTGGCATACCTTGTCATCCAAGTCACCGAAGTCACCATTGGTGCTGTTGGCTGCACGTGAGGGAGGACCTCAACGATCAAGGAAGATAGAGGTTCCCGATACTTCCTGGGAGATCACCCATCCCAGTATTTTCCCCCTGGGGCTCGCTTAACCGTGGCAATCTCTTGCCACTAATCTACACTCTTGTGGTGTTTAAAGAAGGGGAAAGACTAAGGTTAACATTACCTTGGACATGTTTTGGTCCCTCAAAGCTTCATCTTTTGCTTTCAAAGCCTATTTTTGAAGCATTTTTGGGGTGTCTTTTGGAGCCATTTTGGAGTACTTTTGCACATAGTTCTCTTCACATAGGTCCAAGGACATCAAGAAGAGTATTTTTTGTATTTCTCTGATAATAAATATCAACCTTTGGGGCCGTGTTTTCAGCCACACTCGTAAAACTACAAGTTTCTCGAAAGCTTTTCAATTTTGGTGGGAGCAGCTATTGCAAATTTATGCAGGTTTTTGAGCCTAAAACATCAGAGTTGATAGACACTTGCACGTGTTATTGGCTAGTTTTTGGGCTATGCATTCAGACTTTTAGTGTCATTTTACTGCATATATTGAGCACATACACATCATGTACACTTCTGTGGATAGCGCTTATGTACGTCCATGTGGTCATTGATATAGCAGATATGTTTTTGCATAAAGCCTTTTACGTTTGATAAAGAGGTCGTCGTGAGGTTTTCTTAATTGGGAGATGCCCAGATGTTAGGGTCTCTTCGGTGATGCAGGTGGAAGACTTACCCAACCTCGCGATAGGAGATGTTTGATAGTTGTCAATAGGTGCTCGATAAGCCTAGTTAGCTTCTATTGGGTAATTAATTATATGCAGTGGAGTCAGTGATTCACTATCATGTAAACATGTTAGTACTTGAAGTTTTATGATATTTTGACACTACTCATACGCTCATTTTGCAGAGGATACTCTAGCAAACTTTTTCTAGATTTTTTGGTTTTGTCAACTATATAGTGGTCGATTTACTCCTTGATACACTTATTCATTGGTGTTTGGACTCTTCTAGCTCCATTATCATTCTATTGAGTTCTCTACATTGTGACATCAAAGGTCTCAAGCACATCTGGTGGATCAACGTCTATTGCTAGTGTTCCAAGGAGGAGCTATAACTTGCAGGGCAAAAACCATTTTAAGATCCGAAAATTTGATGGCACAAACTTTGCTCTATGAAAGAATCAGATTAAAGATGTGGTGATTCAAAGGAGGCAATGGAAGCCAATAAATGGGATTTCAAAGAAGCCTGCTGACATGGATGAAGATGATTGGGATGAGTTAGATGAAATGGCCAAGTCTATCATTCACTTGCACCTGACAGATAATGTTTACTTTACAGTATTAGACCGTGAAAGTGCAAAGGAACTTTGGAAGAAGTTATGCAATACATATGAAAAAGAGACGGCATCAAATAAAGTGTATCTGATGAGAAAATTATATGAACTTTGCATGAAGGACATAGATAGTGTTGCTTCTCATCTAAATCACTTTGATGTTATATTCTCCCAGTTACAGGCTCAGAAAATGGATATGGATAATGAAATGAAAGCAGTATTGTTGTTATATACCTTTCCATCATCATGGTATACATTTTGCATAGCTATTAGCAATAGTGCACCTGGTGGTAAACTCATCTATGATGACATATGTGGAGCACTCTTGAGTGAGGAGATTCGTAGAAAATATATGGTTGGCACTTAGAGTGAAGATGCATATAATGTTTGTGATTCTTACCAGGGAAAGAATCAACAACGTGGTAGGAGCAAGAACAAGGTAAAGTATGGTCAACGGAATAAGAGTAGAAGTAAATCAATGAAGAGGGATATTGAATGCCATTATTGTCATATGAAGGGACACATGAAGAAAAACTGTTATGTATTAAAGAATGCTAAAGGCAAAGGACAAAATATTGATGGGCATGTTAAACAATTACCTACATCATCTACTTCGACTGTGAAGATTGAAGAAATCAATGCTATTTCTGATGATGTTCATGTGTTGACACTTGATAGTATTGTGCCAACTGAGGCTCTTATGGCTGATTCTCTTTACCACACGTGACTGCTAGATTCTGGTGCTTCTTTCCATGTGACAACACACAGAGAATGGTTCTCTAATTATGCAGCAAAGTCTCTTGGTACCATCAGACTTGGTGACTCTTACCAGTGTGACGTTGTGGGGATTGGAGATGTGGTTGTGCAGTTCATTGATGGTTCAAAATTTTCTATGCATAATGTATGCCATGTACCTCAATTATCACGCAGTTTGATGTCAGTTAGTCAACTTGATGACCTTGGCGACAAGGTGGTCTTCTATGCTCAGTCCTTTCGCATATCAAAGGGCAATATGGTTATTGCAAAAGGAAGAAAAGTTGGCTCACTTTATCCTTTATTTGTATCACAGAAAGAACACTTGTTAGTTGTTACTGAAAAGCCTCTGGCTTATATTTGGCATGGTCTTTTGGGCCATATATCTCGTAGTGGAATGGAATATCTTTCTCATTTTGGCTACTTAGCTGTGTTATCTTTCTCTGATTTTTCATTTTGTGAGCATTGTCAATATGGAAAGCAAACCAGAAATGTGCATAGAACGCACATTGACTCTTCAATTCAGCCTTTAGATCTTGTTCATACAGATGTGTGTGGTCCTATGCCCACTAGGTCCTTAGGTGGTTCTCTTTACTTTGTCACTTTCATAGATGATGCTACTAGAAAAGTTTGGGTATATCCTATCAAATCGAAGGATGAGGTATTCCCTACTTTTAGAAAATGGCTTGCTTCAGCTGAGACTAAAAAAGGAACTAAGCTTAAGGCTTTACATTCAAATAATGGGGGTGAGTATACCTCACATGAATTCAACCTTTTCTGTCAATCTAGAGGGATTCGTAGAGAGCTTACAGCTCCTTATACCCTAGTATAGAATGTCGTAGCTGAAAGGATGAATAGAACTATTCAAGATAGAGTAGTTTCTATGTTGCATCATGCAAACCTCTCACAAGGCTTTTCGGCAGAAGCAGTATTGAGTGCAGTTCATGTGATTAACCTTACACTTAATATTGCCAAAGGTCTGAAAGTGGCACAAGAGTTATGGACAAGGAAGCCACCATATTATGAACTTCGTCGAGTTTTTGGGTGTGAAGCATATGTTCATATACCCAAGAATCTTAGACAGAAGTGGGACCATAAATCAAAGAAATGCATTTTTCTTGGATATGGTCGAGAAGGACAATTTGGATATCGCTTATGGGATCTTGAAACATGTTCAGTAACAAGAAGTAGTGATGTCATTTTTAATGAGTCTAAGATGCATAAACATCCCATTAAGGAGGTTGAAGTGAGAAGGGTGGTGTTTGAGGATATTAATCCTCTAGTTAGCATGCATAAAAATGTTGCACATAGGGATGTTCAAGAGAATGTCCGATCATATCAGTCTGCACATGTTCCTGTTCAGCAAGCATTTAGACGCTCTACACGTGTCTCACATCCACTTGATAGATATGTTCTAGGTTTAGATTTTTTTATGCTAACATATGCCGGTGAGAGTTCTTGCTACAAAGAGGCTATGCAGACACAGGATCATGTCAAGTGGGAGTGTGCCATGAAGAGTGAGTTGGATTCTATTCACAAGAGTGGTACTTGGGATTTAGTACCTTTGCCAAAGGCAAGAAAGCTTTACCATGTAAATGGGCATATAAGCTGAAATTCACATCAGATAGTGCTTCTCCAAAGTATAAAGCACGACTGATTGCAAAGGGTTTTAAGCAACAACATGGTGTTGATTTCGCGGAAATCTTCTCTCCAATGGTCAAGATGACTACCCTGCACATGTTGCTTGGATTCCTTGCAATGGAGGACTTAGAGCTAGTCCAAATGGATGTAAAAACTACTTTCTTGCATGGAGATCTTACAAATGAGATCTATATCGAAAGAGTTATGTAGTTCATGGCAAGGAAAGTCTAGTTTGTAAGCTCAAAAAGAGCTTGTATGGACTTAAACAGTCCCCTAGACAATGGTACCAAAAGTTTGATGCTTTTATGAAGTCTCAAGGCTATTCTCAAACCAATGAGGATCATTGTCTCTACACAAAGAGATGCTCAGATGGCAGCTTGATATGCGTGATACTTTATGTGGGTGATATGTTGATTGCTGGGAAGTCCTCTTATGATGTCGATTCTAAAAAAGAAGTTGAGTTAGACATTTTATATGAAGGATTTGGGGGATGCCAAACATATTCTTGGCATGTGCATTACTCGTGATAGGAGTAAAAGATGCATATACTTGTCTCAAAGTGAGTAAATATCCAAAGTACTTCACAGTTTCAATATGCAGGGTGGAAAGGCATTGAGTACACCTTTACCCACATATGTGAAATTGAGCAAGGATGATTGCCCCAAATCAGATGAGGAAAAGGAATTCATGACCAAAATTCCCTATCAATCTACTATTGGTAGTCTCATGTATGCTATGGTAGCTACGAGACCAGGCATTGCATTTGCAGTGGGAGTTGTGAGTAGATATATGTCTAATCTTGGCAAGGAACATTGGGAAGTGGTCAAGATGATTTTGAGATATCTGAGTGGCACTAAGGACAAGTGTCTATGCTTAGGTAGAGGGAAAGCATCAATTATTGGTTACACAAATTTTGACTATGTTGGTTTGTGTAGACAATCGTAAGTCTACATCAGGGTACATTTTTCATTTTGCTGGAGGTGCTATCTCTTGGAGATCGGTCTTCAAGAATGTACAACTGTTTCCACCACAAAAGCAGAGTATGTTGCAACAAGTGATATGTAAGGAAGCATTGTGGCTTTCTCATCTTGCTTGTGATATGGGTTTACCTCAACATGTACCTCATTTTCTCAGTGACATTCATAGTGCCATGGCTTTGGCTAAGAATCTGGTTTATCATGCAAAGACCAAGCACATTGAGGTGAGATATCACTTCATTAGAGATTGCTTAGCCACTGAGCACATTATTCTTGAGAAGGTTCACACTTGAGATAATGTTGCAGATGCTTTGACTAAAGCTCTACCACAGGATAACTTTCAACACTATTGTCACTTAATGGGGGTTACTTGATTCATGATCTTACATAGTCACTTGTATACTGTGTAACATGCCCATCAGGTGGGAGGTATAGTTTGTATACTTACACTCAGGTATTATTTATCATTCTTTATTTTTTCTCCCATAGTTGCTTTGGCCATATTGGCCTTCAGTGGGAGATTGTTACCGTTAGTGTCCATGTGAAAAGCCAAATGGCCACCGGACACTTCTTTGTATATGTTCTTTAATAAAACATATAGTGGCCTAGTCAGTCACAAACTATAAGTTTGACCACATTTGTAACACCTAAGAAGTCTATGTTCATGCTCACCGTGTACTATGTTTTTTTGCGTATTCTGCAGGCTTTGTGTGGAGTATTATGTGTGGCCCTAGGAGCTCGATTTTCTACTCTGAGGATATCGTTGTGGAGCTCTTGAGAAGGAGAGTTCACTTTGGTGCATCACCATCAAAATACTTCACACACCACATCCTACAACCCTCTATGAAGCTATTTCTTTTGCACATGATGCAGAGAAGGAGTTTCAATCCATCACCAAGTCTATTCGCTTAGAACAAACATGCCAACAACAACAACCAATCAAGCCCACTCTTCCCTTCAAGCATCCTTTCACTACTTTCTCTTCCCCTACTTTTCAACACCTACCTACTTTTCAATGCCCTCCTCAATCTAATTTCACACCAGTTCACAAGTCAAACCCCTTACACCCTACCAAGCCTCCAACCCTTCAAACTACGATGATGGATGCTCAACAAAAGAGGCCCCATATCACTTGCTGGCATTGTGGTAAGTTTGGTCATACTAAAGCTAAATGTAGGTTCTGAATTAAGGACATGAAACCTATCAGAACTAAAGTACACAACATGGAGGTGGTTCTTGAAGACATTCAGCCTGATTGGACTAAAGAAGCATTGGAAAAGGATCTAAGTACCTTGGGTAATGCAATTTCTATTCATTCTTTACTTTGCATGCAAGGTATTATGAATGGTAAAGTTGTTAATATTTTACATGATGATGGTAGTTTGCATGATTTTAATTCTCATACATTAGTGCAAGATCTCTAATTAAACCCACTTCTTCTATGTATACAGTTAAGGCTGCAAGATCACCAATTAAACCCACTTCCTTCTATGTATAAAGGTAAGGCTGCATTTCAAGGAAATAGATATAATGTTACAAGTGAAGTGCGTAACGTTCAGATTTGTATAGGTTCATACATAGATGAATGCACATTCTTAATTGCTCCTTTGCAGTCCTATGATGTTATATGTGGCATGCCTTTTCATCATCATTATAATCCATGCATCGATTATCACACACACACACATACAATGAGCTTTAAGTTTAACAATCAAGATATTTCTTTGTCTGCAATGCATGGCTTCCAACCATTTCCATTGATTAGTCATACTCAAGTAGAACATGCATTTAGGAAAGGTTACAACTCATGTATTGTTTTTTTCAATACATAGTTGATTACACACATACACTTCCTAATGCACATAAATCATTTATGGATTCCTATAAGGATTGTTTTATGGCGGATTTTCCTTCTAAACTACCACTTTCTAGGGGATCTCTTGACCATAATATAGACTTAATTCTTGGTAGTTCTCCTCCCCATAAAGCACCTTATAGGCATGGACCTTTACATCAACAAGAAATAGCTAATCAAGTTAAGGAGTTACTTCACAAAGGACTTATAAGACCTAGTTCTTCTCCCTTTGGAGCACCCGTTCTTTTAGCAGAGAAGAAGAACAAGACTTATAGGATGTGCATTGACTATAGAGCACTCAATAAGATCACAATTAAAAATAGATATCTTATTCTTAGGATAGATGATTTGCTAGATAAACTTCGTGGAGCACGTGTCTTTAGCAAAAGTGATCTTAAATTTGAGTATCATCAGATAAGAATGACACAAAATGACATTTACAAGACTGCCTTTAAAAATCAAATTGGTCACTTTGAATTCATGATAATGTCTTTTGGACTCACCAATGCACCTGCTACATTTGCATATATGATGAATAATGTTTTTCTTGATTACCAAGCTTTTATTCTTGTTTTCTTTGATGATATACTTGTGTATAGTGAGAATGACAATGACCATGAAAATCATTTAGCAACTGTTGTTAATTTGTTACACAAAAACAAACTTTATGCCAATCCTGAAAAGAGTTATTTCTTCCAAAAAGAATTAGAATATTTAGGCCATATCATTTCTAGTCAAGGCATTCATGTAGATCCAAAGAAAATAAAGTAATTGGAGAATGGATTGTACCTCAATCTGTGAATGATGCATGCTCTTTTTTAGGATTAGCTAGTTTTTATGGAAAGTTTGTCAAAGGCTTTTCTTATTGATCACTCCCGCTCACATTATTATTGAAGAAAAAGTTAAAATTTGCATGGGGATTAGCACAACAAAAATCTTTTGAAAAACTCAAACATGCACTTTCTCATGCACGACACTTTCTCTGAAAAG
Organism: Ceratopteris richardii; assembly: GCA_020310875.1. Classification (NCBI taxonomy): domain Eukaryota; kingdom Viridiplantae; phylum Streptophyta; class Polypodiopsida; order Polypodiales; family Pteridaceae; genus Ceratopteris; species Ceratopteris richardii. The sequence continues at coordinate 181,604,982 of CM035410.1, forward strand.
ATTATAGTACATATGATAAGGAACTTTTAACTGTTGTGCATGCTTTAATAATTTGGAAACATTACTGTATGGGTTTTGAAGTTCTATTCAAAACAATCCAACAGGCTATTAAGCATTTATTAAATCAACCATTCACTTTTGATAGACACATTAAATGGGCTTCATTCATACAAAATTTTCAGCCTATGATTCAATATCAACCTGGAAAAGCTAATGTTGTAGCTAATGCCCTTAGTTGCTTCCCATCCCCACAAACCAATATTGTTTCAATTAATAATTTTCTGCAGTTTATATTCATTCATTTCATGGCATGATCCCTACTTATGCATCTGATTTGTATTTTTCACAAACATGGAATGCTTTCAATAATTCTACAGCATTTAGTGAGGATCACTACACTTATCATAATGGATTCTTGTATTTCCAACACAAGTTATGCATCACAGAAGGTTTTAAAGAATTTGTTATGAAAGAGATGCATGAACCATCGTATATGGGTCATAGGGGCATACAAAGTACTATTTCGACATGTAAAGAGTTTTTCTTTTGGTCGAATATGGAAAAGGATATTGCACAATATGTTTCCCATTGCATTGTGTGTCAACGTGTAACAACATCATGGTAAATCATTTGGATTATTAATTCCACTCCCCATACCTAATGGACCATGGGAACAAATCTCTATGGATTTTATTACTGGTCTTCCTACAGCTTCATCTCAAAGTGATATGATTTGAATGATTGTTGATAGATTTAGTAAACAAGCGTATTTCATTCCTTGTAAAAAAGACTCTTTCTGCACCTCAATCTGTTAAGCTATTTATTAAATGTAATTTTCCACATCATGGTTTTCCAAAAGTTATTCTTTCAGATCGAGATGTTCGTTTTTGTAATCACTTTTGGGTTGCATTATTACAAAATTTAGTTTCTAAAATAGACTTTAGCTCTACATTTCATCCTGAAAGTAATGGGCAAAGCAAAGCTACGAATAGTACTATTTTGAATTTATTATGTTGTTATTCTTTAGATAATCCAAGTAATTGGGATGAGAAACTTCCTTTACTACAATTTGCATATAATAACACAATCCATACCACTACTGGACGTGCACCATATGAAATGTGTATGGAAAAAAGCTTCCCATGACTCTCATTCAAACTGATATATCTATGGCTGATTCTTTTGCACAAGATCATATTTCAAACAAAGTGAGGGAAACATTGATATCGTGCAAAAATTGGCAAAAATGGAAGTCACCTTAGACCTTGGTACTCTATTGAAATGCTCTCTAGTATGTAAGAAGCAATTCTATAATGAATACATCAACAAACCCCAAAAATCTCAAGACAAGAAGAAGTGATAAAAAAAAGTTATAGGGCATCATTTAGAGTATCACGACACAAATTGATTCAAATGCCCCTATGGTAATAGAAGAGATCAAGGGATATGCAGTCCTAGGTGCCCAGTTGGACAGTGGAGCAACATTTAATTTGATAATAGAATACACGATGAAGGCCCTCATACTTACCCAAATGGAGGATACTCCTATGTCCTTAAGAATGGCTGATCAAACCCAAGTACCCGTAGGTATCTTGAAAAATGTAAGTACAATCATAATTGGGGGATTAGAGTTTAACATCGACTATTTGATAGTCAGACCAAGAACCACTGAAGCTACCTTTTCCATATTACTGGGACAACCATGGTTGGTACAAGCCAACTGTGTGCATGACTAGCACATAGGTTTTATCACCATTGGGTCAAAGTCCAGTCGTGTGCAGATCCAATTTTCTTCAAATTCAACTACCAAGAGTTTGGTGACAAATGATGAATTGGAGAAAAAGGCAAACGAGAAGGAGACTCGGGAAAAAGTCCGAGTGAGGTTTTCTTTAAACACTAAGCCTTACAATGTTTTGCTTCAAGATGGATTCAATCAGCAGTTGTCTGACTCACAAAACACAAGAATGAGGGAGTATGAGAACCCATTAACTTATGAAGATGACTCAGATCAAGAGTTGCTAGGATGTTTGATAGGTGTGAGTCAATTTGAATGTTATATGATGAATATAGATTCAAGGGAAGTCAAGACCAGCAATTCCCTAGATGTAGGAATCCTAGAAGAGGAATAGAACCCCGAACTGGCCACAATAGTGGAGGTAAGACAATTGAAAGGGAAAATTAAGGCCCTAGAAGTTGAACTCCAAAAGAGAGATCCAATTGAAAAGGAAAAATTTAATGATTTACTGGCCAACAATGTGTGCATGATTGGTGAGAATGTTTCGATTAGAGCCATGTCAAGAGGTGAAAAATACTTGAGAGAAGATAGCGTGGAGAAATGGGAAATCTCCACAAAGAAGTTATTGAGCGTCATATCAGAGTTGCATGACAACATGTGAGAGCATAAAATCGATGTTAAAAAATCATAGCACAGCTTTTGCATGGACATATAGTGACTTGAGAGGAATCGATCCCCAAATCTGTCAACATTACATTGATTTAGAGGATGGTGTAAGGCCAATACATCAACGACTCAGGAGAACAAACCCTATCTATTCAAAATTAATTAAAGCCGAATTGATCAAGCTACTAGAGGCAGAATTTATATACCCTATTGCATTCAACGAATGGGTATCACTGATCGTGGTCTTCCAAAAAAGAATTAAAAAAATCTGAATCTGCATAAATTACCGAAAATTGAACGAGCAAACAAAAAAGGACCACTTTCTGTTACCCTTCACTAACCAAATCTTGGATAGGATAGCCGGCCATAAATTGTCCTCTTTTTTAGATGGTTTCAGTGGATGTAACTAGGTTCAAATCTATGAGGAGGATTAGCCAAAAACCACTTTTACCATGGAGTGGGGAACATATGCATACTACATCATGCCATTTGAATTATGTAATGCACCAACCACATTTCAAAAGGCTATGATTGCAGCATACCAAGACTATCTGCAAGATTGGATGGAAATCTTTCTGGATGACTTTGTCATCCAAGGGGATGATGAGAATATGACTGTGAGAATCGAAGCCATTTTAAAAAGGAGTATTAAGTGTTGGAGTTAGACGTCTATGGAAGCACACGAACAACACAATGAAGAAGAAGAAGCTTGAAGCACAACACACAATACTGAATGTACTACCACTAGAATGTACACAGATAAGTAGCCCATTAGGGCAATAGGCATATATACAAGCCGAGGGAAAAAAACCTTCTAAAGAGGGAAAAAATTGCCCCGGCGGTCCTAGAGTGTTCACACACATCGCTACCTAAATATATCAACAAATCCCCCCCAGGAGTGATGCGGTGAACAAGGAGCTGGCACTCATGTATAAGGAAGTGCCAAGCTATATGGAATCAATCCACAAAAGGAAGTAAGCCCAAAGCTTTGCGCAAAGCTTCAACTTCTCCCTAGGCAGAGCCTTTGTGAAAAGGTATGCAATGTCCTCTTGCATAGACACATATGCCAAGCTGATCTCCCCAGTGGAGAACCTCTAGCGAAATATGTGCTTAACTGCCTGCCAATACTTGACACCTAGGCAATGCATAAACCTGCTCATCTGTGAGACAACAGAGTGAATATCTGGCCGAGTAATGCATAAGTAAATCAAGCATCCAACAGCATGCTGATAGAGAACAACATCAAATGCATCTCCAGCATCATGAGGACTCAATCGTAAATCTATCCCCATAGAAGTGGCAATAGGCTTACAATCTTCAAGGCCAAAACATTGTAATAATGTGTTAATATATTTCGTTTGACACAAAGCCATTCCACCATCAACTTGCATAAACTAAATGCCCGAATGGTGATGCAAATGCCCCAAATTAGACATCTCAAATGAGGCATGCAAATCAGCCTTAAAATCAGCAATATGCATGTCATGAGGACCAGTGAGCAGCATGCCATCAACATATACCACAATTATCAGAAGCACATCATTAGCATGCTTAACATATAAGGTGCTTTCAGTTGGACTGTTCTCAAAACCATGTGCAATCGGATAGGCATGTATCTTTTCATACCAAGCACGTGGTGCTTGCTTTAAACCATATAATGCCTTCTTTAACCTGCACACCTGGTTTTCATGCCCTTTCTGCACAAAGCTATGGGGTCGAAAAACATACACTTCTTCATGCAAGTCACCATTCAAAAATGATGTTTTAATGTTCAACTGATGTACATTCCAACCGTGATGAGCTGCAAGTGCACAAATGCTACAAACAGTAGTCATTAGGCAGGTAGGAGCAAAGGTTTCATCAAAATCAATGCCTCTTTCTTGCGCATAACCCTTTGCAACAAGCATAGCCTTATGCCTGTCAACTGTTCCATCGGGTTTCATATTCAGATTGCATAGCGGCCATCCAATTTTCTGAATTTTTTGCTTCTTCAAATGAAAAAGGCTCATTCTCATCACAGAGACTAGACATGGTGCATCTAATTTGCTGTCACGCAAAGTTTACACTAGCCATTTTGGCATAGTTTTTGCCTGCTCAATATCAACTCTCTCATCAACAAGTGCATCATGTAAATTTGCATAAAAAATGGAATGATATGCATCATCACATGAAACCTGCAAAGGCTGAGAAGTTGCCTCATTAGGACCAGCACTAGACTGTCCACCTGTAAAAAGAGGTAGCAAAGTATCATACATGTCTTTGGAGCTAACAAATGTCTCCCTAGTACATGAAAGTAAGGGCTGAATAGCATCTTCCACAAAAGCAACATCACGGCTAACCAGAATGCATTTAGTCTGTGGATGATACAGATGATAGCCTTTGCTTTCGGAACTGTAACCAACAAAAATACATTTTACTGCTTTATCATCCAATTTTCTGTGATGTTGTTCAGGCACTAATGCATATGCCAAACAACCAAAAACACGCAGATGAGCAACAGATGGCTTGCAACCATGCCAAGCCTGATATGGAGTGATAGACTACAATGCTTTAGTGGGACACCTGTTGAGTACATATGCTGCACACATGATAGCCTCAAGCCAGAAAGTATGTGGTAAAGCCTGACTCTTGACCATACACCTCGCCATCTCAATGAGTGACCTGTTCTTCCGTTTACCAACCCCATTCTGTTTAGGTGTATACAACACTGTACACTGATGTTTTATCCCACGTTCAGCCAGAAATGCATTAAAGTCAGAAGACATATATAACGAAGGGTGCCCATTTTACATGTTGACAGATTTTCAGCCAAAACCAGAAACTGTTTGAAGCACATAAACACTTTGGACTTTGCCTTCAATGGATATACCCATGCATGCCTAGAAAAATCATTGATGAAAGTCACGACGTAAAGATAGTTCCCAAAAGAATGTGTCTGCATAGGACCACGGACATCACTATGTACAAGCTACAATTTCTGAGTAGCCCGAACTGAACCATCTTTTGGAAAGGAGGAACATTGCATTTTGCCCAAAATACAACCTTCACAGACATGTTTTTGGGGTGCCTCAAGTTTGGGCAAAGAGAACACCATTTTAGATTTCTGCAGGTGTAGCAAACTAGCAAAATTCAGATGACCAAAGCATGCATGCCAAAGCTTTGCATCTGACATAGCTTGAGAATCATGTATTGCAATCCAAGGTGAAGATGTTACCTTTTATCTCCACCAGGACTCCAAGGACCACCCCCATAGGTCTTACTATGCTTTGGTTTGCCAATATTATAGTGAAGTTAGCAGGTCTTGAAGGTTGGAGTCCAAGCTTTTTCATGGTATGTTTAGGCATCAAGTTAATGCTAGAATCTCCATCCATAATAGCTCCTTGTAATTGATGTCTTCTAATAGTGATTGTTAAACATGAGCTCTTATAGTTTGTGAGGGGGGCTTCCCCTACAGATTTATCCTTAATAGCAGTAACCTTTGCCACTAAAGTTGTTGTGGAGACCTCATCAATGATCTACAACAACTTTGACCTGAATTTCACATCCATCTTTATTAAATAAAAAATAATGACCTCCTTTTTAATTGATTTGAGTAGTCCTGAAGCTTCAGATTCCTTAAGGTGACATGGCTTTATTTGACTATTCAAACTCCTCACGAGCCCTACTAAATGCATGCCCAGTGACATCACTAATACCTATGAGCTCTTCTTTTTGCCTTGTACCTTCACATGTAGTGGCTCTTTCCTCCTGTGTCCCTTTGTCCTTGTTCATTCCATCAGTACTTGACCCTTGACCTATGTCTAATTGAGCCTTCCCCTTACTTCTTGTCTGCATTACAAAAGAGTCAATCTCTTCTTATTGCACTACTCTAGTAGATGGTGAAGGTGCACTGACTTATTCTGTAACTTTTTCTTTGTTCATAGAGATCATTTGAATATGAGGCCAAGATGTGGATGCCCACATTCTCCACATGTGAAACAAATAATTGGCCTTCTAGGCCCATTTCCAAAGTTATCCCTAGGTTGAGGGTTGTAAGAGTTACCTTGACTAGGTGCAGCCACCATCACAATAGTTGGTGGTTGGGCTCCTCCTTGTGCCCAATATGTTTGTGCAACCATCCCTCTTGAGTGACATTCTTGAGCCTCAGGGCTAGCTTTCCTACATAACTCGCAAGTCACACTTAAAAGAGGGCACTCACTTACCACATAACCCTATTTGCTACACATGGTGCACCACAATCCATTTTTTATGGCACCTCCTCGGAGTTCCTGTAGCTCCTATCAAATTTGTGCCAACTCTTTTGCTTGGTCTTCCTCTTCTTTTTATAGTTACTGCACTTTCCTCCTCTCTGTGGGGTTTGTTACTTTTCAAGTTCTCAAGTTTCTTCCTTAATTGAATTACAAGGTCCTCAGATTCTATAGGATATGATAAATTAGAAGAGTTAGTCCCTTATTGATGCCTAATTTGCTCCAATCTTGTGGCTGTATTGATGAACTCTTCAATTGTTGTTGTATGTAGCACTAACTCTTTAATTTTACACTATGTTGAGATTGGAAGTGGTTTAGCCAACCACTTCTTGATGAAGAAGTCATGAGGAGGGTATGGTAATTTAGCCATCAATGCCTTGGCTTTGGTGACAAATTCTAGAAATGTCTCCCCAAGACCTAGTCATAGATTTCTCTCTTCAATAATATTCTCTGTTGTGTTCCCTTTTTGGAATTATCTCTTAAATGCTTCCTTCATTAAGTACCATGTAGTGAAATGATTATTGACAAATGTGCTAACCCTTCCAATGTTGCTGGGCAAAGAATTAAAAATGCATCTTCCCTTCCCATTAGACCCCTTGCCTTGCATAACGCCAAAAATCTTCTAATATGTTCATATGGGTCTTCTTGTGCTAATCCCTTGAGAGACGGAAACTTGATATTTAACCTAGAGATTAGAGTTTTTAAGTCTACCTGAGCCACCATGTTTCTTACTGATGATGTTGATGACAGAGGGTTGGTTGACCTTTGAATAGCTTTTCTTCTTGTTGCTTTGCAAGGGACCCACAAAGTTTGAGACCAGTTGCGATCATGAGCTGCTCATTCTCCTCTTAGGCTAAGATAATTCCAAATAAAAGAAGGATTACCTCTCAGACCAGCACTGTCAGTATCCTTGCATTTCTTCTACACTTTTCAAATATTGCTTCTCCTATGCTCAAGCCTCCTTGTTGTCCCACCGAGCATGCCAAATTTTATTGATGGATTCTTTTGCAGAAAGGGACTTGAGTATTTGTAGGAGAAAGAAGAAGAAGAAGAAGAAGAAGTGAAACACAGACACCGAAAGCTTCTATATATTGATTACCAGTAGGAAAATACAATGATAATGTATAAAATAAGACCAAGTATTCTCTGTGTGGAGTGCTTAATCCCAAAGAATACACACACACAAGGTTAAAAGATACCCAAAGTTCTTTACGCCACAAACCTTCTCTGCTCCAGACCTCCACCTTCTCTAGGAGCTTGCTCTTGTGCACACCTTGCACTCAAGCTTCCAATAGGGTAGGAGGGAGAAACACCTTCTGTCAATGTGCATACCTCCTCAATGATACCTTGTGCCACCTTGTTTTCCTTCCTCATTGGTTCTCTGCACTCCTTCTGTGCACACTAGATCACACTTCGCTCTTACATGCTTCTCTGCATTGCACTCTGATTGACAGTCTCTTGCTCTTCTCACCTAGTGTAGACAATCCACTTGCTTAGTCTAACTCCAAGAATAATGTCCATGCTTTGTGTGTCGATTCAATTACATACGCGCTCTTAATTGATAACATATCTTGGTGCTCACTTTGATGTCCCAAGAATGTCTCAAAATGTGTACAGCCAATGACTCCCTATTTTGTCCTGTAGTGACTTTAGGACAACAACAAAATTTTGAATGGGGGGGCATACATACACTTTTGCATACTGCTTCCTCTTCACATGCCTTCACTTTTGCCTTCATTTCTTCAATATTTCTACCTAAGGGAGGGTTCACCTTAACCTTCCAAACACTTTAAAGCCCTTGAAAACCTTACACAAAGACAATTTGTAACCTACATTCAACTTTCTGCAAAACATAACCATTGTGAATAACTTGTTTGTGCCCTACCTGTGCACCTTGTTTGCAGCAACTTGTGCACCACCTGTGCATCATTTGTAATGACATCAGTTTGACCTTTGGCCAATTTTGTAGTTGACCACTTTGACTTTGACCACTTTGAATTTGAACATTTTGACTTTGACAAGCTTGACTTTGACCAATTTGACTCTGATAGGCTCAACAAGATTTCATAGGGGTGGAGTATAATCTCTTCAAAGCCTCCTAAACCTTTCTTGGATGAGTCCAAGTCTTGGATATGGCCAATCATGATATAACTAATATGTTGGGATAGGATGAATATTATTCTCTTATCTCTTTCAATCCAATCATTCACTTCCCTTGATTGTGCTTGAGTGAATGGCTCTGCATGTTGAGGCCTAGGCTCAACTACACTAACTTATCCCCATAGTCCCTTGCCCATGAGGAAATTGTAGTTTCGTTTCTCCAACTTCTCTATTTTGATAGCATATTGAGACGTTAAGCTTCTTTGCTTCATAAGATTCCCTTGACTATGATGGAATATCCAAAGCTCGAAATTATTAATTTTTTATAGCTTCCTCCCTTGATGTGTATTGCAATATTCGCTCCTAGCTTCAAAATCTACTTTTGAAATTTGATGTAGCTTGTAGGTCTCCTATAAGTCCTTTCATATGAGTTTTATCAACTTCAAATGGTTGCTTTCACCTCCTTTAAGAGTCCTAAATTCTTTGAAATTCTTTGGTACCACTTTTGGGAGATGAATCAACACCCATATGCAGCTTTGGAAGGTTTTAGGCCTTCACAGATTGTCTTCCACAGTGACCCAAAGTCATCGTTTTGGCTCTAACTTAGAATTTAAATGCATAAAAATTATGAAACCTTTTCAAAATTCAAGCAAACACTCTAAGCTTCATAGCACTTTAAAACACTTGATTTGAATACTCTTACATAGAGAACCAACCTTTGCAAGATAGACTATATATCCTTGTTGATCTTTGCCTATTTGCACCTTCATTTTTTGCAACCTTACTTAGAGCTCACTCAGAGAACAATCACAAAAATTATACCACACTTACTAGACTATATGCAAAATAAAAAACAAGTTGATTCACCTTAAATTGATAATGAAAGAATAATACAACTAGAGGGGGAATGTTAGAAACTAGCTCACTACATATAGGGGCAGTGAGCAATGGCTAATTATAGAGAAGTATATGCTAAAAAGATGGCTAATTTAGTAGAGGGATTGCATGTAGAAACTTCCTTACACACTAAAATAAATTAGGATTAGAGTAGAGATGGTGGGCTTACATGCACAACTTGTTGTCATACATATATAGGCTATAAAAAAAAGTTCTCCTTCAATTCAGGAGGAATTTGTCAATCAAAGCTTTGTAGTGAAAGTGATTGGAACTACTTATTAGTTGAAATTCATGATATGAAGCCTCAAAATGATAGGTCCACATGTCATCCATGGCCTTGATCCTTGAACTAAGGTCTAAGGCTTGATTTTTAACGTTTGGTAAAAGAGTATTCCCTTCATTTGCTATAATTTATGGCTTTGTCAAGAGGAATCCCATGTATGTGTGAATTTTTTATATTATTTTTGTCCTTTGGACGAGTGTTTTACCTTTAGAGTATTGTTCCTTCTACATTCAAAAACTTTTTCATAAGATCTTAGGTATTGTGGTAGACATTAAGTGACTTTTCACATTGTTCCAAGATTACAGACGTACATGCTCTTCAAGAGGTAAGTTCCTTCTCTATATTTTGGAAATTATGTATGCTAAGTGGTTGGAACCAGGCCAATGTGGTTCATTTCAAGGTAATTCCAAAGGCTTCATATTATGTGAAGAATTTGTGGACTTTCTTGCCACACAAAACTTGTTTTAACTTACATGCATGAGCATAAGGATCATCTTCTTAGTACTCTCACATACATTTTTCCAATTGAAAAGGAAAAAGCCTTCTTCAAAAATTGGGTCTTGGTATTTGATGTTGTGCTATTTAGTTCTATGCAAAGCCTTGAGAAATAGAATTGGCTAGTGGCACAAGTGTCCCTAAGTAGACAACTAGATATGGCATTTGTGGTGGTCATGTGAGCAATGTCAGGGGTATGGTAGGTTGTGGTTGTCATATATGGTGTGGGCACTGTAATAGGCATTGTCCCAAAGGACAGTGTAGGACTAGGTCGCCATGTGGTTTTTATAGGTACATATGTGAAATTTGTGATAGATGTAGAGATTGACGTAGCCTAAACCACTAAAATGATATTTGTTTGCACTATTGTAGATGTAGTTCTAGATGAAACACTTTGTGTATGTGCTACAATAGTGGTCACAGGATTGCTTGGCTCCATCAAGACGTGGAACTAGATTCCTAGGGTTGTGAGTCAGTGTGATTACCAACTTGGAAAAACCATTCACAAAGATAGGTAGGCAATGATGTGTAAAGATCTCTTGGCCATCTACCTCTAATGGATAATATGGTCTATTTCTTTCATCTTCATAGACGTGTTGTAAGTTTGGATCCCAATACTTAAATTCATGTATGTTCACATGGTAACAACCTCTACCTGTAGGTGGTGGTAGAGTCCAAAAGGATTTTTTTGTCTCTAAAGCAAAGTACACTAGATGAGAAAATCCATCATGAGTGGCTTTATTTATTTGAATGGTCCTTGTTAAATATGGCAAAGCATCCATCAAGATCAATATTATTTTGGTCAAGTTGTGGTTGATGATTTAAACCAATATATTCTGAAACTTCTATTCCATTTGGAGTGATCTTCTTTGGTTTATAAGTAAGAATATAGTGGACTCCCATCTTATCAAATAATAATTCTCTTTTTTGTTTGTCTGATTATATTTGAGAGAGTTAGATCATTGAGATCTTCATGTCCTACAATTGACTATCCATGACATCAAAACTCTAAGATCAAATGGTGGAGGAGAGTACTTCTCCAATGATTTTACCAAGTTCTTGCAGGATGAACGGATAAAGAGGCAATATACATCCAAGTATACCCCTCAATAGAATGGTATTTGTGAAAGAAAAAATAGACAAATTGCAAAGGTAGCTAGATGCATGTTAAATGAAATGAACGCTCCATTTACATATTGGTTTGATGCAACAAATACAACTTCTTACTTGATGAATAGGATGACCACATCAAGAGTTCATGATGCTACTCTAGATGAGGTTTATTACCGAAGGAAGCCTAACTTGTCACATCTAAGGATTTTTGGATGTGTATGCTATGTCCATGTACCTCAAGGTAAAATGGATGCTAGGGTAGAGAAGTGCATCTTTATAGGTTACTCTACAAAACAAAAGGGGTATAAATGTTACAATCCCATCACAAAGCAGCTTAGAGTATAAGGGATGTGGTATTTGATGAATTTATTAGGAACCACCTAATGCATTGCATGTTGAAGATATTGAGGAAGCAAAAAAATTCTATTAAGGAAAAACTCAGGTTAGTACAAGTTTGAGTGGTCCCTCCACTTCGAGTCCATCAAGGAGTCCTTCATCACTCAAAGGAAAAGATAAGGAAGGTGAAGCAAGCTCAGCATGCAGCCACAACCAATATGATAATAGGGTAAGGGACTTCCATTCCAGTGAGGATGAAGATTATTTTGAAGAGGTAGTGATCCTAATGTGAAACAAAAGAGGGACTTGAAGAAGTATTCTACCATGCAATGAGAGGAGGTCAGAGAGTGTTAAACACCCTATTCAAAGGCTAACATATGATATTTTCATTGCTAGGCATTATGCTTTTATGTCTGAGATTGTGAAGGACACGGAACCATGCACATATGAAGAAGCTTGTCAAGACAAGGTATGGATAAATGCCATGAGAGAAGAGATGGATGCTCTTCATGAAAATCAGACATGGGAGCTTGTACCTAGGCAAGATGACATGAAAGTGGTCACAAATAGGTGGGTCTACAAGATCAAAAGGCAATTTGATGGATCCATATCCAGGTATAAAGCTAGACTTGTCGCTAAGGGTTTTATTGGAACACATGGGATAGATTATGAAGAGACATTTAGCCCTCTTGCAAAAATGAGTACATTTAGGACATTTATTGCCATTTCAGCTTCTAAAAGGTGGAAATTTTTCCAAATAGACATTAATACTTCTTTTCTAAATGGTGATCTTGAAGAGACTATTTACATGAAACAACCCATGGGATATAAAGACCCTAGAAACCCTAATTTTGTATGCAGACTCAAGAAAGCTTTGTATGGACTCAAGCAAGCACCAAGGCCACATAATTAAAGGCTTGTTGAGTACCTTATTAGATGTGGATATGCAGCAAGTGATGCTTATCCTTCATTTTATGTGAAAAGGCTTGATGAGAAGTCTCTGTACATCTGCATATATGTTGATGATTTAATCATAATAGGTGATGATGATGCAGGTATCAAGGATATCAAGGCCAAATTGGTGCAAGGATTTTGAAATTTTAGATCTTGGTGTGCTAAAGTACTTCTTAGACATTGAGATTGTATATGCCAAGCAGGGTTTGTACCTTATGCAAAGAAAATACTTACTTGACTTGCTATACAAGTTTGGTATGAGTGATTGTAAGCCATTGAGACAACCAATGGATTGCAATGTCAAGTTGAGCAAAGACCAAGTTTTGAGAGCAAAATTTTCACAAGTTTTTTTGGTTAGTGTTACTAGATCTACCTTGCATTTTGTTCTACATGCTTGCTGTAAAATTTTAGGTTTTTCTATTTTTTTTTTTTAAAGATTTTTTAAGATAAAAAAATCTTTTTTCAATGTCATTTTTCTTGATAAAATAGAAGAAAAAAGGAAGCTCTCTATGGTTTTGTGTGGGAAAAGTGGTCTAGAAATTTAGAGATTTTTTAAAATTTCTTTTGTAATTTTTTTGGATTGTTTTGGATTTTATTTGGATTTTTCGTCTATTGTTTAGATATTTTCAAAAAACACCTTCTCTCTCTACCTCTCTCTATCTTCTCTCTCTACCTCTCTCTATCTCTCTCTACTTCTCTCTACATCTCTATACTCTCTCTCTAGCCTCTCTCTCCTCTCTCCCCCCCTCCCCCACGCCCACCATAGGATAATTTTATCCTACGGTGTGGCTAATATTTTTTTTATTTTTATTGGAAAAATGTTTTTGGCTCTAGATTGTGCATCAAATGGCCATTTTTTTCAATTTTGGGGTCAATTTCATGTTTCTTGACTTTACTAGACTAAATTTTTGCGTTTCTTTTACCCAAATTCAGAATTTTCTCCTACTTTTGGTCCAAAACTACATGTTTTTTGCACATTTAACATGTTTTTTTATTTTGCACATGGTCGACATGGCCTGTTCCATCCTTATTTTCCCACATGTTTCACATTTTTCCATATGAACCCTCTGTAGCTTTCTAGGTTTTAGCATTTTTGGCCCTCTCTAGAGCCCCTACTCATACTCCCTGACCCTCCCTTTATACCTCCATCCAGCCCCGACCTTACCCCTCCTTCCCCTATCCTTCTTAACCCTTCAGCCCTCCCTAACCCTTCCTTCCTACCCACCATTATCCAACTTCTGCTTCTTCAATGTGCTATTTCCAATTTTGTTTCTTCCTTGGTGATTGTTCTTTCATGCTCCTGGTGGACTTGTTAGCTGCTCAGATGTCATTTTGCACATCAAGTATCAAGGTGAATCTTATCTGCTCATGGTTTGGTTGTTAGCTCTCCGAGACAGAGAGCCCATTAGGTGGTGGAAAACTGTTGAGCCCATCAAAGTGAAGTTGATCAAAGTCAAGCCGATCAAAGTCAAAATGGTCAAAGTCAAAGCGATCAAAGTCAAACTAGTCAACTCCAAAATTGGTCAAAGGTCAAAGTGATATCAATACAAGCAATGCCCAGGTGGTGCACAAGTGGTCGCGAACAAGGTGCATAGGTAGTGCACAAACAACTTATTCAGAACAGTTATGGAATGCAGGTTGTAGATTGTCTTTCTATAAGGTTTTTGAGGGCTTTAAAGTGTTTGGAAGGTTTAGGTGAACCTCCCTTAGGCACACATATTGAAGACATGAAGGCAAAAGTGAAGGCATGTGAAGAGGAAGCGGTATGCAAAAGTGTATGTATGGCCCACCATTTAAAATTTTGTTGTTGTCCTAAGGTCACTAGAAGACAAAATAGGGAATCATTGGCTGTACACATTTTGAGAAATTCTTGGGACATCAAAGTGAGCACCAAGATATGCTATCAATTAGGAGCACGTATGTAAGTGAATCGACACACAAAGCATGTGCAAAGTGTGTGAGAAGTGTGATCTATTGTGCATAGGAGGAGTGCAGAGAACCAATGAGGAAGGCAAACAAGGTGGCACAAGGTACCATTGAGGAGGTGTGCGCATTGACAGAAGGTGTTCCTCCCTCCTACCCTATTGGAAGCTTGAGTGCAAGGTGTACACAAGAGCAAGCTCCTGGAGAAGGTGGAGGTCTGGTGTAGAGAAGGTTGGCGGTCTTGTTTTATACATTATCATTGTATTTTCCTATTGGTAATCAATATATAGAAGCTTCTGGTGTCTGTGTTCCACTTATTCTTCTTCTTCTTCTTTCTCCTACAAGTACTCAAGTCCCTTTCTGCAAAAGAATCCCCCAACAAATCTAAAAAGATTCAACTCAAGAATGAGTTGAAAACCTTAAGGAAGGCTTCAAATATAAGAATCAATGGTTATATACTCAAGGTAAAAGTGATTGCAGATGCCTTAGGACCAATAGGAAGCTCCATTGATGATGATGATTTGGTAGCTCATACACTAAATGTGTCGAGGGATGATGGAAAGTGGAGGCCATTCACTACATCAATATATGTGAGGGACTCATTGCTACATTTTGATCAATTACTCTCACTGATGGTGACCAAGGAGATGAACCTCAATGAAGGTCACTCAAAGGGCAATCAAGCCCAAGTCTTTTATGCACATAAAGACAAAGGAACAAAGTTGGACACAATGGAGAAGGCAAATGCCGAGGAAGATCAAACAATGTCTAGGAAGATTAAAGTCAAAGCTATGGAGAAAGGGGGAGAGGAAGATCAAGAGGAAGAGGAGGTTGATCTCAAGGAAGAGACTACACAAAGGAATGCTACAATTGTGGCAAGTCGGGCCACTTTGCAAGGGACTATTACTCAAAGGACAACTAAGAAGGCTACAAGAAGAATCAAGGTAAACTTGCAAATACTTCAAATACATAAGAGAATGACAATCTCTTAGACATGATGCCAAGAAGTAGTAGGAAAGAGAGCATAGACACCACATGGTATATCAATAGTGGATGTCCAAATCACACGAGCTGCAAGAGGGAAATGTTTTGCAATTTTTATGAACCAAACATACAAGGGTATTTAGACATAGGGATTGATACTGAGCATAGGATCACACACATAGGTGATGTTCATTTGGATGAAAATTAGAATGCAATGTATCTAAAAAATATGCCGCATGTTCCTACAATCATGAAGAATCTAGTATCAATTGGATAGATGGTTGAAAGAGGGTATGTAGTCAAGTTTAACAACAAGGATGCTTGTGGAAGATCCAAGGCAAGGCTACAAGCTAATAGCTAAAGGCAAAAAGGTAGGAAGCCTATCACATATGGTGTATTTGAAATTTGATAGCAAAAGAAAATCTTCAAAAGATGAAGGACATGGAGTTCCTTGGACCACAAGTCGGAGTGAATACTCTCTTGGGAATGCCATTTACAATCACAATTATATCATGATGTGTATAATGTTTCTAACCATATGTCTTGATCAGTGGATATAATGGTCTATTTCTTTCATCTTCATATATAATGGTCTATGTCATGGATGTCCAAGTGATAAGGACCTCTACTGGTAAGAAATGGTAGAGTCCAAAAGGATTCTTTTGACCTTGTAGCAGATTAGACTTCAAAGGATAAGCCATGATAGATAACGTTGTTGACATGAATGGTCCTAGTTATTGAAGGCAAAGTATTAGGATCAATTTTACCATGATCTTATTATGGCTTTGGGTTTGGACCTATTGAAGGTGATTTTGGGTGCTTTTTGAGGTGGATCATTGTGTCTTGTAGTCTTAAGAAGTTCTAGCTTATTCTATTTGATTTTTGTGCTCATTTGATTGCCCTAGGATGTCCTAAAATAGGGCACTCAAGTTTTGCAAATATGATCTTTTCTCTATTTCTCACGGTGCTGCTAGAGGCTAGAACACTAACTCAAGTTTAGTGCTAGCAAGATTTCCAAATAGTCTTTGAAAAATACTTAATTGCATAAGTAAAACGCCCTAACCTAGAGCAATAATGGTGTATAAGGGTGAATTTTGGACACCTAATATAGTCAATTAATGCTCTAACAATAGCCCAAGCTCATGTGATACTAAGAAGCTTAAGAAACACTTATGAAATATCCTAGTGCAAAAGGTGATTTTTGCATATTTTTGCACTTTCTTGTGATTATAGGAGTAAATTAAGCATCTATGTTACTCTACCTCAAATTCAAATCCTTATCTCCATTGAAATTAGGTAGATGCAACTTGCGGGTGCTCAAGAAAGCTTAACTTGCAACTATGCTCAAACTTGAATTTTTTCAACACGGGCACTTGAACCTCTTCCTTGTTTGATATTGATATATTTAGGTAGTGATGTGTATGAACACACTAGGACCACCGGGGCACTTTTTTTTCCTCTTTAGGAGGTTTTTTCCCCTTGGCTTGTATATACGCCTATTGTTCTAACGGGCTACTTATCTTTGTATATTCTAGTGGTAATACATTCAGTATTGTGTGTTGTGCTCCAAGCTTCTTCTTCTTCCTTGTGTTGTTTGCATGCTTCCGCAGACATCTAACTCCAATAATTGGTATCAGAGTAGGTAGCCGCTTCATTTAGGGTGTCGTCAACACCTCTCCGGTTGTAGTCTTAGAATCGCACGAATTTTGGTGAGCATACTCAATGTGTTTCCGAGATCAAAACAACTTTGCTGTATGGTGCCGAAATCGTGATCTGAGCTCGTTTCGGCTTCCGAATGCACTATCGCAGCACTTATACAGGCTATTTCATCTTTTTGTGCCAAAGGTATATACCAGTTTTGGTTCGCCAGTATAAGCATCTCAAAGTCTGCTACAAGTCTAGTAGAATTTGTCTGGGTAGTTTTGTTCAACTTTTTGAGATACAATCAATTTTCTACATCAAGGTATTTTAGTCACCAGCCATGGCTGAAAGCAGTGATGTATTTTGTATGTTGGCTTTTGAGGATAAGTTGGATGGTACCAACTACCCGTTGTGGGCTTATATGATGCGAAGTCTAGTCGGTTAGGATACTTGACTCTCACCCGAGCGACCCGGGTTCAAGTACCGACAATGAAATTCTTGTACGGCTTTTGCCCCCCTCGGAGATTGGGGCCATCCTTGTTCCACAACACACCATCAAATGAAAGAGAATATGTACAAGTGTAATATTATATACAGCTATTGGTTGCAAAAGGAATGTGGAACATTGTGCAGGGTGTTGAAAAACATCCTATCACACCTGCAACTGTTACAACTGCAGGTACTAAAGCTGATGTAGAAGGTGTCGAAGATGATGATATTCTGCATATTCTTGTTCGTGGTGTGGTTTCTGCTACATCTACTATAGAGCAAATTCGTTGGGATGGCAGAGATGCCCAGGCACATGCATTGATAGCTTTGTCTATCAAACGTGCCATTATTCCTCACATACGCTCTTGTAGAACAACTAAGGATGCTTGGGATACACTTACCGCATTGTACCAAGCTAGGAATGAGGCTTGTGTTGCTTACCTTCGAAAACAGTTGGAGAATGAGCACATGAATGAAGGAGATTCTATGGATAATTTTTTAACAAAGATCAAAGATTTGAAGGAACAATTGATTTCTCCTGATGAGGTTATACCAGATAGCTCACTGTGCAGACCATTTTGAATGGTCTTCCTGATTCATATCAGAGTTTTGCTTCTACTCTTTGGTTGATGATGAAAGGAAATCCAAATGCCTTGTCATTTGAGGAGTTAGCCTCTGTTCTATTGCAAGAAGATCAGTCCAGGCAGAACAGGTCCATTATGCGTGTTGCAGATCAAGTTGTCCTGGCTAGTCAGAAGTACAAAGGAAAATGAAGCTCTTCAATTAGCAAGCAGAAATCTGCTAATTCTGCACAATCGAAGAGGGAAGACAAAGATGAAAAGAAATCTGAAAAGCAGAAATTGTTTTGCAAGTATTGTAAAGGAAATGATCATATCATAAAGAACTATCCAAAACTAGCTACTAAAGAGGCAAAGTAGAAAGAGGCTCGAATGGTGGTTGCAGAGGCCTCTACACCAAAAATAAAGTCTGCTTATCTTGTGCAGGAAGAAGAATGGGCGTTTACTACTATTTGCAGTTTTGACCCATCCTCTCATGAGCAGTGCATGTCTACATTAGACTCAGATGTTTGCCAGTACTTTGACAGTGGGGCGACCAAACATTTTACCTCGCAGTGCAGTTTCTTCTCTTCACTCGAGCCTGCCCCTATAGGGAATACTATTACATGTACCAACAACTCCTCTTATCCTGTTATGGGAGTTGGTAAGATCATTTTGACTACTGATGATGGTAGTTCTTTCACTTTGTTTGATGATTTGTTTGTGCCAGGGATCAAGAAAAATCTGCTATCAGTTTTTGCATTAGCCAAGATTGGCTTGGTTGTGAAATTCGTTGATGACAGATGTACAGTTCATGATCTGTCAAATGGCGACGTGATTATTGCTTCTGGCATTTAATGTCATGGGCTGTATAAGCTCATAGACTATGAAAGATCTGTAAATGATTCGGCATGTGTAGTACATGATTCTCACGCTATGTCAGATGCAAAGCTTTGGCATGCATGCTTTGGTCATCTGAATTTTGCTAGTTTGCTACGCCTGCAAAAATCTGAAATGGTGTCCTCTTTGCCCAAACTTGAGGCACCTGGAAAACATGTTTGTGAAGGCTGTATTTTGGGCAAAATGCAGCGTTCCTCTTTTCCAAAAGATGGTTCAGTTCGGGCTACTAAAAAATTGTAGCTTGTACATAGTGATGTCTGTGATCCTATGCAGACACCTCTTTTGGAAATTATCTTTACTTCATGACTTTCATCGAAGATTTTTCTAGGCATGCATGGGTATTATCCATTGGAGGCAAAGTCCGAAGTGTTCATGTGCTTCAAACAATTTTTGGTGCTGAAAATCTATCAGCATGTAAAATGGGCATCCTCCATTTTGATCGAGGAGAGGAATATATGTCTTCTGATTTTAACGCATTTATGGCTGAACATGGGATAAAACACCAGTGTACAGTGCCGTATATACCTCAACAGAATGGAGTTGCTGAACAAAAGAACAAGTCACTCATGGAGATGGCGAGGTGTATGGTCAAAAGTCAGGCTTTACCACATAGTTTCTGGCTTGAGGCTGTCATGTGTGCAACATATGTACTTCCACTAAAGCACTACACTCTATCACTCCATATGAAGCTTGGCATGATCGCAATCCATCTATTGCTCATCTACATGTTTTTGGTTGTTTGGCATATGCATTAGTGCCTGAACAATATCGTGGAAAATTGGATGATAAAGCACTAAAATGCATTTTTGTTGGGTACAATTCTGAAAGTAAAGGCTATTGTCTATATCATCCACAGACTAAACGCATTCTAGTTAGCCATTGAGATGGGCATTAAGTAAATGGCCTGTAACACTTCCTCGATGCTCAGCTCATAAAGAGAGAATGGAATTGAAGATGAGGGACACCAGGCTCCTACAAAATCATTCACATAAAAACACACACAACAATGCCAAGGGAGGGGTTGTTCACGTCGCCTTGTCACACAAATACAATGGCAGTCTTAGGGTGGAGGTGATCAACACTGACCTCTTAGTAGACTTAAACACAATCGACACAAGGGTACTCTAAAGGTAGGGGTTGTCCACGCCATCCTCTTAGTATCATCACACGAACATTACACACTCACAAGAAAGAGATTCTCAATAACAAGAGGAGCCAAGTGGTACCACAATCTTCAATGGGTTTGGGAATTATGGAGAAGATGGAAGAATATGAAATGAGGGAAGAAGAGAGGGTGTATTGGATAGAGTAGGCAAAGGTTTAGGGTAATGGAAATGGAATGAATTGGAGAAATGAACTTGATTGAAATAGAAAATATTACAAAGACATGGGGGACTTACAAATTAGGAGTTTGTATAGCTCTCTCAATACAATGACATAGGACAAACTCCTTCTCCTAGGTTTGGAGTGCTCACTACACCCGCAGCGTGTACCTGCATACAACTCTTCTTGTCTTTGGAGGGCACCAAAGGGATCCTTTTATAGGTATTTTGGGGAGATATTTAGGGATGATATTTTGAGATGAATCTTCTAGATATTTTACATTTATGGTGGAATAGGAATTGCTTACAAAGATCCAAAATATTCTAGACTCAGGACGGTGTGATAGTTGGCCTGTTTTTACATATTTCTTGGATATTTTGAGATTGTATTACAAAAATATGATATTTTCTCCTCCAAATGCGTGAAAAGGGTACAATCCACCAAATTTTGACTTTGTTGCATCTTTCTTTTGAGTTTGGGCCCCAAGAATATAAGATATATGCATAAACAAAAGGTTTCCTTTGTTAAAAATTCAAAAAGGTGTGGTGGGACTATGGGACCTTTGGAAAGACTTTTGTTTCATTTTGAAAAGAGTAGGACAAGGTTTAAATACTTAAATATTCTAGACTTTCCATCTCTCTTTTATATTTCCCTTCTATATTGTTCATTTCTCTTTTACTGCAAGGAGAGCTAGTCATATCTTCAATGGTGGGGCTGTTAAAATGTTTAAATGCGAAACTAACTGTCAGAGACGCGTTAAACATCTGATTGGGTTCTTGGGAGTGGAAGGGGTCTGTTAGACAGAGGCCCTATACTTGGTTCCCAGACTGACCACTCACACATAGCAGTATACTGATGCTCAAAGCATCTATCAAGACTTCGTTACACTTAAAATCTTACAGTACTCAACCAAACTCTCCTACAGTTGACCGAACACACTGCACTAGACTGTGCGGTATTATGATACAGAGTTACTTGAATAACTTAATAATTGTTTTGAATGCAAACTACTATAACACTAAGAAAATATCAGTAATTCAATTTTCACCAAGTAGGTACAACAATCAAACAGAACTGAAGACATCGAAGAACTCAACAGTCTTAGACACACAGTACTGAAGATCCAGTATGCAACTTAAGACAACCCTTACTGTAGCCTAATCTCGACCGCATGAGGACAGACCTCAACACCGAAAAAACACAATATGACTCAGAGTTCTCAGAACACTGCCGCGATTACACAGACTTTATCCAACACGTTACAACACCTTACAAGAAAGAGTGACACCACGATACACTTAGTCAACAACAATCACAACCGAAACTTCGCAGACAATTTGCTCGGACAACAGTCTAACGATCAACTTAACGTCTATGTAACTCACGAACAGACACAGGTATCAATAGACAACCAGACAGAACAAGAGTAGTATACTCAGAATTGTCCAACTTGAAACACAGTAATGTCACAGACAAATCACCCAAACAGACAGTCTGGTGATCACTTCACGTCACTACGCATCTCTTTTTCATTGCTTTATATAAAGATTACAAAGTATCGGTGTAACAACCTTTCGTTCGTGCGAACAAGATTCAGTTTTGTTTTTACAATCGCCAATCCGGCGGCCGACTAACACTCTGGCACGCACGATGGACTCGAACCTGCAGGTTTTACAAAATTACGGTTCATCTATAATGCCTTCTAAATACATGGATCTGGCTAATCTAAAGGTTCGGGCGATTTTCTTTTTTAAAGCTTCTAGCATTTGTTTCAAAGTATCAGGTTCTACTAATTGTGCATCTGTTCTTACAGAACTTAGGGAAATTACTTCGGCCAGCAAAATTTCTGCCTGTGTCTGCAGAAAAGCTTCTTGTAAATAGAAGTCGTTTGATAAGGCCGCATCCCTTGATACTTTCATCTCTGCAAGTTGTTTATCCATCTTTTGCAATCTTTCCTTCTGATTGTCGAGTTGGTTGTCTTTTCTGTCGGTCTGCTGATTCTGGAATTGGATTGTTCTGGAGTAGGCATCTCTTTCTCTGCGAAGATCTGATATTACTTTTTGCAGTTGAGCTTCTACGGTCAATTTTTGTTTGAGAATGCTGTTAACTTCTGATAAATTGATCTTACATCTCTCGAGTTCTTCATCTATTTTCATAGCCAGATCATGATGTTCTTGGCCTTGCTGTACTACTTCATATAGTTGCTGTCGTGTTTCTTCTAACAGGTTCCCTAAGGCTACTCGTGCATCTTCTCTATCCTGTAGGTCTTGCTTCAACTGAATGACTTCGGCATTTGCATCCTTTAATAATTCTTCTTTCTTTCTGAGCTCAGCCAGTGCCGCATCCCTTTGAGCTGTAATTTCTACCTGTTCGGCCATTCGGGCTTGTAACTCCTTCAATTGTTCTTGTAAGGCTTGATTTTCTGCCTTAGCCACCACCAATTCTTCTTGTAGAGGACTAATATCCGCCTCCAGTACATCTACCTTATGTTGGAATTCCTCTCGGATGCTGTCAGTGACCTGTTTCATCTGTATTGGTAATTGCTGCGATAGCTAAATTAGCAATTGACCCATGTTTGCAAGCTCAGAGATCATGGGAATCGACGGAAGTGGAAGATGAGGATGAGGTTGAGATGAGGATGCGGTGAGTAGCTGCTGGGAGTTTGGTGGAGAGTAGTTTGGGGATGAGGAAGAAGAGGCATTGGGTTCTTTGTTAAGAATGGGTGGAGTTGGGATAATGGGGTTGAGTGGAGGTTCCGGTGGGGGAGTGGGAAGAACAGTGTGAGATTCTGTTACCTTTTCTGTGGTGTGTTGCGTAGTGTCGTGAAAGGTTTCTTCTTCTTTAGCTTCTTCTTCTTTTTCGTCTGCCTTATCATTCGCGGCTAAACCCTGTACTTCGCTATCGGATGAACTTATCCTGATTCTTTTCCGGCGGAGAAGGTGGAAAATCTCTTCGTCTTCTTCTTCATCGTCTTCTAATATTTGTGCAGATTCCTCATGGCGTAGAACGGGCCCTCGGGGTGGTGGTTGTGCTGCTAGAATAGTCAGGAATAGGAAGGATATGATGTGCGGCAGTCGGGACCTTGGCATATCCCCTTTATTGACCTGCTTGATAATTGTGACACATTCTTTGTGTATTTGCCGGAAGAAATATGATGCAAAATTGACTGGTTCTCGAGCAGCTAAATCTATAGCGGAGTAAAAAGGACGAGAGATTCCATAGGTTCGCTTCTGCAGGTTAAGAATGGCTACTAGGAATTGTAGCACAGATCTCTCAGGTTCAGGGCAGCAGAGTATGGCGTATTCGTTGGATGAGCTCCTAGGGAATAATTGATTCATGGTTGCAATTGGTAGATTTGGGCCATTTTCCCGACCTTGCCGAGGGAGTCGAAACGCATCAGCAAAGGCCTGGAACGTGATTACGGTTCATGAGGGTAGGGATGTGATCGCCCAACTCTGTTCGGTGGGAGGTGTGTTAGCGATGGCGGCGATTATCTGGGCATAGAACGGGTGGCAATCCACTGAATGCCACGGCAATTCAGCGAAATTGACCAACCCACGTGTGCGCAGGAACTCTCCTACATCGGCAGGGAGTCCGTCACGAAAAGCGGCGAAGTTTACCAGAGCTTCCATGGCGCACACAGTAAACGCAAGCACAATACACAAAGCACAGGGTTTACAAAATCACACAAATCACGCAAACACAATAGCGATTTTTGGCGAAACGGAAAAGGTTAAGTAGATGCTTTGCCGAGGAGAGCAATCAAAATCACTAATCATCGTGCGACGTTGAGATGATAATTTCATAACTTCAGTGTGCATGCAAGAGCAGATCGATAATGCAGGGCGGCTGTTGACATAATTAGGTATTAAAACGGGTTTATTTACAGACTTATTTTATTAAGCGTGCAAAACAAAAGAAAAGGAAAGAAAAGAAAACGCAAAGTACGCGGCCAAACCGTAGAACGTTTTAGTGCGGATCCAATGCTTGTTGATACGGCTGCAGCTTTGAACCATTTATCACCTTTGGAAGAGGTAGTCCGATCAAAGTAGTCAACCGAAAATTGGCTGGGCCCACCTGTTCAGAAATCCGGTAGGGACAAAACCATCGTAACTTGAATTTGCTAGCAGAGCAATTCGACTTTGCATTGTAAAAGAGTACAAGTTGCCCCACCGTAAAAACTGGAGTCCTTAGATATCGATCATGTGTTCGAGCTTGTCTTAACTGAACTTCCTGGATAGTCACAAAACTTGTCCATCGATGCTCATCCAGTTCTCTGAGTGTATCTAGCCGAAATGATAAAGAATCTTCTGGTATCAATTTCTGAGTGAGAGCTACACGTAAACTTGGCACAACAATCTCCATTGGTGCTATGGCTTCCAGTCCATAAGCTAGTTTGAAGGGTGTTAGTCCTGTTGCTACCTTATAGGTAGTCCTGTATGCCCATAATACTGTAGGTAACAGTTGATCCCATCTTTCCGGTGCTTCCAGAATCAGTTTTGGAAGCATATTCAACAGGGTCTTGTTTGTACTCTCAGCCAAACCATTTGCACGAGGATAATATGGTGAACTGAATTTATGCGTGATCTGAAAAGAATGTGTGAGTACTTTCATTAAATTGTTGACAAAATGAGTGCCTTGATCTGTAACAAGCTCTAGAGGTAAGCCAAAATGCGGAAAGACATCTTTCATTAGACACTTTGCCACCGAAACAGTTGTGGCAGACTTTAAAGCCCATGCTTCTGCCCATCTGGTTGCATAGTCTGTACAGGTCAGAATATAACGATTACTACTGAGTATTGCTGGCGGTGTAATAGGTCCAATAAAATCTAGACCCCACTTCTGAAAAGGCTCCAACGGCAAGATCGGTTGGAGAGGGAACAATTGGCGTTGTTGAGGTTGTCCAGACCGCTGACAAGTATCACATTGTTTGACAAACTGAGAAACATCCCTGTACATAGTAGGCCACCAAAGTCCGCTCTGCAGAATTTTACGGTGCGTTAAATCTGCTGCAAAATGTCCACCGGAAGGACTTGAGTGAGCCAAAGTAATGATTGAATTAACTTCGTGTGGAGGAATACAACAAAGTAAAATTCCAATGTGATCCATATAGTATAATTCCCCAGCAATTAACCAAAATTTGCGACTGTACACTGCAATTTTCCTACGCATTGTAGGAGAAGCCTGAGAAGGAAGGCATCCATTGGTAAGAAAGGTCAATATCTGGTCATAATATGTAGATGGCATAGGTGGGTCTGCAATTTCATCATTAGTTGGTTCAGAAACATAAATCGTTGGTGTTGTGTCATCTACACCGACCGAAGCTTCACCGGAATCTAAGCGAGAAAGGAAATTCGCTAAGGCATGTGAACTGCCTGGCCGATGAATAACTTCGTAATCAAACTCTTGTAAAAGCAGAACCCATCGCGCTAATCGACCACCTAAATGCTGCTGCCGTACCAGGTAGACAAGTGCAGCATGATCTACATGAAAAGTAAATTTATGGCCAAGTAAGTAATGCCTAAATTTCTTGACAGAGTATACTAAACCCAGACATTCCCTTTCTGTTACAGAGTAATTCTTTTTCGCAGGGGCAAGCCTTCGACTTGCATAGTATACTGGCCTGAACCACTTATCGGTTTGTTGCATTAGAACACTCCCAATTGCTATATCTGAAGCATCAACAAATACATGAAATGGGCGATCCCAGTCAGGAGGCTGTAAGATTGGAACCTGTGTTAGTAATCCCTTTAGACGATCAAAAGCAATTTGACATTCCTGAGTCCACTCAAATTGTCGGGGATTCTTGGTTATTAACCGGTTCAGTGGTATCGCCAATTGAGCAAGCAATCGTAAGTGTCGTCCATGCCACCTTACTTATCCCGTGAAACACATTACTTCCTTAGGTGTAGTGGGTACAGGTGCTTCTAACACGGCTGTGATTTTATCTGGATCTACCTGTATACCCTGTGCAGATACAATGTGGCCAAGTAGCTTTCCACATGAAACCGCAAACACAGATTTGTTTGGGTTCAAACAGAGTCTGTATTCTCTGCACTTCTCAAAGCAACACCGTAAATGGAACAAGTGTGCTACCATCTTACCAAATAACGAAAAATCATCAAGATACACTTGCATAAAAGAGGTAAGGTAGGGTGAGAATATTTCCTGCATGCATCTTTGAAAAGTACTAGGGGCATTTCTTAATCCGAACCATATAACAGTACAGGCAAATACACCCCAATTGGTGATGAACGCTGTTTTTGGTATATCTTCCTAAGCCATTCTGACCTGATTATACCCACTGTATCCATCTAAGAATGAGTACATTTTGTGTCCTGCTACTCTGTCAAGCATTGTGTCAAGAAAAGGTAGCGGAAATGGATCAGGCACCGTAGCTGCGTTCAGTTTCCGGTAGTCCACACAAATTCGCAGTTGCTTATTCTTTTTAGGAACAATAACAATTGGTGAGATCCATTCAGCATGCTCTACTGGTACAATGAATCCGACCTTGAGTAGCCTATCAAGCTCTGCTTTTACCTGTGATGCATAGTTTGGATTCATCCGGTAGCTGGGTTGTTTGATTGGTTTTGCTTCCGGCTTCAGCATGACCCTATGTTGATAAATGCGAGGGTCCAAACCCTTCATGTCTTTGTAATCCCATGCGAAAACATCATAGAACTCTCGAAGCAACTGTATTAACTATGCTTGAAACATATAAGGCAATCTTTCTTTTATCTTTACAGGTCGCTGGTTAACTTCATCACCTAAATTATATGTAATTAACTGATCTTCTGGAACATAGAATTGTCGGGACTTCTCTGTATCGTCAGTTGGCTTAAAAAGTTGTTGTAGATCATCGTTATCTATAGTAGCAGTATCTTCTTTCTTATATTCTTCAGTCACAAGAATTACTGTACAAACTGCCAGATTCCAATTATCTACAACAGATTGTAGATCAACAGTTCCTAAGGAGATCAAATCAATGTTATTCTTCAAAAACTCTTCTTCTTCATCATCTGACAAACCATCTAACATATGAACTGGTTCCGCAAAGTAAGGTCTAGCATGTAATTCGCAAGGCTGTATAGCATCCAATTTTACAACATATTTACGATTATTGTCCTTGAAAGTGAGTTCCTGTGTAGACCAATCCTGTATAACCTTAGCGAAGGATGGCCGAAAAGAAGATTATAATCAAGACTGGATTCCGGCAATTCTAGGACGACAAAGGTCATTTTGAATGTTGTACCCTGCAAAGTTATTGGTACATTTCGCACAAGTCCTACTGGATGGACTCTTGACTGGTCGGCCATTCTGACAAAAAACTGAACTGGTTCGATTTCAGTCCATCCTAACTTTTTACACAGTGCGGCAGTAGCAATGTTGACACCAGATCCTCCATCAATTAGTACCTGTGAAATTTTGTGATTTTTATACCATACCGTAATTAAAGGAACCGAATGATCAACAGTAGAATCAGGTTCCAGTTGCACTGTCGCTATTGCTGGAATGCAGGCAGGCCCAGTACTAAATTGTTGCTGAAATTGCTGGCGGACTCCTGGTACTAATGCAAGTAATTGCCCAAGAGGGAGAGTAATGGATGCTTTAGATAAAATTTCCCAGGCCTTATGTGGTTGAATTGTATTTTCCACAGATTCTGAAGATGATGCGCCTACTGAGGATGATGTGCCTGCTACTGGATTAGAACCTTGTTTTTGTGTTCCTTCCTCGGGTAACGGAGCCTGGGTCATCGCTAGGATCTGGGAATACTGTGGGCTCTGTGGTGGTCCATTGACTCGCTTTATCATACATTCTTTGTTGTTCACGTATGCCTGGTTCAAACACTTCAGCTGCTGGTTGCAATGTCTTATCGGATCTGGTTTGAACTACTGCAGCTTGTGTTTCTATAGGTGTGATTTGTACCATATTAGTCATTGGGTTCTGGCGCTCCTTCTTCCTTTGATCATATTCGGCCGCATCTTTACAAAATCTTCGAATGTGGCCAAATTCACCACAAAAATGGCAGCGAGGTGGTGGCAAATTAGTATTTTCCTGTGCTGGTCCTGCTTGCCAATGGTTTGCATTGTAGTTATTATTTCTATGTCCTCTGTAGTTTCGATATCCCTGCTGCTGGTTGTTTCTCATTTGCGGAGGAACATAATGATTGGCAGGCTGCCCTGGTTCTTGTATAATTGCATTTACCGTTGTTGTTCCCTGTACTTTAGCATTGTATGCACAGTTTTCGGTGGTATGACCGGTAGTGTTGCAGATAGCGCAAAACAACTGATTAAGTGCACAAGTGGCACTCGTGTGCCCTGAATTCTTGCATATGGTGCAGAACATCTATCTGGTCGGATCGTCTGTAATATTTTTACTTGCTTTTAACCATTCCAGATCTTCTGTAAATCCTCCTACCTTGTTTTCAAGATGCAAAGCCATTGCGATCACCGCATCTTGCATCATAGCTCCCACACAGCGTATGATCATAATCTGTTTAAGTTGCGGAGTCAAACCGTTGATAAACCATTGAATGATGATGTCATCTGGTAGGTTGGCATGTGCTGGTGGTAATTGCCTCAAATGCGTTCTGAATAAGGTGGCATATTCCTGCACTGTTTGATTCATCTTCTGTCTATTGTTTTGCAGGTAATCGAAAATTTCGGCTGGATTCTTCTTTAGTCTGAATCTCTGCAAAAATGCATCACTTACCGCTTCGTTTGTGCCAAAATGGTTAATATCATATTCTATAAGCCACTTGGCTGCTTCATTAACCAATGTAGACTGGAAGACAATAGCTTTATATGCCGGATGAGGCGGATGATTGAGCACTGCGTAACTTATCTCAAATATGCGTACATGAGCATCTGGGTCATCTCCTAGAAATCCACCGAATTTAGTGTACGTTACTCCTGTTGGAGTCGGTCGGGGTGGAAATAACTGCTGCTGCTGCTGTTGTTGTTGTTGTTGTTGTTGTTGTTTTTGTTGCCCACTCATCGTGCTGGCGGTGGTATTGGGACTATCTTCTGTATCCTGGGGCTGAATATCTGAACCGTTAGAATCTGTATCTTCAGCCTGTGCACTCTTCGGCTCGATAATATTGTTTAGTATATTTTGGATCTCAGCTTCGAACACGCTACCTTCCTTCTTGATATCAAATGTAGGAAAGCTTACTCCAAATAGTGGTGTTTGGATTGAAGATTCACCAAGAAATGGTAAACCGTCACCGGAGCACTGTGAACTCTCAGCAGCTGGTACCGAAATGACAGCGGAAGGTGTCGAATTTTCACCAAAACAAAGTGCTTTTTCACCTCCACTGATTTCTTTGGCCACGTCGTTTCTATCCGCAGACTCTGGAGTCACTATTTCTTCGACAGACTGTGCCGAAACCGCACCGGAATCTGCCAAAAGGGTAATGCGTTCCACCGGAATACTACCGAAGTCACTACTTGCGTTCTTCAATTCCTTGACAACTGGGTTAGACTTATCTGCGCTTCTACTTCCTGGAGGCGTCCTTAGTAAATTAAGTATCGCCCAAGACTGTTGGTTTCTTCTATGCCTCGGGTATGATTCACCGGAACGAGTAACCGACATATACTATGTTTGCAATACTTTGCGTACCTTCTTTACGGTCGATTCACAGTCTATGACCACTTTCACAATCAATCAACGAACAATCTTGATGCCACCTGCGCACAGACGGCGCCAATGTTAAAATGTTTAAACGCGAAACTAACTGTCAGAGACGCGTTAAACATCTGATTGGGTTCTTGGGAGTGGAAGGGGTCTGTTAGACAGAGGCCCTATACTTGGTTCCTAGACTAACCACTCACACATAGAAGTATACTGATGCTCAAAGCATCTATCAAGACTTCGTTACACTTAAAATCTTATAGTACTCAACCAAACTCTCCTACAGTTGACCGAACACACTACACCAGACTGTGCGGTATCGTGATACAGAGTTACTTGATTAACTTAATAATTGTTCCGAATGCAAACTACTGTAACACTAAGACAATATCAGTAATTCAATCTTCACCAAGTAGGTACAACAATCAAACAGAACCGAAGACACCGAAGAACTCAATAGTCTCAGACACACAGTACTGAAGATCCAGTACACAACTTAAGACAACCCTTATTGTAGCCTAATCTCGACCGCATGAGGACAGACCTCAACACCGAAAAAACACAATATGACTCAGAGTTCTCAGAACACTGCCGCGATTACACAGACTTTATCCAACACGTTACAGCACCTTACAAGAAAGAGTGACACCACGATACACTTAGTCAACAACAATCACAACCGAAACTTCGCAGACAATTCGCTCGGACAACAGTCTAACGATCAACTTAACGTCTATGTAACTCACGAACAGAGACAGGTATCAATAGACAACCAGACAGAACAAGAGTAGTATACTCAGAATTGTCCAACTCGACACACAGTAATGTCACAGACAAATCACCCAGACAGCAGTCTGGTGATCTCACGGAACGTCACTACGCATCTCTTTTTCATCGCTTTATATAAAGATTACAAAGTATCGGTGTAACAACCTTTCGTTCGTGCGAACAAGATTCAGTTTTGTTTTTACAATCGCCAATCCGGCGGCCGACTAACATGGCCCACTTGACTTCTATCTTTTATATTTATTTTATGCATAACCATATCAAAGGGAAATAAAATAAATAACATATTACACATATAGAATAAGATTATTGTTAGAGGAGGTATAAAAAATATAGCCCTCATCGTGATGTTGTTTTTGTGGAAGATGCTATTTAGCCATTGCTTTCATGTACTAAGGAGACATCTCTTAGCTCCAAAGACATGTATGATACGTTGCTGCCTCTTTTTACACATGGACAATCTAGTGCTAGTCCTAATGAGACAACTTCACAACCTTTGCAGGTTTCATGTGATGATGCAGATCATCCCATTCCTGATGCAGATTTACATGATGCACTTGTTGATGAGAGAACTGATATTGAGGAGGCAAAAACTATGCCAGAATGGTTGGTGCAAACTTTGCATGACAGATGCACCTCTATCCTATCGTACTCATTCAGGCTCTCATAGTGCCTCTTTTGCATCAGATTGCTATGCTATGGCTGCATCTAATCTCTGTGATGAGAATGAACCTATTTCATTTGATGAAGCACAAAATTCAGAAAATTGGATGGCTACTATGCAATCTGAATATGATGCTATAATGAAGAATGGTACTTGGTCTTTATGTGACTTTCCTCCTGGCAAGAAGGCCATTGGTACTAAGTGGGTATACAAGCTGAAGCGTAAGCCTGATGGTACAGTTGATAGGTATATGACTAGGCTTGTTGCAAAGGGTTATGCACAAGAAAAAGGCATTGATTTTGATGAAACCTTTGCTCCTACTTGTCGTATGACTACTGTTCGTAGCATCTCTGCACTGACAACTCATCATGGTTGGAATGTACATCAGCTAGACATTAAAACAACATTTCTGAATGGTGACTTGCATGAAGAAGTGTATGTTTTTCAGCCCCGTGACTTTGTGCAGAAAGGGCATGAAAATCAGGTGTGCAGGTTAAAGAAGGCATTATATGGTTTAAAGCAAGCACCACGTGCTTGGTATGAAAAGATACATGCCTATCTAATTGCACATGGTTTTGAGAACAGTCCAACTGAAAGCACCTTATATGTTAAGTGTGCTAATGATGTACTTCTGATCATTGTGGTTTATGTCGATGACATGCTGCTCACTGGTCGTCATGAGAGGCATATTACTGATTTTAAGGTTGATGTGCATGCCTCATTTGAGATGTTTGATTTGGGGCATTTGCATCACTATTTGGGCTTTTAGTTTATGCAAATGGATGGTGGAATGGCTTTGTGTCAAACGAAATATATTGACACATTATTGCAGTGTTTTGGCCTTGAAGACTGTAAGCCTATTTCCACTCCTATGGAGACAGGTTAACGATTGAGTCTTCATGATGCTGGAGATGCATTTGATGTTGTCCTCTATCAGCAGGCTATTGGATGCCTCATTTACTTATGCATTACTCGGCCAGATATTTAGTTTGCTGTCTCGTAGATGAGCAGGTTTATGCATTGCCCATGTGTCAAGCATTAGTAGGTGGTTAAGCGCATCTTTCACTACTTGAGTGGTACTCAACTACTTGGGTTGTTTTATCCCAAGGGGGGATCACTACCGCCAGATTTGCATGCTTTTTCTGACTTTGATTGGGCTGGTTGCTATGACACTCACGTTGTCCACTAGTGGTCTTTGCTTCATGCTTGGTAGCTCATGCATACCTTGCTTGAGCAAGAAGCAGCCTACTGTGGCCACTTCCAGTTGTGAGGCTGAGTATAGGGAAGCTTTCACAGCGACTGTTGAGTGTGTGTGGCTCAGATGCCTTATGGCTGATTTAGGTGTTGGTCAGTCTTCTACCACCACCATCTTCAGTGACAGCCAGAGCGCTTTGGTAGTTGCGAGGAACCCTGTGTTCCAGGCTCGCACTAAGCACATTGAGGTGCATTATCATTATGTCAGGGAGAGGTTCTCTACTGGGGAGATCAGCTTGGCATCTGTACCCATGCAAGAGAACATTGCAGACCTTTTCACGAAGGCTCTGCCTAGGGAGAAGGTTGAAGCTTTCCGCAAAGCTTTGGGTTTACTTCCTTTTGTGGAGTGATTTCCACATAGCTTGGCACTTCCTTATACATGAGTGCCAACTCCTTGTTCATCGCATCACTCCCAGGGGGGATTTGTTGATATATTTAGGTAATGATGTGTGTGAACACACTAGGATTGCCGGGGTATTTTTTTCCCTCTTTAGGAGGTTTTTTTCCCCCGGCTTGTATATACGCCTATTGCCCTAACATGCTACTATCTTTGTACATTCTAGTGGCAATATATTCAACATTATGTGTTGTGCTCCAAGCTTCTTCTTCTTCCTTGTGCTATTCGCGTGCTTCCACAGACGTTGTCAGCGTGAAAGGAACAGTTGGTGGATTAAGTCAACTGCTGGAATTACGGCGCATGGCGAGTGCTTGAAGCAAGCTTAGGTAATTTGATTAGATGATTTTGCAAAACCTTAATAACTTTTCATGTCCTTTGGAAATACAATTGGAATTGATTTTTGTAATGAAGTAACCACATTTCAACTTTTCATGGAATAGAGATATCATATATGCATATTTATAAGCAACAAGATCTTTACCTTTAAGGTAATTTGATAAATCACAACTCAAGCTTTAATGATTTACTAATAAAGACATTGTCAAAGTATATATCATATATAGTCAGGCAATATTCATTCATACTTCAAGCATATGAATCCTCTTTTACTATTGGCATTATACCATATAAACTATTGAATTCTCATAAAGTTTCAATTCGTACACAAAATAGATATACAATAGTTTCACTATTTTTGAATTGTACGGAAAGCAAAACTCTTTTCAACATTGTTGGCTATCAATGCTATAGCACAACATGAACTTGTTCATATAGTTTGAGCGCAAATTAAGAAACAAACAATTAAGGTGATTTATACATTTACAAACGTACATTCGATACTATAACAACAGAATGTAGTGCACTGATAAGCAATCATTCACATGTCATCAAAATTAAATGTTCAACTTTAAAAAAATGATTTTACCTGATCAAGAACGTAATC
The DNA here is from genome assembly GCA_020310875.1 of Ceratopteris richardii. Classification (NCBI taxonomy): domain Eukaryota; kingdom Viridiplantae; phylum Streptophyta; class Polypodiopsida; order Polypodiales; family Pteridaceae; genus Ceratopteris; species Ceratopteris richardii. Next base: position 181,639,302 of record CM035410.1, read on the forward strand.
AAATGGATTCGCACACAGTGGAATCAGAACTCAGAATGATTGCGTGAATTCATTTGAAATCTGTCATGTGCGCAACAGATCACATTCAATTAACTCATGATATCAACTTCAAGACATAATCTATGTTTTCCGCCTTAAGCTCACAAAATCTTCATCAACACTCAGCGCATAACCGTCAGTGCAAAAGTAATGCACAATCAACAATAGTAGTTCTTCAAAGCATAGTCAAAAAATCTATCGTCTGTGGGCTCAGCCGTCAAATTAGAACGCTTCAAAATAAGCGCTCTTATTAGTTAACCCTCCACCAGTGTCAAATCTTCAATGACAATGTCCATCAGAATAGAGCTTGTATTGTCCAAATGGGTTTGGTGTAGCAGATAGCATCGAACACCGTGGGATTGATGGCCTAGGTTCGATTCCTGCCCGGTTGGACATTTCAATTTCATTGTCATTTCAACTTTTCTTGTACCCTCAAAAAAAAAAAAAAAAAAGAATAGAGCTTGTATCGGATCATCAGCTGCCTCGTGATCTACCAGATAAGGAACGACAAATTGGCCTCCTCTTTTGTTTTCAGTAGCGACGCCCCCCTTTCTCCTCTCTGAATGGTCTGCCCCCCCCGTCTACAGCTCTCTACCTTTTTCTCCTCTCCGATCTTCGCTGTTCAATAGTGATCCACGCAATAAATAGTGCCCTTTGTTTGATCAGCAATCAAGAAGAATCCTCAACAGTAGTCTCGCTGAAGACACCCTCTCTCCCTCGTCTCCTCAGATGCGCGCATCTTTCCTTTCTCAAGTGAATTGCCACCTCCACACCAAAAATGAAGCGACGCCTTCCTTTTATTCCATGCATAACTCATTGTTTTGTTTTAGTAATTGCATGAACGACCCAAAAATTGAGCATATAAAAAAATGAATTTCCACTTTTTTTTTTAGTGTCTTCAAATAAAAATATATCATTTTGCACCAAGGATTATGCACGAATGAGGGAGTCGAAAAAAATTAAAATGAAGTGAAGCTATCGGCCGAATACATGTCTCATCACTCTTTATGGTTTTTATGCTACTGATTTCGATATATTATCCGCAGTGTCCACAAGTACATTCTTGTACACTTCTAATGTTTCAAAAACATTTTCCGTGGTAAATAAGCTTCGTCTTGATGCTTTGCTTCTTTGTCCCAAAGTAAATGGCCAAACATATGTATCTTTTATGTCGAACCACAAAACTTCCTTCTTGATAAATTATATTCTAAACCGAAAAGAAGAACTTTTCACATTGTGGTCTTTTGTATCAAAGACTTTGGGAAAAAAGATTTCTCTGACATCCACCAATCATTTCGTGAACTTTTGTTCCGAACAATGTTCTAATTTGAAGCAAGTAGAAGTGAGAGTAGAGATGAGAATCTCTACGACAACGTCTAACTCCAACACTTGATAGATGTCACACAGGCTTAATGATCAAGAAATATTCACCCAAAAGACCATTTCCAAGGTCTTTGCAAAAAGCAACCACCAAGCCAATCATGTTCTGCAACTCAATTTTTATGGATCTTTTTTGGGTTATTTCTCTTCGGTTTCCTTGTATAAGCCCGATATACATGATCCAAACAAGATTTGGTCCCAAATTAAGATTTAGGAGTTGATGCAGAAGGGGACTACAAGTGCATTTGTGATTTGCAACTTGAATTTTCTTGGATATTTTCTTGTGTTTGAGACTTCTTCTTTAGGGTTTGTGTAATGTGTATGCACCACCGTTTGGGCTAAGATCTTGATATTTGCAAGATGCAACTTTTGGGAAAATCATGTTTTGCAACTTGCAATTTTTTTTTGTCTATCTTTGAGCCAAAGTCTCCTCATGTGTGTATTGTAACTTGTAGATTTGGTGGAACTTCAAGTTTTCAAAAATGAATACTTTGCAAAGTACAATTACTTTGCTAAGTTCCCTCCTTAGAATAGTCGTAGTGTGTAAAATATGACTACTTTTCTTCAAAGATGCCTTATTAGGCACTTATATATAAGCATTAGGAAGCTAAAACACACTTCGAATTCCTAAGAAACCACTTCAATTTCAGCTCACAATTGATTTGCATGTTTTACAGCATTTGGCCTCTTTGTAACTAATTTTTCCACCTCTCAATCTTCAATCATTTTTATTCTCTCCTTTCACCTTTCCTCAACTTTTCTACCCCTACAGAGGACACTTTAAAACCATATGGTTTTGGGTTTTGCTTAACCGTTTACTTTAGGGTATTAGCATAGCATACATAGTGCCTTATGGCATGTAGCTATTACCATGTAGGCTTAAGATAGTACCATGTAGGTGAAGGCTTAAGCAGATGCACGAAAAAAACCTTATCTCACTCATTGCAAAATGCAATTTTTATAGAGGTTGACTTTTGCATGCCTTTCTAGATAGATCGAAAAATGCAAATGCAAGCTCTATTCTTGACCTTTGAGACTACCATATCTCATGAACTACTACATCAACCAAGCCAACTAGTGTGGAGAAGAAAGAAATGAACTGAAAGACGTGTAGAGAAGTAGAAAAATGAAGAAGAAGAATAGGAAAACTTGATCTTTAATGGAAGCCCTCCTAAACCCCCTAAAACTTGATCTCAACCTATTTGTAATTTGCTAAATACATATTTGTTTGATCTAAGTGGAAATGGTAATGATTGAACAAAGAAAATTGAACAAAGATGAGAGAGGATGCATGACTAGAAAAAGACAAAAATGGAGGAGATAAGCTTACAAGAGAATAAAAAATTAAGTTATGCCCAATGAATTCCCATGACAACATGACATGGATGGAAAAATCACAAGAAGCCATTGATCAATAGGAGAACGTTTTTGAAGGAAGGTATTGGGACGGAGAATGTATTTTCTTAGACTACCCCATAGATGTGAATACCATAAGTTATCGCAAGTGAATGAACTAAAGATAAAAGATTGAGCCTATTTAAGGCTACACGATGGGGATGGGAGGTTGTTAATTAAGTTGTATTAAAGAAATTGTCATTCCAAATCATATAGGTAATTCGAGCATAGATGTGGACCTCTTGCTTTGTAAATCAAGCAAAGATGTGAACTTCTTTTTTTGGATCTCTTAAAACTACATGAAATTAAACATATCTTAGTAAGAAGTATTAGCATCATTTAGGGGACATAAATCTTTAGCTTCTTAAAAGAGAGAGATAATGCACTTCTAAAAGAAAAAACAATAGGAATGAATGTGGCTTGCAATACTCTTTTCAAAAGTCAATCCCCAAAATTAATTAATAATCATGATTTCCATTCATCATCTAATCCACTGAAAGTGTATAAATTTCTTGCCCTACACAAGATCTTAACAACCTCCTTTCTCTTCCAAATATCCTGTAAGTGTAACAATGGAGGTGAAGAGTGGAAGAACAAATTGAAGTCAATCAGCAACTAAACAATTACCTCATCATTATCTAGCAAATAAATAATTGCATCATGGCACAATGAAAATTCAAGTTAAGGACTTTTGTAATAGCAAAGGAATCTCTCAAAGTATTTATCAAATGAACAATGGATGTGAACTTCTAATGATAAGAAAGAATCTTTTTCTAAACATGGCTAGGATCTTCTAATGCAATTTTTTTCTAAAAGTTCCTAGGAAAATAATGGACTCTTCAAAAATCTGATAAACGGTTATATCACGTGCAAAAACATGTAAACCTTGACAACATTATCCCCGTAGGCAAGGTCTTGATTTTAGGTTTAATAAGGCTAAATATTTTGCATGCACCAAGTCTTGTGTCACAAAATTAACCTCTAGTACTCGACACAGAACTTGGTAAGTAGACAAGCGGCTCTAGACTTGTCAAGACCATTTTCAAGTAGTCAAGGGGGCATATTGTGATTGCAACTATGTATCATTGAATGAAAGGTGATCACAAGGATACCTTCAATCCATCTAGAGTTGAATCCATCTAGAGTTGAATCCATCTAGAAAGAAGGAAAGAGAGTTAGTTTGACATCACATGATTGAAATCACATATAGGGTATGAGTGAATAGGGTCAAAATGGGGCCTTGCATGCAAGCTTCAATTTCTTAATTGTGATCCTATAGTACTTATTCTAGGAGGGGAGGAACATATTTCACCATATTATGTTTTTTATTCATTTTATTTATTATTTCTTTTTATGTATCTTGTGTCTGTTATATCTAGCACAACCAAATAGGAAGGAAAAGGAGAAGAAGAATCCAATAGAGGAACCATGGAAGGATAAGGGCACAAAATTATTCTCATGACTCTTATAAGATTTCGGAGGTGCATATAGCTTAAGTTATTTGTTCTAAGCTAGTATTCTTCATGGTTCTTTTTTTTCATAGCTCTTTCTCAACTAAACCATAGTTTCATGTGTCGAAGATCCCTCCATTGGGATCAGTTACAATTGTAAATGCACATGTAGTCAAGAATAGTTTTCATGATGTACATGATAGAGCCTACTTCTATGTGAGTACTGTTGACAACATGAGTTTATCTACCTCATTTCTATTTGTATTTGCATGAGTGCATCTCCATTTTGTGAGACTATTAGAGGAAGCATTTTTTTGAAGGAAAACTATTTGTAAAATGTCAAAAATTTGTAGAAATATTTACACAAATGATGTAAAAATTGAGGAAGAGTCTTTCTCATGTAAAATAGGATCATATGTATTTTTCCTAGAATTTTTGGAAGCTTTTAGATAGCATATTTTTAGAATAGAAGGTGAAAAGGACCAAAATTCAAGTGTGAAAAGGGACACTTGAAAAAGTATAAAAGATAATTTCTTCTATTTTGAAGAAGTTGGTTGTATTATTTTGATGCTATCCAAGTAAATGTGAGAGCTTTCCTACAGAAAATCGTGTTATCTCCTTCCATGATCTTTCTCTTGATTTGTTGAGTCTTATCATTGTGTAATCCATGGAATTTGTGAACTTTCCTTGTGTATTTCTGAGTGAGGGGAATGAAGATGGATGATTCTCAGTGTATTGAGTAAGAAAGTGCAGAAGAACAAAGCTGGAATTGGAAATTCTCAGTTTTTATAGAATCGTGATTGTCTCGTCTGTGTGATACAGGTACTGTTTTTGAAATTCATATTTGTATTCTACTATGAAAATGGCACACTTTAGGCACAAAGATCATTGAAAATGCTGTTGTAGAACTCAAGATAATCAAAACCCTAGATATTTCCTTCCTTCTTCATAAATCTCTCAGAAAAACAGTCATCTCAACTCTTATTCTTGGATTCCATTAACTAGAAGGGGTTGTGGTCTTTGCATACTTCCTGGATTGACAATTTAAAGATGTGTAGTTGATCTTTTGTGCTATAATGATTGGAGAGGACAACTCCAAAGGGTAACAACAAACATTTTTTGGCAGCCTTGCCACGGAACCAAGCAAAAGCTTCATTGAAGTCTTGGACCTTGCTGGATCTTCCATTGTTGATGGTATTTGATTACATTGAAAAGGTACTACTCTATAATCAAGAAAGAAAAACTGAAAAGGTAGGTTTCTTTGCTTGTCTTTTGGGAAAAGAAAGCATGAATTAACCTTTTGAGATAAAGAAGTTGTAAAATTTTTGCAAATTGATAGTTGCTCATACCTTTTAAGAGTAAAGTGCAGGTGTGTGAACAAAAATTGAATCAAGATTGTTAAAGGAAAGATAAAATGTGATTATCTTTGCATAAGTAGATTGCTTTTTGACCAAGTACCAAGAAAATTTGTCAAATCTTGGAAAAGATGACATGGTTGCAATGAGGAAAGTCAAGTAAAGTAGCTATGTGCAAATTGATTGATCCATTTGGTTATCCAAGGTAAAATAATAGTCTTGATAAAAGATTCATTTCACTTAAAAAAAAAGTGTTGAGTTTATATTTGCATAAATTGATACTTGTACTTCTTAACACATATTTCCTTGAAAAGCTCTTCTTCGAAACTGATTAGATTGTAAGCATAAAAGAGTATAACCAATCATGAGACAAAAGATCAATGGATCTTGAAACAAGAAAACCCTAAGTGAAGTGTTTTCTTTGATTTAGGGATTAAAGTACTTTAAAAAATTCATAAAATCTATAAAAATTCAAACAAATTTCTTTTTACTAAGGAAAATTTACAGAAGGTTTGGTGTTGAATAGTGGAAGAGGAATAGTGAAAAAAAAACAATCCAGAAATTGAAAGAAAAACAAGAAATATTTAGAGTAAATCAAAATTTTAATGTCTTTGAATAAGTTTGGTGGTGTATAATTGCAGGTGACAATTGATCTGGAGTTGGTGAAGAACATTGGAGAAGACTAGGAGGGAAGAAAAGTCAAAAAGTGCAAAAAGTAGGGAAGTTCAGAAAAAACACAATTCTCAACTCAAAATCGTGATTTTCAGTAAGATAAAGAAATTGACTTGGTTGCACTGTTGGGTATTAAGGTAAGCAATTTTAAAAGGTTTCATAAGTTGCATAAGTGAAGGAAATCAAAATTTCAAAATTTTAGTAAGAATTGAGCATCAAGTGATCAGATTTGAGAATCGGACACAAAATCGTGAGAGTAAAATTCCAAAATGAAGAAGGATATGATATTTTTACAACACTCGATGATGCAGAGAGATGATGTTTTGAACCATGAAGTTAAAGATATGATGGAACTCCCTTCTTTTCCAAAAGTGATCAAGACATGGCAATCGAAGGAGTACAGAATGTAGAGGAAGCAGGCAGCCTATGCTCAAAGCCAAAGGAGAGTATGAAGCAAGGTGTCTCCACCAACAAAACAAATATGGGTACGTAAAGGTGCGCATCCTGATGTGGAAAAGTTAAAGCTTCTGACTAAACATCATGCTAGTAACCCACGAGAGGACCCTAACAAGAAATCTTTCAAGGATTCACCCATGAAAATAACACTCATCTGGGTACCTAAGCAGTCGATGAAGGTCGACCCACAATCAAGACACATATGGGTTCCTAAGGCTTGCTTGAGGGCTCCTGTGGCTACCCTTAAGCTTCACGAGACAAAGCTACATTCACACACAATTACACATGCTCCAACCAGCACTAACAAGACCACTTGTAAATGGGTCCCTAAAAAGCCTCATTTTCAAGCAGTCACTTTTGTGAAGTCTCCCATAGCCCACCAATGATCCCATTGTAAAACCACAAATTACATTTGGCGACCAAAAGCTTGTAATAAACCCCCTGACCCCAAATTGTAAATTCATCTCCACCTACTAACTGCACTGTCCTCATAGTGCATTTTTCCACTTAGCTCATAGGACTATTCGTTCACTAACTACACACACAATCACCGAGCACTCACTGACATACTAACCTATCATTGTGCCTCATGTTAATGTTGTAATGGGGACAAAAATTGTTCTATCTTGTCGAGTACAATATTAACACATGATTCTATATTCTCACAGAACCAGCAAACAAGAAGTAACATGGCAGAAGCAACGAGAACTAGCTCCTAGGCGGGGTCGAGTGCCCAGATAGTGGACATTGAAAGTCTTCCCCTCGAGACCCAATTAATAGAGAGACCCCAGGAACTCAGGGCAGTGCACGTTGATCCCGATTCAGGACCCTCCGCAGGGACATACCTCACAAGTTGGTAAGCATGCACAGTGGTTCAGCGATATCGCGCGTCCCCTTGGAGAAGGTACCTACTTCTGGGAGGCCGAACTTGAATTTAATGGAAAGTGGGGAAGATACCACTTCTTTACCCGTGAGTTCGAGCAAAATTAGAATGCGGAAGTAATGAGATCAGTGTGGACCAAGGCTGGCTTGGAGAACTATTTTTGAGCATTGTTACCAAAAACCAATTTCTTATGTTGTTCCTACCTGATCAACACTATAACTCCTAGCCAAGTCAAAGGAGGAGATAGCACCTTTGTACTCGCCTCACTAACGCCAGTTCATGAGCTCAAAAGGTTCAGACTCACCATCAACCTAGTACAAGAGGCCTTGGACATGAAAGGCATGCACATTCCTACAAAAAAAGAAACTCTCATTCCTAGAAGAATGAAGCACAAGGATCTAAATAAATTGAAAGACATGGTAGCCATGACACCGACCATCGCTCACACTTACGCACGGTCATGTAGCACTTTGCCTTCCCAGCTCAGGAACGTTTCACCATGCCACCGAAAAGAATCTGGTTTAGCTTGTACCTAGCAGAAACAGAAAATCTCACTCTCAACCTACCCCACTGGATCATCGATCAAATCCACTTAGCACATCAGCGCTGGAACAAGAAAAATAAGAATGTACTTCATGGATTCTGCACACTTACATGAATTATGAGGGCATTGTTGTGGACAAGAGCTCAAGAATTCCAGAGACGGGCATCAACAATGAGCCCACCATCCAAGAAGATGAGAGGAGCAGTGCACATTTCGTGTGCACAAGCAAGGGGTGCTACACTCACGACAAACATCACCCCACCTCAAACAAGATGCATCTGGCCATTTACAATCTGCTTACCTAGACTAAGTACAGAAGGGCCTAACTTGGTTTTCCCTCCAATTCCCTCTGACTTGGAGTTTCCCCAGGGCTACACCTTAGATGATTTAACAGATGAGGAAGTTGCACGGATGATCAATGAAGCAAGTCTTGAGACTAAAGAAACCCAGGCCCGTGAACTGCAAACGGCTATAGGGTAGCTAGTCCCCACTCAACCTGAAGTAGTAGAGGTGAGCAACAAAGAAGAAGAGACCGAGGACGAGGACTCAGACGAAGAGCAAGACGAAACCTCAGAACTAGCAAGTGCCCCCGCCTATACGGCACAGATAAAAAGATTGTATGAGACTATGAAAAGGGTTCAGGAACATCACAAGCTGTCACTAGAAATAGGGAAGATGCTAATAAGCCAAATGTTAGGAGAAGAAGGGGTAAATGAACAATTTATTGAGTCCTTGAATCTTCATGCGGATGCGCTTGGCCTGGATGAGGCCATTCATTCAGCTCTTGCTTACATTCATCGCTTTGAACACCGAGTGCCCACTTGCCCCATTTGAGCTGGGAAACAAATTCATATTAATGTATCAACAACCACTGACACTACACAAGCAGAGGCATACCATGAAGCACCTGTCACGAGGAAGGAGATAAGGAAGAGAGCTCACACACACATTCTCACTCTCAAGGAGAAGCACACACAGATTGAGGCAAGGAAGAAGATCTTCTTCTTCTTCTTCTATTACATAAAAGGAATGTACAAGAATGACCTAAGAAACAAGAATACAACAAGTGCAATATATAAAGATCAATACATAAGGAAAAACCTAATGTCCGCGAATGAGTGAGCTGGCAAGAACCAAATGTGCCATCACTCTCGGTAGATAAATCTAATAAAGCTCAATGAAGTATCCCTGACATATACTGGTGTGACCACTATACATGTCAGAGAAACGAAAAACTGGTATGTTTCATCCTGGATCATCACATGTTAAGCTTGATATCTCAACACTCCCCCTCAAGTTCAACGTCATATCCTGTAATCCAAGCATCTCCCAAAACTTCTTCAACTTCTCAGCTCCAAGTGCTTTGGTGAAAATATAAGCAACTTGCTCATCTGTTCTCACATAAACAAGATCAATATCATACCTTCTCTCTGATGAAGTGATAATGTATCTCAATATACTTTGTTCTAGCATGGAACAGAGGGTTCCGTGCTAACTAAATGTTGCTAGGATTATCACAATAGATAGTGATAGGTGTTTGCACTTCCATACCTAAATCTGCAACTAACATCTCCAGCCATGATGCCTCACATGCTGCCATTGCAGCGCCTCTATACTCAGCCTCTGTACTCGACAAAGCAACAGTGGGTTGCTTCTTACTGCTCCATGTAATAGCTACACCTCCAAGTGAGAAAAGAAAGCCACTAGTAGATCTTCTATCTAGTGTACTACCAGCCCAATCTGCATCGGTGTATCCATGAACCTGCAAATCTACACCAGCTTCATAAAACAATGCATAATCCAAAGTAGCACTCACATAACATAGAGTGCGTCTCAGAGCATCCAAATGTGGCTTCCTGGGAACCTGCATAAACTGACTTTCAAGTCCAACAGTATACCTTAAATCAGGCCTTGTAATTGTGAGATATATAAGGCTTCCCACAATTTTCCTGTACATAGTAGCATTTTCCAATGCTTCACCTGATGTATATCCAACTTCAAATTCTGATCTAATGGCATAGAAATTGGCTTACAACCAGCCATACCATACTTTTGCACCATATTCAAGGCATATTGTCGTTATGACATCCATATACCTGTTTCTGTATGTATAAACTCAATGCCCAAGAAATCGCGCAGCACACCAAGATCTTTCATGTCAAAGTCCTGCATAAGAAGTTGCTTTACCTCTTTGATGCTTTCTTCATTATCGCTACCTACAATCAAGTCATCAACATAAATGGCCACAATCGTGATGCCATCATCAGCCTTCCTTGCATATAGTGAATGATCTACATCAAACATAGAAAACCCAATGCTGGTTAAGTAATCAGCAATCCTTGCATGCCATGCACGCGGAGCCTACGTCAGCCCATACAAAGCCTTTTGCAACCTGCAAACATATTCTCGATGCTTTGAATCTTCATATCCTTGTGGCTGGTCCATATATACTTCTTCCTGTAACTCACCATGTAGGAAAGCATTCTTCACATCCATCTGATGCAAAGTCCATCCTTTTGCTGTAGCTAATGCAACAAGTGTCCTAACAGTAGACATTTTAGCTACATGGCTGAATGTTTCCTCATAATCAATGCCATATGTCTGTGCATATCCTTTAGCTACCAATCGTGCTTTATACCTGCTTATGCTACTATCAACATTATGTTTTACCTTGTAAACCAATTTACAACCTATGGGTTTCTTTCCTTGTGGCAATGGAACCAGCTTCCATGTATCATTTCCATAAAGTGTAGCCATCTCCTCATCCATAGCTTTTTCCCAATCTGCAATTCCAATTGCATCTTCAAAGCAAGAACGTTCAGCATCTTGTATTACCTTTTTCATGTAGGCATAATGACGAGCCATGTAACTATCATATGTCAATCGTTGCACTGAATTCCTCATCCTCCCAGATCTTCTTGGTCCTAGGTCACTTCTCCTTGTATCATCTGCATGTGCCCTTCTTACCCCTGGAGTCTTCACAGAAGGCAATCCAAGTTCCTCATCAAGACTCTTTTCTGAACCGCTTGAATCTCCATCAACGTCTTCAAACCTGCACATGTTTTATGACCAGCAGAAGGCTTTTCTTTACCTTTCTTGGATGTATTTGCTGAATTTGCTGGACTAAAATTTCCACGTAATCTTCCACTCCATGGATTTGAGTTGGAACTATTGCTTGGTGATGCATCCAGTCCACTCAAAACCTGAGATTCTGCACTTGATTTTTCAGCATTTTCTTTGTCATTTGATTCAAGACTCAGTCCTTCTTTGGCATCTGCATAGAAGCTTGACATTTCATCAAATACCACATCTCTGCTCACCTTTACCTGTCGACATTTATATCCCTTTTGCTCAAGGGAGTATCCAATGAAGACACACTTTTCTGCTTTTGGATCAAGCTCCATCCTCAGTTCATCTAGGACATGTACATATGCAATAAAGCCAAAAACTTTCAGATGTGATAAGTTTGGCTTTTTACCTGTAAACTTCTCTTCAGGTGTAGCTTGATGTACAGCAGCAATCAGAGTTTTGTTCATGATGTATACAACAGTATGCACAGCTTTTGCCCAATAACAATGAGGCATATTCTTCTCAGCCATTAAGGCTCTTTCTATTTCTGCAATATGTCTATTTTTGCGTTCAGCAACACCATTCTGTTGTGGTGTGGACCTCCATGAAAATTGATGCCAAATTCCATGATTTTTTAGAAAACTGTTGAACTCATTTGACATGTATTCACCTCCTCCATCAGATCTTAATGTCTGAATGTACTTCCCTGCCTGCTTTTCCACCATAACTTTAAAATTCTGGAAGTGAGTGAACACCTCACTCTTGTCTTTTCATGAAATATACCCATACTTTGCATGTATGGTCATCAATGAAAGTAACATAAAACCTGCAACCACCCATAGATGTGGTCTTTGCTGGACCCCAAACACCTGTATGTACTACTTCTAGTACATTCTCATTAACATGCTTTTCATGTGGAAATGATGTTCTTGACTGTTTACCGAATTGACATGCTGCACATACCTTTTGCATTTCTGCAACTTTGAAATTTGGTAGTCCATGGACAATCTCCTTTGACTGCATTAGTTTCATCCTTTGCAAGTTTGCATGTCCAATTTGTTTGTGCCATATCTCTATATCTGCAATAACTCTTGCACCTTTTGCAAACATGGCTGCATTCATTTCAGGAATCTTCACATTTAAGGTGAACATCCTACCCACTTTCTTTCCATTGGCAACCAATCGTCCATCCTGCTTGTACTCTTCTACATATAATCCATCAGCATTGAACCTGACTTGTAATCCCTGGTCAACCATTTGTCCAACAGAAACCAAATTCTTTGTTATATTTGGAACATGCAACACATCAGCAAGATGTTTTACCTTCCTGTCCTCCATAGACAATGCTATGTTTCCTGTATGCTCAATAGGATGCGATCTATCATCACCTGTTTCAACATATCCAAGAACTAGCATTTTTTGCAAACTACTAAACCATTCTGCATGACTGGTCATGTGATTTGAAGCACCTTAATCAACATACCAGACATTATCATTCGATTTTGAAACACTAGCAGACATTGTATTCATCATGTGATGTTGAACCATAAACAGCTTCTCAAAATCATCTGTACTTGTGGAAGTATACTTGTTTTGCTGCCCTCTGTTATTTTGATTCTTCAACCTGCAATCATGTTCAAAGTGTCCAGGTTTACCACAATTCCAACATCCTTTACTATCATTACCTGAATCATTTTTTTGGAAATTTCTACGACCTCTTTGGCTCCCCCTGCCTCGAAATTGTCCTCTTCCTCCTGCATGATTCTGTTGTTGACCTTGGTCTTGGTTACTGTTTCCTCTTCCACTTCCGAAACCTCTACCTATGCCTCTTCCTCTGCTAGAGTAGAATACCTGCTCAGAACTGGGCTTTCCTTGGAAGTTTGAATCCTCACCAAGATTCTTTTCTTCAATAATCAGCATAGATACCAGATCAACAAAATTCAAAATATTTTCCCTGGTCTGTATGGAAGTTCGGAACTGCTTATATGCAGCTCCTAAACCATGAAGGCACACTTCCACCTTATCATCATCATCTACATTCACGCCAATAGATGCAAGTGACTCACATATGCTTTTGATTTTTAGAGTGTACTCACTTACCGACATGCTCTTCTTTTCCAATGTATGCAGCTCGTTCTTGAGTTGCAATTTCCGTGCTTTTGTATTAGTCTCATACAAAGTGACCAAACTGTTCTAAGCATCTTTTGGAGTCTTGGCATCCTGTATGTGTCCAATCATGCTATCTTGTATGCTAACAGATAGCCAATATATTACCTTTCGTGATCCTTGATTCCATTCCTCATATGCTCTTAACTGGTCTACAGTCCGATTCCTTTCTGGTAACTGCGGAGCATTTTCATTCTCTCCTTCGATGTACTTCCAGTGGCTTTTTCCCATCAAGAAATTCGTCATTCTGAATCTCCAAGCATGGAAGTTGTTCTTGTCCAGCTTATCGCTCATAAGCTGACTCATTCGATCTGCGTTTGCCATTTCTACAACAATCCACAACACTGCAAAACACTACAAGCAGCACTTTTGCTTGAACATTGTCGCACTATGATGTGACAATTCGATCTCAGAAAAACACAGTTTTCGTGTATCAATAGTACACGGAATCACTTGAAATTCTGGATATGGAATATACGAGTGTCGCAAAACACAACGTAAGTTATAGTTTCTGAAACTAACTTGGTTTTTCTGTGGGCCCCACCTTGCGGGCTCGAAACGAAGGTCAAGATGGCTCTGAAACGGAGGGCGATTTTCGTAGCAAACGGAGGCCGTTTGTGAAATCGTGTTTTCTCCACGCCTTGTCAAGTAGTCTTCACCGTCGCCTTCTCCACGAGCTCTCTACAGCCACGCTGGCTTTGCTACCATGTCACGAGGAAGGAGATAAGGAAGAGAGCTCACACACACACTCTCACTCTCAAGGAGAAGCACACACACAGATTGAGGCAAGGAAGAAGATCTTCTTCTTCTTCTTCTATTACATAAAAGGAATGTACAAGAATGACCTAAAAAACAAGAATACAACAAGTGCAATATATAAAGATCAGTACATAACGTCACGTGAACATGAAAGGGTTTGGTCCAATTTGGTGTTGTCAAGATTGGTGCTAAACATAATCACCATTTAAGCTCATTGAAAGATTTCTCACATTCATCTGTCCACTCAAAGTTAGTCAGAAGAGCATGAGGCTTTGCAATGATGGCATACATATGAATGAATCAGCGATAATAGCCACAATGCCCCATGAAAGCCTGTACCTCCTTGACATTCCTCGGTAGAGCAAAACATGAAGTGTATTAGTAAGTGAATGTACAAAGATATGATCCCTATAGGGTTATAGGCATACATGCAATCTGGGGGAGGGGAAACCTCCTAAAGAGGGTAAAATGTGTCTCGATAGTCCTAACTATATTCAAACACATCACTACCAGAATATATCCACATCCACAATCACAAGTTGAGGCTTTACCAAGATGATCACATTAAGATATGTGTTGTTAATTCTTTTTAACTCAGAAGAGTCTCAATATAGATAAAAAAAAAACATTAACAACTCCTATCCTAAAATTTTTCATATCCTTCAAGTACTGTAATATCATCCGTCTCCTTCCACATTTTTTCTAGTTTTAGCTTAGATTATTTTCCTTTCTATAGTTTTTTGAGGGAGAGAAAATGATGGTAAGTCTTTGATTTTTTCTTGGATAGTCATGTTCTATGCATGCACTTCCTGTTGTAGGGAAGATGCAAAACATAGATTAAACATTTATTTTGAAAAATAAAAGTGGAATTATTAACTCAAATTTATATCCCAAATATGAACTTATTGTCTTGCCCTCCTATTGGTGCAATTAAAACCAAGCACACATACTTGGTTAATTATCTCATGCTTGATTTATTCGCATAACTTATGCAAGGCTTCATATGACCTCTTGTAAAAATCCTTCACATCTATCTTTGTAAAAGTGGTTCACATCCACGTCGAGTTATGAAGCTCTAAAATTACGAATCATTTGGTTGTTGAGTGATGAGGGAATCTATACTATACTTTAGGATTCACCTTTTAGGTAAATGTTTGAATTTGAATTCAAACTTTGGCTCCAAGTATAACTATAAGAAGAGGATCAAAAAGACCTGCGTGCATCTCGAGCCTATGAGATCATTTTGTAGGACATCCATTGTGAAGTGAGAGCTTATCTCATAGATCATTTACCTCTCACACATTGAGCAATGTATTATTGCCAATTACATTGTATTTGTATGTGAATTAATACATATATGATCATTACATTCTCATTTCACTTCTCTGTTATAACTCCATCAGAACAGTGATCTTCTCAGAGCTTGTTCTCAGTGCTTAGTTGATCATTTGCCATGATTTAAAGCATGATAGATTCAGCATACTCTCTATTATATGCCTACAAAATTTCTATAGGATTGCTTCTCGTGGTCATGAGATATTAACATATCTTTGTTCACTAGTCTATTGACTATTGCAACCCATAAATGTGGGAATGATGCTGTGATTTGCTAAACATCTTTCTCTGTGTGTAGTCCATCATTTTTGATGAAATCACTCATGATTGATAGCTTATTAAATAAATTAGAGTTCCCAAAAAGTAATTAAGACAATTGCTACTGTGCTCAGAGAACTGTTCAAAACATTGAACAAGTGTATGAACTAAAATAGTAAGTTTTTGTCCTTGGATCAACTTCCTACCTATCTGTTTTGATCCATTGATTAGTGGATCACCTTCCAAATCAACATATATGATTAGTTGTGATCATTAGCTAGATAAGGAGGCTCTATAAACTCTCCAGCCATCATTCTTAGCAGGTGTGAAGCAGGATCTAGCAACACCACTTCATCTCTTGTGACTATCCACCATTGCCTCCAACAATGGTATCAGAGCAACAACAATCAAGATGGGAGATGGATTTCAACTACTCAACATGGTCACTTAGGATGAAAGCCTACCTTCAAGGGAGAAGTCTGTATGGATACATCTCAAGAGATGAAGAGATGCCAATCTTCAGGAGCAAGCATCAACCTACAAGATAAGACCAAGAAAGGTTGACCACATGGTGTGCAAAGGATGCTCTTGCTAGGTCATATCTACTAAACTCAATCTCTGATTTCATGTTACCATATATTAGGAATTGCAAGACCTCCCAAAAGACTTGGGAAGTACTCTCATCATATTTCTCCTCAAATATAAGAGCTAGGGGGAATCAGTTATGGATGAAATTTACAACTCTAAAGAAACAACCAAAGCAAGGAGTGGTTGATTATTTAACCAAGATGAAAGATGTGGCTGACCAACTTGCAAGCATTTGAGAGGAGATAGAAGAAGAACACATAGTGAGGCAGATCATTAATGGAATCAAGGCTGACGATAAGTGGAAGTCCTTCACCACAGCAATGGACCTCTACATGGATATGCAAGTACCTGAACTCAACACTTTGATGGGGCAACTCTTCATCCATGAGACAAATCTCAATAAGAATGGTGACAATTCTAGAGATAGTCAGTCTTCTACCCTTTATACAGATAAGAATAAAGCTAAGGATAAAAGTAAAATCAAGAAGCATGAAGAAGAGGCTAGTACCTCTCAAGCTAATTATGCAGGAAGAGGAAGAGGTGCTAGAGGAAGGGGCAGAGGAGGAAAGCAAGGCAGGGGAGACCCTACAACAATTCATCTTGCAACATTTGTGGTCTTAACAACCACACCACAAAAGAATGCTTCAAGAATACAAGGAATCAAAGGGGAAGAGGCTTCCATAGAGGTAGCTATGGGCAATCAAGAGGCAGGTACAACAATGGTGGAGGCAACTACAACCATAACTACAATCAAGGCTACAACAACAACAATTATCAAGAGGCTTCAGAGGAAGAAGGGACTACAACAACTATACTGAAGACCGAGAATACTCATGACTTATCATGAACATGACATCTAAGCAAGGTAAAGATGATGAACATTTTTTCTATATTGATTCAGGTTGTTCCAATCATGTAGCTGGGAATGTAGCGCTATTATCTGATCTTGAAAATCCCAAAGGAAAGCATGAAGTACAAATAGTTGATGATACTAAACACTCAATCAAGCAAATTGGAAATGTCCAAACATATGATGGTAGCATGAACCTTTTGAGTAAAGTTCTGTATGTGCCAACTATAACCAAAAACCTAATTAGTGTTGGGTAGATTGTTGAGAAAGGTTTACAGGTCAGATTCACTAAGCATGGAGCATATGTGGAAGAACCCCAACAAGGCTTCAAAAGGATTACTAAAGGTGAGAAGTCTGGTAGATTATTCACATTTGAGATTGAAGACACAAAGAACATAGCACTATTCAATTATAGAGATCAAACCTTATCTGAGTTAGAAATATGGCACAAAAGGCTAGAACACATAGGAGGAAGAACTCTGAAGCAAATATGTAGGGATGAAAGTGTGCTTGGCATTCCCAATGTGACCAAGCAACATATGATATACAAATGTGGAGCACACCAATTTGGCAAAGCTCATAGGCAACCATTCAACATGAAGGGATACATTCATGAAGACTATCTAGAGCTTGTACACACTGATGTGTGGTTAAATTCCATGCCATTATATTGGCCTCATACAATGTGAACAAACTATTCCAAGCCTCTCTCAGAGTTTTGGAATCTTGTATGTGCCCAATCATGCAATCTTGTAAGCACTCCAATTCCTTTTCCTTCTTGCCCTTTTTATAGCTATTCTTGGCAGGAGTTTTGAATTCCAATTCGAATGGCTCCACTTAAAAGTGATCCCCAAAGTTAGGAGATATTCCCTCAGCTCAGAAATTCATGATCCATCAATCTCAAGTTCAAGGTACTATGTTTCATTTATTGTGATTACAGTAGATGGACAATCCTTTATTTCATGAAGCATAAGGATGAGGTATTTACATGTTTCAAAAAGTACTTGGCACTAGTTGAAAACCAAATAGGAAGGAGCTCGAAGAGAATCAGATTTGATGGAGGTGGTGAGTATTTCTCACATGAATTTAATTCATTTCTACAGGATAGAGGCATAAAGAGGGAGGTAACAACAAGATACACTCTTGAATTGAATGGAGTAGCAGAGAGAAGGAATAGGTTAATTGTTGAAGCTGCTAGATCTATGTTGAATGAGAAGAAGTTACCTAATTATCTATGGGTAGAGGATGTTTCCATAGCCACCTACTTGGTCAATAGGCTCCCATCCAAATCCGTGGATGGTATGACATCCTATGAAGCATGGAATGGCAGGAGAACCTGATTGGACCATTGAAAAATATTTGGGTGCATTGTTTATGCACACATTCCTTCACAAATTAGAGGGAAGCTTGACCCTAAAGCTGAGAAATGTATATTTATTGGGTATGACCAGAACCAAGAGGGGTATAGGCTGTAGAATTACACTAACAAAGCATTTATAGGGATGTAGTGTTTGATGAAAATAATTCATGGTTTGAAGATGAATGCAGGAAAGTCAAGTTACCATATTATTTGGAAAATGATTTTCCAACCCTCACTCAAGAAGATCAACACTTAGCAGAAGATATCAACTTAGAGGATGAAGAACGGAACGACTTCAAGGCTTGGAAGTCAAGAGGCAAGATCAAACTCAAGCAATTAGAAGACATACAAGAGTCTTCAAATCAAGCACTAAGAAGATCACAAAGAGAAAGCAAAAAACCAATAAGGTATGGACATGATACATCAGTAGTCACCAAGCATTCTGTGTATATCACTAAAGACTCTATGGCAAAAGAGCCTTCTTCATTTGAAGGGGCTAGGAAGAAGAAAGAATGGAGAGAAGCCATGCAAGAAGAAGTAGAAACACTTCACGAAAACTATACTTGGGATCTAGTTCCCAAGAAGCTAGGGATGAAGGTAATTGGATCCAGGTGGATATACAAAATAAAAAAGAACTCAGATGGCTCTATAAATAGGTACAAGGCAAGGTTGGTGGCAAAGGGATTTGGCCAAACTCATGGAGTGGACTATGAAGAAAATTCTTCAACTGTAGCAAAGATGCCAACAATTAGAATTTTGTTAAGTGTTGCTACTTCTAAAAATAGGAATCTATATCAGTTAGATGTCAAGAATGCATTCTTAAATGGATGGATATCAGAAGTAGTGTGTACGGCACAACCACGAGGTTTTGAAGATGAAGATAAAACAGGTTATGTATGCAAGCTAAAAAAGGAACTCTATGGTTTCATGCAAGCTCCTAGAGCTTGGAACCATAAGTTTGTTACTTATTTGCGGGACCAAGGCTTTGTGGAAAGCAAGTCACATTCTTCTTTATTTGTTAAGAAGAACAAATCAGAAGTTATCTACATATGTGTCTATGTAGATGACATCATTATTACAAGGAATGATGCTAATGGCATCAAGCAGGTCAAGTCTCAACTAATGGAAGAATTTAAAATCAGTGATCTTGGTTTAGTGACCTACTTTCTTGGCTTAGAGCTTGTATACACAGATTCTGGTATATTTATTACTCAAAGGAAGTATATACATGATATTTTGGTAAAGTTCAAGATGGAGAACACTAAAATTGCAGGTACTCCTATGGAACAGTGTACCTAAGTCACGAGGTCTTAGGGACTTGTGTCAAAGAGACTAAATCTCATTTGCCCCACAAGTGCGTATAATGGTGGATTGACACACGTTTAATTATCAATCCGAAGAACCACTTAAACCAAGTGTATGAGGACATGTGCACACGTGATGGAAAGTGAAGTGGTCTAGCTATAATGAATCAGAAAGGACTAACCTACCTCTCCAACTCACTCAATCTCTTGAAATGTCTGTCATGATACCACTTAGAGCAGTAAATACAGATTCAAATGTTTCTCCCAGATCCGAACTCCGAATATGGCCAATAGCAGGTTCTTTTCGAAGCTCTCGACGAGACTCTACTGATGCTATTTTCAGTCGAATCTGACAACCGCTCTTCAAGTTATGGCCAAAACAGTGAATGGTGGGAAACACCTACACTCTCTCCACAACTCGTATTGGCTCACACACACATTACAGTAGTTCAAAAGTGATGGGGAGGGGTAGAGAACAGTTCGACACACTCATTCCAAGCTTCACACACACACAAAAGATCATAGGGAAGATGAAAATCAGCAGTAAAGAAGCAAATTCGAAATTTTTGTTCTCCTTCTTCACAATGGCAAAAAGTCTTTACAAAGAGTCAGCAAGTGACTTATATACATGTGCCCTAAAAATGATCCTTTCACACATGAGATTGGTACTTTATTGATTAATCTCTAACTTCCTACTATTTCACAAGAAATATATTACAATGAGTTGGTCTTATGCATCTAGAGGACTCCTCTAGTGCATTTACATAGCTTCAAGGGAATTTTCTAGGATTTTGAAGAAAAAATTTATGCCCATTAATTTGAAAATTTTGGGGCTCCTCTTTTGTGCCTCTTTTCTCTGCAACAGGAACTCAACGATAAACTGAGTTCTCATGAAGGTGAACTACTTGATGATGTTACAGGTTATCAACAACTAGTGAGAAGTCTCAATTATGCTACTCTAACAAGAGTAGACATTGATTATTGTTGAGATTATGTGGTGTCACGGCAAAAGCTTGTTCACTATCAAGACTACGGAAAATTGCCACACCTTAACTAGAACTAAGCTAGAGTGATATTAGAACACCTCTATAATCATCAGTAGCTTAGCAACCTTCTAAAACTGAAAATTCACTTTACAGAAAGCTTCGTGTCTCCTTCAAGCTTTAATTCTAAACTGATTTACTTCAAACTTTACACTACTATGTTTGCTTACAGCTAAATAATCTTTCCGTTACTTAACTGTGCAAAAAACTGTGTTTTGAAGTCGCCGAAATTTCACTGAAACTTTACCGGACTGTCATCGGAATGTCACCGTAATCTTACCAAAATCTTACTGGAATTGACTGCAATTCTATTTGTAGTTACTTCAAATGATTGTTGATGAAATAAGGAAGTAATACCTGAGCTTCCTTCACTGAATGAACTCTTTCTGAAGTTTAAGAAAAAACTTCACCAGTTCTGGATGTCTTCTACGGTCAGTCTTTGTACTGTGTACATGTCCCATTTCACAGAAGTCTTTTGATCAATTTGTAGTTGAGACTACTAGCTTCAAGATGAGCTATCTCTCATGAAAAAATTTACATTATGTTGTGAGATCTAACTTGTAGATGTACCGGAAAACATTTACTGAGAAAATTGTAATTGTTAACTAACTTTCACAGTAACATGAAATTACTTAGATTTCTTCACATACAAAGAATGCACTCAACCTTCCACATGAACATGTGTTTTCTATTAGAGAAGATGTGTACAAAAATAGCTTGGCCTCACTTTACTCATAGCTATGGAAAACTCTCCTACTCTGAGTAGTTATTCCTTACCATCTCTCTTAGATGAATACCCAACTGTTCAAGTTTTATTATTCATCTCTACATACGCAATCTCTGGTGTCTACTACAGATGTGCTTCTAAGCTTTCTATCTGAGCTCTCTTCATTCTCTATTATGATCTTCTACCTCATATATATACATTTTGTTCCGAGATTCAAAACTCGTAATTCTGGAAGTTTCTACCCTGTATATTACAGGCATGAATTTGTCCCTTCGCTAAGGCTTGACTTTTTGAATGCTTTGTTTCTGCTTCTCTTTGTCTTTCTTCGTCTTTATGTTTGTCTGTATGTCAAATTTGTGAGTGATTCTTCAACAGCTCCCCCTCAATCACTAATTTGCATTCTCTGATCTTTCATATATTCTTCTTTTCTTTTATACCTGCCATTTCTTTGAATCTGCTTGTCTTTACTCCATCTAAGCTCTTTGTCAGAATATATGCTATCTAATCTTTTGTAGATGTGTATACTATTTCAATCTCTTTTTCCATTACCTTTTCCCTCAGGAAATGATATTGAATCTCTATGTGTTTTGTTCTTGCATGAAATACTGGATTTGCTGCAAGATACAACGAACTCATATTGTCTCCATGTATGATAGGTATACCTTGATCAATACCCATGCTTTTGAACAAGGTCTGCATCCATATCACTTCTTTTGCTTCTTCCACAAGTCCTTTATATTCTGCTTCTGTTGATGATAAAGCCACTGTGTGTTGCTTCTTTGAACACCAGCTTACAAGCTTATCTCCTAGGTATATCATATACCCATGTGTTGACCTTCTGTCATCTTGACTTCCTGCCCAGTCTGAGTCACTGTATGCTCTCAATTTTATATCTGACGTAAAAGGATAATATAATCCTTCTTTTATAGTTCTTTTGATATATCTAAGAACTCTTTGTCCTGCAACCCAATGTTGATCCTTCGGACAATGCGTGAACTGTGAGAGAACTCCTACTGCATAACTAAGATCTGGTCTTGTTAGTGTAGCATAAATCAAGCTTCCCACTAAAGATTGATACTTTCTCATAACTCTAAACTCTGCACCACCATATTTGCTGAGTTTATGATTTACTTCAAGTGGTGTTGAAGCTTCTCTGCAATTCTCCATGTTAAACTTCTTCAGTAAGTTTAGGAGATACCTTTCTTGTGAAACAAATACACCATGTTCTGTATATCTGACTTCCATTCCAAGAAAGTATGATAACTTTCCTAGGTCACTGATCTTGAACTCTTTTTCAAGCAATCTCTTTACCTCCTTGATTCCTTCATATGAGGTTCCTGTGATTATTATGTCATCTACATAAATATAAATGTAGATCATACCTTCATCTGTTCTCTTAACGAGTAGACTTGCATCAGCCTTTGAGCTTTGGTATCCAAGGTCATTGAGATACCTCACAAGTCTGTAATTCCAAGCTCTTGGAGCTTGCTTCAATCCATAGAGAGCTCTTCTTAATCTGCAAACATGATTTGGGTAACTGGAACTTACAAACCCTTCAGGTTGTTCCATGTAGACTTCATCTGATATATATCCATTCAGAAATGCATTCTTTATATCCAGCCGACTTAGATTCCATCCTTTTGATGCTGCTACAGCAATCAATGTTCTTATGGTTGACATCTTTGCCACCAGACTAAACTTCTCATCATAATCTACGCCATGCGTCTGAGCATAGCCTTTGACCACCATTCTAGCTTTGTATCTGGCTATCCTTCCATTTGCAAGTTTCTTAACTTTGTAAACCCATTTATTTACAATCACTTTCTTACCATTTGGTTTTGGAACAAGTTCCCAAGTCTTGTTTTCTTCCAACGCATTGAACTCCTCCTTCATTGCTTCTTCCCATTGTTTCTTACCTTTTGCTTCATTGTAATTCTGAGGTTCTTCATCTTCCTTTACTAAGTAAGCATAGTTTTTTTGAGTCAAATAAGAAGTGTCATAGGAATACCTTGTCGGTTGTTTCCTTACTCTGTTTGACCTTCTTAGCTCATATTCTTCATGTGTAGCTGAATACACATCTTCATCAAATCTTGGTCCATCTTCGTTTCTCATACCTGATACGATCCTGGACGTACTTGCCTGCATATGATCTTCATCTCCATTCACCTGCATATGTGATTTTCCTTTTTCTTTCCTTCTTATCTCTTCTTCAAGTGTTTCAACACTATGCTCATTATTTGTATACCAGCTTTTTCCTTCATCAAATGTCACATCTCTGGAAATAATAAACTGTTTGGTTAGAGGACTCCATAACCTGTAACCCATATGTTTTTCATCATATCCAATGAACACGTATTTTTCAGCTTTTGGTTCAAGCTTATGTCTCAGTTGTGATGGTACATAAGCATAAGCAACTGATCCAAACACTTTACAATGATCAAGTGTTGGTTTCTTGCCCCACCAAGCTTCATAAGGGGTCATCCCATTTAAAGCTGTACATGGTAATCTATTTACTAGATATGTGGCTGTATTTATAGCCTCAGCCCAAAGATACTTTGGACAATTTTTCTCCTTTAGCATTGCTCTTGCAAACTCAACTAGAGTTCGGTTTCTTCTTTCTGCTACTCCATTTTATTGCGGTGTATACCTGCACATTATTTCTCTTTTGATACCTGCATTCCACAGATAATCATTGAACTCTCGAGAAAAATATTCTCCTCCTCCATCAAACCTTAGCCTTTTGAGTTTCTATCGTGTAAGTCTTTCAGCATATGCATGAAAATGCGTGAAAGCTTCAAATACTTCCGACTTCTCTTTCAAAACATAAAGAGTTATCCATCTTGTTGCATCATCAATAAAAAGAACGTAATACCTTGAGCCACTGATAGATCCTTCTTTTGTTCGTCCCCATACATCTGTAAGTATGAGTTCTAGCAAACCATCATATTTGTAACCATTGTTATGAAATGGTAACCTGTGGGCTTTTCCCATCTGACATGCTTTGCACTTGTGAATCATATGTTGATTCTTCATATTTGGTAATCCTCTCACAGACTGTTTCTCCACCATAGTTTTGATTCCTGTTTCATTAAAATGTCCTAACCTCTTATGCCAGAGGTCTAAATCTGTAAATACCTCATCACCATGTGTGATCAAGGCTTGACCAACATTCCCTTGTACTTTAAGAGTAAAAAGTCTACCTTCCTTTTTACCATGGACAATTTGACTGTATCCATTCTCTGGATCTTCAACAAATACTCCTTCATTTGTAAACCTAACTTGAAAACCTTTTTCTACTATCTGTCTCACGCTGATCAGATTCTTCGGGATTGTTGGAACATACAAAACATTTGTTAGTAGGTTAGCTCCATTCTTACACTTTACCTTTCCAATTGACCTTACATTATGTTTTGTGTTATCACCTGTTTGTACTGTATGATTTGAAATACCTCCTTCAAGTTCTGATAACAATTCTATATTTCTAGACAAATGATTTGAACAACCAGAGTCAATATAGAATACCTTGAGGTCTTCATTCTCTGACATACTTATCGAGTTCATCATCAATGTTGTATGATCATTATTCTGCGTATCATTCGCATAGTTGTAGTAGGTAGTGTTGTGAGACTGATTCTGTCCCCAACTTCTTGCTCCACCTCTACCATATCCGCCTCTTTGGCTTTGTCTTCCTCTTTGATATCTTCTGCTTCTGCCTCTACTATTGTTGTTCTGATTCTGACTTGATCCTTGAGAATTATCCCAGCAATCATGAGCCAAATGATTGCTTAATCCACAGATCAGATCCAACAAGACTTCTTGTTGTTAGTCTGATTACCTCTTCCTTTACCTCTACTTTTACTTCTTACGTTACCTCTTCCTCTTGCAAACTTTGCTTGAGTAGACATCTCTTCTTCATCTTTTTCTTTACCTTTATCACCTTTTTTCTTATTCTTTGCATACATAGCCGAACTATGTCCTTTATCTCCATCTGTCTTCAAATCTTGCTCAAACGTTAACATTAGTCCAAGCAACTGATTTAAATCTGGTACAAAGTGATTTAAAGAAAGTTCAGTTGAGAGTACGAAAGGTTTCCACCTTTCATCTCCTCTCAGTCCTGTGAGCACTTGTGCTATCAACCTGTGATCTTCAATATTTTCGTCAATTGATCCAAGACTGTCTGCCAAGTCTTTCATCTTAGTGACATAATCATTAATGCTTTGACTTTGCTTTTTCTTGAATGTTGTGAACTCCGACCATAAGCTAGCCTTCCTAGCTTTTGTCGTATTTTGGAAATGATCTTCCAATGCACTCCATATGTCTTCCGCTTTCTCCAGATCTCTAATGTGCGGTAGTAGATGATCTATAATGGTATTGTAGATATAAGCTCTTGCCATTGCATCTTTCTTCTGCCACAGCTTCAAGGCTTCTAAATCTTCTTTCTTTGGTTGACTGTTGTCTTCGAAAATTGGCTTCTTTTCTTCTCCTGTCACATATATCATTAAGTCCTTACTCATAAGTAAGGCTTCCATTCGCATTACTCATGCGGTATAATTATCTCTATCCAATTTGTCAATAGAGATATGATCTGCCATAATCTTCTTGTTTCTGTTACTTTCGGTGAGTGTAATGTTAAAAAGTTTTACCTTTTACAAACCTTCACCCTTGAGAATGACTTCAGAACGTTTCTTGACGCCGTTTGTCGTTGATCATCTCAGCTTCAGCTTTCTTGTGAAAGTTCTTCGAATTCTCTTGTATCTTCACTTCCGTTTACTCTTGAGAACCTTTCCTTCTCTTCAGAACCTTAAGCTCTGATACCACTTGTTGAGATTATGTGATGTCGCGGCAAAAGCTTGTTCACTAACAAGACTGTGGAAAATTGCCACGCCTTAACTAGAACTAAGCTAGAGTGATATTAGAACACCTCTATAATCATCAGTAGCTTAGCAACCTTCTGAAACTGAAAATTCACTTTACAGAAAGCTTCGCGTTTCCTTCAAGCTTTAATTCTGAACTGATTTACTTCAAACTTTACACTACTATGTTTGCTTACAGCTAAATAATCTTTCCGTTACTTAACTGTGCAAAAAACTATGTTTTGAAGTCACCAAAATTTCACTAGAACTTTACTGGACTATCACCGTAATCTTACCGGAATCGACTGCAATTCTATTTGTAGTTACTTCAAATGATTGTTGATGAAGTAAGGAAGTAATACCTGAGCTTCCTTCACTGAATGAACTCTTTCTGAAGTTTAAGAAATAACTTCACCAGTTCTGGATGTCTTTTACGGTCAGTCTTTGTACTGTGTACATGTCCCGTTTCACAGAAGTCTTTTGATCAGTTTGTAGTTGAGACTACTAGCTTCAAGATGAGCTATCTCTCATGAAAAACTTTACACTATGTTGTGAGATCTAACTTGTAGATGTACCGAAAAACATTTACAAAGAAAACTGTAACTGTTAACTAACTTTCACAGTAACATGAAATTACTCAGATTTCTTCACATACAAAGAATGCGCTCAACCTTCCACATGAACATGTGTTTTCTATTAGAGAAGATGTGTACAAAAATAGTTTGGCCTCACTTTGCTCATAGCTATGGAAAACTCTCCTACTCTGAGTATTTATTCCTTACCATCTCTCTTAGATGAATACCCAACTGTTCAGGTTTTATTATTCATCTCTACATATGCAATCTCTGGCGTCTACTACAGATGCGCTTCTAAGCTTTCTATCTGAGCTCTCTTCATTCTCTATTATGATCTTCTACCTCATATATATACATTTTGTTTCGAGATTCGAAACTCGTAATTCTAGAAGTTTCTACACTGTATATTACAGGCATGAATTTGTCCCTTCACTAAGGCTTGATTTTCTGAATGCTTTGTTTCTGCTTCTCTTTGTCTTTCTTCGTCTTTATGTCTGTCTGTATGTCAAATTTGTGAGTGATTCTTCAACACTTATGGAGTAAGTACATTGAGTCAGTTTATGCATGCACCAAGGAAGCCTCATATGGAAGCTGGCAAAAGTGTACTTAAGTATCTAAAGGGTACAATAAATGAAGGGTTGTTCTATCCCTTCACTTCTGACATAGATGTAAAGATGTATTCTGATGCACATTGGGATGGCTCCAAGGATGATAGGAGGAGCACTTCATAATACCTATCCTTTGCAGGTTCAAAGCTTATATCATGGTCATCTAAGAAGCAAACAACTGTGGGCTTATCTCCCACACAAGTAGAATATAGAGGTTTGGCAAATGCAACTCAAGAAGCTATGTGGCTTAATCAACTATATGTAGATTTGGAGATACACTCTTACACTCCAATAATCTTTGGAGACAACACTAGCTCACTTCATTCGGCTACTAATCTTGTATAGCATGCAAGGACTAAGCACATTGAAGTGCACTATCATTATGTAAGGGGGAAATTGCTTAGCAAGGATATTCAACTATCCTATGTATCAACTCATTTACAATGTGCAGATATACTCACAAAGTCATTGGATGGAACAAAGATGAATAGGTTCAAATTGATGATTGGTTTACAAGAAATCAAGGAGGAATGAAGATCAAGCATGTTAGGCTTGAGGGGGAGCTATTGGTGCAATTAAAACCAAGCCCACATACTTGGTTAATTAGCTCATGCTTGATTTATTGGCATAACTTATGCAAGGCTTCATATGATCAACCTCTTATAAAAATCCTTCAGGTTTATCTTTGTAAAAGTGGTTCACATCCACGTGGAGTTAGGAAGCTCTAAAATCACGAATAATTTGGTTGTTGAGTGATGAGGGAATCTATCGTATACTTTAGGATTCACCTTTTAGGTAAATGTTTGAATTTGAATTCAAACTTTAGCTCCAAGTATAACTATAAGAAGAGGATAAAAAAGACTTGTGTGCATCTCGAGCCTATGAGATCACTTTGTAGAACATCCATTGTGAAGTGAGAGCTTATCTCATAGCTCATTCACCTCTCACACATTGAGCAATGTATGATTACCAATGACATTGTATTTATATGTGAATTAATACATATATGATCATTACATTCTCATTTCACTTCTCTTTATAACTCCATCAAAACAATGATCTTCTCAGAGCTTTTTTTCAATGTTTAGTTGATCATTTGCCATGATTTAAAGCATGCTAGATTCAACATACTATCTATTATACAACTACAAATTTTCATTAGCATTGCTTCTCGTGATCGTGAGATATCAACATATCTTTGCTCACTGGTCTGTTGACTGCTGCAGCCCCTAAATGTCGGGATGATGCTGTGATTTGCTAAACATCTTTCTCTATGTGTAGTCCATCATTTTTGATAAAATCACTCACAATTGATAGATTATTAAGTTAATTAGAGTTCCCCAAAAGGAATTAAGACAATTGTTGCTCTGGTCAGAGAATTGTTCAAACCATTGAACAGGGGTAGGAACTAAAATAGTAAGTTTTTGTACTTGGATCAACTTGCTACCTATTTGTCTTCATCCATTGATCAATGGATCACCTTCCAAGCAACATATATGATTAGTTGTGATCATTAGCTAGCTAAAGAGGCTCACTACACTCTCCAGCCATCATTCTTAGCATGTGTGAAGCAGGATCTAGCAACACCACTTCATCTCTTGTGACTATCCACCATCTCCTCCAACACCTCCCCTATATTTTTCTCGATGGATCAAGCCATATTGGCTATGATGAACCTGTTACTAGGTTCCATAAGTTCTTAAAAAGTGATTGAGCCTACTTTTCCCATCACCTATCAAGCGCAATGATTATTTACCTAGAGGAGTCCATGTGGAAGGAACTTCTACTAGTAGATTTGCTCTACATAAAGAAGGCATCATTGATAATTTGCAAGTATTCGTTCACCTTTTATAGCCCTCATTGTTCCTATGCCATTCATACTAGATTTCTAAATTTTCATTACTTGGTTTGAAGTATTCTTTCACGATTGACTTGATCAAGCCAAGTTATTAATGCATTGTCTTACTCAATAGAAATAAGTAAAGTAATTGTAGCCTCCTCTTCAAGCAAGTTAGGGACTACAATGCCCTAGGAGCTTTCTTGCACTATACATGGTCTAAAAATGCTCTCATACTCTCATCATTAGACAAAAGGTAGTCCCTTTTCTTAGACTAAGATAAGGTGTTAATAAGTTGTAGATTACCGAAAATTTCATCATTAGTGCATTACCAGGGCCCATCTTGGAAAATTGGGGTAGAAAATCTTTAAATCAAGCCACATGAGAGTCACTTTGTGAAAGTCACTTCTTATCAAGTGGAGGATTCATCTTCTAGAACAAGGGGTAGGATATGGTAGTCTCCCACTTCTCTATTTCTTGGGGAAAAGATAGAAGTTTTCAATGTTCTGAAGTAAACTCAACAATTTAGACACCCAAGAAACAAGCTGTCAAGATTCAACCTTCATTGCCTCAAGGATGTCTCATAATGGCTTGGAATTGAGTGAGGAGTGAGTACCCTTTTGAATTCATTTATAGAAAGAGGCGAGGCTAGCACTTTAGTTATGGGTCCACATAATGCTCCTAGTCATGTGTTGAGGGGGGAGGGGAGAGGGCTATGTATATGTGTGAGAGTTTCTCATAAGCCTCAATGTAAATATCATAATTTATGGCTATTCATGAAGGTAGGAAGAAAAACTAACTGAAATGGTAAAGGCGCAAAACAAGTAAGCACATATGTTATACTTTTATAGGTTGATGAGTAAATAGGAGGCTTTTTTTGTTTGAGTCGGTAGAGACTCCCCAGTTCTCTCAGAAGTATTCATCAAATTCTCATGATCAATAGCAAGACTCCGCAGATGTTAGGAGTGATACCTTTCTTTTCTAGATTGTAGTAGTTCCATGGAACCAAGACACTCAGTTGTTTTTTTTCTTTTCAAATTTCCAATCATATTTTATTGTTAAAGCATGGAAAACATTATGATATTTGGGACAATTATACATTTCATGATCTTTACAAAGTAATATTACAGAGCTGGACTCCTTCACATCTCAGAACACGAGAGTAAGGAGGTTTCACTATGTCAAAACAGAAGATCGCTGCTCTTCATTGGTTTCCATTGCAGGTGTTCAAGGTTTATTGGAGAGATAGTGCGGTTCACCAAAGCAACTCATGCTTGGTAGTGCCAGGCATCACATCCGTCTTTCATCAGTTTTATTCTTTTACAGGTGATCGTAGTACAAGGATCTTACATCTGCCATAGCTAACGGATTTGCAGGTAGAAGCTTGGTAGGGCTCTGACAGCTAACATGGTGTTCTTCCTAAAACACTCTGTTGAAACGTAGGTTGATCTATACTGTACATGCCTCATGGTCCGAGTCGTCAATCATCCTCATGGCAGGATCTGAGGATGCGCGGTCTTATACAGAGTCTTACTCGTGAAATGAACGGCTTACAAAGGATATGTGGTGAGCTTGGCGTTGTCATTGTAGGCCTCGTTTTTCAAGTATATGTAGACATGGGGATGGTCCAGGTCCAGGAAGACCTCGTTGTTCTCGAGAGTTGGGCAAACGGGCTGTTGGATGCAGACATCTGCTCCTCCAAACACGAAAGTGAGGCCTCCTGCTGTTGCCGCTGCTGTTCTAAATCGAGCTGTCGGAATCATGGCCTTCTGCACCCAAGTCTGATCATCCACATAGTAAACCTGCCAAATGGGTCCAAACTATTTAGTAATTACAACGCATTTCCCATTACAATGCATTTTGTGCGTGCGTGTGTGTGTGTATGTATGTACGTATGTATGTGTCTATGCATGCAATATATATATATATATATATATATATATATATATATATATATATATATATATATATATATATATATATATATATATATATATATATATATATATATATATATATATATATATATATATATATATATATATAGAGAGAGAGAGAGAGAGAGAGAGAGAGAGAGAGAGAGAGAGATTTCTGTGTACCTCATTCACATGCTTTGGGTACTTGTAATTATCTTGGTCTCTGTAGTGACCTTCTCCGCCAACAAGCATAAGTTTGTTTCCTTCAAGCACTGCGATTGCCTATTGTGACAGCAAGAAGCAAGAAATTTCAAGAGAGTATAAACGTGAGTGTGAGCCATATTTCATGGAAACAAGGATTTTGATAATCTGGAGAGACTTGCGACTCCCACATTCAGTATCAAAGTTTCAGCATGGAGGAAATCCCATGCCAAACTCAGAAAATGGTAATATATCTTTGAAACGAGGTAGTTCTATGCTGTCCAAGGCTCTAGAATTTGTGACAGCTGAAGCAGAAAGCCAGTGAAACTCCCATGTATCAATGTGCATCTAAATCTTTATAATACATGTATGATGCCACAGCTCTATCATGCAGGTATCAAGTGGGTGATGAATTACTGCATTGTCCAAGCCTACGTAATCGAGTGGTGGTTTGACGCCTTGAGTCTTAAGGAGGAAGTCTTGAGTTCAAGTCTTGGCTGGACATGTATCTGTGAGTTCCTTACAGATGGGTGCCTCTAGCTTACGAGGTTGGATGTGTGAGTGTGTTTTCAATTCATTGTACTCTCAAAGAAACAAAAGAGAGAGAAAACTTACTGCGTCTCCCCTGGCTGTTAGTAGATCTGGTCTTGTCGTCCAGACAGCCGTTTTTGGGTTAAAAGACTCCATCTTTGAAGAGAACGAGTTCGGTTTCTGATTCGTTGGATCCTATGATTTGTGAAAATATGAGTCTCATTAGCTTTCAGTTCCACATCGCGCTCTGCACAGCACATCAAGGTGATGAAAGAAGCTTACATAATAACCCCCAAGTACGTAGATCTCATCAGCGATAGAGGCACACATAAGATCCCCTCGGGGTGTTGGCATATCCGGCAAGCGGGACCATGATTTTTTCTCAGGATCATACACAGTTGTTATGTTCAAATATGTGTAATTCACACCGTAACCTCCAATCATGTAAACCTGAAAAACTATCAGGAAAATCAATGACCGACTCATTAAATAATCATCTTCCATTAAGTTATTCTACATGCAGTTGGCTCTTATCACCATGCCTCTTATCACTATGGAGAAACCATTTCAGGTTCATTTTGGAATCTAACATAACAAACTTTTGTGAAAACCTAAACACAGGATTTCGATTTTCATTCTCTGTACAGAGATGCTAAAACTCAAAAGATGGGATGTTGATTGAAACAGAAAGCAATTGAATGAATCTTCATCAATGCCTGAACGTTACCCAATCATATTATGGGATTAAACCTTATTTATCTAGTACTGTATAAGGCATTTGGACTGGAACTAAAGTCTAAGGCTAAAGATATTAGTAAACGAAAGGGTCTATGCAATATTTATGGGCGTAGAAGAGGACTTGAAGCATCTGTTCTTTAACTGCAAAAGCTGCTAGAGATACACTCGTCTCTTATAAAATTTGATTTCCAAAGCGTTCATCATAATGCAGACAATGATCTCTAAATTTGGTCCATAATATAAGAAGATCCATTGTCTTTCTAAACCTTGTGCAAATTCTGGAGGAGATTTTTAACGGATTGGGATCCGCATAAGCTAAAGACAAGCTTGGCATTGTCCTACAAGATCTCTGCAGATAAGGTTCTGTACCCAAAGCTGTAAATGTATAGCAAAAGAATAACATAAGTTAATTATAAGTGGCAATATTGACTATGGCAGAATTATAGAGTCTGATCCTCCTTTGTGAGGACGCCTCTAGCTCATGATCCAGCTTTAGCCCTCCATTGAAGGAAAATGCCTTACAGAAATGATTCATTCACAGTCATATGAGAAAATCATGTAGCCTAGTGGCTGATGCCTTGAAACTGTGGGAGGAAGTCCTGACTTTTCTGGACATTTCCATGAGTCTCTGATGATGGGTGCCTCTACCTTAAGAGCTTGGGTGTGTGAGTGTGTATTTCCGATTCATTGTACTCTCCAAAAAAAAATAAAAAATAAAAAAAAAAAATCAAAATCATCAGCTTCAAAATCAGGATCCAGTTGACCCACCCTTCCATCAAGAGCAGCAGCACAAGTATCCCCTTGATATTCTGGCGCATCAGGGCCTCTTGTCCATGTGTTACTAACTATGTCGTAGATGAACATCGTCTTTACCATTCCGTCGTTAGGCTGACTCTGCTGGTTGTCGGAGACATTTCTCCCGCCAACAACATATATGGTATCTGCGCATGCAGAAAATGCGCCACGCAAATGAGATGAAATCGTGATGTCAAGAAACTGCTACAAGTTTTGAGATCAAACAATACTCACTCTCAATTAGTGCGGCCCCAAAACGATATCTTGGTTCAGGCATGGGTGCCATCAATGTGTAGTTATGGAGTACAGAGTCGTACTTCCATACCTCACTAGTCACATTTTCGGTTGTCGAATTTCCGTCACTTTTGGAGCCCCCTAATATGAAGACAACATCATTGTATCCAACAGCTGCATGATCCGACAACATCGTCTCTGGAAAGCAGCATCCAAACACATGGTTAGTTAGCAACAGAAAGAAGAGAAAGACAGAGAAAGAAGGAAGGACAGGGTTTATGAGAGAGAGAGAGAGAGAGAGAGAGAGAGAGAGAGAGAGAGAGAGAGAGAGAGAGAGAGAGAGAGAGAGAGAGAGAGAGAGAGAGAGAGAGAGAGAGAAACATCGCCTCTGGAGACAGCATCCAAACACATGATTAGTTCGCAACAGAAAGAAGCGAAAGACAGAGAAAGAACGAAGGACAGGGTTTAAGAGAGAGAGAGAGAGAGAGAGAGAGAGAGAGAGAGAGAGAGAGAGAGAGAGAGAGAGAGAGAGAGAGAGAGAGAGAGAGAGAGAGAGAGAGAGAGAGAGAGAGAGAGAGAGAGAGAGAGAGAGAGAAACAGAGAGCGGATGAGTACGAAGAGGTCGTTTAGCTGCCCAAAATCCACTGCCTCTGAAGAGGCTGCCGCCATAAGTGAGATCATACAGCGAGCGGTCGCCGCTACCAGTGGCGAAGGTAACATTGGGATTAGGGATAAGCCCTTCCCTGCCCTTGAGATGCCGAATGGACCTCCCCTGTGTTGCGCCAACGGCAATGAGGGCTATGGCGAGTATCACAACTAGCACAGTCAATACAGCTGCAAGCCACTGCGAGCGAGTCACAGACCGCTTTACTTCCATAAGCTCTTGGTGTAGGCGACCGAGCTGGTCGCTTGGTTCCATGTGCATCCCCTTCATTGATAGACACCAAGTCCTCCCCCCTTCTTTCGCTCTCGCTCTTCCTCCTCTGTCTCCCTACCTGCTTGCCACTCTCACAAGCGCCAGCAAAGCATGAATGTTATGTACGTACAGCTTGCCACTCTCACAAGCGCCAGCAAAGCATGAATGTTATGTACGTACAGCACGCAAACAGAATAGAAAGGATCCTAATCGAAGCAGTTGATTAGATTGACCTTCAATGCTGATATGCAGCCTTTCTGCTGGAGAAAGGAGAAGTAAGAAATGTGGGGAATGGATGCGCTCTTATTTGCTGCCTTCTACTCCTGGACCATTTGGCGGAAACGGTGCCATCGGTCATGGGCGGCAACAAGGCATCTCTCTCTCTGATCTATCATCTCTCTGTGTATCTGATTCTGTAGACTATACGAACCACTATTAAAGCCGAAGTACCCCCTCTTTGACTTCGCGTTTCCGTGCGCCCTTTTCCGTTCGGTTCGATACTGGAGTAGCCTTTCTTGAGACGCCCTTTGGTGCACAATGTGGAACACGATTGATGATTGAGCGAAATCCATTAGAGTCAACGCCTAAAAAACAAGATATTTGTTGGCATGAGTGGTCTGCAAGCACAAGCTACGCAGCAATTCGATAATGCAGGTATTACAAATCAGTCCTTAATCTGTACGCTGTAGTCTTACCCTCAAACGAGGATATAACTTGCCATTCCATACCATACAGTGTAGCTGCTTCTTCATCTTCAGAAGCCAACACTGAAAGTTCACTTAAGAAGAATTACTTGCACAGCATTTCAATTCCACATGTTTCAACTTAAGGTTGATACAGAGAGGGTGGCGATGTCATAATCGTCTCCGCATGTACACCGAATGCGCGAAGCTCATTGGCAAGGGATTTCTGAAGTTCTTCCAGGTCCAGCAAAAAGTCTGATGATTGCAGACCACGATCCTTCGAAGGCCTGAACATGGCGCAATCTTCTACTTTCTTTACGTCATTTCGTGCGAATGCATAAACGAGGACATGAGCTTTACGGCTCTTTGCTTGCAATACCGTTTGCTTGCAATGCCTAAGAGCCAAGCTGCATGCAGATGCGATCCTCTTGTTATGTATATTATAAGATGAACACACAAATGTCATTATAGAGTACAAATTGAAGTTAGAGGGAGATGAGAGAATGAATCTGAAAGGCAATTTTTTATGAGACAATTTTTTTGTGAAAATTCAGGTTTATGAGAGAGGTAAAAAAAAGAGATAGGCAATTATTCATGGACATGATCTGATGTTCTTTCATGGTTTCATGACTTAAAAATAAGATCCTTCCCTTTCATTATAATAAATATAATATTAGTCCAAAGAAAAATTATCATTTTTTCATACATTGATATTTTATATTTGGAATGTCCTTCCATAATGAAAAGAGGGCAACCTTTGTGGGTCCACTTTCAATATACAAGTCTCAGTCGCATATGTATTGGAGGGGCATCATGGAGCAGATGCAAAGTCATGTGTGAAGAAAATTAAGGATGGAACATGCACTGATAGCTATGCATTCTAATAAATAATAATAAGAATAATAAGGCCACAATCGTTTGCTGTTTTGTGCACACCTGTAATCCTTTTGTTTATAATTTTTTGAACTCTCTCTCTCTCAAGTCTCTCTTTTGTGTTCTCTCTCTCTCTCTCGCTCTCTCTCTCTCTTTTAGTTTTCTATCAATTATCTCTCTTTCTCTATTGGCTCTTTCGATCACTTTCCCTCACTTCTCTCTCTATCTTTGAATTCTCTTTTTCTCTAAATTTGTCTCTCTTTCAACTCTCTTTGAATTTCTCTTTTTTAATTTATCTTTATCTCTCTCTCTCAATTTCAAGGCTTCTTACGAATAAGTCGTTGACAAAATTTCCTAACATTTTGATCATGATTCATCATACATACATGGAATGTCGATCTTCATCATAAATTATTGCAATTATTTTTTCCTTGTAATACATATGTACACACTAAGACACTCTCTCTCTCTCACAAACGCATATATATATATATATATATATATATATATATATATATATATATATATATATATATATATATATACACACACACACATATATACATACATATATATATATATATATATATATATATATATATATATATATATATATATATATATATATATATATATATATATATGCAAAATATGAGGTCGTAGGAAGGGTCCTACACATATTGTAGCAACAATGTGTTGACCCTTCCTACGACCTCATATTTTGCCATTAAAGTAAGCCCAAAAATTGCTTTCTATTTGTTCTCTTAGAGTTAGCTTTAGAGACTCTTCATACATAAATTAGACACTTAAAGCTTCCTAAGAACCTTCAAATCAATACTTAAGAAGGATTTAGGAGGCCTAGTAACTTACCCACACAAAAAAAACTATCAACTATCCAAAAACGGTATGTGTGTGTATACCAACTCACAACCACTTGTATACTTGGAATATGTAGAGGAGAGACAAGTGAGCAATGAAGGAATATGCTTAGAATATCAAGCAATGAATAAGCACATACATACATTAGAAATGATCCTCGCAAAGAAATCTATTGAATGAAATCAATAGGCTTGCAATCCAACCCTCTTACGAAGACATATAGGTGATGAAAAAACTCTCCCTACATGCTGAAATAAGAAGGGGTAGCTTATGCAAGCAAGATAGGGGTGAGATTGATCTCGTAGAAATGAGAAGCTATGGAAACATGGAAGAATCCATTAGTTGATTGCATTCATGTGTATATATATCTGATGATGTTTGATGAGTGATTGGAGTCTTCAATTCCCAATAAATCTATCTATGAATTTCTCCTCAAAGATAGTTGGGACTTTAGTTAATTGAAACTCCTATCTTGACTTCATTTGAATTCGCAAGAAGTGCATGGTGATGTGGCAATTGTTGGAGTTAGACGTCTGCGGAAGCACGCGAACAGCACAAGGAAGAAGAAGAAGCTTGGAGCACAACACACAAGACTGAATGTATTACTAGAGAATGTACAAAGATTAGTAGCCCATTAGGGCAATCGGCGTATATACAAGCCGGGGGAAAAAAACCTCCTAAAGAGGGAAAAAAGTGCCCCGGCAGTCCTAGAGTGTTCACACACATCACTACCTAAATATATCAACAAATCCCCCCTGGGAGTGATGCGGTGAACAAGGAGCTGGCACTCATGTATAAGGAAGTGCCAAGCTATGTGGAAATCACTCCACAAAAGGAAGTAAGCCCAAAGCTTTGCGGAAAGCTTCAAACTTCTCCCTAGGCAGAGCCTTCGTGAAAAGGTCTGCAATGTTCTCCTGCGTGGGCACATATGCCAAGCTGATCTCCCCAGCAGAGAACCTCTCCCTGACATAGTGATAATGCACCTCAATGTGCTTAGTGCAAGCATGGAACACAGGGTTCCTCGCAACTGCCAATGCGCTCTGACTGTCAGTGAAGATGGTGGTGGCAGAAGACTGGCCAACACCCAAATCAGCCATAAGGCGTCTGAGCCACACACACTCAACAGTCGCTGTGAAAGCTGCCCTATACTCAGCCTCACAACTGGAAGTGGCCACAGTAGGCTGCTTCTTGCTCAACCAAGATATACATGAGCTACCAAGCATGAAGCAAAAACCACTGGTGGACACACGAGTGTCATAGCAACCAGCCCAATCTGAGTCAGAAAAAGCATGCAAATCTGGCGGTAGTGATCCCCCCTTGGGATAAAACAACCCAAGTAGCCGAGTACCACTCAAGTAGCGAAAGATGCGCTTAACCGCTTTCCAATGCGTGACTCCTGGGCAATGCATAAACCTGCTCATCTGTGAGACAACAAACTGAATATCTGGCCGAGTAATGCATAAGTAAATCAAGCATCCAATAGCGTGCTGATAGAGAACAACATCAAATGCATCTCCAGCATCATGAAGACTCAATCGTAAACCTGTCTCCATAGGAGTGGCAATAGGCTTACAGTCTTCAAGGCCAAAACGCTGCAATAATGTGTCAATATATTTCGTTTGACACAAAGCCATTCCACCATCAACGTGCATAAACTGAATGCCCAAATAGTGATGCAAATGCCCCAAATCAGACATCTCAAATGAGGCATGCAAATCAGCCTTAAAATCAGCAATATGTGTCTCAATAGGACCAGTGAGCAGCATGTCATCAACATAGACAACAATGATCAGAAGCACATCATTAGCACGTTTAACATATAAGGTGCTTTCAGTTGGACTGTTCTCAAAACCATGTGCAATCAGATAGGCATGTATCTTCTCATACCAAGCACGTGGTGCTTGCTTTAAACCATATAACGCCTTCTTTAACCTGCACACCTGGTTTTCATGCCCTTTCTGCACAAAGCCACGGGGCTGAAAAACATACACTTCTTCATGCAAGTCACCATTCAGAAATGCTGTTTTAATGTCCAACTGATGTACATTCCAACCATGATGGGCTGCAAGTGCACAAATGCTCCGAACAGTAGTCATGCGCCATGTAGGTGCAAAGGTCTCATCAAAATCAATGCCTCTTTCCTGTGCATAACCCTTTGCAACAAGCCTAGCCTTATACCTGTCAACTGTACCATCAGGTTTACGCTTCAGCTTGTATACCCACTTAGTGCCAATGGCCTTCTTGCCAGGAGGCAAGTCACATAAAGACCATGTACCATTCTTCATTATAGCATCATATTCAGATTGCATAGCAGCCATCCAATTTTCTGAATTTTGTGCTTCATCAAAAGAAACAGGCTCATTCTCATCACAGAGACTAGATGCAGCCATAGCATAGCAATCTGATGCAAAGGAGGCACTATGAGAGCCTGAACGAGTACGATATGACAAAGGAGCATCTAATTTGCTGTCACGCAAAGTCTGCACCAGCCATTTTGGCATAGTTTTTGCCTGCTCAATATCAGCTCTCTCATCAACAAGTGCATCATGTAAATCTGCATCAGAAATGGAATGATCTGCATCATCATATGAAACCTGCAAAGGCTGAGAAGTTGCCTCAATAGGACCAGCACTAGCCTGTCCACCTGTAAAAAGAGGCATCAAAGTATCATACATGTCTTTGGAGCTAACAGATGTCTCCTTAGTACATGAAAGCAATGGCTGAATAGCATCTTCCACAAAGACAACATCACGGCTAACCAGAATGCGTTTAGTCTGTGGATGATACAGACGATAGCCTTTACTTTCAGAACTGTACCCAACAAAAATACATTTTACTGCCTTATCATCCAATTTTCTACGATGTTGTTCAGGCACTAATGCATATGCCAAACAACCAAAAACACGCAGATGAGCAACAGATGGCTTGCGGTCATGCCAAGCCTCATATGGAGTGATAGACTGCAACGCTTTAGTGGGACACCTGTTCAGTACATATGCTGCACACATGACAGCCTCAAGCCAGAAACTATGTGGTAAAGCCTGACTTATGACCATGCACCTCGCCATCTCCATGAGTGACCTGTTCTTTCGTTCAGCAACTCCATTCTGTTGAGGTGTATACGGCACTGTACACTGGTGTTTTATCCCACGTTCAGCCAGAAATGCATTAAAATCTGAAGACATATATTCCCCCCCTCGATCAGAACGGAGGGTGCCCATTTTACATGCTGACAGATTTTCAGCCAAAACCAAAAACTGTTTGAAGCACATGAACACTTCGGACTTTGCTTTGAGTAGATATACCCATGCATGCCTGGAAAAATCATCAATGAAAGTCACGAAGTAAAGGTAATTTCCAAAAGAGGGTGTCTGCATAGGACCACAGACATCACTATGTACAAGCTGCAATTTCTGCGTAGCCCGAACTGAACCATCTTTTGGAAAGGAAGAACGCTGCATTTTGCCCAAAATACAGCCTTCACAAACATGTTTTCCAGGTGCCTCAAGTTTGGGCAAAGAGGACACCATTTCAGATTTCTGCAGGCGTAACAAACTAGCAAAATTCAGATGACCAAAGCGTGCATGCCAAAGCTTTGCATCTGACATAGCCTGAGAATCATGAACTGCACATGCCGAATCATTGACAGATCTTTCATAGTCTATGAGCTTATACAGCCCACGACATAAAATGCCAGAAGCAATAATCACATCGCCATTTGAGAGATCATGGACTGTACACCTGTCATCAACAAATTTCACAACCAAGCCAATCTTGGCTAATGCAGAAACTGATAACAGATTCTTTTTGATCCCTGGCACAAATAAAGCATCTGACAAAGTGAAAGAACTACCATCAGCAGTAGTCAGAATGATCTTACCAACTCCCATAACAGGATAAGAGGAGTTATTGGCGCATGTGACAGTATTCCCTGTAGGGGCAGGCTCGAGTGAAGAGAAGAAACTGCGCTGCGAGGTAATATGTTTGGTCGCCCCACTGTCAAAGTACCAAACATCTGAGTCTACTACAGACATGCACTGATCATGAGAAGATGGGTCAAAACTGCAGACAGTAGTAAACGCCCATTCTTCTTCCTGCACAAGATTTGCAGACTCTGTTTTTGGTGTAGAGGCCTCTGCAACAACCATTCCAGCCTCTTTCTTCTTTGCCTCTTTAGCAGCCAGTTTTGGACAGTTCTTTATGATATGATCATTGCCTTTACAGTACTTGCAGAACAATTTCTGCTTTTCTGATTTCTTTTCATCTTTATCCTGGTTCTTCGATTGTGCAGCATTTGCAGATTTCTGCTTACTAGTAGAAGAGCTCCATTTTCCTTTGCCCTTCTGACTAGCCAGGACAACTTGATCTGCAACACGCATAATGGACCTGTTTTGCTTGGACTGATCTTCCTGCAACAGAACAGAGACTAATTCCTCAAATGACAAGGCATTCGGATTGCCTTTCATCATCAACCGAAGAGTAGAGGCAAAACTCTGATATGAATCAGGAAGACCATTCAGAACGGTCTGCACAAGTGAGCTATCTGGTATAACCTCATCAGGAGAAATCAATTGTTCCTTCAGGTCTTTGATCTTTGTAAGAAAACTGTCCATAGAATCACCTTCATTCATGTGCTCACTCTCCAACTGTTTTCGGAGGTAAGCAACACGAGCCTCATTCCTAGCCTGGTACAAAGTGGTAAGTGTATCCCAAGCATCCTTTGCTGTTCTGCAAGAGCGAATGTGAGGAATAATGGCACGTTTGACAGACAAAGCTATCAATGCATGTGCCTGGGCATCTCTGCCATCCCAACGAATCTGCTCTGTAGTAGGTGCAACAGAAACAGCAGCACGAACAGGAATCTGCGGAATATCATCTTCGACACCATCTTCATCAGCTCCAACACCTGTATTTGCAGTACCTGTCGTTACAGGTGTAACAGGACGTCTTTCAACACCCTGCACAATGTTCCACAATCCTTTTGCAACCAGTACATGTCACATCACATAAGCCCATAATGGGTAGTTGGTACCATCCAACTTATCCTCAACAGCCAACATACGGAATACATCACTGCTTTCAGCCATGGCCGGTGACTAAAATACCTTGATGCAGAAAATTGACTGTATCTAAAAGAGTTGAACGGAACTGCCCAAACGAGTTCTGCTAGACCTGTAGCAGACTTTGAGACGCTTAAACTGGCGAACAGAAACTGGTATATACCTTTGGCACAAAAGGACAAAATAGCCTGCACAAGCACTGCGATAGTGCGTTCAGAGGCCGAAACGAGCTCAGATCGCGATTTCGGCACGACAAAGCAAAGCTGTTTTGATCTCGGAAACACCCTGAGTATGCTCACCAAATTTCGTGCAAATCTGAGACTGCAAACGGAGGAGTGTCGACGGTGCCCTAGAAGAAGCGACGACCTGCTCTGATACCAATTGTTGGAGTTAGACGTCTGCGGAAGCACGCGAACAGCACAAGGAAGAAGAAGAAGCTTGGAGCACAACACACAAGACTGAATGTATTACTAGAGAATGTACAAAGATTAGTAGCCCATTAGGGCAATCGGCGTATATACAAGCCGGGGGAAAAAAACCTCCTAAAGAGGGAAAAAAGTGCCCCGGCAGTCCTAGAGTGTTCACACACATCACTACCTAAATATATCAACAGCAATGTGTTAGATCCAATGCACACAATTGAGCTTGTGCATTAACTAAAATTCTAACACTCCCCCTTAAGCTAACTAAGCTACTATGCATTCATATCCTTTATGTTTAGAATGTCTTTCAATTTCTGAAACTTGGTTGTATCCATGAACTTGGTAATAATGTTAGACATCTGATCCTTATGTTGATGTACTTGATGTCCATCTCTTTGGTTAGAACCTTCCCTGTGATGAACTAATAGTGGACTTCTATATGCTTGGACCTTGCATGAAACACTAGCTTGCTTGCAATATAAATGTTTTAGATGTTACAAACAAGGTGAACTCTTCAACTTGCACATCCAAGTCTTTGTACATCTTTGTAAACCTCATGATCTCACATGTAGAAAGGGCTAATGCTCCTTATTCAGCTTCTATAGAAGATAAAAGAACTATGGTTTACTTCTTGAACATCCAATAAATGAATCTTAAACCTATCAGAAACACACAGTCAAATGGACTTCTTCCTTCCTCCTTTGAGCCAGCCGAATGAGAATAATTGAAGCAGTTAATTTGTCTTTCATCTTTGTATGGTGGATTATCCCTTATTTTATTTTATGCTTGATGTACCCAATTAATCTTCTAGTTTCATTAAAATGATCATCAAAAAGTGTATTGAGAAATTGAGATACTACACCCACAACATATGTTAAGCCTAAAATTATAACTATAACATAACTTAAACTTAAAAAAAAGCTTCTATATTATGTAATTTATCAAGTGGATGACCTTCACCTACAAAATTTTTTGTATTTGCATCTATAGGTTGTGTGAGTGTCTTAGATCCA
This sequence comes from Ceratopteris richardii, assembly GCA_020310875.1. Classification (NCBI taxonomy): domain Eukaryota; kingdom Viridiplantae; phylum Streptophyta; class Polypodiopsida; order Polypodiales; family Pteridaceae; genus Ceratopteris; species Ceratopteris richardii. The sequence continues at coordinate 181,683,070 of CM035410.1, forward strand.
ATCTCATATGTAAGATCTCCATGCAAGAAAGTAGTTTTCACATCCATTTGGACCAACTCTAAGTCCTCTATTGCAACAAATCCAAGCAACATGTATAGTCTAGTCATCTTGAATAATGGAGAGAAGATTTCCTCAAAATTGACACCACATTGTTGCTTAAGACCCTTTGTGACCAGCCATGCTTTATACTTTGGAGAAGCACTATCTGATGTGAATTGTAGTTTATATGCCCATTTATACGGTAAAGCTTCCTTGCACTTTCTCAATGGTACCAAATTGCAAGTACCATTCTTGTGAATTGAATCCAAGTCACTCTTCATGTAACACTCCTAATTGACGTGATTATTTGTCTGTATAGCCTCACCTACATATGATCGTTTGTCTATATAGCCTTCTTGTGAATTGAATCCAAGTCACTCTTCATAGCACACTCCTAATTGACATGATCCTTTGTCTGTGTAGCCTCTTTGTGGCAAGAAGGCTCACCTACATATGTCAGCATAGCAAAATCTAAATCTAGAACATATCTATCAAGTGGATGAAAGACACATCCAAATCATCTCAATGTTAGTGAGTAGGAATATCTAGAGATTGATTTGATTGGACATTCTCTTGACGATCCTTATGTCTAGCATTCTTATGCATGCTAAATCGAGGACTAGTATCTTCAAACATCGAACTTCTCACTTCAGCCTCCTTAATGGATTGTTTATGCATATTAGACCCATTGAAAATAACATCACTACTTTTGATAATTGATCGTGTTTTAGGATCCCATGAGCACTATCCAAATTCACCATCTCAATTATATCCAAGAAAAGTGCATCTCTTCAACTTATAATTCAACTTTCATGTACGATTCTTAGGTATATGAACATATGCTTCACACCCAAAAACGCAAAGATGATAATAATATGGTGGCTCCACTATACATGACTCTTGTGTCACTTTTAGATCATCAACAATACTAGGTGAAAGATTAATCACATGAACAACATTCAACACAGCTTGTACTCAAGAACCTTGTCAAGGGTTTGCAAGATGCAACATAGAAATTACTCTATCTTGAATAGTTCTATTCATCCTCTCAACTATGCTATTATGTACTTAGGTATGAGTTGTAAACTCTCTATGAATTCCTCTAGACTAACTAAAAGGCTGAATTCATGTGACGTCTAAGCACATCCATTATCTAAGTGTGAAGCCTTTAGTTGCTTTTTCAAGAGAGACACTTTTTTTGAAAGAAGGGAATACCTCATCCTTTGATTTGATAGGATATATCCACACTTTACTAGTAGCATCATTGAAAAAGAAAATAAAATTACCTGATGACCTTGTGGGCATAGGAACACACATATCTATATGAATGAGATCTAAAGGCTGAAGCGAAGAGTCAATGTGCATTTTATGCACATTCCTAATTTGCTTTCCATATTCACAATGCTCATAAAATGAAAAATCAGAGAAAGATAACACAAGTAGCCAGAACAAGAAAGATTTTCCATTCCATTATGACATATGTGTCCCAAATGGAGATGGCATATACAAGCCATAGAATGTTTGGTGATACCTAACAAGTGTTTATTTTGTCATATAGATAAAGGGGGCTGATTTTGCTTCCTTTTTCAATAACCATATTGCTCTTTGATCCATGAAAGGAATAGGCATCGAAAACCACTTTGTAAGAAAGGCCATCAATTTTATCAACAAACATTAAACTACATGATAACTGAGACATATGGCATACATTTTGTGTAGTAAATTTTTAACCATTTATGAACTATAGAATCAGATCTCCAATCACAACAACATCACACTCCAAGAAACAACAAGTCACATTGTACCAAGAGACTTTGTTGCATAAGCAGAGAACCATTATCTATAAGGTTTCATATGTAAAGAAGCACCAAAATTTAACAAGTGGGAAAGAGAATCAGCCATAAGAGCCTCACTAGGCACACTACTATCAAGTGTGAACACATCAACATCATAAAAAGATAGCAATAATATCTACTATATTCAGAATCAAAGTAGATGGTGGAGGTTACTATTTAAAATGCCCAATCAACATGTTGTCCTTTACCTTTAGTATCTTTTAATGCATAGCAATATTTATTTATGTATCATTTCTTATGACAATAATGTCATTTGATATCCCAACTTCCTTGATTTAATTCTACTCATATTCCATTAACTATTCTTTCCCTTGTTCTTGCTCCTCCTATGTTGCTGATTCTTTCCTTGGTAAGAATCACAAACATTATATGCATCTCCACTCTGAGTGCCAACCATAGAATTTCTACGGATCTCTTAACTCAAGAGTGCTCCACACATGTCATCATAAACTAGTTTACCACTATGTGCACTATTGCTAATAGCTCTGCAAAACATATCCCATAATGATGACAAGGTGCATAACAACAAGAAACCTTTGAATTCTTTATCCATCTCCATTTTTTGAGCCTATAACTTAGAAAATATCACATCGAACTCATTTACATGAGAAACAACACTATTTGTGTCCTTCATGCAAAGGTCATATAACTTTCTCATCAAATACACGTTATTTGGTGCCGTTTCTTTTTCGTAAGTGTTGCATGATTTCTTCCAAACCTCCTCTATGCTTTCATAGTCCAATACTTTAAAGTAAACATTTTCTAGGTGAAGTCAAATGGTAGACCTAGCCATTTCATCTAACTCATCCCATTCATCATCATCCATATAAATAGGCTTCTTTCAGATTCCATTTATTGGTTTCCACTCCTCCTTTGAAGCAAAACATCTTTAATTTGAATTTTTCATAGAGCAGAGTTTGTGTCATTACATTTTCGGATCTCAAAATTGTCTTTGCCTTGTAAGTTATAGCTCCTCTTGGGAACAATGACACTAGACCCTAATCCACTAGATGTTTCTGAGATCTTTGATGCCATGATGATAGAGAACTAAATAGAATGATAATGGAGCTAGAATAGTCAAAACACCATTAAGGCTCAAAAAAGGTGACCAAGTGTCAAATTCTAGGTAAATTGTCATAGAGTCTTCCCAAAAGAAGTAGATCAATGAACATCAATGAAAAACCAAAGAAATTATGTGAGAATGTATGTGCTCACACAAACAAGTACCCAAAGGAGCAAAGTCAACCATTGTATAGTTAAAAATCTAAAATCTAGAAAACTTTTGCCAAAGTCTCCTTTAAAAAATGAGCATATGAGAGATGTAGAAATCTCATAAAATTGTGAGTACTGACATGTAAGCTTGCATAGCAAATCACCCACTCCACTACATATAACCACTTAATTTTGAGAAGCCAACTAGGCTTATTGAGCACCTATGAACAAATATCATACATCTACTATGCCAAGGCTCTATTAGTCTTCCACTTGCATCACTGAAGAGACCCTCACATGATTTGAGTGTTTCACAGCTAAGAAAACCTCACCGTGACCCTCTTTATCAAAATCAACAGCTTTATGAAAAAATGCAACTACTATACCAATGACCACATGGGCATATATAAGAAATATCCACAAAAGCATACATAGTGTGTATGTGCTCATTATATGCAATAAATGGAACTCAAAGGCTGAATGAGAACCAAAGAAATAGCCAAAAACACGTGCTAATGTCTTTCAAATTTGTTCTTTAGACTCAAAAACCTGCATAAACGTGTGGTGGCTACTTTTAGCACAACTAAACACCTTCAAGAAACATATAAGAAGACCCAAGAGCTGCAAATTCAGCTATAACACTGAATCTACAATACCAAGGAGATGCAATCTCAATTTTCTCTAGTCCCAAGTTTGATCTTTAGACTAGTCTTTCCACCCATGTAGTTGAAATTGTCCCAAATCTAAAACGTCAGCTTCTAATTTTCCCCAATTTCCTGTCCAAAGATACTCTCAAAAACTTAATGTAGAGAGCTCTTTGAAGGCTCAAAAATAATGTTGACCCTAAGTATCTTCACTCCCAAAATCACCAAGAAACTAGGGCTTAAACGTTTCTGTTAAGCGTGCCTTGGGGGAAACACTATTGGAATGGGTGACCTTAGAGCAGTACTAGTACTTTGTATTCTTTGATTGTCGAAGTCCTTGCTTACATGAAACCAATGGTGCCAAAAATGGATTTGGTTATTTTGATGAAAATGTATGCATTGGTATATGCCCCATCACCACCTTGTTTGTAAGCCTTGGAGGAACGCACCACAATCCATAAAGTTTGGGAATTGGTGATGCTCGCTCCCCTTGCACACTAATCAAAACCTTTTGTTGCAAACTGCTTTGATACTAATGAAGTGTTGCAATGGAAATGCACCACAATGGATTCCCGTTTACAAGATCTTCATGAAAATGCTCTCACAGTATAAAAAACAGTCTCGGAAACACACATGATACTATGCATATGCCTACAAAATGTGCAGAAACTACACAATACACAGAGACACTGAACAAACATTTCTTAGGTTTTACAAAAAATGGCCAAACTTAAAGTTTGTGGTTGATCAGTCGAGTATAATTTTATTAAAGAAAATATACAAAAGTGTCTGATGGCCATTTGACCTCTCACATGGACACTAACAATAACTAATCCCTTCCATTTAAAATCGATGAACTTCTAGAATTTCTTGGTCTCGTCAAGTTCAAGCTCTCTTGAAACTTAACTGCATGTCTTCTTTTAACCTTCTCTATGTCTTCATCTTGCAACAAAACTTTGGAGTTGTACCATAACTTTACCTTATCTAAGAATACATCTAGAGATACCTAGAGCCTCTTTGTGATTGGGTTATAGTGCCTATATCATTTCTACTTCAAATGTTACCCAAAAAACATACATCTTTCTACCTTAGCATCAAGATTACCTCTTAAATCTTGTAGGACGTGTTTTGAACACATCAAAAAATTTTGATATTTGAAATGCTTGGTTTCTTTCCACTCCATGATTCTTCTAGTGTCATTTCATGTACTCTGGATGTTGGGTAGCTATTCATCAAATATACTACAATAGAGGTAGCATCTTCAGAATAAAATAAAGGAACATGCATTTCATTAAGCATACTCATAGTTGTCTCTACTATATACTTGTTCTTCCTTTTAGCAACCCCATTTTGTTGGAATGTATACCTTCAAGAGCTTTCCTCCTTATCTGTTGGTCTTTAAAGAATCACAAAATGCATGGAAGAAGTACTCTCCCCTCCATCTAAGCTTAGATTTTGGATGTAGCTCCCTAATTCCTTCCTTCTCTAATTGTGTTTTTAACCTTTTAAACATGTCAAACACATTTGACTTTTGATTGATGGAAAACAACAATACCTTTCTAAGTGTTCATCTATAAAGATCACAATATATTTGTTACCTAAAAGAGGGGGATCCTTTTTTGACCACCATACATTTGTGAGCACAAGATCAAGCACACCATATCATACATAGCCATTCTTCTTGAATGGCTTCCTAGTGGATTTTTTTAATTGGCAAGCCTCACACATTTTGTGTAGCATTTCTAATGAGAATTGTGGTATTCACTACAACATATCGAGGGTATACCGAGGTTGCTACCGAGGCAAATGAACGGGCGTGAATTCTTTGCGACGTCGGTGTTGCAGTCGGTGTAGGCGTCAGAACCAAAGCGCCGGTATGCGCGCCAGTATGCACGCCGGTATAAGCGTCAGTATAGGCGTATGTATAAGCGTCGGTATTTCTGACTCATATACCGACGTCCGCTGGATGTACTGGCGCGTATACCGATGACCATACTAGAGCTACCGACGCATATACCGACGACCATACCTGCACAAATTTTTTTGGACAGAGTGTGTTGTCTTTTGCTAAAGCATGATGTTGTTTAGCAAAAGACAATACACTCTGCCCAACTGAGTACATGTGTTATGTACTCTAATGGCAACCAAAACATAAACTTATATGAACAAAAATGAGCAATGATTCATGTATAGAAAGTCGTATATTCCATAAATGAAAAATGTACAAAAGTGTGGCAAAGCACTTACATATAGGAATCGAATACAAAATTATGGTACATCATTGCCACATAGGAGTGTAATACAAAATTGTGGCAATGTGATAAAACACTTCCATATAGGAATCGAATACAAAATTATGGTTCATCATTGTCGTATGCGAGTGTGATACAAAATTGTGGCATTGATCAAAATATTTACACCTACAATCCTGCAACAAAACATATGTATAAAATAAGACCAATTAACATGACATTTATAAACAACAACTAGAAACACGAAACCAAGATATAACTTTATCAAGAATATTCTCCCATGAGACGATTGCACCGCGTCCCTCTAAGTCTTGTAACAGTGCAGTCAGTCCATGTCAATATCCATACGATTCTTCAGCTCGCGTTGGAGGACGACCCACTGCCAAATGCTATAGTAAATATGCAAAATGTTAGATGAATATACATAATATACTTAACACAAACAACTTCAATAATTAACATCATACTTACAAATTGGTAGCACATACTGTCGTATCCGCCGCTACCTAAATGCGACGTTCCAACCGTATCTAATCGTGTGGCCGCCGCATCTCGTTGTTGATGATACCGATCAGGAGTATGTTGATGTTCATCCTGAATCGATTCCCATTCTTCGGCGTCTAGCCATACAAGCTTCGGTAAGCCTGCTTTGAAAGCATCGCGAGCTTCTGATCGTCGATGCGACATGACCTCACATGCTCTATGTTCTATCCAATCGGAACTCACAACAGGATTGCCAGGTGCTGGCCGGTACTCTTCATGTATGCATTGTGTGATATGATTTTTAGAGTCTCTATCCTGTTCGGCCCATTTTAGCATTACTAAATGACCAAATTTGATAGAGCAGAGTTGTCGTATCCATTGTCGCATTGACTTCCCCGCCGCATCCATAACTGGAGCTCCATTACGGATATGATTGTTGGTGCAGACCAATCACCAATTGAATGTTTGGAAGATTAAAGAATGAAGGAAGATTCAATTCTTGAAGCTTGGAAGAAGGATACATTCAGAGGATATGAGAAATGTACACATATGTACATTAGTATAGTTATAGTTTACTTAGATCTTTGATTAGTCATAGACTTGTACAAATTTCTCTATAAATACCTTGAAAATGTCGAGGCGTGATATGAGAGCATATGAAAGAATAGATGAGTGAGTATAGAAGTCAAGAAAGGAGAAGTTAGATGTCATGAGACATGTGAAATGTTAGTTGAGTTTTCCTCTCATCACTCAACTGTAATTTCCTGAGTAATCAAAGAAATATTGCGGCCGATGTTTCTGTGTCTGCTCCGTCTGTGTTAGATCATTTGTGAAATCCTTTTGAGGATATCTAAGTTCATAGTTAATGAGTCTATGACTTGAGTTTGAGAGTCTAATTGTGATCAGGCTAGGAGAATTGTTAATAGAAACATTCATATGTGATGAGTGTTCACAGTTCTCTGAAACAGGCGCAAATTTTGATCTTAATTTTTTGGTCAGTTCTCACTCCACAGTTTAAAGTTTTGTGCAAGCAAGCACTTAATCTTTAAGTTAGAAGGTAAGCTACCTGTATCTACAAGCATTTGTTTAAACGGGTTTGAGATTGATAGAACTATGTGTTAGAAGTTAGGGGTGTCAAAATCGACTTCTCAGAAGTGCAGATTTAGACATAGGTAACTTGTGAAGTTGATTTCTCAAGTTATACTAAACCTTTTGAAGAAATTTAACTTGGAGGAGGTGCACAACTTCTAGGCGACACTCCATACAAAATTTCATAGAAAACTTTACATGTTTGATAGGTCAATGAGAAGAAATTGTGCAGGAGTTTTTTTGTGTTTTATCTTCTTCACAGAATTTTTCAACTTTTGATAATTTGGAGATTGAACCTCTAATTTGGTGAAGATTTTGACTTACTCTTGGTATCGAGGTGTTCTAATCATAAGAGTAGGTTGTTCTTTTGGAGATTAACACTCTCCATCAGTGGTATCAGAGCAGGAGACATCAAAATCAAGGAAAGGAGGATCCCGGCTGCTGCAGATTCAAGAAATTCAACAATTGAAGAACTAAAAGGTGAAAGCTTGAAGGCAAAGCTTGAGGAGGAGACCATACGACATCAAGAAAGACAAAAGGACTCTAATTTGAAGTAAAGGTACATATATTGTTCATAAAGCTTGAAGATTTCAATACACAGGTGGACACAAGATGGGAGATTCTCTACAGATAGAGAAATTGGATAGGGAAAACTATCCTGCATGGTCAATGAGGATGGAAGCTCATCTTATGAGCAAAGATTTAATAGCTTATATCACAGGAGAAGAAGAGAAGTCACAGTTCAGAGATCCTAGTGTTCCAACTAGGGAAGAGTTAGCAGATTTGAAAAATTGGATGAAGAAAGATGCTCAGGCTAGGAGCATTATCTATATGGCAGTCAATGATTACTTGTTACCTCATATTCGAGGTCTTGAAAGTGCAACTGATATTTGGAATGCTTTGGAGGAGCATTTCCAGAATACTACTAAGTCAAGGAAGGCATCCTTATGGGCAAAGTTTACCACCTTTAAGAAGAAGGCTTCTCAATCGATTTCAGACTATGTGACAAGAATGAAAGATATTGCAGATGCTTTAGGAGCTGTTGATGAAGACATTGAGGAGGATAAATTGGTAAGACAAATTCTTACAGGTTTAAGAGGTGATGACAAATGGAAGCCATTCATTTTATCTACAGAGTTATCACTTGATCATTTCACTCCTGATTTAAATCAGTTGTTAGGTCATATGCTAACATTTGAGCAGGATGTTAAAGGAGATGGTGACAAAAGTACAGGTCATGCAATGTACTCAAAGGACAAGAAGAAAGCTAACAAAGGAAAGCAACAAGCAGGTGAAGATGAAGGTACAACTAGTCAAGCCAACTTCCTAAGAGGTAGAGGAGGTGGCAAAGGTAGAGGAAGAGGCAGAAACAACAAAGATGGAGGCAAAGCTTGTTGGATTTGTGGTAAGACAAATCATTTAGCTAATGATTGTTGGCATAATAATCAGAGTAATGGTGGATACAATCAAAACTATAATTCAAGAGGAAGAGGAGGCAGAAATCAAAGAGGTAATTTCAGAGGCAGAGGTAGTAGGGGTTACTTTGGAAGAAATGCAGGTAGAGGTTTTCAAAGTCAACAATATAACAACACCTACTACAATTATGCTTCAGATCAAAAGGAGGATTCAACATTGATAATGAATGCAACTTGTGAAAGGCAGAGTGAAGATCAAAGAGTCTTCTACATTGATTCAGGGTGTAGTAATCACCTGAGTGGTAATATAGCCTTGATGACTGATTTGGAGAATAAGGTATCTAATCATGTTGTTCAAACAGGTGACAACACAAAGCACAATGTGAAGTCAATTGGATCAGTGAAGGCCAAGGATGGTAGCACCTTATTGAGTAAGGTCTTGTATGTTCCTACAATTCCTAAGAATTTGATAAGTGTAGGACAAATTGTGGAAAAAGGTTATGAAGTAAGGTTCACTAATGATGGAGTATATGTGGAAGACCCTAGTCAAGGGTATAAACAGATTGTTTCAGGGAAGAAAGAAGGAAGATTATTTACATTGAAGATTCAAGGTAATATTGGTCATGCTATGTTCACATATGGAGGACATAAGATCTCTGAGTTAGATCTTTGGCATAAGAGGCTTGGACATTTCAATGAAAGAGGTATTAAAGACATGATTAACAATGGATCAGTGCTTGGATTGCCTAATGTTGCAGGTCAACATATGACTTAGAGATGTGAGGCATGTCAATTAGGTAAGGCTCATAAGCTTTCCTACTCCAAGCATGGTTTTATGTACTCAGAGAAGCTTGAGTTGGTACACACAGATGTGTGGGGGCCATCAAAGGATTTCAGTATAAATGGGTCAAGGTATTATGTGATTTATGTTGATGATGCTACTAGATGGATCACTATTTATGTGATCAAAGATAAGTCAGAAGTGTTTAATACATTTAAACACTATCATGCATATGCAGAAAGAATTAGAGGACATAAGTTGAAAAGACTAAGGTCAGATGGAGGGGGAGAGTATTTCTCTAATGAATTCAGTAATTACTTGTGGGATGCAGGTATAAAAAGGGAAGTTACTTGCAGGTACTCTCCTCAACAAAATGGTGTAGCAGAAAGGAGAAATAGAACTCTTGTTGAGTTTGATGAAAGAGAAAAATTGCCCTAATTATTTGTGGGCTGAGGCTGTAAATACAACTACTTATTTGGTCAATAGGTTACCATGTAAAGCTTTGCAGGGAATGACACCTTATGAGGCATGGTGGGGTAAGAGACCTACACTAGACCATTGCAAAGTATTTGGATGTTTGGCCTATGCATATTTGCCATCACAATTAAGGCACAAATTGGAACCTAAAGCTGAAAAATATGTGTTTATTGGTTATGATGATAAGCAGATGGGATACAGGTTGTGGAATCCATCCACAAAACATTTTCTTGTATCAAAAGATGTTACATTTGATGAGCAAGGTACTTGGTATGCAGGTACTATCAATCTTAATACAGATGATGAAGAGATTGTGAGCCAAAGGAAAGGTAAGTCAAAGGTTCAAATAATTGATGAAGAAGAGAATAATGAAGTGCAGGTTGAAGTGGAAGAAACACCTAGGTTTGATCCTGAATATGAAGAACCAGAAACCTCAAGAAGTGGAGAACTTAGGAGGTCTACAAGGAACAAATGGCAACCTACAAGGTATAGCTATGATACTTCATTTTTGGCTACCAAAGATTATGCTTACATGATTAAAGCAGATGAAGACCCTTCTACATATGAAGAAGCAAAAGGTAAAGAAAATTGGGAGAAAGCTATGCAGGAAGAATATGATGCATTAGTGGAGAATCAAACATGGGATTTGGTTCCAAAGCCAAATAGTCAGAAGATCATTGGATGTAAGTGGGTTTATAAGACAAAAAGATTTGCAGATGGAAGTGTGTCTAGGTACAAAGCTAGACTTGTTTTCAAAGGGTTTGCTCAGACATATGGTGTTGACTATGATGAGACTTATAGTCCTGTGGCAAAGATGACAACCATCAGGACACTTATAGCTATTGCTGCATGTAAAGGTTGGAAGTTATGTCAACTTGATGTGAAAAATGCTTTTTTGAATGGTTATATTTCAGATGATGTGTTCATGGAGCAACCTTAAGGGTTCAGAGATAAAAGGTATCCAGATCATGTGTGCAAGCTCAAGAGAGCTTTGTATGGCTTGAAGCAGGCCCCAAGGGCATGGAATTATAGACTTGTAAAGTTCTTGAAAGAACTTGGATTTCAGGTGTCTAAAGCAGATAGTAGCTTGCTTGTCAAAGCAAGTGATAATGGTTTCATATACATGTGCATATATGGTGATGATATAATCCTTACAGGTACAGATGAAGAAGGAATACAAAGACTCAAGAAGCAAATGGAAAAGGAGTTCAAAATCAGTGATTTGGGAGACTTGTCATACTTCTTGGGCATGGAGATTACATATACTCAACATGGAGTATTTGTAACTCAAGAAAGGTATTTGAAGAACTTGTTAATCAAGTTTAAAATGGATGATTGCAGGGTAGCACCTACACCAATGGAGGTGAATCACAAATTGAGTAAATTTGGAGGTGAAGAATTCAAGGACATGAGACAATATCAGAGTTTGGTTGGTAGTCTTATCTATGCTACTTTAACTAGACCTGATTTATCATATGCAGTAGGGGTTTTGTCTCAATTTATGCATTGTCCTAGGAAAGAGCATTGGATTGCAGGTCAAAGAGTGTTGAGGTACATTAAGGGTACACTCAAAGAAGGTTTGTATTATGGTTTTACATCAGATACAAACATCAAGATCTATAGTGATGCAGATTGGGCAGGTAATCCAGATGATAGAAGATCAACCTATGGATACATGTGCTATGTGGGAGATAAGTTAATCTCTTGGTGCTCAAAGAAGCAACATACAGTTGCTTTGTCATCTACAGAAGCAGAGTACAAAGGCATGGTTGAAGCTGCAAAAGAAGTGGTATGGCTTAAGACTCTAATGAAGAGTTTTGATACTATACAGAACACACCTATCATTTATGGTGATAACATGAGTTCATTATATCTAGCTGCTAATCCTGTTTTTCATGCCAGGACTAAACATATTGAGATACAGTATCACTTTCTAAGAGAGAAGGTGATGGATAAGGAGATTGAAGTCATACATACTTCAACTAAGGATCAGATAGCTGATATGCTTACAAAGAGTTTGGATGGACCAAAGTTACAGAAGTTTAAAGACATGGTAGGCATAAAGAAGATAAGAGAAACCTCAATTGATGATTGAGGGGGAGCTGTTGGTGCAGACCAATCACCAATTGGATGTTTGGAAGATTAAAGAATGAAGGAAGATTCAATTCTTGAAGCTTGGAAGAAGGATACATTCAGAGGATATGAGAAATGTACACATATGTACATTAGTATAGTTATAGTTTACTTAGATCTTTGATTAGTCATAGACTTGTACAAATTTCTCTATAAATACCTTGAAAATGTCGAGGCGTGATATGAGAGCATATGAAAGAATAGATGAGTGAGTATAGAAGTCAAGAAAGGAGAAGTTAGATGTCATGAGACATGTGAAATGTTAGTTGAGTTTTCCTCTCATCACTCAACTGTAATTTCCTGAGTAATCAAAGAAATATTGCGCCCGATGTTTCTGTGTCTGCTCCGTCTGTGTTAGATCATTTGTGAAATCCTTTTGAGGATATCTAAGTTCATAGTTAATGAGTCTATGACTTGAGTTTCAGAGTCTAATTGTGATCAGGCTAGGAGAATTGTTAATAGGAACATTCATATGTGATGAGTGTTCACAGTTCTCTGAAACAGGCGCAAATTTCGATCTTAATTTTTTGGTCAGTTCTCACTCCACAGTTTAAAGTTTTGTGCAAGCAAGCACTTAATCTTTAAGTTAGAAGGTAAGCTACCTGTATCTACAAGCATTTGTTTAAACGGGTTCGAGATTGATAGAACTATGTGTTAGAAGTTAGGGGTGTCAAAATCGACTTCTCAGAAGTGCAGATTTAGACATAGGTAACTTGTGAAGTTGATTTCTCAAGTTATACTAAACCTTTTGAAGAAATTTAACTTGGACGAGGTGCGAAACTTCTAGATGACACTCCATACAAAATTTCATAGAAAACTTTACATGTTTGATAGGCCAATGAGAAGAAATTGTGCATGAGACTTTCTGTGTTTTATCTTCTTCACAGAATTTTTCAACTTTTGATAATTTGGAGATTGAACCTCTAATTTGGTGAAGATTTTGACTTACTCTTGGTATAGAGGTGTTCTAATCATAAGAGTAGGTTGTTCTTTTGGAGATTAACACTCTCCATCAGTGATATATCTTCGATTCATCATGATCATGTGCACCCCAAGGTGTACGTGGAGATCCCATCTGATGCAATATGAAGATCTCATCTCATCCAATGTATATATATGCATGCTTAAGCTTGTATACATATGCATTCATGTATACATATGCATTCATGTATGCATATGCTTGCTTGTATGCATATGCATGCTTAAGCTTGTATACATATGCATTCATGTATACATATGCATATGCATATGCATACATGTATACATATACATATGCATATGCTTGTTTGTATACATACATGTACATATACATGTATGTATATGCATACATGTATGCATATGCATATGCATACATGTATACATATACATATACATATGCTTGCTTGTATGCATATGCATGCTTAAGCTTGTATGCATATGCTTGCTTGTATACATATGCATGCTTGCTTGTATGCATATGTAAGCATATGCTTGCTTGCTTACATATGCATATGCATGCTTGAGCATGTAAGCATATGCATATGCATGCTTAAGCATGTATGCATATGCATTCATGTATACATATGCATTCATGTATGTATATGCATATGCATGCTTAAGCATGTATGCATATGCATTCATGTATACATATGCATTCATGTATGTATATGCATATGCATTCATGTATGTATATGCATATGCATGATTAAGCATGTATGCATATGCATTCATGTATACATATGCATTCATGTATACATATGCATTCATGTATGTATGCATATGCATGCATGTATGCATATGCATATGCATGCTTAAGCATGTATGCATATGCATTCATGTATACATATGTATTCATGTATGTATGCATATGCATATGCATGCTTAAGCATGTATGCATATGTATTCATGTATACATATGCATTCATGTATGTATGCATATGCATGCATATATGCATATGCATGCATGCATATGCATTCATGTATACATATGCATGCATGTATGCATATGCATGCATGCATGTATGCATATGCATGCATGCATGTATGCATATGCATGCATGCATGTATGCATATGCATGCATGCATGTATGCATATGCATGCATGCATGTATGCATATGCATGCATGCATGTATGCATATGCATGCATGCATATGCATGCATGTATGCATATGCATGTATCCATATGCATGCATGCATATGCATGCGTGCATGTATGCATATGCATGCGTGCGTGTATGCATATGCATGCGTGATGTGTGCATGTATGCATATGCATGCGTGCATGTATTCATATGCATGTATGCATATGCATGCATGTATGCATATGCATGCATGTATGCATATGCATGCATGTATCCCTCTCTCTCTCTCTCGCTCTCTCTCTCTCTCAAACAAAAATAAAGAGAGAAGATATTAGAAAACAAAAATATAAAGAAAGATAAAAGAGTGATATATATTTTACTTACATTTATGTAATTTTTGAATCAAAGTTGTCAAAATCCACTTGAAATTCTCCTTCGTTGAATTTCCAAAGATTTGATCTCAAAAATCTCTTGCAAAACTAAAGAGAGAAGATATTAGAAAAGCAAAAACATAAAGAAAGAAAACAGAGTGATACAATATGTGCGATCTACTTACCAAAGCGTCAGATCTATAAAAATAGAGGTGTGTTTAGAGAGAGAGAGGGAGAAGGAGAGGGAAAGAGAGAGAGAGAGATAATTGTTTGACACGATCGTCAAAATCCACTTGAAGTTCTTCTTCGTCGAATTTCCAAAGATTTGATCCCAAAATCTCTTGCAAAACCAAACAAAGAACATATTAGTAAAGAAAAAACATAGAAAATTAAAGAAAAAAGAGAGAGGGAGAGAGGGAGAGAGAAAGAGAGAGGGAGAGAGAAAGAGGGAGAAAGACGGAGAGAGAGTGAGAGAGAGAGTGGGAGAGAGAGAGAGAGAGAGAGAGAGAGAGAGAGAGAGAGAGAGAGAGAGAGAGAGAGAGAGAGAGAGAGAGAGAGAGAGAGAGAGAGAGAGAGAGAGAGAGAGAGAGAGAGAGAGAGAGAGAGAGAGAGAGAGATAGTGAGAGAGAGGGAGGGAGAGAGAGAGGGAGAGAGAGAGAGAGGGAAGGGAGGCAGAGAGGGAGAGAGAGAGAGAGAGAGAGGGAAGGGAGGAAGAGAGGGAGAGAGAGAGAGGATAACAAACAGAGTTCTGCTGTTGGCGCGCGCAAACCCGAAAGCAGAAGTTCTACATTCAAAACGAGCAGAATGACGAATTTCGGGTTTGGACCCAGTTAAAAAGAGAGCGTCGGTATAAGCGTCAGTATATGTGTCGGTATTTCCAGCAAAGTACCGACGCTTATACCGACGCATATACTGACGCCGTGATTCCGAGGCAACGTAGCTGTGATTCCGAGGCAATGCAGCTTTCCCAAATTTCCCGAGGGGTATACCGACGCGGACAGCTGCCCGTCGGTACACTGACCGTCGATATTCCCTTGATATGTTGTAGTGATTGCTCTTATTAATTGCCTCTTCTCCATGTCTTTGAGCCTCCAATTGTTTATATGGAGCCTCTAAATGCTGATATGGTTGCACCACTTGTGACACATATCTGAATCCCCAATGTTCTTATCCCCACAGGTGATGAACATTTCCTTCTTGTTGGTTACTTTACCAACATCAAATTAAACATTCTTCTTTGCTTCTTACCTCTAGATATTAGCTCATAAACATTCCTTGGATCTTCTATGAATCATCCACTATTATTGAATTTAACTTGATATCCCCTTTCAACCATCTAGCTAATAGAAATCAAGTTTTTCATGATGGTGGGAGCATGTAATACAACTAACAAGCTCAAGATAAAAGTGTTTTTGGATGGGGGAAAATAGGATGGATGAAAGCTAGTCTCCTCTTTTGTAATGGATCCAAGGGAAAAATTGACTCTTGCTGACAATTCCTCAATGTGCTTCTATAATAAAATAGAAAATCTATGTTGGGGAACACATTGCAACCAAACTAGGAAAAGATCTTTATAGTACAATTGATCCTAAATAACAATAAATCACTTGCTTTTTAGGCAAGATTCTTGTGAGCTATAGACCGAAAATGAGATTGTGGGAAACTTTTGCTGAAAGGGAAACCATTTCATTGAACCATTTGCGTTGTCCTAGATCTAGTTCCATATCTTCAAGAATATGGAACAACGTTGCATATGGAAAAGGTTCATCTATTCCATTCAAAGGTTCATTAAAATCTAGATGAGATTAAAAGACATGCACCACATACAAAGTACCTAGTTTATGAATGACATCATACTCAAATAATTTAATAGAAAGAATTATCATGCAATTCTATCAATCAATGCTACTTTTACCAAATATAATGCTATTTAATGATCCACATGAAAAGTAAATGTATGCTCGAGCAAAATTTCTTGATTGAATATTGTGTACCTAAGTCACGAGGTCTTAGGGACTTGTGTCAAAGAGACTAAATCTCATTTGCCACACAAGTGCGTATAGTGGTGGATTAACACACGCTTAATTATCAATCCGAAGAACCACATGAACCAAGTGTATGAGGACGTGTGCACATGTGATGGAAAGTGAAGTGGTTCAGCTAAAATGCATGAGAAAAGACTAATCTACCTCTCCAACTCACCCAATCTCTGGAAGTGTTTGCTGCGATACCACTTAGAATAGTAAATACAAATTCGAATGTTTCTCCCAGCTCTGAACTTCGAATATGGCCAATAGCAGGTTCATTTCGAAGCTCTCAACGAGACGCATCTATTACTAGTATTTTCACTTGAATCTGACAACCACTCTTCAAGTTATGGCCAAAATAGTGAATGGCAGGAAACACCTTCACTCGCTCCACAACTCGTGCTTGCTCACACACACACTACAATAGTTCAAAGGTGATGGGGAGGGGTAGACAACAGTCTCACACACACATTCCAAACTTCACACACACACACACACAAAAGATCATAGAGAAGATGGAAATCAGCAGGGAAGAAGCAAATTCGAAATTTTGGCTCTCCTTCTTCACAATGGCAAAAAACATTTACAAAGAGTCACAAAGTGACTTATATACATGTGCCCTAAAAATGGTCCTTTCACACAAGTGACCGGCACTTTATTGACTAATCTCTAATTTCCTACTATTTTACAAGAAATATATTACAGTGAGTTGGGCTTATGCATCTAGAGAACTCCTCTAGTGCATTTACATAGCTTTGAGGGGATTTCCTAGAACTTTGAAGAAGAAAATTATGCCCATTAATTTGAGAATTTTGGGGCTCCTCTTTCATGCCTCTTTTCTCTGCAACACTCTCCCCCTCTTTGTCTCTGTCGTCCCTTGACAGGCTTTGATTCTCATTTGCAGTTTGTCTGTGGCTCTTGAATACACACACCCAGTGGTCGAAGAAGCAATAAGGACTGTAAGGCAATTTGTTACTTTATCCGAGATTAGTCCTTTGCTTCTATAAGCCCCTTGGTATTTCGTATATCAAAAATCTAGGTTGCTGTATTAAGTCGGGCTGCCACGCATGCCATCAGTGGCTAAGAATGTGATATTCTTAGTCACCCTCTTCAACTTCTCAGCCTCTGCCTCTTTCTAGATTTTGGTCTTCGGATATGTCTTCGTCTACATAGATCTGACCCCATTGTATTGCTTGGAGCCTGTTTACTTTCTTCCATCGCACGCCTTACTTTGCTGACCTTTACTCTATTTTAAGTCAGCATAACATTTCAAAGGCCATTATCTTGAATCTTCTTTGTCATCCTCTAGGACCTGATTCATTTCTTTCCACCGCACACATCCAATAGATGAGGAGGCAGCGAGGACCTTCAAACAATTGGTTATCTTATCCGATGAAGAATCCTTCTTGTGCTGTCTCTCTTCCCTGCTTGTTTCGCTTCACCGCCTGCTCCTGGTGGATGAGGAAGCTTTGTGCAACCTCCCATGGAATGTCGTGGTTGTTATCCTTCTTTATTTCCAATCCTCAAGACCTGGTTCTTTGGTGTTGTCGCCTGATGCGTGCCCCTGCGGGGCTTTGGGCAGAGGGTTGTTCGTTTCCTTTATTAGCTTTGTTCTTTACTAATCTGTTTTGTTCTTTGATCTTCTTCTTCTTCTTTTTTTGCTTGATTCCCCTTCCACACATTCCTCCTCTTGAACTCTGTCATCCCTGACAGGCTTTTTGTGGCGACATGAGTACGTTTGTATGACTTTCTGTTCTCTCTGATTAAGTGAATTGGCTTGACATAGCATTAATTCTTTCCATTGGTTTGACTTGACCCCGTCATCTGGTGCCTGTCTATGATCTGCAAAGAAACTTAGTTCATAGGCCACCAGTCTTGCATTGAGATTCGAAGACATTTTTGCAAAAATTTCTGAATCTATTTCATAAAAGCTTGTGAAAAACGCTCTTCAAATGTCTGCATGTAAGTACTTGGCAAAAACATTAGCCTTGAGTATATGGCCATGAGCGTTAATCGGCTAGGTATAGTTGATAGATAAAAAATGAGGGCATCTGCCCTTAATTAATGTCGATGAAGTTCAAAAATGTGTATTATGCATGCTGAGACACCTTTATGACAGTAAGTAACATATTCAAAATCTTATTAGTCATCTTGACTGCTAAATCTGGTACAGTTTCATATCGAGCAATCCAAAATTCAATGGTTTTAATAATGTATTCTTCGGTCAGTAGATTGTGCCCAAAATTGTTTCCCTGGCGCTATCCTTCCCAAAATTGTGCCCAGGAGCATCTTCTGGGTACTGGGCAAAAAGTTGGATTTACTTGAAATATGTATGGTGATGATTCCCATTGTACCCGTAGAGTAGGATTTTTCTCCAAAAATTTTCTCCTCCATATAGGATCTGCTTTGTTAAATTCCACTTGTGTATAGGTGAATGTTTGCATACTGAACCGGAGGTTGCTATCTGGCTCTTTATTTGTTGTGGCCTTTATGTAATGTCGAGTTTGCTCTTTAAGTAATCCGTATGGTACATTGAAGGGTTTCATTACCTGTTCTAAATTTTTTCTTTAAATTTTTGCTTCCTTCATGACTTTGGTTATTTGGTCTTCGAAATCTTCAATAAGTTGGGACACCAGTAGTGCCCGTTCATGTCGGCTTAGTTCTGCAATATCTCGAGTGTATCTCTCAGTGTTGGTCTTTGTTTCCTCCCTTATCAGTGAATGATGTAAGGGGGGAGAAAGAGAACGTACCTTAGTCTGCTCAGTAGCCGCTATGGAGTGTGGAACTACTGGTGTCCCCTCTGTTACCTTCTGTGTTAGTTGATCTTGCAATTGTTTTATCAATTCGTCCTTTTCTTTCATTGCTGCGGTTGCTCTTGTAACTTCTTATTTATTCTTGAGGAGCTCTTCTCCTATAGCAGCTAGTTGATTTGCATCTTTCTTGCATTGTTCGAAGTACCGATTCTCTACCATTTTCCACTTCTTCCTGAGTGCATTAGTGTCATCCATATATCTTTTCTCCCATTTTGTTATGATAGCTTGCTCTTTCTTCAGCTGATCCTCATATGCTGCTATTCGTTCTTCCAATGGGTCTGTGTCTTTCTCTATCACTTCAAAAGCTTCTATTGGTTGATTGCATAAAAGTGTTATTCATGTTTCGGAGGTTATCTGCTTCATCCATATATACCTTAATTTGAGACTCAAATATCTTGCTTCTAGTGTTCATTCTGGCCTTTTTAGCTTTGCTAGCCTCATATTTGCTTTGAAATTCTTTTAATTGTCCTTTTAGCTTCTGATTTTCTGTTTTTAGTGTGTTGCATTGTTGCTTGGCCTCTTGGGCTTCACCCTCTTTCACTACTATTCTCTTTTGTGCTTGAATCAATTGGGTAGATAGATTCTCTCCTATCTCTTGAAACGGATTCCTTTTGGTTCTGTTGTTCCGGTTCCTACTGCCTCTTAGGTCTCCATATCCATTTTGTAGTTGAAGTGTGAGGCCTCTTCTTCTCTATGTTTTGTCGAGTTCTCGGTCTTTCCTCTTCCTTTTTTGTAGTCTGAGTTTTTGATGTCATGATCCTCCGATTCCTGTGCTTATTCTTGTCTGGCTTTAGGGTCCGGCTGTGTTGGTGTAATGTGTCTACTTGCTTGTCTATCTCTTGGCCTCCCTTAGATGAGTGACTGTTATTGGTATTGACTTCATTGCTTCCTTCACTTGATCCTTGCGAACCCATTGTAGATTAGCACTTCTTGTTTGCGATAATCGGAAAATAGACTTCCACATTGATGCTCTTCCTCTGTCATAGGTGACTTTATCGTCTTCACCATTTCTCTTGGATCCACCGTTCGGGTGGAATGAATCCACTTCAACAACTGATGTATTGGCATTGGCAATCTCTTCTCTCTTGAGAGACTCCTTGGTTACATTTTCGATTGGTGAGTCTGCTACTTCTTTTGCTAGGGTTTCTTTTTCACACTTGATGATTTCATGCATGGGATAGTGTCTTTTTTCTAATAGGCTAAAGATTTCTTTGTGCCCTATTTTGGCTGAGATGTATCCTTGAGCTAGGTGAATGATTACTTCATTCTCAATGATCCAATCTTGTCCTAGGATTATGTTCTCTATCGAGTCCTCGTCTTTACATACCAAGACTCGTTGCGCCATAGTGGAATTTCCTAGGTGGAGGAATATTGTTGCTTCTCCAATGCATTCTATGACTTGTCCTCCTACACCTATCATATGTGCTTTAGTAGGTATTATGGTCGTTTGAAGATGCGCTATGACCATTCTTTGTATGCAACTGAGTGCTGCTCCCGAATCTATTAAGGCATCCATTAATTGGTACTCCGTTGTTCCAATCCCTAGGGTTACGTATGGTTGGGACTTGGTGCCATGGTTCATGTTGGCCTGGTGAACTTGATAGTTGGCCATGGGGTTAGGCTCTTCCCCTTGTAGATACCGTTCATCCCTTTGCCTTATCCGCTCTTTCCACTTCTTGATATGCTCTAGGGGCTTCTTGCCTCACCTCCTCTCTAATCCTTTCTTCCTCTCTTTTTCTATTTTGTGCACCCACAAGTCGTGCTAACATTTGGTCTGTCAATGGCTCCATGTAATGTTTTACTTGACAACCACTTATGTAATTAGGAAGGACATCCCCATCCAGAGTGGCTAGATTAACCACTCCACTAGTGGAAATCCTATTGATTATTAGTGGTCCATATCCGCATTTCTGTATCTTCTTTGCATGTTGCTTTAAGGTATATACCAAGACTAAATCTCCTTCTTTTAGCCCTTTATCCTTAATATGTGCATCTTAATATGCTTTCTGTCTTCTCTTTGCCGCATAAATTCTAGCAATAGCTTGTATTCTAGTCTCATGTAGCTTTTCAATTTGATCTAGTTGCTTGGACAATTCATGCCCCGTCCATTCTTGCTATTGGGCTATTCTCAAAGTAGGTACTAGAAAATCAATTGGCATAAATAGCGTTTTGTCCATACACTAGGTTAAATGGTGTAGTTCCAATGGTTGTCTTGTAAGCAACACGGAAGGCCCAAATTGCATGATGCAATTGTTTGTCCCAATCTGACCTTCCACTATTGACTATCTTTGTCAATATAGCACACAACACCTTAATTGAACTGTCAACTTGCCCAATGGCTTGAGGATGATAAGGGGCTGATTTCTTATGGATTACTAAGAACTCATTCATTAAGGATTCTATCACCTCATTAATGAAATGTCTTCCTCTATCACTCACTATTTCTATAGGTAATCCAAAGCAAGTAAAGATATGCTAAAAAAGAAACTTAGCACTGGTCTGAGCATCATTTTTTCTAGTAGCCTTAGCCTCTACCCATTTAGTCAAGTAATCTGTCGCTACTATTATGTATGCAGCATGGGATCCTTTAGCTGGTGGGTTAGAGAATGCTCTCGTGCAAACCATAGAGAGTACCCCATTTAGAGAATGCTCTCGCGCAAACCATAGGTCTTAACGGCATGTCATCTCGTCTAATCGGGTATTTGGCTCTTTGGAATGTCTCGCAACTTCGTACAGAGGTGTCTGCATCCATATATAGAGTTGGCCACCACAAGCCCGCAAAGAGGATCATCTATATGGTTCTTTCAGCTCAGAAATATCCTCCTGCAGCACCTACATGTGCCTTTTCTAATATGGATAGGTACTCTCCTTCATGTACACATAGCTGTAGTTGATTATCTTTCCCTGTCTTGAATAATTGTCTTCCCATAATTACATAGTCTTTACTCATTTCCTCTAGCGATCGTTTCCTTGCTAAGCTGATCCCTTCCTCATGCTCGCCTGTCTTTAGGAATTTCACTAATGTCTTACTCTAGTTGGGTGCTATTGTAGAGATAGGTAAAGGTGTGTGGTCATCTAGAGTGGTCCCCTGACATTCTGTGCAACTACTGACATATTCATGGACGTCTTAGGCATATCAGGCCAGTATACTCGTAACCGTTTCAATTCTCTTAGAGTTCCATGAGTTCCTTTATGCATTCTCCATTTATTTGTGTGAGCTTGTTGAATTAAGTTCTTCTGTTCGTGCTCTTCTACACATCTAGACAATACACCGTTGGACTCTTTATGATACACACTTCCTGCTATTATGTGTAAGTTATGTGATTGTAGGATTTGTGTCCTTCTCTCCCTGTTAATTGAACAAGTAAGTGTCTAACAAATCGTCTGGTACTCCGCTTGGTGGTTCTCCATGGGTTAATCTACAGAGATGATCTGCTCTTACGTGAGTGTTACCCTTCTTTACAATTACTTCAAAATTGAATTCCATTAATAACAAAAACCATCTCACGAGTCTTCCCGTGTTGCAAGGCTTATTGAATAAGTACAATGAGGCTTGATGATCTATGAAGAATTTGAATTTGTTGGCTAAGAGATAGTGTCTGAATTTCTTTACGGCGTACACCATTCCTAATCCTTCTCTCTCTGTAGTCGTATAATTTCTCTCGGCTTGATTCAATTGTCGACTTGCATAGGCGATTGGATGGTCCAATTTTGCTTCGTGTGCTGGTTGAACTAGGATGCATCCTATTGCATAATTGGAAGCGTCCACATGAATATGAAAAGGCTTGTTCCAATTGGGTGTTTTCAAAATTGGAGCTGTGCTAAGCCGCTTTTTTAGCTCAGTGAATGCCTTCTCGCATTCGTCCGTCCATGTGAATTGAGTCAAGAATCCATACAAGGGTTTGGCAATTATGGTGTACATGTGGATAAATCGGTGATAGTATCTACAATGACCCATAAATGCTTGCACTTCTTTTGCATTCTTTGGTCGAGGAAGTTCTTGAATACATCTTTACTCACGTGTAAATACATTTTCACAATACTTTTGATGTTGAACTCTTAATGTAGCTTACCTTTGGGATATCTTGCTTAAGTCTTGAGCTTACAAGGTAGTTTTTTGGGTTTGTAGGGCGCGATACTGCTCAGGCAATACCGATCGCTGTCTGCAGATGATACCAGTTCCAGAGCAAGTGTCAAATGAACTAAATTTTTTGGTTTTTATAGTTTGTGATGCCTAAGACCTATCCTACACTAACTTGGCAATTTTTGGGATTTTCCTTGGTGATTTCAACTTACTCCTACTCCACTTCTCTCCTTGACCTAACCCTAACTCTTCCTTCTCTCTTCCACTCCTAACCCTAAACCTAAAAGCTCATTACACACACCTCAGGGATGTGAAGTAACAAGCGCTGAAGTGTCTGACTACTTGCCGTGAACGAATTCACTCCTACAAGTATGATTCCTTCACTCCAGAGCTATAACCATCACAAAGGCACCTTGGTTGAGTTTGTTCCCCAGCAACGGCACCAAAAACATGTGTACCTAAGTCACTAGGTCTTAGGGACTTGTGTCAAAGAGACTAAATCTCATTTGCCACACAAGTGCATATAATGGTAGATTGAACATGCTTAATTATCAATCCGAAGAACCACATGAACCAAGTGTATGAGGACATGTGCACACGTGATGGAAAGTGAAGTGGTTCAACTAAAATTTATGAGAAAAGACTAATCTACCTCTCCAACTCATCCAATCTCTAGAAGTGTCTGCCGCGATCCCCACTTACACTAGTAAATACAAATTCGAATGTTTCTCCACGCTTCAAACTGCGAATATGGAGAATAGTAGGTTGCTTCAAAGCTCTCAAGGAGATGCATCTATTGCTTGTATTTTCAATTGAATATGATAACCGCTCTTCAAGTTATGGCCAAAACAGTGAATGGTAGGAAACACCTTCACTCGATCCACAACTCATGCTTGCTCACACACACACTACAGTAGTTCAAAAGTGATGGGAGGGGTAGACAACAGTCCTACACACACATTCCAAACTTCACACACACACACAAAAGATCATAGAGAAAATGGAAATCAGCACGGAAGAAGCAAATTCGAAATTTTGGATCTCCTTCTTCACAATGGCAAAAAGTATTTACAAAGAGTCACAAAGTGACTTATATACATGTGCCCTAAAAATGGTCCTTTCACACAAGTGACAGACACTTTATTGACTTATCTCTAATTTCCTACTATTTTACAAGAAATATATTACAATGAGTTGGGCTTATGCATCTAGAGGACTCCTCTAGTGCATTTACATAGCTTTGAGGGGATTTCCTAGAACTTTGAAGAAGAAAATTATGCCCATTAATTTGAAAATTTTGGGGCTCCTCTTTCATGCCTCTTTTCTCTGCAAGAAATATATATGCCCTAAGAATTCTCTTTGTATGATTGAATGGTTGTTTTCTATGTTAGTCAACCATCTATTGGCATAATACACTCGTCGATACGAAAAGTGGCCAAATGTTTGCATTAAGTTACTACTAGTAGACACATCCAAAGCATTAAAAAAACATGTAATGGATAGGCCCACTAGAGATTTTGCAAAATTTGTCTTAGTTAGAAAAACTTTAAGTCATTGAAAACCTGAATCAAATTTGTCCATCCATTGGAATTCTCCATACATGG
Organism: Ceratopteris richardii; assembly: GCA_020310875.1. Lineage (NCBI taxonomy): Eukaryota > Viridiplantae > Streptophyta > Polypodiopsida > Polypodiales > Pteridaceae > Ceratopteris > Ceratopteris richardii. The sequence continues at coordinate 181,708,411 of CM035410.1, forward strand.
CATGACCCAACCTATTTAAGGGAATAGCCACACATGCTAGGCAGCGTAAGTGTTGGCCATGCCATTAGATCTAACCTAAAAACCATATAACTTCCTTTGAGGTTTAAGGAGATGGATCTTGCATCACAACCTTCACTTTATCTTGATCAACTTCAATTCCTTTGTTTGAAATAATATACCCTAAGAAATTAATGCAGTTCACCCAAAACATTGGCTTTGTAGGAATGAGGCATAAATATACTTCTCTAGAATTGAAAAAAAACATCCATAAGTGTTGTACATGCTCAAATTTCTTATTAGAAATAGAGAAATTATCCAAAAACACTTGCATAAAATTGTTCAAAATCTAGTGCATACGTTATTGGAAAGTGTTTGGAGCATATCGGAGGCCAAACTATGTTACTATGTAGGAAAAGGCTCCCCATTCAATGATAAATGCCATTTTCAGGATATTAGACTCAACCATTCAAACTCAATTGTATTATATCTTTTGACCCACTACTTCATCTAATAATCATATACAAAAGGATAAGGTAAATGGATCTAGTACTATAGTAGCATTAAAGTTTTGGTGATTGAAAAAAGTTCATTGTTGCTTCACTATTGATACTCAATGGGTACTATGATTCCAACCCAAAGCAATCTATCCAAATCATCTTTAACCTATTTAGAAAAGTTTGAATTCCTTCTATAGCATTGTTGAATTACTAGCAATGCATCTTGCATGAAGTATATGTAGTGCTGATATGAATGAGGATTGATACCCATTATGTCCAGATAATCCCATGCAAATACATCCTTGTACTCTTGTGGTAGGCTGATTGAACCCCTTCATAATGCTTCTGGTAAGTTTACATAGACTTTGACCATGTGTGCTTTGACTAGAGTACCAAAACAAATGCTTCTACTTGATCTTCTTACACATGGATATTGTTTTTTTTATTTATCTTCAACTTCTTGTGACAAGTTCCCTTCTAAGAGCTTCATCTTGCTATCGTGAGGCTATGACTAGTCTGTTGCTAACATAGTGTGTCACAATCTCGTTGATTTCAACAATGCCTATAGACTAGAGGTCCTTCTTCACTTCTAAAAAATCAGCCTGTTCATCTTCTTCCAACCTTCCAACATGTTTGAAAACTTAGTGATTGTTGGTGATTGATTCTTAGAACATGTATGCATATGATCCAAATGAATTGCTTACTTCATATGTCTCTTTGGGAATGATATTGATTGAGAACCCCAATCTTGCTATATTCTAGCATGTTTCAATGAGGGGCATCCCAACAATAGATTATAATAATCATGTTTGAATAAAAGCTTAATAACAAAAAATGTAATAATATGGAAAGTGGCTTCTTTGATCAAAATTGGGATATCCTTAATAATTCCAACTAGTTAGACTCAAGATTGTTCATAGATCCAAATATAAAATGACAAATTAGGAAGGTAGCCATGTTGATTCTATATCCACCATCAATCAAGACTCTATAAATTGTTCGTGTCTTATACCAAACTATAATTAAAGATACAACATAATCCACAAGATCACCTTTAGTAGCATCCAATTGATTATCTGGTATACTAGATTCAATTGTTTCTAACCTACATGGTAAGGGTTGTGATTATGAATGAACTTCAATCAGTAAAGCCCTATAGAATGCTAATAATAATGTCAAAATTTCACCTACTTGTAGTTATAGAGTAGACTTACACAAAAGTCCATGATTCTAGAGTTGTATCGACTAATGCCTTGAACTCTTCGCATTCTAGTTGCTCCTTCTAAATTGATTATTTTTCTTGAACTAATTTTCCCATATTGGCTGATTGTCCCTTCTAAATTGGTTGCTCCTTTTAGACTATAGCCTATGTCTATGTTGGACTTTTTTAACTCGATTACACAAGCGGAGTAGGGGAAGCAAGGTGTGGAGGTGCTTGAGTGTTGAGATATCAAGCTCAACATGTGATGATCCAGGATGACACATATTACTTTTTCATTTCTCTGACATGTATAGTGGTCATGCCAGTATATGTAAGGGACACTTCATTGAGCTTTATTAGATTTATCTACCGAGAGTGATGGCACATTTGTTTCTTGCCAGCTCACTCATTTGCGGACATTAGGTTTTTCCTTATGAACTGGTCTTTATATATTGCAGTAATTGTATTCTTGTTTTTAGGTCATTCTTGTACATTCCTTTTTATGTAATAGAATAAGAAGAAAAAGAAGAAGAAGATCATTCTTCCTTGCCTCAATCTGAGTGTGTGATTCTCTTTGATTGTGAGAGAGTGTGTGTGAGCTCTCTTCCTTATTTCCTTCCTCGTGACATGGTATCAGAGCCAGTGTGGCTGTAGAGAGCTTGTGGAGAAGGCCGACGGTGAAGAGTATGCGAGACGGTGTGGAGAAAGAGCGATTCACAAATGAACTCAGATTGCTACTAAAATTGTCAGATTGAAGTTTCAGAGCCATGTCGACCTCTGTTTCAAGCCCGCAAGGTGGGTCCCACAAAGAACTAGGTCACTTTTGGAAACTATAACTTGCCTCATGTTTAGCAACACTCATATATTCCACATCCACAATTTCAAGCGATTCAGTGTACTGTTGATACACAAAAACTGTGTTTTTCTGAGATCGAATTGTCACCTCATAGTGCAACGATGTTCAAGCAGAAGTGCTGCTTGTAGTGTTTTGCAGTGTTGTGAATTGCTCCAAAAATGGCAAACGAAGATGGAATGAGTCAGCTTATGAGCGATAAGCTGGACAAGAACAACTTCCATGCTTGGAGATTCATAATGATGAATTTCTAGATGGGAAAAGGCTACTGGAAGTACATCGAAGGAGAGAACAAAAATGCTCCACAGTTACCAGAGAGGAATTGGACTGCAGAACAATTAAGAGCACATGAGGAATGGAATCAAGGAGCACGAAAGGTAATGTATTGGCTATCTGTTAGTATACATGATGTCACTCTAGCACAACGGCAAGTACCAATGTGAGGAGATCCACCTCATAATTGTCAATCCATGGAGATGTGAGGACTAGTATGAAGACTATGAGAAAGTGAAGGCACAAGTGCGTGAGTGACAAAGCACATAAACATCCACACACATACACACACATGCGCACACAAGGCAAGAACAAAGAGAGGAACAATGGAGTTCTGATGAGAGGATGAGGCGTCTAGATGACAAGTTCTTGAAGTAATTGGATTGTAACAAGGTTTCTTCTATGACTCTCATGGCTTGATTTTGCATTACTGTGCACTCTTCATGAGAACTCCCCATTTCTTCCACTTGTCGTAGTCATGGGGGTCGTGGTGCTTTGAAAGTATCTTGAGCTTCTTCCATTTGTCATCCCCCTGGGAAGGGTTGCGGAGCATATTCCTCTTCAAACATTTGTTCCACAAGAATGGAGACTATCTCTTCATCTGTGGGCACCTTAGGTGGGGATGGTGGTCTTTCGTATTGTAGTAGACGTGCCTACAATTCTGTGACTTGTTTTTGGAGATCTTGTAGGGCCTCGAGTCCATGATAAGTGAAGTGGTTGAGGCAGTAGCTTGGGGACCTACTGTCATTTCTTTTTGTCTTGTCTGCTTCAGTTGAACCAGTTCTTCTGGTAACTGGTCATGTGCATCGAGTAAAGTGGCATAGCCTTCAAGAATGATTTTGATGCTCTCTAGGGTCATAGCTTGAAATTTGGAGGGACTAATGGGTCCCCCGGTTGTGATTTCAATGGCTGCCTCTAAGTTTTCCTGGTTTTGTGGTTGGAGGTGATTATTTTCCTTGTGTGCTGCTGCAAGGTGTCATTTGAGTAGTGCCATATTGCATTGAAGTTTGGAATTTTGTTCCAGTTGTATTTGCAAATGGCTTTCCAACCCTTGGATTGCTTCTTGATCTACATTATGAAATTGTGTCTCCAACATGCCATGAGCCTCTTGTAAGGTTTGAAATTGAGTTTGGAGATTGGCTTTGTCCTCTTCCATTATATCGAGGCATTGTTGTAATGCTTCAGAGTGTTCTTGTAACCTTTGGTTATGTGCGTGCAACTGATTGTATTCTATCCTTAACTGTGACATACACGCAATCATGGTGTCAAATGCATTGCCTATGGATGAAGGTGTGGTTTGTACAGTGGAAGATACAAGGGAAGGGAATTGGGGAATGGGAAGTGTGAATGTTGTATCTACAGGAGATGTGTGTGCATGTGAAATTGGTGGAGGGGGAGGGGGAAGGTGGGACTGAGGGGGGAGGTGGAGGTGCTATTGGTGGTGAAATTTCCATATCCTCATGGGTGGACGTGAGTGTAGTGTCTGTGAAGAGAGATGGTGGATGCAATCCAAAGATGAGTAGGTGCTGCTACAACCAGCTTCACACCAGCCAACTGAGACTTCAGAGCTGATTAGTAGACCCTTTGAGCTTCCTAAATCCACCAAAATCAGCCAAGTACTTTGGAACATGTATCCCAAAAGTTTAAGTCAAGACAGACTAGTTGCGAAATGACTAGCTCCCAAAACTTGCTATTTTTGGACATACACCTGCTGGAAAAAATGAACAGTGCTCTCAACCTGGTAGGAAATTAGAAAAATTCCTTTTGGGCATAGCAAATAGACTTAGAAAGCTTCCCAATCCAAGTTAAAACACTTCAAATGATGAATTGAGCATTGAGAACAAGATTTATCAATTTCTGGAACATGCCCACCATTCTTGGGGCTCTGTAGAGATAGACCAGTGATCAGTAAAATACCGATATCTCCAAAACTATAAATCCAATGACCTTGAAAATTGATATGCAAAAACTAAACCGTAAGAGCTATCAAATGCAAGTTAAATCTCTGAAAAAAGATGCGTAGAACTCGAGATATGACCTTCTAAAAGTACTGCTCTGAGTGAGTATAACACAGAACAAAACAGAGAAGTAGATGATAATAAATGTATAGATTCACATATGATTACAACCACATTGGCAATGAATCTTTGCACAATGGGAGTAGAATGATAGAGCTATGGATTAAGCTCTTCAATCTCTACAAAATGACATGAAGTGGTCACGTACAAGGCTTTCTAATCGCCTCTTCCTTCTTGCTCCTTTTATAGCTATTCTTGGAGGGAGTTTTGAATTCGAATTCGAATGGCTCCACCTAAAAGTGATCCCCAAAGTTAGGGGATATTCCCTCAGCTCAAAACATCATGGGTTTTGGTAGTTAGAGCCACGAAATTGCTTTTACATCATGCATGAGGTAAGCCATCCTTTTCCTTTTTCTTTTTTCAATTACAAGAGGTAAAAATGAACTCTTTTACAAGAGGTGTTCACATGGCTACTCATGTGACTTACAAATGAGGATGATATCAAATATATCAAGCATGTAGACTTGGGTAAAATGCACCAACAACTCCCCCTCAAGCCTAACATGCTTGGCCTCCAAATAAGTCTTCAATTGTCCTTGATTTCCTGCAAGCCAATCATCAACTTGAATCTACTTAATTTCATACCATCAATAGCTTTAGTCAACATGTCTGCACATTGCATATCTGTAGAGACATAGGATAGTTGAATATCCTTGCTCAATAGCTTCTCCCTTACGTAATGGTAGTGGAGTTCAATATGCTTGGTTCTAGCATGGTATACCGGATTAGCTCCTAGATGTAGTGAGCTTGTGTTGTCACAAAAAATGTGAGGTGTTGAAGAATGAAGTCCAAGATCTGTGTACAAAGACTTTAACCACATGATTTCTTGAGTTGCATTAGCCAAACCTCTATATTCAGCTTCAGTAGAAGATAATGCCACGGTTGGTTGCTTCTTTGATGACCAAGAAATGATTTTTGAACCTGCAAATGATATATACCCTGATGTGCTTCTTCTATCATCTTTAGATCCAGCCCAATCTGCATCTGAGTAGACCTTTAGCTCAATATCTGAAGTATATGAATAAAACAAACCTTCATTCATGGTCCCCTTTAGGTACTTGAGGACTCTCTTGGCCGCTTCCATATGTGGTCTTCTCGGCTTATGCATAAACTGACTCAATATGCTAACACTATAGCATATATCCACCCTTGTGAGTGTTGCATAGTTCAAACTTCCAACCAAGCTTTGATAGCTTGTGATGTCTTCAATTGGCTCTCCTTCATAAGCACTAAGCTTATGATTTTGCTCCATAGGTGTACCTTCACACTTGGTATTTTCCATCTTGAACTTGACGAGCATGTCATGGACATACTTCCTTTGTGTGATGTATATACCTGAATCTGTGTAGATCAACTCCAATCCAAGAAAATAAGTGAGTGGTCCGAGGTCACTTATTTTGAACTCTTCCTTCATTTGACTCTTTACCTGTTTGATTCCTTCAAGATCATTGCCTGTGATAATAATATCATCAACATACACATATAAATAGATCACTTCAGATCCATTCCTCTTTATGAACAAAGAGGTATCTGCCTTGCTAGCTTTGAATCCTTGGTCCTGCAAATAAGTCACCAATCTGAAATTCCAAGCCTTCAAGATCATTGCCTGTGATAATAATATCATCAACATACACATATAAATAGATCACTTCAGATCCATTCCTCTTTATGAACAAAGAGGTATCTGCCTTGCTAGCTTTGAATCCTTGGTCCTGCAAATAAGTCACCAATCTGAAATTCCAAGCTCTTGGAGCTTGCTTCAATCCATACAAAGCTTTCTTTAGTTTGCATACATAGTTAGGATGATGTGCATCCTCATATCCAGGAGGTTGTGCCATATACACTTCCTCAGAAATCCATCCATTCAAGAAAGCATTCTTTACATCAAGTTGATAAAGATTCCAATTTCTAGATGCAGCAAGACTAATGAGAACCCTAATTGTAGGCATTTTTGCAACAGGAGAGAAAGTCTCCTCATAATCAATACCATGGGTTTGAGCAAACCCTTTAGCAACTAACCTTGCTTTGTGTCTATTTATACTTCCATCTAGATTCCTCTTGATTTTGTATATCCATCGAGATCCGATTATCTTCATAGATGGCTTGTTAGGTACAAGCTCCCAAGTGTCATTCTCCTTCAAGGCTTCCATTTCTTCATCCATTGCATCTCTCCAAGCTTTCTTGCTTTGTGCTTCTTCAAATGTGGTAGGTTCTTCATTGGTTGAATCCTTTGCAATGTAGATTGAGTGCTTGGTGACCAAAGAAGTATCATAACCAAACCTCTCTAGTTTCTTCTTCTCCCTTGAAGACCTTCTAAGTGGTTGATGTGAGCTCTCGGGTCCATATGTAACATCCTGCATCTTCGCTTTACCTTTGTTCTTCCATAGCTTTAGTCTTTCCAAGTCTTCTAGGTCAATCTCCGAATCACTTTCTTCAATCTGCTTTGGCTCCTTTGGTTGAAGTGATGGAAAATCTTCATCCAAGTCATAAGGCAGCTTCACTTTCCTGTCATCATCAAACCATGATTTGTTTTCATCAAAAATTACATCTCTACTCACAGAAAATCCTTTATTGGTTGGATTGTACAATCTATATCCTTTTTGGTTTTGATCATAATCAATGAATACACACTTCTCTGCCTTGGGATCCAATTTCCCTCCTACTTGAGAAGGAATGTGAGCATAGGCTAAGCATCCAAAGATTTTGCAATGCTCTAGACTAGGTCTTCTTCCATTCCACACTTCATATGGAGTGGTTCCATCTAGTGACTTAGATGGAAGTCTATTTATGAGATATGTGGCTGTAGACACAGCCTCTGCCCATAGGTAGTTCGGCAATCCCTTTTGGTTGAGCATGGACCTTGCAGCTTCAACAATAGCTCTGTTCCTCCTCTCTGCTACACCATTGAGTTCGGGTGTATACCTTGTAGTGACTTCCCTTTTAATGCCTCTTTCATGCAAGAAGGCATCAAATTGAGAAGAGAAGTATTCTCCTCCACCATCTGATCTGAGTCGTTTCAACGTCCTACCTGTTTGGTTTTCAACAAGAGCAATATACTTCTTAAAGCAATTAAACACTTCATCCTTGTGCTTCATGAAAAACAGAATGGTCCACCTATTTCAATCATCTATGAAAGACACATAATATCTTGAACCTGATATAGATGGCTCCTTACTTGGACCCCACACATCCGTGTGCACTAGATCCAAAGGATTTTGATACATATATCCTTTCTTGTTGAAAGGTTGTCTATGAGCTTTGCCGAGTTGACAAGCTTCACACTTATAAATGATGTGTTGCCTTGTGATATTAGGCAAACCAAGTACACTTTGGTCCCTGCAAATCTGTTTGAGTGTCCTCTCACCAATGTGAGCAAGCCTTTTGTGCCATATCTCCAACTCTGTTAGAGTTTGAGATCCATAGCTAAACAAAGCTATGTTCTTTGTATCTTCTAGTGAAAAGCCTTCTTGTCTTTTCTCCTTTGGCAATCCTTCAAAAGCCTTGCCTTGGGTCTTCAACATATGCTCCAAATCGGTTGAATCTAACCTCCAATCCTTTTCAACAATCTGTCCAACACTTATTAAATTTTTGGTAATTGTAGGGACATACAAGACTTTGCTTAAGAGGTTCATATTCCCATCTGATGTCTTCACATTACCTATCTTCTCCACTGAGTGCTTTGTGTCATCTCTTGTCTGCACTTCATGCTTGTTATGAGGATCTTCCAAATCAGAAAGTAAAGCCACATTTCCTGCTACATGGTTCGAGCATCCCGAATCAATGTAAAATATGTGATCATCATCCTTACCCTTCTTCGCTGATAGATTCATAATCAATAATGAATCTTCTTGACTTTGGTCCTCTGCATAGTTATTGTAATCTCTTCTTCCTCTATGGCCACTTTGATAGTTGTTATTGTTGTTGTAATTGTTGTTGTAGTAGTTGTTGTTGTTGTAGCCTCCATTGTATCTACCTCTATTTGATCCATAGCCACCTCTATTGACTCCTCTTCCTCTTGAGTTCCTCCGGTTCCTGAAACATTCTTCAGTAGTATGGTTATATAAGCCACATATGTTGCAAGGTTGAGATGATTGGAATCTCCCCCTGCCTTGCTTTCCACCTCTGCCTCTTCCTCTAGCTCTTCCTCTACCTCCAAAGTTTGCTTGGAAAGAGCTACCTTCATCTTCGTTCTTCCTATTCTTTGACTTTTCCTTGACCTTAGCTTTATCAGAATATAAGGTAGAAGTTTGATTACCTCTTGAGGACTCACCACCTTTGCTAATCTTTGCTTCATGAGTGAAGAGTTGGCCCATGAGTGTGTTGAGGTCGGGTACATGCATATCCATGTATAAATCCATCGTTGTTGTGAATGACTCCCACTTGTCATCTGCTTTGATTCCATTTATGATTTGTCTTATGATTTGCTCCTCTTCAATTACCTCTCCAATGCTTCCAAGTTGGTCGGAAATCTCCTTTATCTTTGTGACATAATCAGTCACATTTTGCTTTGGGCTTTTCTTCATTGTTGTGAACTCCATCCACAATTGGTTCTTCCTTGCTCGAGTGTTGGAAGAGAAGAACGAAGCAAGTGCATTCCAGGTTTCTCTTGATGTCTTGCATCCCTTGACATGAGGTAAAAGAAAATCAGAGATTGAGTTTAGAATATAGGACCTTGCAAGTGCATCCTTCGAACACCAATTCGAAAGTCGTTCCACTTCTTCATGTGATGGTTGCCCTTTGTTCCTCATTGTTGGCATTGCTTCATCTCCGGATATGAATCCATATAGATTCCTCCCTTGAAGGTAAGCCTCCATCCTTAGAGACCATTCCGGGTAGTTGTTTTGATCCAATTTGTCAATTGTTGATGGAAATCCATCTCCCATGTTGCTTGACTATGCTCTGATACCACTGTGAAGAGAGATGGTGGATGCAATCCAAAGATGAGTAGGTGCTGCTACAACCAGCTTCACACCAGCCACTTGAGACTTCAGAGTTGATTAGTAGACCCTTTGAGATTCCTTAATCCACCAAAATATCAGCAAAGTACTTTGGAACATGTATCCCAAAAGTTTAAGTCAAGACAGACTAGTTGCGAAATGACTAGCTCCCAAAACTTGCTATTTTTGGACATACACCTGCTGGAAAAAATGAACAGTGCTCTCAACCTGGTAGGAATTAGAAAACTTCCTTTTGGGCATAGCAAATAGACTTAGCAAGCTTCCGAATCCAAGTTAAAACACTTCAAACGATGGACTGAGCACTGAGAACAAGATTTATCAATTTCTAGAACATGCCCACCATTCTCGGGGCTCTGCAGAGATAGACCAGTGAGCAGTAAAATGTAAATATCTCCAAAACTATAAATCCAATGACCTTGAAAATTGATATGCAGAAACTGCACAGTAAGAGCTATCCAACGCAAGTTAAGACACTGAAAAAGGATCCGTAGAACTCGAGACATGACCTTCTAAAAGTAATGCTCTGAGTGAGTATAGCACAGAACAAAACAGAGAAGTAGATGATAATAAATGTATAAATTCACATATGATTACAACCACATTGGCAATGAATCTTTGTACAATGGGAGTAGAATGATAGAGCTATGGAGTAAGCTCTTCAATCTCTACAAAATGACATGAAGTGGTCACGTACAAGGCTTGCTAATCGCCTCTTCCTTCTTGCTCTTTTTATAGCTATTCTTGGAGGGAGTTTTGAATTCGAATTCGAATGGCTCCACCTAAAAGTGATCCCCAAAGTTAGGAGATATTCCCTCAGCTCAAAAAGCCGTGGGTTTTGGTAGTTAGAGCCATGAAATTGCTTTTACATCATGCATGAGGTAAGCCATCCTTTTCCTTTTTCTTTTTTCAATTACAAGAGATAAAAATGAACTTTTTTACAAGAGGTGTTCACATGACTACTCATGTGACTTACAAATGAGGATGATATCAAATATATCAAGCATGTAGGCTTGGGTAAAATGCACCAACAGTGTCTACCATGTATATCAGAATGGTAGGTGATGCGTGTGTGATTGTGGTGAATAAGTGTGCTGTGGATGTTGGAAATGGGCTCGACAAGAGGGGTTGGGTGGTGGTTTGAAACATTCTACAAAAGTATTCACGAGCGGGTTGAAGGATTGGTGGTATGGGGGGTGGGAAGTGAGAACCTAGAGGTGGAAAGTTCATGAGAGGAGATGGGGTGACAGGGAATCTGAGAAATGTGGATCTAGTGTCAGGATGGCCTATGACAGAGGTTGTGGAGGCTAGTTGTCCTATGGCTGTCTCCATGAGTGATTCCGTTGATTGGGTTGTGATGGTGGTGGTTGTGAAGAGAGATGGTGGATGCAATCCAAAGATGAGTAGGTGCTGCTACAACCAGCTTCACATCAGCCAACTGAGACTTCAGAGTTGATTAGTAGACCCTTTGAGCTTCCTAAATCCACCAAAATATCAGCCAAGTACTTTGGAACATGTATCCCAAAAGTTTAAGTCAAGACAGACTAGTTGCGAAATGACTAGCTCCCAAAACTTGCTATTTTTGGACATACACCTGCTCGAAAAAATGAACAGTGCTCTCAACCTGGTAGGAATTAGAAAAATTCCCTTTGGGCATAGCAAATAGACTTAACAAGCTTCCCAATCCAAGTTAAAACACTTCAAATGATGGACTGAGCACTGAGAATAAGTTTCATCAATTTCTGGAACATTCCCACAATTCTTGGGGCTCTGCAGAGATAGACCAGTGAGTAGTAAAATGCATATATCTCCCAAAATATTAATCCAAGGACTTTGAAAATTTATATGCACAAAGAAGACAGTACAAGCTATCCAACGCAAGTTAAATCACTGAACAAGGTTCAGTAGAACTCGAGATATAACCTTCTGAAGTTACTGCTCTGAGTGAGTATAGCAGAGAACAAAACAGAGAAGTAGATGATGATAAATGTATAGATTCACATATGATTACAACCACATTGGCAATGAATCTTTGCACAATGGGAGTAGAATGATAGAGATATGGAGTAAGCTCTTCAAACTCTACAAAATGACATGAAGTGGTCACGTACAAGGCTTGCTAATCGCCTCTTCCTTCTTGCTCCTTTTATAGCTATTCTTGGAGGGAGTTTTGAATTCGAATTCGAATGGCTCCACCTAAAAGTGATCCCCAAAGTTAGGAGAGATTCCCTCAGCTCTAAATTTCGTGGTTTTAGGTAGTTAGAGCCACGAATTTGCTTTTACATCATGGATGAGGTAAGCCATCCTTTTCCTTTTTTCTTTTTCCATTTACAAGAGATAAAATGTACTCTTTTACAAGAGGTGTTCACATGACTACTCAATGACTTACAAATGAGGATAATATCAAGCATATCAAGCATGTAGGCTTGGGCAAAATGCACCAACAGCTCCCCCTCAAGCCTAACATGCTTGGCCTTCAAATAAGTCTTCAATTGTCCTTGATTTCCTGCAAGCCAATCATCAACTTGAATCTACTTAACTTCGTACCATCAAGAGCTTTAGTCAACATGTCGGCACATTGCATATGTGTAGAGACATAGGATAGTTGAATATCCTTGCTCATTAGCTTCTCCCTTAGGTAATGGTAGTGGACTTCAATATGCTTGGTTCTAGCATGGTATACCGGATTAGCTGCTAGATGTAGTGAGCTTGTGTTGTCACCAAAAATGTGAGGTGTTGAAGAATGAAGTCCAAGATCTGTGTACAAAGACTTTAACCACATGATTTCTTGAGTTGCATTAGCCAAACCTCTATATTCAGCTTCCGTAGAAGATAATGCCACGGTTGGTTGCTTCTTCGATGACCAAGAAATGATTTTTGAACCTGCAAATGATATATACCCTGATGTGCTTCTTCTATTATCTTTAGATCCGGCCCAATCTGCATCTGAGTAGACCTTTAGCTCAATATCTCAAGTAAATGAATAAAACAAACCTTCGTTCATAGTCCCCTTTAGGTACTTGAAGACTCTCTTGTCCGCTTCCATGTGTGGTCTTCTCGGCTTATGCATAAACTGACTCAATATGCTAACACTATAGCATATATCCACCCTTGTGAGTGTTGCATAGTTCAAACTTCCAACCAAGCTTTGATAGCTTGTGATGTCTTCAATTGGCTCTCCTTCATAAGCACTAAGCTTATGATTTTGCTCCATAGGTGTACCTGCACACTTGGTATTTTCCATCTTGAACTTGACGAGCATGTCATGGACATACTTCCTTTGTGTGATGTATATACCTGAATCTGTGTAGATCAACTCCAATCCAAGAAAATAAGTGAGTGGTCCGAGGTCACTTATTTTGAACTCCTCCTTCATTTGACTCTTTACCTGTTTGATTCCTTCAAGATCATTGCCTGTGATAATAATATCATCAACATACACACATAAATAGATCACTTCAGATCCATTCCTCTTTATGAACAAAGAGGTATCCGCCTTGCTAGCTTTGAATCCTTGGTCCTGCAAATAAGTCACCAATCTGAAATTCCAAGCTCTTGGAGCTTGCTTCAATCCATACAAGGCTTTCTTTAGTTTGCATACATAGTTAGGATGATGTGCATCCTCATATCCAGGAGGTTGTGCCATATACACTTCCTCAGAAATCCATCCATTCAAGAAAGCATTCTTTACATCAAGTTGATAAAGATTCCAATTTCTAGATGCAGCAAGACTAATGAGAACCCTAATTGTAGGCATTTTTGCAACATGAGAGAAAGTCTCCTCATAATCAATACCATGGGTTTGATGTCTATTTATACTTCCATCTAGATTCCTCTTGATTTTGTATATCCATCGAGATCCGATTATCTTCATAGATGGCTTGTTAGGTACAAGCTCCCAAGTGCCATTCTCCTTCAAGGCTTCCATTTCTTCATCCATTGCATCTCTCCAAGCTTTCTTGCTTTGTGCTTCTTCAAATGTGGTAGGTTCTTCATTGGTTGAATCCTTTGCAATGTAGATTGAGTGCTTGGTGACCAAAGAAGTATCATAACCAAACCTCTCTGGTTTCTTCTTCTCCCTTGAAGACCTTCTAAGTGGTTGATGTGAGCTCTCGGGTCCATATGTAGCATCCTGCATCTTTGCTTTACCTTTGTTCTTCCATAGCTTTAGTCTTTCCAAGTCTTCTAGGTCAATCTCCGAATCACTTTCTTCAATCTGCTTTGGCTCCTTTGGTTGAAGTGATTTAGAATCTGCATCCAAGTCATATGGCAGCTTCACTTTATTGGTTGGATTGTACAATCTATATCCTTTTTGGTTTTGATCATAACCAATGAATACACACTTCTCTGCCTTGGGATCCAATTTCCCTCTTACTTGAGAAGGAATGTGAGCATAGGCTAAGCATCCAAAGATTTTGCAATGCTCTAGACTAGGTCTTCTTCCATTCCACACTTCATATGGAGTGGTTCCATCTAGTGACTTAGATGGAAGTCTATTTATGAGATATGTGGCTGTCGACACAGCCTCTGCCCATAGGTAGTTCGGCAATCCCTTTTCGTTGAGCATGGACCTTGCTGCTTCGACAATAGCTCTGTTCCTCCTCTCTGCTACACCATTGAGTTCGGGTGTATACCTTGTAGTGACTTCCCTTTTAATGCCTCTTTCATGCAAGAAGGCATCAAATTCAGAAGAGAAGTATTCTCTTCCACCATCTGATCTGAGTCTTTTCAAAGTCCTACCTGTTTGATTTTCAACAAGAGCAATATACTTCTTAAAGCAATTAAACACTTCATCCTTGTGCTTCATGAAAAACAAAATGGTCCACCTGCTACAATCATCTATGAAAGACACATAATATCTTGAGCCTGATATAGATGGCTCCTTACTTGGACCCCACACATCTGTGTGCACTAGATCCAAAGGATTTTGATACATATATCCCTTCTTATTGAAAGGTTGTCTATGAGCCTTACCGAGTTGACAAGCTTCACACTTATAAATCATGTGTTGCCTTGTGATATTAGGCAAACCAAGTACACTTTGGTCCCTGCAAATCTGTTTGAGTGTCCTCTCACCAATGTGAGCAAGCCTTTTGTGCCATATGTCCAACTCTGTAAGAGTTTGAGATCCATAGCTAAACAAAGCTATGTTCTTTGTATCTTCCACTTCAAAAGTGAAAAGCCTTCCTGTCTTTTCTCCTTTGGCAATCCTTCGAAAGCCTTGCCTTGGGTCTTCAACATATGCTCCAAATCGGTTGAATCTAACCTGCAATCCTTTTTCAACAATCTGTCCAACACTTATTAAATTTTTGGTAATTGTAGGGACATACAAGACTTTGCTTAAGAGGTTCATATTCCCATCTGATGTCTTCACATTACCTATCTTCTCCACTGAGTGCTTTGTATCATCTCCAATCTGCACTTCATGCTTGTTATGAGGATCTTCCAAATCAGAAAGTAAAGCCACATTTCCTGCTACATGGTTCGAGGATCTCGAATCAATGTAAAATATGTGATAATCATCCTTACCCTTCTTCGCTGATAGATTCATAATCAATAATGAATCTTCTTGACTTTGGTCCTCTGCATAGTTATTGTAATCTCTTCTTCCTCTATGGCCACTTTGATAGTTGTTGTTGTTGTTGTTGTAGTAGTTGTTGTTGTTGTAGCCTCCATTGTATCTACCTCTATTCGATCCATAGCCACCTCTATTGAATCCTCTTCCTCTTGAGTTCCTCGGGTTCCTGAAACATTCTTCAGTAGTATGGTTAGATAAGCCACATATGTTGCAAGGTTGAGATGATTGGAATCTCCCCCTGCCTTGCTTTCCACCTCTGCCTCTTCCTCTAGCTCTTCCTCTACCTGAAAAGTTTGCTTGGAAAGAGCTTCCTTCATCTTCATTCTTCCTATTGTTTGACTTGTCCTTGACCTTAGCTTTATCAGAATATAAGGCAGAAGTTTGATAACCTCTTGAGGACTCACCACCTTTGCTAATCTTTGCTTCATGAGTGAAGAGTTGGCCCATGAGTGTGTTGAGGTCGGGTACATGCATATCCATGTATAAATCCATGGCTGTTGTGAATGACTCCCACTTGTCGTCTGCTTTGATTCCATTCATGATTTGTCTTATGATTTGCTCCTCTTCAATTACCTCTCCAATGCTTCCAAGTTGGTCGGAAATCTCCTTCATCTTTGTGACATAATCAGTCACATTTTGCTTCGGGCTTTTCTTCATTGTTGTGAACTCCATCCACAATTGGTTCTTCCTTGCTCGAGTGTTGGAAGAGAAGAAAGAAGCAAGTGCATTCCAGGTTTCTCTTGATGTCTTGCATCCCTTGACATGAGGTAAAAGAAAATCAGAGATTGAGTTTAGAATATAGGACCTTGCAAGTGCATCCTTCGAACACCAATTCGAAAGTCCTTCCACTTCTTCATGTGATGGTTGCCCTTTGTTCCTCATGGTTGGCATTGCTTCATCTCCGGATATGAATCCATATAGATTCCTCCCTTGAAGGTAAGATTCCATCCTTGGAGACCATGCGGGGTAGTTGTTTTGATCCAATTTGTCAATTGTTGATGGAAATCCATCTCCCATGTTGCTTGACTATGCTCTGATACCACTGTGAAGAGAGATGGTGGATGCAATCCAAAGATGAGTAGGTGCTGCTACAACCAGCTTCACACCTGCCAATTGAGACTTCAAAGTTGATTAGTAGACCCTTTGAGCTTTCTAAATCCACCAAAATATCAGCCAAGTACTTTGGAACATGTATCCCAAAAGTTTAAGTCAAGACAGACTAGTTGCGAAATGACTAGCTCCCAAAACTTGCTATGTTTGGACATACACCTGCTGGAAAAAATGAACAGTGCTCTCAACCTGGTAGGAATTAGAAAAATTCCTTTTGGGCATAGCAAATAGACGTAACAAGCTTCCCAATCCTTCCTTGGCCTTCACTGATCCTATTGACTTCACATTATGCTTTGTATTATCACCTGTTTGAACTACATGATTAGTTACCTTATTCTTCAAATCAGTCATCAAATCTATGTTTCCACTCAGGTGATTGCTACACCCTGAGTCAATGTAGAAGATTCTTTGATCTTCACTTTGTCTTTCACAAGTTGCATTCATAATCAAGGTTGAATCCTCCTTCTGATCTGAAGCATAATTGTAGTAAGTATTGTTGTAGGATTGACTTTGAAAACCTCTACCTGCATTTCTTCCAAAGTAACCTCTACTACCTCTACCTTTGAAATTACCTCTTTGGTTTCTACCACCTCTATTAAAGTTATGACTATATCCTCCATTATTCAGATTATTATGCCAACAATCATGAGCTAAATGATTTGTCTTACCACAAATCCAACAAGCTTTGGCTCCCTCTTTATTGCTTTTGCCTCTTCCTCTACCTTTGCCACCTCCTTTTCCTCTTAGGAAGTTGGCTTGGCTAGTTGTACCTTTTTCTTCATTTTTCTTGCATTTGCATTCTTCTTCTTGTCCTTTGAGTACATTGCTTGACCTGTACTCTTATCAACATCACCTTTGACATCCTACTCAAAGGTTAGCATATGTCCTAGCAATTGATTCAAGTTAGGAGTGAAATGATCTAGTGACACTTCAATAGACAAAATGAATGGCTTCCATTTCTCATCTCCTCTGAAACATGTGAGGATTTGCCTTACCAATTTATCCTCTTCAATATCTTCATCAAATGCTCCTAATGCATCTGCAATATCCTTCATCCTTGTTACATAATCAAAAATGGATTGAGAAGCCTTCTTCTTGAATGTGGTAAATTCTTCCCACAAAGATGCCTTCCTTGACTTTGTAGTGTTTTGGAAATGCTCCTCCAAAGCATTCCATATATCACTTGCACTTTCAAGTCCTCTAATGTGACGCAACAAGTAGTCATTAACTCCCATGTAGATAATGCTCCTTGTTTGAGCATCCTTCTTCGTCCATGTGTTCAATTCTGTGAGCTCCTCCCTAGTTGGACACTAGGATCTTTAAACTCTAGTTTTTCTTCTTCACCTGTAATGTATCCTATCAAATATTTGCTCATAGATGAGCTTCCATCCTCATTGATCAAGCTGGATAGTTTTCTCTATCCAATTTCTGTATCTGAAGAGAATCTCCCATCCCTTCTTCACCTGTGTATTAAATTCTTCAAGCTTTATGATAAATAAGTGTGCCTTTACTTTGAATGTAGTTCCTTTTGGTTTTCTTGATAACTTCAGGCCTCTTTCTCTAGCTTTCCCTTTAAGATTTCACCTTTTGAACCTTCAAATGTTGATTTTTGTATAACTGCAACAGTCAGGGCCCTTCTTTCTTCTATTTTGATGATTCTTGCTCTGATACCACTGATGGAGAGTGTAAATCTCCAAAAGAACAAGCTATCCTTGATGTTAGAACACCTCTATATCAAGAACAACTCAAAACCTTGACCAATTTTGGAAGACCAATGCCAAACATCATACTCTCAGTTGGACTATTCTCAAAACCATGTGCAATTAAGTAGGCATGTATCGTTTTCATACCATGCATGTGGTGCTTGTTTTAAACTATATAATGCCTCTTTCAACCTACACACTTTGTTTTCATGCCCTTTTTGCACAAATTTAGGGGGCTGAAAAACATACACTTCTTCATGCAAGTCACTATTCAAAAATGAAGTTTTAAGTCCAACTAATGTACAGTCCAACTGTGATGAGCTGCAAGTGCACATATGCTATGAACAATAGTCAATCAGCATGTAGGAGCTGTTCGTATATGATCAATGTCTACCCCTCATGATTGTATGCACATTTTGTAAGGCCCTCATTATGAGGAGAAGCCAAGCGTGCATTACCCAATTGATGGGGATCCCAACTTGCATGTTGGATGAACGTCATATTGGACCATGTAAGGTATTATAAGGAAAGGGAGTTACCTCCCCAATTGTGGGGTCCACGGTAGCTTTCAAAACCCATATTTTTGAAAAAATTATCTATCCGTTGATACCAAGCCCATGGTGCTTGCGTAAGTCCATACAAAGCTTTCTTCAACCTGCAAACTTTACTTTCTAAATTGGGCACCTCAAAACCTGATGGTTGAGATAGATGTATCTCCTCCTTGAGGTGAACATTCAAAAATGCAGATTTGACATCCATCTCAAAAGTAGGCCATGCCTTTTGTGCAATTACTGCAAGTGTTGTCCGAATAGGTGTCATGCCTGCTATTGGTGCAAAAGTTCCTTGAACATCAAATCATTCGATTTGTGAAAAACCCTGTGCAACTTATCTTGCCTTATACTTTTCTAATGTGGCATCTGCTTTATACTTAGCTTTCCAAATCCATTTAATACCTATTACCTTCTTCTTTGGCGGCAAGTCAACTAGATCCCATGTATCATTTTTTAGTATACTATCATACTCAGACTGCATTGTTGCTCTCCAACCTGGATCATCAAGGGCTTCTTCAATGGTGGTAGGTTCCTTTATGCAGCCCATGATATCTGCCATTAGAGCCATGTTAGCAATGTGTTTTGAGTTTTTCTTTACTCCTCTATTCTCTTTGATCTTCGTCATCCATCCGAGGATGATTCTCGTACATCTAAGTGTGGATTGAAATCATCAAAGAGTTGTTGTGCCCACTTTGGTAGTGGCTTACACTATGCAGATACAACAGGTTGGCTTTTTACTAAGGAAAATTCACCATCAGATGTTTCATCCTCCTCAAGTTTAACCTGTCTTTTGATAGGCACAAGGTCAGATATTTCTCTGTTTGATGAGTGTTGGCATCATATGGGAGGAAGCAAGTATGGGCATGCATGCAGATCTAGCACTAAGGAAACCCATTAAATTTTTCCAAACCTTACATCATTTTAAAAGTGATTCTCATCACTAAAAACCCCTTGTAAATACTGTTTCACCTTTTTGTAGCTCCATTTTGTACAAGTCGAGGAGTCCTCAAGCTTGAGGAGCCTTAGAAGTAAGTGCCTACCAATTTTCATATTTTTTAGACCTCGTTTGAGCCCTCAAATAAGCCCTAGAACCTAATTTTTAACTAGGCCGGACACTAGGTCTGGATAGGGCCAAAGCTAGTAAAAAACTATAAATAGAGCTAGAGAGCTCATTTTTGAGGAGTTTTTTTGTAGTTTTGAGCTTGTATGAGAACTTGGTTGTAATAGAAGTGATTCCATTGTCTTACTCTCTTTGTTCTTGTTGTGTGTGTGCGTGTGTGTGTATGTGTGTGCATGTTTGTGTGCTTCTCACTCACACACTTGTGCCTTCACTTGCTCGAGGTCTTCATACCATCCTCATGTCTTCCCGGATTGACATTAAAGGAGGTGCTACTCGTCACTGAGCTACACCAAATTTTGGCGCCGTTGCCGGGGATTCGAGCTTTGAGGACGAGCGTGTGATGGTAAGACGTAGAGAGGACGCGTTGGAATGGTAAGTAGTAGGTAATTTTCTTGTTTTCATCTCCATCTCCATCCCCATCTCCACGTCCATCTCCATCTCCTTCTCCACTTCATATTCCCTCTTCTTTGTCATTCTCCTCATTTGCTTTGTGCGAGTTTGAGAGAGAGCGAGTGTGCATTGTTGTTTTGTGTGTTTTTGCATGTTTCTTGTAGGTTTCAGCATCCTCACCATCTCCAGCAAGCTCAACAGGTACGTAACTTCTCTGCGCAAGCCCCGAGGCGTCGAGCTCGAGCTATCATGACACACCAAAAAACTGATCCTATCACAATTCTGAGTGCACCACAACACTGCGCAGACTGAGAGCTCCTAGAATCAGTAGCCTGATCAGGAAAATTCACCATATCTCGAGGTATCGCGACACACCAAGGTATCGCGACACACCGAGGTATTGCGACACATCGACCTATCACGACACTTCCACCTATCGCGACACTCCCACGTATCGTGACACTTCGACCTATCACGACACTCTGACCTATCGCGACACTCCGACCTATCGCGACACTTCCACCTAGCGTGACACTTCCACCTATCGCGACACTTCCACCTATCGCGACACTTCCACCTATCGTGAAACCTCCACCTATCGCGACACTCCCAAGTATCGCGACACTCCGACCTATCACGACACTTCGACCTATCACGACACTCCCAAGTATCGCGACACTTCCACCTATCGCGACACTTCCACCTATCGCAACACACCGACCCGACCTATCGCGATACACCGGTTTAACGCATGAATTTTTAGGGTGAATTAATTGATTGAATTGAGGTACTTTTGGGCTTAATTTTGGACACATTGGGATGATATTAGAGCCTTAGAAGTGGGCAAAATACCTAAAAACCAGGGAGGAATTTCCTAAACCCTGAGAGCCTGTTTTGACCTCTAAATGCCTGAACGGTCATAACTTCACCATACAAACTCCAATTGATGAGATTTTGGTCTCGTTGGCCTTTAGGTGGGACTAGGTGGTCATAAGATTTTGGGGGTACAGTGAGTTACTCCAAGGGGGGCCTGTAATTGTTGATGTGTGTCTTTCAATCCATTGTGGTAAAGGAGCTATATTAACTTGTGAACTTTTGCAGGAACATTGCGTGCAATCCAGGCAAATCAAATCAAGCTAGCAAGGGTGAGTAGCAAGCTTGGTAGAAGGCTTCCTTGGCTGGTGTAGCAGTCTGAGCAACCAAAATATTGAGGTTGGAAGTTCTCTCAACCCTCCTTTGTCAATTCCTAGCCTAGGCTAAGTACGACTTAGGTGTGGTAATTAATTAGGGCAACGTCAGGCACGAATCAAGTCCAAGAGAACTAATCAACTAAGTGCAAGCATTAAGTAGGTCTTAAGTGTGAAAACCCTAAGGGACAAAAGTAAACTTGAATCGATCACTTATCAAGTGCGAAATTCACTTAAGTACTCCTGACGACGTGATATCAGACAAGATCATAAACATAATATTCAACTAAAAAGAACAAAGAGATTGGTGCAAATTAACCTGCAACGAGAGTGTACTTGGGACCAAGGGGGTAGATAAGCCAGACATATGAACCTTAGGTCAGGCAGACACTTAGGCCGAGACATACAAAGCCTCAGATCTTCTGAAGCTAGTGTCAATCACACTGTTAGGTCTTGGGCCCAGCAATTGAGTGATTACCCATACACTCCCCGATCAGAAACAAGTGATTCTGAGATGTCCTATAACATGGAGAGACCAGTAGGTAGTTCAGGGATGGCGTACCTAGAAAAGCCAGAAGGACCTTACAAGACTCAATTCGAATACATCAGGACTAATCGTCTAGGTGCTCGCATCTACGAAGATGGCCTGAGAAGATCTGTGGTCCAGATTTAGAACCCCGATCAACCCCATGGACTAGAACACCCAGTAGTTCAGTTCAAGAATGGAACATACCTAGATAAAGAAGGGACTATTTATGTAGTCACCACTCTTCCAGATAGAACAGACGAGTTTGGGAATGTGATCGCAGAGACCGACATGGGTGATATAGAGCAAGGGAACTTAGAGAGAGAGTCGAGGACTCCCCGTGGTAAATCAGTCTTGACTAGAATCATGACTCCAGATTGGATTCCCTAGGATAATAAAAGTATAGATTTGCTTTTAAACCGAGAGACCGATGAGGTTTTTTGGAGGTATAAGCTTGCCCAGCCTCAGGAAGTAGGAGCTCTCACAATTTATGAGTTTAAAGACCCTGATAACCCAGGCAAAGTAACCTACTTAGACAATACATCAGAAAGGATCTTTGTGGTCACTGAGCATGGTAGACATGCCTACACATGGAAGGGTGAGTTTGTTTTTCCCCAACCTCGGTCCAATGTGTCTTACAGCCACCAAGGAGCTGGGACCTCCCAAGCTCATGGAACTCAAAGGGATAGAAGTAGAGACAGACCTGAGGTAAGCTTTGCCAACTCCCTGGGAAGAGAAAGAATGAGAACAGGGACAGATAGAGAAGAAATCGAGAGACCTAGAGCCCCAAGGAACCAAAGAAATGCTGATGATTTCCTTTTGCCAAGGCCGAGAGAGCACAACGCCCTAAGGCCAACTCAGCTGGTGAAGTCCATGAAGAATTACTTCGATGGCACTGGAGACCCTTATGACCATGTGGCAGAATTTAGGTAAGTCTTGAAAGCTGAACATGTTGAGGACTTATTCAGACAATACAATGCTTTTGGCCTAACTCTTAGAAACACAGCTCTTACATGGTTTCAACCACTACATGAGAGGCAGTTTAGGAGCATAGACCAACTGTTAGAGGCTTTCGTCACCGAGTTCTCTAAGAGTGGCATACGACATAATACCTCCTCCCTGATTCATAGATTTAAGCAAACACCTCAAGAGACGGTCAGACTAGCGGGAAGATGGTTTAGGCAGTACCTAGAAAGGTGCCTGATACCTGAGTTACCCACACTAGCCAAGCAAGTGGCTTTGTTCTTAGATGGATTGCTAAGTACCAAATTGAGATCATACGTGTACTTGAAGGACCCTAGGACCATAGAAGAGTGTATATGCATGTGCATTGACATCGAGGATAACCTAGGGGAGGAATTAGAACTTTCAAGAATCTACAAAGATTCAGATAGTTCTACTAGCCTCTCTTCCTCTCAATCCACATCTATTGAGGAACTTGCTGAGAAAGTAGCTCAAAAACTAGGAGTCTCTAGTAAACAAATACCAAGGTTTGCACCAGTGAAAAGATGTTATACTTGTGGAGGTGACCATATGGCGAATGTATGTCCCATTATGGCCCAACCCCAAGTGAATCCTAGTAGCCAGTATTGCACCATAGAACGAAGGTACACCAACCACACCACACAAGACTGCCCTTATAACAAACAAACTGTTAGACAAAATTACCCTCAACCATATCCACAACAGGGTAGATACCAGAATCAGTACCCACCACAGCAATACGGTAGACCACAACAACCTTATCAGCCACCTTATCAAACCCAACAAAGGCCTCAACCTATGCTAGCTCAACAACCCCCTGCTCCAACCAATGTGATTCCAGTAAAGTACACAGCTGCAGAAGAGAATCTGAATAGAGCCATAGTGCCAGTGACACCATTGCTTTCTGAAAGTGATCCGAGTGATCATAGTTTTGACTCTACTCACATTGAAAGCCCACAGGCTTATTACATGCAGTCACCTGAGCATAACGAGTCATACTATTATGAGGAACCAAGTGAAAATAGTGGGGAGCTTGAGTATGCTAATGTCATGTACACAAACCCCAACTCTAGACCTCAACCTAGGCAGGTACGACCTCCATTTCCTAGAGGACCATGCTTCAGATGTCAGGGAGATCACCTTATACGTGATTTTCCATTGCCTTCCCCTACACAACCCCAACCAGTGACAATTCAGGGCTTCTGTTAAGATTGCCGAAAAGAACATCTCTTACAAGGTTGCCTGAAGAACCCCAATAACCTGCCAAAAATCACTCCTATCAACGTCATGGGCTAGTGGTAGACTCTATAGGAAGTGTGACTTCCACTACCCCAGTGCAAGTAGTCACCTGAGCTCAAGCTTTGCAGCAAACTCAAGGAGTAGGGCATGAAAAGAGCCCTAAGGTTAGTGAGACAGAGAGTATAACCAAGAAAAGGACAAGAGCATGGAGAGATAACCGGGAGATAATGAAAAGACAATGGTCACAGAAAATGAGCAAACTTGAAGAAAGTTTGAGAGAAACCAAAGCAAAGATAAGTGAACTTGCATCTCAAAACCACTCTCACACTACCCCACCACCACCCTTTCCATCTCCCTTCAACCCATCGCCTTTCATTCCCCAACTTTCTAATCCACCACACATAACCCACCCAGCACCCAGAGTAGGATCAGTCCTAGCCGATCCCACTCCTGAGGATCTAGACATGATGCTTAGAGCATATTAGGCCAGAATCCAAGGAGGGCCAAATGTAACAGATCATGAGAAATGTTACCCTAGAGCCGATCTAGAGATAGAGTGAATAAAGCTTTGTGCTAAAATGGTCGACTTGGCGCAAGCCATGTTTGAAGCCAGTCGCTTGTTCAATGGCTCTAACTCCATTAGAACACCATTGCACTTTCATGGTCTATTGGATAGATTGGAGAGGTTACTTGCAAAGTCTGTAAAAGGAGCCACCTCCCAAGCTAAGGAGAGGGCAAGTGATAGAATAAGCATTCCTCCCCAGGAAGCTTATGTGCCTAACTCCACAGAACCAGACACCTCTTCTTCTATGAATAGGTATTCACCAGAGTTCCTAAGAGAGATTCAAGAACAGAAGTGGGCAAAAGAAAGTGAAGTCCCTCCTCCCATTGAAGTTGTGGATGACGCACATGATCAATTCCCACAAGAAATTCCTTCCATTTATGAGGAGAAGGAGAGTGTACAATCTCAGGAGAGATTAGACTTTGAGTCTAATTCCTTGCAAGGGTTACCATTTCACAGGCCCATGGGAAACTAAGTCAACATGCATGAGAGCACCCACGGTCATGATAAGAAACGAAGATTCGATCATACCTAGGAATACGCAGGTAGTAAAGAACACTAAAGTGCAGTGTAACCTCACTTTAGAAGAGCTACTCAAAGTTAAGCCTGAATTGTGGAAACATGTAGCCAAACAAGTGCCAGACATAGCAACATCACGTTCCCAGGTAGGATCTCATAGAACAGTGCCAGAAATACCATTGGATAAGATAGGAGACATGACTGAAGGAGAAGAAGGAAATACCTATCTCCCAGTTACCCATCAGGGATACACAACCAAGGCCATTTTGGACTCAGGAACATGAGTTTCAATTGCTACCACTTCCCTATGGAAGCGTTGGGGCAAGCCAACACTCAGGCCGACAAGAATGAAATTGCAGATGGCAGATGGTCATATTGAGAGGCCCTTAGGATTGCTAGAAGGAATAAATCTCACTACATGTGGTGTTGAGTTCGAGCATACATTTGCTATATGCGACTTTAGCAAAAACCAAGCCTACGAGATGATTTTGGGAAGGCCATTTATGCGGCAATCGCAAGTGGTACATGATTGGGGAACCAATTCCTTGTATTTGCAACATCTAGGTGTTACAACCAAAGTCAATCTCAAGGATTACTCTCATAGAGACGTACCGCCTATTCAGTGGAATCCCATCCATAGAGCCAAAGATGATACTGAATCAGTGCATTCCACAGGATCAGGATCCTCATGGATGCATGAAGACACTCACTTATGGATGTGTAAAGTAGCAGTAGAAGAAGAGAAGAGAGAGAAAGCCAGAGATCTAGGTGCGAAGGAAACCCATAGATCGATTCAAGACCCAGCCTATGCACCTGTAGTATTCCCTGACAAAGAGTTTGAACCTCACGGCTGGACAGATATTTTAGCAACAATGGATGTAGCCATCAATGAAGAACAATGGACACCCCATTGTGATGAGGATGGCTATGACATTTCACTCTTTTCCATAGAACCAATCATGGGAGATGCAGTTTTAGAAGAATGTGAACCTAGCCCTGATGCATTTAAGGATGCAAGTGACTCCAAATTAGAGTCAATCATTATGGACCCACCTTTTGCATCAAATGAAGAATACTTCTATGTAGTAGAAGCTTACCCCCAGAAACACGCAGAAATCACGAATGATGTGAGGTTAACCACACAAGTGGCCACCAAGAGTGAGGGCAAGAAAGGGAAGAAGAGAGAAGTCACACCAGAAGAGGAAGAATCTCTGTTTGAGGTCCCCGAGAACTTCAAAACATATGAGATAGATGATAGGAGAGTCATGGTAAGAATGCCTAAACGTGAGGCACAGTCAGGAGAGGCCTATGATAGCAAGGAAACTACCAAGAAAATAGTTGTAGCCATAGAAGAGGGAGAAGAAAGATGCACCTACATAGGGCATGACCTGACGGAAGAAGAAGAGCAAGAGTTGATAGCTTTGCTAAGAGAGTACAGAGATGTATTCGCTTGGAGCTACAAGGACCTAAAAGGTGTAGACCCTGACATATACTCACATACGATCCCCATGACCTCAGAGGCCAGGCCCTCTAAACAGAAGCCCTACACATACAATGACAACTACGCTGCCAAGATCAAAGAAGAGATAGATCACTTGGTTGAAGCTGGATTTATCTATGAAATTGAGCATACCGAATGGGTATCCCCCATTGTGGTTGTGCCCAAGAAGAATGGAAAATTGCATGTGTGTATTAACCTTAAAAACGTTAATGCCACCACAATTAGAGACAGTTATCCTCTTCCTATCACGGAGCATCTATTAGAAAGGGTAGAAGGCAAGGAAGTGTACAGCTTCCTGGATGGGTTCTCTGGCTACAATCAAGTGGCCATTGCACCAGAAGATCAGCATAAGACGGCTTTTGCCACAGAGTGGGGTATATTTGCTTTTAGGGTAATGCCATTTGGGCTTACCAATGCTCCTGCAACCTTCCAGAGATTGATGTGCCATGTGTTTAAAGAGTTCTTGAGAAAGAATTTGGAAGTCTATGTTGATGATCTTTGTGCTCATTCCAACATTAGACAAACACATATACCTGAACTCAAGAAAATCTTTGACAAATGTAGAGAGTATCAAGTCTGCTTGAACCGAGAAAAGTGTGTTTTCATGGTTAGGCAAGGCAAGATTCTAGGACACATAGTGTCAAAGAATGGCATATCCATGGATGAGGAGAAAGTGAGAGCTATTGCAGAGTTACCTAGGCCAAAGAATGTCAAAGAAGTGCAAGCTTTCATGGGGCATTGTGGTTACTACCGCCGATTCATTCACATGTATGCTGTCATTGCAAAGCCCATGTACGGACTTTTGACTAACTTTGAGTGGACGGATGAATGTGAGAATTCCTTCAATGATCTTAAACGAAGATTATGTTCAACACCAATCTTGACCACACCAGATTGGAACAAGCCATTTCATGTGCATGTGGATGCATCCAATTATGCTATTGTGTGTACTTGCACAACCTACTGGTGATGGTGATATGGATCTTCCAATTGCCTATGCCAGTAGACAGTTGAATGCAGCGGAATGAAATTATACCACCACTGAACGAGAAGGATTCGGCATGGTGTACGCGGTTAAAAAGTTTAGACACTATTTGCTTGCAAACAAGTTTAATTTTTTTACTGATCACCAAGGTCTACTGTACCTGGTAAACAGGCCATGCAATACAGGCATATTAGTAAGATTGTTTTTCTTACTAATGGAATATGACTTTGAGGTAGTGGTGAGGAAGGGCAAGACTCACCTGAGACCAAATCATCTCTCAAGGCTCACATCAGGAGAGGCCCCACAAGGAGTATCAGATGACTTACCTGATGCTTACTTGTTTAATTTAGAAGTTGTACCTCAGTGGGCTAAGCCATTAGTGACAGTACTCACATATGGGCCTAAGCATCCAGTAGTAAACACTCAAGATAGGGAGGTAGTCAAAGCCCAAAAGTATCATATCATGGCAGGAAGTATGTACAAACATACGGAGCAAGGAGTATTAGCCTGTTGTGTGGAAGAGGACGAGTACGCTAAATGGTTGCAATTAGCACATGTAGGTGCATTAGAGCAACACTACTCAAAACAACGAACCCTACAGACACTCAAGAGACTAGGAGTGCATTGGCCAACTATGGAAGTTGATGTCCATAGAATGTGCAGAGAATGCCCAATATGTCGCACTAAACCACCAGTGGAACATGCTACTCTTTATCAAATATCTTTAGTACCAGATTGGAGTGAACCATTAGTAGCCTTTCTGAGGACGAAAACATTCCCTCAAGATATGACTTTGGCTAGACAAAGGAGTTTAGAACAAGAAGCCTTAGATTACTCAATCATTGGTGATAATTTATAAAAACGTGGTAAAGATGGTTACCTAAGACTGTGTGTCCATGAGAGCAAATACCTCAAGATATTAGAGACTGCTCACCAAGGTGTAGCAGGAGGACACTTTGGTCCAGATCAGGTGATCAAGGCAATATTATTTGCAGGATTTTGGTGGCCCACCCTTCACATGGATGCACATACCTATGTGAAGAGGTGTGATGTTTGTTAGCAGACTCAGTATCCCATACACAAGGATGAGATGCCATTGAAGCCTATGATGGGTGGACGTGCATTTTCTAAGTGGGGAATAGACTTTGTTGGTCCTATTAATCCCCCAGCTAAGGGTTCACATGCTGAATATGTCATTGTGGCCACAGACTATCTAACCAAGTGGATAGAAGTGAAAGCTACGATGAAGAACGATGCATAGACCACCGCCAAGTTCTTATTTGAGAATGTATTCACCAGATACGG
Organism: Ceratopteris richardii; assembly: GCA_020310875.1. Lineage (NCBI taxonomy): Eukaryota > Viridiplantae > Streptophyta > Polypodiopsida > Polypodiales > Pteridaceae > Ceratopteris > Ceratopteris richardii. The sequence goes on from CM035410.1 coordinate 181,737,528, forward strand.
GCTACCTATAGAGCTAGTCAGTGATAGAGGCACTCACTTCTTGAATGAAGTTATTGAAAATCTTCTCCAAGAGTTCATGGTAGTACACAAGAAATCTTCCCCCTATCACCCACAAGCTAATGGACAAGCTGAAAGCACAAATAAGATTCTGTGCAATGTGCTCACCAAACTAGTGAATAATAAACACTCTGATTGGGACAAACAGCTACACCATGCTGTTTGGGCATACCGAGTGGCCTATAAAACGGTACTCCAAGCAGTGCTACCATTGGACTTCTTGATACCTACTTTGAGAGTAGCACAAGAGCACAACTCGACAGGCCATGAACTCTCTTCTAGAATATTTGATCTTGAACGACTAGGTGAAACACGATTGAGAGCCGCAGCAGGAATCTATGCAGCCAAGAAGAGGCAAAAGGCATATTTCGATGCACATGTGAAGGATAAAGGCTTGAAAGCAGGAGACCTAGTCCTAGTCTACACATTGAAGCAACATGCACGAAAATTAGAGAAAAGGGGCTATGGACCAATGATTATCAATAGGATCTCCACAAGTGGAGCAGTACAATTAGCCACTCTAGAAGGTGACATACTACTAAGTTACATAAGCGGATGCAGAGTCAAGTTATATCAAGAACCTCTAACAGAAGAAATGCTAAATCGACTCAATACTACAAAGAAACGTAAGGAAGAGGAAAAGTGAATCCGAGAAGAAGCACAAGCCGAAGCTTTAGAACGCATTCGACGAATGAAATTGAGAAGGCAAGGTAGAGATCAATCCATGACTGACACTCATGAAGCTCAAGGTTATCACATGGCCATGTGCGAGGCCTCAGGTGAACGGTCCCATAAGATAGTTGATCGACGACCTTTTGTGACCCTAGAAGTAGGACAAGGACCGTGAGAGCTTTAATTGATTTAGGAGCAGCCACTAGTGCAGTTCGGCTTTCTTACTGCCAACAATTGCAATTAGAGGTAAAACCCCTAGAAGCATATGTGATAGGGCTGGGAGGAGTTGAAACCCCTTTGTATCTCAGTGATGAGTAGCACCTCCTTGAATGTCAATCCGGGAAGACGTGAGGATGGTATGATGACCTCGAGCAAGTGAAGGCACAAGTGCGTGAGTGCGAAGCACACTAACATGCACACACATACACACACACGCGCACACAAGGCAAGACAAAGAGTGAGAAGCAATGGAGTTCTTTAGATTACTTTTGAAAAGCTCATACAAGTTCAAATTAATTACAAGCTAACCTCAAAAATGAGCTCTCTAGCTCTATTTATAGTTTTTGACTAGGTTTTGGCCTTGTCCAGACCTAGTGTCCGGCCTAATTAAAAATTAGGTTCTCTGCCCTATTTGGAGGTTCAAACGGAGTCTAAAAAATGTGAAAACTGATAGGTAGGTACTTCTAAAGCTCCTCAAGCTCAAGGACTCCTTGGCTTGCACAAAATGGAGCTACAAAAATATGAAATGGTATTTATAATGGTTTTTAGTGATGAAAATCACTATTTTTGTAGGGATTTCTTCTAACATTTTGACATACATTTCTTGGAGCTCCCTACTTGCTCCTTCTTCTTGTGTGCCCAACTCTTTGATGCCTGAAAAGTTTAAATGGCCTACTTGCCAGATCTTCTTTGACTACTGTGTCTGCTTGTGCTTTCTCTGCGCTCGGACTCCCTTCGTAGGCTTCCTTGTCTTGTGAATCCTTTAGTTCCTTGACTACTGCCAACACCCCCCCTCTCTCGCGTTTGTCGTCTCTGACAGACCCTTGTCTAGCTGTGCGTTGGAGATAATATTGAACAACATCGGAAGCGAGGTGGTGTTCTTCTAATCGTAGCCCCCGTGCTAGGTCTGCTAACAATGCATCCCAATTCACTGGTCCTGGGATGTCTGGATGTGGCACCCGCAATTGTTCTGAATGGATGGTTCTTTCCACAGCGAATAAGTGGAGGAGATGTGAGGGCCTGGGTACAAATTTTTTTGAGTGATATTCCCAGAATCTTGTTACGAACATCTCCTCGAATGTCTGTTTAAAGCAAGCTGGGAGGTACTTGATTCTGGCATGCCAAGCATATATTACCTCTATTGATGGGGTGGTGCTCATGTCATATACCAGATCTTGGTTGCCTATAAGGAAGCCAACTCCTGAGAAGTGGGCTTTAATGTTCTTGAATGTCCTGAATGTGATCAGCATTAATTCAAAGATTTTCATGCACATTTGGGCCATCACATCGGGGGTATTCCGTAGTCGAATGCTCCAGTGACAGATGGTAGAAATCATATAATTCACAGTGGGAGGTCCTTGTGGAGGTGCTAGGTAAACATAGTTTAACCACTTTGCACAGCCTTTGATGTTCTTGACAGCAATGGTAAACTCAGGCCAGGTGCGTCTGTGGAAGACTGGAACATAACAGGGATTGTATTTAATAAAGAGTGGCATGTTAGTCCAAGTACAAACCATCTCTGGGTAGGTCTCGAGAAGACGGATCCTCCAGGTGGGTTGATGAATGGATCCTTTTTTAGCACTCTCTGGGATATCATCGGGCCCAACTTGTGTGGCGAAATGTGGAGGCTTGCCACATCGTCATTGGATCTCTGCGTTGTAATCTGCCAGGAGTACACAATATGGCACATACTGATCGTCGTTGGTGCCGAGCCATCTATGATAAGACATACTGCAGAAATACTCTGACTTTATGATGGTGTCTTCTAATTTGGCCATTGATTGGATTTGGATTGCCACTCGATCTTCATGGGTTCTAGCTGTTTTTTCTAGTGTCTAGAGCCATTCGGGTACTTCGACTTCCAAGGTGTCCATTCCTTCTGAGGTTTGCTGACCACCTGGCATCAACATAGGAACATATGGTTCCTCATACGTTTCGTCCACCTCAATGGGTACCAATTCATCTGGCTCTGGTTCTACAACTGGAGAGGGTTGTCTTTCATATTCCAGTAACTTCTTTTGCAGTTCCGCCACCTGCTCTGTTAATGCCTTTACTTCCGCTGAAGTCGAGGTTGTTTCTATGACTTTGGGTTGTGCCTCTTGTTCCCTGAGCTGGCAACGTAGCTCATCCTGTTCCTTTTCCAAATCGTCATGTGCTTCTAATAGATCGGCATAGCTTTCCAAGATTGTTTTCATTGTTTCTGAGGGAACTGTTTTGAATTGTTCTGGGTCGATTTCATGGGGAGAGCCTTCCATGGCAGCTTCTAGGTTTTCTTCGTTTTGCTTCTGTAGACGCTTGTATTCTTCAAGGGCTGTAGCCATGTGTTTTCTGAGTAGAGTCAAATTTCGTCGAACTCTCAGATTATCTGTTTGGTAGACCTCCAGTAAGGCTTCGAGTTGTTTGACACCTGGCGCTTGTGATGGTTGGGGTGTCTCTAGGAGGGTTTGATGAGCTTGCTCGAGTGTGGTGTAATGTTCATTGAGGTCTGCATTTTCTTCTTCTATAATTGTAAGCCGTCTCTATAGTTGTTGATGATTCGTAGTCAGTTGATGATGACGGTCTTCGAGAGCCTGATACTCACTCTGAAGTTGATACACGCATTGATGTATGCCATGAATATACTATTTACATTAAACGATGCAGGGAAAGATGAAGATGCAGGGGGAATGGGGAAGGGGAAGGGAGTTGTGAATGCTGTGGAGTCAAGTGGTGAGGTAGGTGGAGGGGGTATGGGAGATTGAGGCTGTGTGGGGGGTGGGAGTGGGGCTGTGGCTGGTGATGTTTCCATTGTGTCGAACATGTGTGTGACTGTGTAGATGGGAACAGTGGGTGGGGTGGATGTGATATTTGTGAAGAGTGTTGTGAAAGTGGGCATGGTAACTCCTCCGAATTGGATGCCAGGAGAGAGAGGAATTCCCATGACGACTGTGGTAATGGCAGAAATAGGCGTGGTAGTGCCAGGTGGTGAGGTGACTTGTGTAGTGAGAGGTGAGGTGGGGGGTGAGAGTGGTTCCGCCTGATGTGCTTCTGTTTGTGTGTTACCTCCTGGTTCTGATACATTGATGTGGATTTGTTTGCCGGATCGCATGGGGCGAGTAGGCACTCATTTCTCAAATCGATGAATATAAGTCATGGCTGCATGAACAGCCTCATCTAAGCCTACTGCGTCTGCGTGCAGGTTCATCGATTCAATAAACATGTCAACCACGCCTTCTTTGGCTAACATTTGGCTCATGATCATCTTTCCTGTCTCGAGTGACAGTTTGTGTTGTTCTTGGACTCGCTTCATAGTTTCATATAATCTTTTTATTTGGGCCGAGTATGCCGGGGCACTTGCTAGTTCTGAAAGTTCGTCATATTCCTGATCATACTCCTCGTTTGCTTCTTCTTCTTCTGTCTGTTCTTCATCCTCTTCTACTTCTACTACTCCCGGCTGGGTCGGGGCTGAAGTTGTAGTCGTGGGTTGTTGTCCTTGGGTCTGCTCTGCTTCTGTCTCCAGGTTAGACTCATTGATCAAACGGGCAATTTCTTCATCTGTCAAATCAGCAAGGGTGTAACCCTGTGGCAACTCCAAGTCCGATGGAATCGGAGGGAACACCAGGTTGGGTCCTTCTGCACTTGGTCTGGGTAGGCGAATGGTAAATGGTCGGACACGCTTCGTTTGTGGAGGGGTAACTTCTAGGGTGGTGGTGGCTCCCCTGGCTTGAGCACATGGTAATTGAACTCCCCCTCTCATTTTCTTCGATGGAGGACCCGCCGTTGATAGCCGTCTTTGGAACTCTTGGGCCCTGGACCATACTAGTGCTCTTTGAATGGGCACATCGTACGCTAAGCACCTGTAAATTATTCTTGTGAGAGCACAACATCCATGAAGTACATTTTTCTGTTTCTTATTCCACCGTTGATGGGCTAGGTGTATTTGATCGATGATCCATTGTGGTATATTGATGGTGAGATTCTCTGTCTCCGCTAGGTACAAGCTGAACCATATCTTTTTTGGTGGTGTTGAAGCTCAAGGTCAAGGACAAAGCATGGAAGCGCATCAAGGAAGTGGACACACAAGAAGAAGGAGCTAGTAGGGAGCTCCAAGAAGCACCTGTCAAATTTTCAGATGAAATCCCTATAAAAATAGTGATTATTATCACTAAAAACCATTGTAAATACCATTTTCCATTTTTGTAACTCCATTTTGTTCAAGCCAAGGAGTCCTCGAGCTTGAGGAGTATTAGAACTACCATCCTACCAATTTTCATAATTTTTAGACTCCGTTTGAGCCCCCAAATAAGCCCTGGAACCTATTTTTTAACTAGGCCGGACACTAGGTCTGGACAGGGCCAAAACCACTCAAAAACTATAAAAAGGGCTGGAGAGCTCATTTTTGAGGTTGGCTTGTTGTAGATTTCAGCTTGGTAAGAGAGCTCTTGTATAATCGAAGATCTTCCATTGTTCCACTCCTTGTTCTTACTTTGTGCGTGTGTGTGTATGTGTGTGCATGCTTGTGTGCTCTCACTCACGCACTTGTGCCATCACTTGCTCACGGTCTTCATACCGGTCCTCACGTCTCCACGGATTGACATTTATGAGGTGTATCTCTTCACGTTGGTACTCACCATTGTACTAGAGTGACACCAAATTTGGCGCCATTGCCGGGGAGAGAGCTTGGAGGACGAGCGTGTGACGATAAGACGTAGAGTAGCGACGTTGGAAGGTAAAAAATCACCATTTTCAGTTCAGTTTCTGAGTTTTTCTCCTTCTTCATCTTCACCATCATCACCATCTTCTTCCCTCTTCACATTCTCTGATTTTCTCCATTTTCGCCTATATCTTCACCTCGTTTTTCACTTGCGGCTATGAGGAACAAGTGTGGAGGCTGTTCAGAGCAGAAACACTGAAGAAACATTCTTGAAAAACCTCTCAAAACTCCAAAAATTTGATTCAGTATCGCGCGGGCTGAAGCGACTTGCGTTTGGTATCGCGACGGTGGTAGCGTGACTTTGGAGCTAGATTTTGCATCTACAGGCTGATAGAAGTGACAAGGAGGAAATAAGGTACACATATTTGCAAAAAATTTTGAATTTGGGCTTAAAAATCTCCAAGTATCGTGTCCGGTTGAGTTTTGGTATCGCGGAATCAGAATTCCCGAGTATCGCGATACTTGTCGAGGTATCGTATCGTGCACGCCCACTTGAGGTATCGTGATACCATTTTGGTATCGTATCGTCAAGTGTTGGTATCGCGATCGCAGTTGCCTCAGTGGTATCGTATCGCAACGGTCACAGTATCGTATCGTTGACCAAGTGGTATCGTATCGCCTGAGATTCTGGTATCGTATCGTGGTCCACCTGGTATCGTATCGTGCCAGTCTTGGTATCGTATCGTCGATCGTGCAATATCGTATCGTCGGCCAAGTTGGTATCGCGATCGTCTAAATTTTGGTATCGTATCGTCAAGTGTTGGTATCGCGATCGCGGTCGCCCCGGTGGTATCGTATCGTGGTCCACCTGGTATCGTATCGTGTTAGTCTTGGTATCGTATCGCCTCCAATTTCAGTATCGTATCGTCGGCCAAGTTGGTATCGTATCGCCTCAAAGGTATCATATCGTCCAATCCCGTGGTATCGTATCACTCAAGAACTCAGTATTGTATCGTGTCATTACAGGTATCATATCGCGAGGTTAAGTGGTATCGTATCGTGCAAATTAGAGATATCGTATCGTGACCACTTTCAGTATCGTATCGTCTAAGAGAGCAGTATCGTATCGTGGAAATTGGTATCGCCTTGGTCGTATCGTATCGTCTACGTGGTATCGTCTGAAGGGGTATCGTGTAAGACAAAGGTATCGTATCATGGAAAATCTGGTATCGTATCGCCTGTTCTGAGTTCCCAGAGAGATCCTGTTTCCCTGTTTTAACCCCCAAAACCCTGAACTGGCATAACTTTCTCATACGAAATCCGTTTGTTGTGATTTTGGTTTTGTTGGAAAGCTCGTGGGGAGTACAACCAGGATTATTAGATAGGGTATTTTGAAGTTGACCCTCAGGAAAACTGGAAAACCAAGGTGTTCCAAAGGATTTTGAGCAATAGAAGAGAACTTTGGGACTAGAAGCCAAGGCTTATGAACCTGCGATCTGGCAGACACTTAGGCAAGGATAGACAAAGCATTAGATCATCTGAGGCTAGTGTCAACCATACAGCCAAGTCTTGGGCTCAACAGCTTAGTGGTTGTCCTTACACGCTAAGTTCAGAAACCAGTGACTCAGAAATGTCTTTTAGCATGGAGAGACCCACACGTGGCTCAGGCACTGCTTATTTACAGACACCAGAAGGTCCTTATAAGACCCAATTGGAGTATATCAGGACCAACCAATTAGGTGCTCGCATCTATGAGGATGGTCTAAGACGATCAGTGGTTCAACTCAAGAATCCTGACCAACCCTTTGGACTTGAACACCCAGTGGTCAAGTTTGAAGAGGGTGCTTACATTGATAAGGAAGGAACCATGTATGTGGTTACCAACTTACCAGATAGGACAGATGAGTTTGGAAATATCATTCCTGAGAATGAGATAGGAGACCTAGAGCAAGGAGACCTAGGAGGAGAACCCAAGACCCCTAGAGGTAAGTCAGTCTTAACCAGAGTGCTCACTCCAGAATGGATTCCTCAAGATAATAAAAGCATAGAACTATTCGTGAATAGAGAAACGGAGGAAGCCTTTTGGAGATTTAGGCCAGATCAACCCAGCCCAGTAGTCACCATCTATGAATTCAAGGATCCAGAGACACCAGGGAAAGTTGTCTATCTAGATCACACATCTCAAAAATTATTCTTGGTATCAGATCATGACAGACATGCTTACACTTGGCAAGGTGAATCAATTTTCCCTCCACCAAGATCTAATGTTTCCCAGGGCCTCCAAGGATCCGGATCATCCAAGGCTCATGAAACCCAGAGGGAAAGAACTAGAGAGAGACCGGAGGTAAGCTTTGCAGACACTGTAGGCAGAGACAGATCAGGATATGGAACGGAAAGACCTGAAAGGGAGAGACATAGAGTTTATAGGCATCAAAGAGATGATCATGATTTCCCATTGCCTAGACCACGAGAGCACTCAAGAACCCTTAGACCCTCTCAAGTGGTTAAGACAATGAAGAACTACTTTGATGGATTTGGAGATCCTTATGATCATGTGGCGGAGTTCAAACAAGTGCTAAGAGCTGAACAGGTTGAAGACTTATTCACCCAGTTCGAGGCATTTGGTTTGACTCTTAAGGGTACTGCCTTAGCTTGGTTTCAACCTCTAAACAGTCGCAGCTATAGAGAGATAGGTCAGCTTCTAGAAGAATTCATTGTAGAATTTTCCAAGAGTGGTATCAGACATAACACATCATCCTTGATCCACAGCTTCAAGCAGACACCCCAAGAAACAGTGCGACTTGCAGGAAGAAGATTTAGACAGTACTTGGAAAGATGTCCTATGCCAGAATTACCCACAACAGCCAAACAAGTGGCCTTGTTTCTAGATGGCCTATTGAGCACAAAATTAAGGTCATACGTATACTTGAAAGAGCCTAGATCCATAGAAGAGTGTGTACGGATATGCATTGACATAGAAGACAACTTGGGTGAGGAGTTAGGACTGTCCAAACTCTATAAGGATTCAGACAGTTCTACTAGTCATACCACTAGAACCTCCAGTGAGATAGATGAGATAGCTGAGCAGGTGGCCAAAAAGCTAGGAGTTCAAAATAGACAAATGCCAAGGGTCACCTCATTGAAGTGATGTTATACATGTGGAGGAGATCACATGGCTAATGTCTGCCCAATGATGACTCAACCTCAAGGAAACCCTAACGCTCTATATTGCACCATTGAAAGGAAGTATACAAATCATACGACCCAAGATTGTCCCTATAACAGGCAGGCTGTTAGACAAAATTATCAGCAACCTTACCAGCAGGGTAGGTATCAGAATCAGTACCAACAACCATATTATAGGCCACAACAATATCAACCTCAATACCAGCAGCAATATCAGGCACCATATAGGCCACAACCAGTCCTAGGAAACCAACCGCCAGCTCCTGCCAATGTGATCCCAGTTAAATATACGATGGCGGAGGAGAACCATAATAGAGCATTGGTGCCACTAACCCCATTGGTCTCAGAAAATGATTCTCACGCTCATGGTTCAGACTACTTCCATGAAGATAGTCCACATGCTTATTATATAGAATCACCTGAGCAAAGTGAGACTTCTCAGTGTCAATATGAGACACCACCTATGGAACAAAATTGGGAGCCAGAATACTCCAATGTCATGTATACGAATCCAAATCCTAGGCCCCAATTGAGACAAGTAAGACCACAAGCCCCTAGAGGACCATGCTTTAGATGCCAGGGCGACCATTTCATTCGTGAATGCCCCCACCAACCAGCTCTGGGACAAGGGCAAAACATTACAATACAAGGCTTTTGTCCTGAGTGTGGCCAGGAACATCTTCCTAGAGAGTGTCCGAGAAACCCCTCTAGTGCACCCAAGGTTACACCCATCAATGTGGTAGGCTTAGTGGCAGATTCAAGTTCAAGTAGTAGTAATGTGGCTCCTGTACAGGCAGTTACTAGGGCACAGGCTGCACAACAAGCAAAACCATCCGAGCAATCGGATTCAAGTGAGTCAGGAGAGCCTAGTAAGAGGAAACCAAGAACATGGAAGGATACCAGAGAGAAGGCTAATCGCAAGTGGAACAAAAAGATATCTGAAATAGAAGAAAGTCTAAAAGATGCCAAAACAAAAATAGAAGACATTGCATCTCAAAGCCCCTCGCATGCTGAAGCTCCATCCACTTCGCTTCATCCCACCCCACCACCCATTGTAAATAACCCACAACCAGGGTCTGTTCTTGCAGATCCAACCCCAGAAAGCTTGGACATGATGTTCAAAGCCTACCAGGCTCGACTTCAAGAAGGGCCAACAGCTGCAAACCTAGACAAGAGTTACCCTAGAGCAGATTTAGAGATTGAACGGATGAAAATGTGCATGAAAATGGTAGAACAAGCTCAAGCTATACTTGAGACTAGTCAAAAGTTCAATCAGACAAACTCTATCAAACCGGATTTGCATTTCCAAGGCTTACTAGAAAGATTAGAGCAGTTGGTAAACAAACCACAAGTTTCTTTACCTCCACAGGCTCAACCAGTTATTGAAAGAGGAAGCTCACCACCAATGGGAGCTTACGTTCCTAATTCCACGGATGCTGGAATACCTCCTTCAATTCAACAGTACTCTCAAGAGTTCTTGCGGGAAATACAAGAAGAGAAATGGGCCAAGGAGAAGGGTGATTCCCCTCCTATTCCTGAGATTGATGATCTTCATGAGCAATTTCCCCAAGACATTCCGTCTATCTATGGAGATCAAACAGAGCAACAAGAGGATGAGAGATTAGATTTTGAATCCAATTCTTTACAAGAGTTGCCTCATTTCACAGGCCCATGGGAATCTGAATCTCTCCAGATCAGAGCTCCCACAATATTGGTAAGAAATGAAGACTCAGTGATTCCAAGAAACACTGATGATGTGAAGAACACTAAGGTTCAATGTCATCTCACTGTGGAAGAGCTGCTCAAAGCAAAACCTGAGCTCTGGAATCATGTGAAGGATCAGGTTCCAGAACTTGAATCCAATATGCGAAAAGTAGGCTCTAAGCAAAAAGTTCCAGAGATACCTCTCGACAAGATAGGAGACATGAGCGAAGGTGAAGAAGGTAATACTTATCTTCCAATCACCTATCAAGGTTACACAACCAAAGCAATCGTAGATTCAGGTGCTGGTGTTGCTATTGCGACCACCTCCTTGTGGAAGCGATGGGGCAAACCCACATTAAGACCAACAAGAATGAAGCTTCAAATGGCAGATGTTCATTTTGAAAGACCTCTAGGATTGCTCGAAGGGATAACTCTAACCACTTGTGGTGTAGAGTTTGAACATACATTTGCTATATGTGACTTTGAAAAAAATAATGTCTACGAGATGATCCTAGGAAGACCCTTCCTACGACAATTGCAAATAGTACAGGATTGGGGAACCAACTCCTTGTACTTACAACACTTAGGGGTCACCACCAAGGTCAATCTGAAGGATTACACCTTTAGAGATGTACCACCCCTACAGTGGAATCCTATCCACAAAGCAAAAGAAGATTCAATCTCTGTGCATTCTGGAAGTTCACCTGATCCATCCTGGCTGCATGAAGATACTCACTTGTGGATGTGCAAGGTCACGGAGGAAGAGGAAAAACGTCTAAAAGCAAGAGAAGAAGGGACTTCCCCAGGAGATAGAACAATAAAAGACCCAGCCTATACACCGATGATATTTCCAGATGAGGAATTTGAGCCTCATGGTTGGGCAGAAATCCTAGCTACCATGGACATTGCAGTCAATGAAGAACAATGGACACCTCATTGTGATGAGGAGGGTTATGATATTTCAGTGTTCATGTGTCAGCCCCTGTTGGAAGAGTGTGATCCTAGTGAGTTCATAGAAGAAGAAGAGAATGACGATGATCTAGAATCCATTGTGATGGATACTTACTTTGACTCAGAGGAACACTATTTAGAAGACATAGGAGTGTTAACCCAAAAAGAAGAAGAACCCCTCACGAGTATTAAAACGATAAATTCAAAGGAAGGAAGTGAAGGAGCTCAAAAGAAAAAGAAAAGAAAAGCAGTGAAACAAGAAGAGGAAGAATCATTATTTGAAGTACCAGAAAATTTCAAGAAATATGAAGTGGAAGACCGAAAAATTTTGGTACGGATGCCTAAGAGAGAGGCCATTATAGGAGAAGCATATGACAATAAAGAAAAGACCAAAAAAATTGTAGTGACCATTGAAGGGAACGAAGAACGATGTACGTACATAGGAGATGACCTAAGTGCAAAAGAAGAAGCAGAGCTTGTAGCTCTATTAAGGGAATATAGGGATGTGTTCGCATGGCACTATAGAGACTTGAAAGGAGTAGATCCAAAGATTTGCTCTCATACGATTCCGATGACCGCTGATGCCAAGCCCACCAAACAAAAGCCCTACACATATAATGACAATTATGCAACCAAAATAAAGGAGGAAATTGACAGGCTGATTGAAGCTGGATTCATCTATGAGATTGAGCACACTGAATGGGTGTCCCCCATTGTAGTGGTGCCCAAGAAGAATGAGAAATTGCGAGTGTGCATTAACCTTAAAAAAGTTAATGCCGCTACGATCAGAGATAGTTATCCACTTCCAATCACCGAACATCTGTTGGAGCGTGTTGCAGGCAAGGAAGTTTATAGCTTCCTTGATGGATTTTCAGGTTACAACCAAGTAGCCATTGCCCCCGAAGATCAACACAAAACGGCCTTTGCCACAGAATGGGGAATCTTTGCATTTCGTGTGATGCCATTTGGGCTCACCAATGCACCTGCAACATTCCAAAGGCTCATGTGTCATGTCTTCAAAGAGTTCTTGCGAAAGAGCTTAGAAGTATATGTGGATGATTTATGCGCTCATTCCCAAGAAAGAAGTTACCACATCCCTGAGCTCAGACAGATCTTCAACAAGTGTAGAGAATATCGAGTGTGTCTGAACCCAGAGAAGTGTGTGTTCATGGTACGACAAGGTAAGATCTTAGGTCACATTGTTTCTAAGAATGGAATTTCAACAGATGAAGACAAGGTAAGAGCGATAGCAGAGTTGCCAAGACCAAGGAATGTTAAAGAGGTACAAGCCTTTATGGGCCATTGTGGATATTACCGTAGGTTTATCCACATGTATGCCATCATAGCTAAACCTCTTTATGGGTTGTTAACAAATTTTGAGTGGAATGAGGAATGCGAGAATTCCTTCAACGAGCTGAAAAGACGTTTGTGCACAGCACCAATATTGACTACTCCGGATTGGAGCAAACCCTTTCATGTCCATGTAGATGCCTCCAATCATGCAATAGGATGTGTGCTAGCACAACCCACAGGTGAAGGAAACCTAGATTTGCCGATAGCATATGCTAGTAGGCAATTAAATGCAGCTGAACAAAATTATACCACAACAGAGAGAGAAGGCTTAGGCATGGTATACGCTGTGAAAAAGTTTAGACACTATTTATTGGCCAATAAGTTCAAGTTTTTCACTGATCATCAAGCTTTACTATATTTGGTCAATAAACCTTGCAATACAGGCCGCTTGGTGAGATGGTTCCTCTTACTAATGGAATACGACTTTGAAGTTGTTGTCAGGAAAGGTAGAACCCATCTTAGGGCAGACCATCTTTCTCGTATCACTTCAGGAGAGCCACCGCAAGGAGTGTCTGATGAATTGCCCGATGCTTATCTGTTCAATTTAGAAGTTGTTCCTAAATGGGCAAATAAGTTGGTACTAGTCCTAACCTTTGGGCCTGCAAATAAAAATGTGAAAACAAGCAAAGAAGAAATTGTAAGATCACAAAAGTATCAAATATTGGCCGGAAGCATGTACAAACAAGATCCAGAGGGTGTACTAGCTTGTTGTGTTGAGGACGACGAACATACTAGTTGGATGCAACAAGCCCATGAGGGACTGCTAGGAAATCACTACTCTAAACAACGAACATTGCAGAATCTAAAACATTTAGGAGTGTATTGGCCTAGCATGGACAAAGAAATACAGGAGTGGATCAAGAATTGTCCAGTGTGCCAGAAGAGACCCCTAGTGGAGCATGCCACTCTTTATCATGTGTCATTAATCCCAGATTGGAGTGCTCCATTGGTTGAGTTCATGAGATCGGGAACATTACCCAATCAGGCTAGTCTTGCAAGAAAACGGAGCATGGAGCAAGAGGCTCAAGACTATGCCTTAGTAGGAGACAACCTATATCGAAGAGGCAAGGATGGTTACCTAAGACTGTGCGTTCATGAATCAGACTATTTGAAAGTCTTAGAAACTGCACACAGCGGTGCTGCAGGTGGACACTTTGGGCCTGACAGAGTAATTAAGACCATTCTATTCTCAGGACTTTGGTGGCCCACTCTTCATATGGATGCACATACTTATGTGAAGAAATGTGACACATGCCAACGTGCCCAATATCCGATAAGAAAAGATGAAATGCCCTTGAGGCCCATGATGGGAGGACACGCATTCTTGAAGTGGGGCATAGACTTTGTTGGTCCTATTAACCCCCCAGCTAGAAACTCCCATGCAAAATACATTATTGTAGCCACAGATTACCTTACAAAGTGGGTGGAAGTAAAAGCCACGACAAAGAATGATGCTCAAACGACGGCTAAGTTCTTATTCGAAAATGTGTTCACTAGATATGCGTTACCAATAGAGTTGGTTAGTGATAGAGGTACACACTTCTTGAATGAGTTCATTGAACATCTCCTTCAAGAATTCATGGTGATACACAAGAAGTCTGCCCCTTATCACCCACAAGCCAACGGACAGGCCGAGAGCACGAATAAGATCCTATGTAACGTATTAACAAAACTGGTGAATAATAAATGCTCTGATTGGGACAAACAACTTCATCATGCTGTGTGGGCATACAGAGTTGCCTACAAAACGGTACTCAATGCCACCCCATTTCAGATGGTCTTTGGACAGAATGCTGTGCTACCACTGGACTTCCTAATCCCTGCCTTGAAAGTAGCACAAGAGTACGAGTGGAACGGACACGAGTTGTCCTCCAGGATCTTTGATCTAGAACGCTTAGGTGAGACGAGGCTACGAGCAGCCGCACGCATCTATGCTGCAAAGAAAAGACAAAAGGCATACTTTGATGCCCATGTGAAGGACAAAGGGTTGAAAGAAGGAGATCTAGTGCTGGTTTATACGCTAAAGCAACATGCCCGCAAATTGGAGAAACGAGGATATGGACCCATGATCATTAATAGACTCTCCACTAGTGGTGCAGTTCAATTGGCCACTTTAGAAGGTGATATCTTACCGAACTATATAAGTGGTTGTCGAGTCAAGTTATATCAAGAACCTCTTACAGAGGAAATGCTCATGAGACTCAACACTGCTAAGAAGCGAAAAGAAGAGGAGTTAAGGGTTAGAGAAGAAGCACAAGCAGAGGCTAGAGAGCGCATCAGAAGAAATAAGCTACGGCGGCTAGGCCTAGATGTCAACAAAAGCTCCAAAATATCACATGGACATGTGCCAAAAATCGGGCATAACTACTTCTCAAATAATTGATCGACGGCCCTTTGTGACTATAGAGGTAGGACAAGGAAAGAGTGTAAAGACTGTGAGAGCATTAGTTGATTCAGGTGCAGCAACTAGTGCAGTTCGACTTTCATACTGCCAAGACCTGCAATTGGACATCAAGCCCATAGAAGCCTATCTCATAGGATTGGGAGGCGTGGAAACCTCCTGTTTGGGCGAGGTGGAACTTCCCATCTACCTTCAAGATGTTCCAATAAAAGTCAAAATGCTAGTGTGTCATGATGAGGACCTCACAGAGCCACTTGTCTTGGGTCAAGATTGGATTTACGACCATGCTGTCAGCTTGAATCTAAGAAGTCAACTTCTTCAAGTTTGGGTACATGAACAATGCATTACATTAGAGTTAGAAAATTTCATGCTCACCAATCCAGATGGAGCACCTCCTCATAGTTCTTCAAGGACTAATCTTAGCAAAAAAGATGTTGTATGTGTCAAGGGCTCGATGTTTCAAAAGCATTCAATCATGGAAGAACAGGATCAAAGACAAGCGAACTCCTCCTCTTGTGCAAAGACTAATGTTGTCACCACAACTCAATCAAAGAGGCAAGCACGAGGCTACATGACAACTGCTATATCCAGTAGACGAAGATACTTCGAGAGGAAAGTAGTTCCGAACATGAAGAAGATTTGGGTACGAAAAGACGAGCAACCACCAGCCTTGCCAACACAGTTCCCACCCAGGCAAGTCAACCATTGGAAGACAAGAACCAAGAACCTACAACATGCTCAAGCACGAAGAATCCAACAACTTTGGGTACCGAAGCAATCGATGAAGGCCGACCACAATAAGGTACAAATTTGGGTGCCTAAAAAATTAGCTGGAGCTCAACAAGGATGATTACAGATGTGGGTACCTAAGAAGCTCTTACCTACGCAACAACCTATGCTCCCCACCATACAAAAGGTATCAACAAAGAAGCCAAGGAAAGAAAAAGGTAAGAATGGAGCACAAAGACCAAACGAAGATAAAATCAACCCTTCTGCAAAAGTAAGTAGGCAATCATCATGGATATGGGTTTGGAAGCCGAAAGCAACCGCCGCACCCACAAAACCAAAGAGCCAACCACACTGGATACCAAAGTTTGGACAACACCCAAAGAAGAACTGGCCTGAGGTGATCTCTACAGGGCCAAATACTATTCGGAAATGGGTTCCCATTAGGAGGATTACATCATTTCGAGATCCAATCGACACCTCCAAACAAAGAATGCATCAACTATGCAAGTAACATCAAAAGCCTTGACGTGCAGCAACCATGTGCCTTTGGCATAACCTTGTCTTTTGCACCATTGAGGTCATGCACTTCCAAAGTATGCATCAACATAGGGCCACATTATACGGCCGTGCATAGACACAATTGAGAAATCCCAGGCACATGAAACACAATTTTCACATATAAAATATGTTATTGATACTAACCTCTTTCTTCTTGTTTGATGCCATCGTGTGCAACAACCAGAAAAAAAAAAAAAAAAAGGGAAAAGAAAAGGAAAAGAAAAGAAAAGCAAAGAAGAGGACTATATGCTTGAAAAGGCTCATCAGCGAACTTTGAGCAAGGACATCCATCAACAAAAAGGACAAGCCGATGGTCAAACACCATGATGGAACTACAACACGAAGAGATGAAGATCAACGGACCCTTCACCATGGTAAGACGTGTATGTTTCAACAACACTATAACCATGATAGATTAGGAAACCTCTTCGTCAGCATACCCTTGAGCACTTAGCTCAAGACCCAATCTCTTGCACCATACTTCTTGCCATGCATTTTCCAAGTATGCATACGTAGGGCCACATTACAAGGCCATGCACAAGGCACATATTTTGTTCAACCCATGCACTAATGCACTTACCCACCATTCATTATGGGTTACAAGTACTTGGCATGAAAACTATGAAAAGCCATCTTTGGAAGAACCAGACGACATCAAGATGACAACAACAAGAGCAAGGAAGCCATCCACCACCGAGAGTTGCTCACAATCAACATTGACCACCTCCTTTGAGCAGCTAGCAGTTTTGGAAAGCTCACAAATGCACCATCAAGATGGAATACACGGAAGACGTACATACAAAGGGACTACAACCTGCAAGAGCTAGCAATGGCAAAGTGAATAACTAGACAAACGTCTAGGCTACATTAGAAAGAGAAACCGCTCCTATTGATACACGAACGACACTACCTCTCAACGTACTACATGGGACAAGCACCACAACAAGGATCTGTCAGGGACGACAGACTCAAGAGGGGGGGGAGTGTTGAAGCTCAAGGTCAAGGACAAAGCATGGAAGCGCATCAAGGAAGTGGACACACAAGAAGAAGGAGCTAGTAGGGAGCTCCAAGAAGCACCTGTCAAATTTTTAGATGAAATCCCTATAAAAATAGTGATTATTATCACTAAAAACCATTGTAAATACCATTTTCCATTTTTGTAACTCCATTTTGTTCAAGCCGAGGAGTCCTCGAGCTTGAGGAGTATTAGAACTACCATCCTACCAATTTTCATAATTTTTAGACTCCGTTTGAGCCCCCAAATAAGCCCTGGAACCTATTTTTTAACTAGGCCGGACACTAGGTCTAGACAGGGCCAAAACCACTCAAAAACTATAAAAAGGGCTGGAGAGCTCATTTTTGAGGTTGGCTTGTTTTAGATTTCAGCTTGGTAAGAGAGCTCTTGTATAATCGAAGATCTTCCATTGTTCCACTCCTTGTTCTTACTTTGTGCGCGTGTGTGTGTATGTGTGTGCATGCTTGTGTGCTCTCACTCACGCACTTGTGCCATCACTTGCTCATGGTCTTCATACCGGTCCTCACGTCTCCACGGATTGACATTTATGAGGTGTATCTCTTCACGTTGGTACTCACCATTGTACTAGAGTGACAGGTGGCATAGTGAAGCGTTCTTGGGCGGGAAAAGCAGAATGCTGCATGATCGTTTGTAGGTGGAGAGCAATGGTAGGTGTCATTGCTACCATGTCCTTCAATTTGTTGAGATCCTTATGCTTCATCCTGCCTGGAACCATTGTTTCTTTCTCAGTGGGAATATGCATGCCTTGCATGTTCAATGCTTCCCGTACCAAATTGAGGGTCAGTTTGAATCTCTTGAGTTCGTGGCCTGGCAACAGTGAGGGCAGCACAAAAGTACTATCGCCTCCCTTGGCCCTGCTAGGAGTGATGGTATTGATAAAATAGGAGCAGCGTAGGAAATCTGGCTTAGGCAAATGTGCCCTGAAATAGCTATCCAAGCCCACTTTGGTCCATACCGATCACATTACTTCTGCATTCTGATAGTTCTCAAATTCGCGAGTGAAGAAATGGTAGCGTCCCCATTTGCCATTGAACTCAATTTCTGCTTCCCAGAAGTAGGTGCCATCACCCAATGGCCCTGCGACATCACTAAACCAATGAGCGTGTTTCCCCACTTGAGAAGTGTGTCCCTGAGGAGGGTCCTGAATAAGGAGCACATGCACCGCTTGAAGTTCTTGAGGCCTCTCGGTGAGTGGTGGTTCAAGGAGGAGGGTTTCAATGTCCACAATCTGTGCGCTAGACCCTGCCTGGGAACTGGTGCCTCTTGCTTCTGCCATTGTTATTGCTTGCTTGCTGGTTCTGTGAGAATATAGAATCATGCGTTAATATTGTAATGGACAAGATAGAACACTTTTTTTTCCCGTTACAACATTATCATGAGGTGAGTAATGGGTTAGTGGGTCAGTGAGTGCTTGATGATTGTGTGTGTATTAATGAATGGATAGTCCTACGAGCTAGATGGAAAGATGCAGTGTATGAGTGATGTAGTTAGCAAGTGAGGATGAATTTACACATGGGGTTCGGGGTTTTATTACAAGTTTTAGGCTGCCAAACACAATGGATGGCTTTCGGTTTTGGTTTAGTGGAGACTCTGGAGGGCTTTATGAGTATATCTGCTTGGGAATGAGGCGTTTTTGGGACCCATTTACAAGTGAGTCTGTTCGTGCTTCTGGGCGACTGTGTGTTCGTGCGTATTAAACAAGAGTCGTGTGAAGAGATGGATAGGTATGTGCTTGAAGATGAAGAGGTGTTGCAAAATCCTTGATCTACACCAACCAAATGAACTCCAGGAGTATATGGTGGGACCTTTTAGCTTGCCAATGGATGTATTAGACACCGTATGTACCTACGAAGATCACTCTCAAAAAGATAGATCAAAACAGATAAGTTGGAGTTAGCTCAGAGGTGAAAACTTGCTATTCTTGGTTCATACACCTGTTCAGTGTTTTACATAATTCTCTAAGCACATCAACAATTAGCTTAATTCCTCTTGGGGAAGTCTAGGTAGCTTAAAGAGCTAACTTTCAAGAGTAATCTCATAAAAAATAATGAACCACACACTGAGAATGAGTTTTAACAAGTGATGACATCATCTCGATTTTCACGGGCTACTACAGTTTGAGACCAGTGAGCAGAAAAATGAACATAACTCAAAATGTAGGAATCCAATGATTATGAAAATTTGTATGGTTATACTAAACAAAAATCTAAATCCAACAAGCTTTAAATCACTGAATTGGAATAAGTAACCACTGAGAAATGGCTCTAACAAGGTGAGTGAAAAAATCGGGTACCTGATAGAGAAGTGAAGATGAACAGACCCTGTTGACTTCAACTGAACATAACTGAAGATTGCAACATTCAAATGACATGAAATTTGTGAGCATATAGTAGACTTATAGAGCTAACTTTACCAAGTTAAATCACTGAAAATGATGCACCAAGCTCAGAGAAACAATCTTTGCAATCTGACTAGGAAAACTGAGAGTAATGGCAGTGAGTAGTACACTTCACAAGAACATGGAAATATGAACTCAAATGATCATGAAAATAAAGTATATTTCTTGTACAATTAATGAACTTACTGATACATATGTGTGCCTTGGAATCACACCTTGATATGGCATAAAGCTAAGCTCTTGGAGGTCTTCACATAGGTCTCTCTAACCACGACTAAAGCTGCCATCTATTTATAGTTGAGTTTGGGAGGCTAACTTCCCTCAATCACTCTCCAATCAATCAGTGATTGATTTGATTCTCTACCTACCACAAATCACAAATTCGTGGCTCCTCTTTCCCTTTTTGATCATGTGGACTCAACCACTTAAGATTCTCTTACTTTTACATTAAGTAAACTCTTCAAAAAATTACAAGAGGTAGTTCACAAGTGAACTTTACATATTCTTCTTTTTAAAGCTTCTTCTAAGACTTTGTGAGACTCAAGCCAATACTTAGGCTTGTCATAGACTTTCTCCAATAGCTCCCTCTCAAGCCAAGTATGGTTGAGGTCTTCAATCTTCCAAGATCACCTGCAAACCAATCATAGCCTTGAATTTGCAAAGCTTTGTACCATCCAATGCTTTGGTTAGAATATCTGCACATTGTTGATGAGTGGACACATATGATATTTGAATCTCTTTGCTTAGAACCTTCTCTCGTACATAGTGATAATGAACTTCAATATGTTTAGTCCTTGCATGAAAAATAGGATTAGCAGCCAAATGAATAGAACTCATATTGTCACCATAAATAGTTGGAGTTCCAAACTCCAATCCAAGATCTTTGAATAATGTGTTCATCCACATAGCTTCTTGTGTAGCTATGGCAAGACCTCTGTATTCAGCTTCAGTAGAAGAGAGAGCAACTGTGGGTTGCTTCTTGGATGACCATGAAATAAGCTTTGAACCTGCAAAGGTAAGATAACCTGAAGTGCTCCTTCTATCTTCCTTGGAGCCAGCCCAATCTGCATCAGAAAATAGCTTCAAACCTAAATCAGATACATAAGGATAATAAAGTCCTTCATTTATGGTTCCTTTGAGATACTTGAGAATCCTTTTGGCAGCATCCATATGTGGTTTCCTTGGTGTGTGCATAAATTGACTTAGCACACTCACACTGTAACATATATCTACTCTTGTCAATGTGGCATAGTTGAGACTACCCACTAGACTTTGATATGATGTGATGTCCTCTATGAGTTCACCTTCATGTGAGCTCAATTTGTGATTGACCTCCATTGAAGTACGTGCAATCTTACAATCTTGCATCTTGAATTTTTCCAACATGTCCTTAATGTACTTTCTTTGAGTGAGAAACAAACCATGATCTTTGTAGACAACTTCCAAACCTAGGAAGTAGGTAAGTGAACCCAAATCACTTATCTTGAACTCTTCTCTCATCTGATCTTTGATCTTCTTCATACCATCTGCATCATTTCCTGTCAATATAATATCATCTACATATACACATAGGTAGATGATCTGAGAGTTACTCTTTTTAATAAAGAGTGAAGGATATGCCTTGCTTGGTTGAAAGCCTTTGTCTTGCAAGAATGAAACAAGCCTAAAATTCCAAGCTCTTGGAGCTTGCTTGAGACCATACAATGCTTTGTTAAGTTTACACACATAATCAGGATAAACTTGATTCTCAAAACCAGGTGGTTGTGACATATATACCTCTTCTGTTATCCAAACATTCAAGAATGCATTCTTTACATCTAGTTGAAGTATCTTCCAATTCTTGGAAGAGGCAATACTAAGCAAAACCCTAATAGTAGGCATCTTTGCCACAGGAGAGAAGGTCTCCTCATAATCAATTCCCTGAGTTTGTGCAAAGCCTTTTTCCACAAGCCTTGCCTTATACCTGTTAATGGAACCATCAGAATTCTTCTTGAGTTTATAGACCCATCTTGAGCCTATTACCTTCATGGATGAAGTCTTGGGCACCAAATCCCAAGTGTTGTTTTCCTCAAGCGCTTCAATCTCTTCCTTCATTGCATGCTTCCATTCTGTTTTTGCTTTGGCCTCTTCAAATGATGATGGCTCCTCTTGGTTTATGTCCTGTGCTATGTAGATAGAATGTTTAGTTACTAATGAGGTGTCAAACCCATACCTTTCTGGTTTTTTCTTTTCCATCTGAGATTCTTCCTCATCTTCCGAGGTGTCTTGTTCTTCAATCTTTGGTTGTTCTCTACCAAGCTTTGGAAAATCCTCTTCAAGATCATATGGTAAATTGACCTTCCTGCATGAATCTTCATACCATGAATTGTTCTCATAAAAAACTACATCTCTGCTTACCAAGAATCCTTTGTTGGTAGGGTTGTATAACCTGTAGCCCTTTTGATTGTTGTCATATCCAATAAATACACACCTTTCTGCCTTTGGATCCATTTTGCCTCTAACTTGTGAAGGAACATGAGCAAAAGCAATACATCCAAAAATTTTACAATGATCTAAGCTTGGTTTTCTTCCATTCCAAGCCTCATATGGAGTCATCCCATCAAGGGATTTTGAAGGCAACCTGTTAATCAAGTAAGTGGCTGTAGATACAGCCTCAGCCCATAAGTAATTAGGTAAATGCTTTTCATTTAACATAGACCTTGCAGCTTCAACAATTGTCCTATTCCTCCTTTCTGCCACTCCATTTTGCTCAGGAGTGTACCTTGTAGTTACCTCTCTTTTGATTCCTCTTTCTTGAAGAAAAGAATCAAAATCATGGGAGAAGTATTCTCCCCCTCCATCTGACCTTAGCCTTTTTAGTGATTTACCTGTTTGATTCTCCACAAGAGCCAAATATCTTTTGAAACATGAAAAAACTTCATCTTTGTGTTTCATAAAGAATAGGATAGTCCATCTGCTGCAATCATCAATAAAGGAGACATAATACCTTGATCCAGATATTGAAGCTTCCTAGCTAGGTCCCCATACATCTATATGAACCAACTCCAAGAGATCTCCATGCATATAACCTTTCTTCATGAATGGTAACCTGTGAGACTTTCCAAATTGACATGCACTACACTTATAAATCATATGTTGTTTTGACAAATTAGGGAGTCCAAGTACACTTTGGTCCCTGTAGATTTGCTTTAATGACCTTTCACCAATATGTGCTAA
Source organism: Ceratopteris richardii (assembly GCA_020310875.1). Taxonomy (NCBI): domain Eukaryota; kingdom Viridiplantae; phylum Streptophyta; class Polypodiopsida; order Polypodiales; family Pteridaceae; genus Ceratopteris; species Ceratopteris richardii. Next base: position 181,760,641 of record CM035410.1, read on the forward strand.
CCTTTTGTGCCATACTTCCAATTCTGTGAGTGTCTGACTACCATAATTAAAGAGAGCAATGTTTCTAGTGTCCTGTAATTCAAATGTGAACAATCTACCTGTCTTTTCACCTTTTGCAATTTTTTTGAATCCTTGACTTGGATCTTCAACAAATGCTCTTGCTTTTGTGAACCTGACTTGCAACCCTTTCTCTACTATCTGCCCAACACTTATCAAATTCTTTGTAATGGTAGGGACATAGAGTACCTTATTGAGTAGGTTGATGTTTCCATCAGGTGCTTTGACATTGCCTATTTTCTCCACAAGATGTTTTGTATCATCTCCTGTTTGTACCTCATGCTTATTCCTTGGATCTTCTAAATCTGATATGAGTGCCACATTTCCTGCCACATGATTTGAACAACCTGAATCTATGTAGAAAACATGCTCATCAGATTTACCTTGTGGCATAGCCATGTTCATGATCAATAATGAATCCTCTTTGTTTGAGTCTTCTGTGTAGTTATTGTGGTCTCTCCTTCCTTTGTAGCCTCCTTGATAGTTTGAATGATTGTAGTTGTTGTAGTTGCCATGATAATTGTTGAACCTTCCTCTTGAGTAGCCATAACTTCCTCTATTGTATCCTCTGCCTCTTTGATTCCTGGAATTCCTAAAGCAATTTTCAGTTGTATGATTAGTTAGTCCACAAATAGAACATGGGTTGGAGTCTTGGGATCTCCCCCTGCCTTGTCTACCTCCTCTTCCTCTACCTCTGCCATGTCTTCCTCTACCTGCATAGTTAGCTTGATATGTACCTGCTTCATCATCCACTTTCTTTGCCTTTCCTTTGTTATCTTTGGACTTGCTTTTATCAGTGTATAAAGCTGAAGATTGATTACCTTTAGAGCTTTCTCCATTTTTGATAAGCTTTGCCTCTTGAGTAAGTAGTTGTCCAATGAGTGTATTGAAATCAGGTACATGCATGTCCATGTACAAATCCATAGCTGTGGTGAATGCTTCCCACTTGTCATCTGCCTTCAAGCCATTGATGACCTGCCTTACAATTTGCTCTTCATCTATTACCTCTCCAATGCTTCCCAACTGATCCGCTATGTCCTTGAGCTTTGTGACAAAATCGTCACATTTTGTTTGGGAGCCTTCTTGAGAGTTGTGAAATCTAGCCATAGTTGATGCTTCCTAGCTTTGGTACTTGAAGAAAAGAAAGCTTCAAGTGCATCCCACACTTCCTGAGATGTCTTACAACTCCTAATGTGAGGCAACAAAAAATATGAGATAGATTGAGGAGATAAGACCTTGCAAGTGCATCCTTGGAGCACCATGTGCTCAATCTTTCTTGCTCTTCTTGTGTTGGTTGACTTTTGTTCCTGAAACTTGGCATAACTTCATCTCCAGCCACATAACCATATAAACTTATACCTTGGAGATAAGCTTCCATTCTTAATGACCAAGCTGAGTAATTACCTCTATCCAATTTGTCCATTGATGAAGGAAATCCATCTGCCATGTTGTCCAACCTTGCTCCGATACCACTGTGAAGAGATGGATAGGTATGTGCTTGAAGATGAAGAGGTGTTGAAAAATCCTTGATCTACACCAGCCAAATGAACTCCAGGAGTATATGGTGGGCCCTTCTAGCTTGCCAATGGATGTATTAGACACTCTATGTACCTTGGAAGATCACTCTCAAAAAGATAGATCAAAACAGATAAGTTGGAGTTAGCTCAGAGGTGAAAACTTGCTATTCTTGGTTCATACACCTATTCAGTGTTTTACATAATTCTCTGAGCACAGCAGTGTAGCTCAGTGATGAGTAGCACCTCCTTTAATGTCAATCCGAGAAGACATGAAGATGGTATGAAGACCTCGAGCAAATGAAGGCACAAATATGTGAGTGAGAAGCACACAAACATGCACACACATACACACACACGCGCACACACGGCAAGAACAAAGAGAGTAAGACAATGGAAACACTTCTAATATAACCAAGTTCTCATACAAGCTCAAAACTACAAGAAGCTAGCCCAAAAATGAGCTCTCTAGCTCTATTTATTGTTTTTGACTAGCTTTGGCCCTGTCCAGACCTAGTGTCCGACCTAGTTAAAAATTAGGTTCCAGGGTTTATTCGAGGGCTCAAACGAGATCTAAAAAATATGAAATTGGCAGGCAACTACTTCTAAGGCTCCTCAAGCTTGAGGACTCCTCGGCTTGTACAAAATGGAGCTACAAAAAGGTGAAACGATATTTACAAGGGTTTTTAGTGATGAGAATCACTTTTAAAATGGTGTAAGGTTTGGAAAAATGTAATGGGTTGCCTTAGTGCTAGATCTGCATGTATGTCGTACTTGCTTCTCCCCATATGATGCCAACACTCTCCCCCCCCCTAGCGTTTGTCGCCTCTGACAAACCTTTGCTCTGCGGTTTGGTTAATGTAGTTCTAGAGAATGTCGGTTGCCAAGTCATGTTCTTTGATCCGTAGTCCTCTGATCAGGTCTCTCTGAAGGGCATCCCAATTGATTGCTCCCGGTATGTCTGGTTGTGGCGTTGTGTAAAGCTCTGAATGCATCGTTTGTTCGCACGCGACGAGTTGTAGCAAATGAGTGGGTCGTGGCGCGAACACTTCTGAGTGTGCTTCCCAGAACCCCGTGGTGAACATATCGTCAAAGGTTTGCTTGTCGCAGGCAGGGAGATATCTGATTCTTGCGTGCCATGCATAAGCGACTCGTATGATCGGGGTTGTGCTCATATCATAAAGTAGGTCATAATTACCATTTATGAAGCCGGGAATCGGAGGCTGAATGTGACATACATTGCGGAAGGTTTTGAGCACTACCTGCATCATATCCAAGATTTTGAGCATCATCTGGGCAGCTACGTCTGGCATGGGGTGAAGTCGTGGAAGCCAATGTCTGATAGTAGCCATCATATATGCTACTGTAGGTGTGCCTCTTGGTGGTGCGATCGAGGGGTAATTCAACCATTGCTTGCAGTTTGTGTTGTTCTGAACCTTTATAGCAAATGCTTTCCATGATCATCTCCTTTGGACTGGTCCGAAGCAAGGGTTATATTTCAAATGCATGGGAGCATGGTCCCATGTCCGTAGCATTTTCGGATAGGTTTCCAATAATTTCTACCTCCAGATGGGTTGGAATATGGCCCCCTTTTTGGCTGCCTCTGGGATATCCTCTGGTTCGAACTGAGTTGCGAAGGTAGGGTACTTGTTGGTGAGGCATTTGATCTCAGCATTATAGTCAGCCAGAGTCTTCTAGGGGCCAGGTTTTTGAAATACTCAGATTGAAGTATGGTTTCTTCAATGGTCCGCATTGCCCGCATCTGAGTAGATATACGTTCCTCGTGAGTTGGCCCCATTTCTTCTACCTGTTTCATCCATGCCGAAGGGGGTTCCTCATATGTATCTTGTCCTTCCTCCGTGATTCGTCCTCCTGGAAGTGGTTGAGGCTCATAGTTGTCCTCAAATGTTTCCTCCACTGGAATGATTACTGCTTCTTCTTCTAGTGGCTGATACGGTGGGGAGGGGGGTCGTTCATACTGTAACAATTTGATTTTTAATTCAGCCACCTGCTGTCGTAGCTCAAGTACCTCATTGGTCATGGATGATTCAGGCTCTGGTGAAGTTGCAGCATTGGCCATCTCTTTAGGTGTTGGTGGGTGTGGTGTAGGCACTTGGGATCCTTGTAGTTCCTTTACCTGGTCTACCAATTGGTCATGTGCCTCCAAGAGGGTTGCATAATCTTCTAACACCTGCTGAATGTGTTCTGAGGGAACAGCTTGGAATTTGGCAGGGTCTATAGGTGCTCCAGGGGTATTTTCCATGGCTGCTTCTAGATTCTCCTGGTTTTGTTGCTGTAGCCTTTTGTTCTCTTCTTGAGCCGCTGCTAAGTGGCGACAAAGTAAAGCCATGTTTCTTTGTAGTCTAGCATTGCGGCCCAGCTGATCTCTGAGTTTTTCTTCCATTACCCTAGTCGTCTCTGTATGTTTGGCTTCGAGCTCCACCTGGGATTGTTGGAGGGTGGTCACTTCATGTTGTAGTGCTGTATTACTTAGCTCCAAGGCATTGACACGTGCCTGGAGTTGAGCCGAGAGATTGCACAGCTCTGTGTTATTTTCTTCCAATAACCTATACTCTTGCTTAAGTTGAGTGGCCACTTCAAACATTGTGTCTAGTGCATTATTAAATGATGTGGATGCAGGGGTAGAGGTGGAAAATGCAAAGGGTCGGGAAATGGGAAAGGGAAAAGTGGATGATGTGCCTATGAGTGAAGTGAAATGTGATGATGTTGGAACGAACGTGGTGGTGGGTGCTCCTGTGGGTGGTGAAATGTCCATGGGATCGGACGTGATAGTGTGTGAAGTGTGAATTGTGAATACGGGAATGGTAGGTGGTGTGTTAGTGGTGGCAGTGAATGTGGGGGAGTTGGGTTGGGGAAGGGACTTTTTATTATAATTCTCAACTTGTTGGAGTATATTTACAAGGTGTGTCCAGAATGGAGGTTGGGTGATTTGGGTTGATTCGGAGGGGGTTAAAAGGGGTACAGTGGATAGGGGTTGGGAGGGAGGAAATGTATTAGTGGATGGAAATGGGTGTGTTAAGGTTTGGCTAGTGGCAAGTGGCTGTCCGAGGACTGGGAGATATGAAGGGTGACCTATTATGGTTTGATCGGTGGCAGGATGACCTATATGGGGTTCAGAAAATTGGGTGCAAGTGGTGGATGTAGGTAAAGGGGAGGATGGAGAAATGGTGGTGTGTATAACGGTTTCACCATGGGTGGATACTGGTTGTTCACGAAGGCTAGTGGGGAAGGGTTCTGAGGGCTGGATGGGAGGTGATGATGGAGATGGTATCTATGTATTTACATCAGGTTCTTCACTGTGAGTTGGGCTGGCCATGTGAACATCTTCTGAAGTGGTGGTAGGCAGGGCGGTAGAGACTTCCATTTGAATCATTTTTCCCCTTCGCGGTTGCGTATCGATCCTTCGTTGGTCATATTGATGGGTAGTGCGCTGTACCATGGTCCTCATGGCTTCCCCTATTCTGCAGGTTTCCGCCAAGAGATTCAATGATTCTATAAAATGCGGGTCAACATTCTCCGCATGCAGCATCTGGTTCACCAGTGCCCTATTTGCCTCTTCTGATAACTTGTGTCTTTTCTGTACCTGTTTGATTGTTCTGTAGAGTCGGTTGAGTTGTGCCATGTAGGCAGGAGCTTCCTCTTCACTCTCCTCTGGTTCATTTCCCTGTGCTCCTTCCTGATTCTGTGTGCTTTGAGCATGAGGATGTTGTGCCTCACCTTCCCGATGTACTCTTTGGGCTTCACCAAGTGGTCGTGTTCTCTGGGATGAAGACTCAGGGCCGTCGGTCTCGGAAAAACTCTCACTCTCAGATAAATGGGTTGTCTGCAGGAAGCTTTCAAAGTCAAAATTTGGATCCTCTGCCAAAGTGGCCATGGATGCAAACTCAGCATCTGTGGGTAGTGGAGGGGCAGATGGAGTGGGTTGTACCATACCCCCTGATTGTGTTCCTTGGAGATGGATAGTGAAAGGGGCTACTTGTTCATCTTCTCTGAGGGAGGCTTCTGTGGTGGCCTCACGAGGGATTAGAACCTGTGGAAGCGAACCACACATTCTTTTTGTAGGTTGCACCCCTGACTTCCGCCCCTTGAAGAATTCCAGTTGTGAGTACTTAAGGGCCCTTGCGATCGGTACATCATAGGCAAGGCATCTGTAGATAATTCTTGTAATGGCACAACAGCCATTCAAAGTAGGCTTCCGCACTCCTCGCTTGCCTGCCTCATATAACTGGTCCAGGATCCATACGGGCATTTTAATTGGCAAGCCTCCAGTCTCTGCTAGGTACAATCCATACCATATTTTCTTATGAGGTTGAGTGAACCGGTCTTGCGCTGGAAATGCGAAGTGTTGAAGGCACATCCGCAGCGGTATGGCGAGGTTCGGGGTGAGGGCACACATTTCTTTCAACTTCTTGATTTTGTTGTTCTTCATCGACTCTGGTATCAAAGGATCTCGATCGGAGGGTACATGGGTGCCATACATCTGAATGGCCTCCCTGATTAAAGTGATATTCAACTCAAACTTCTTCATTTCTTCCTGGTTTGATAGAGAGGGCACCAAGAATGTGCCTGAATGATCTTTGTCTCCTATCACCTTGAGAGTTGCAATCAAGTAGTAGCACCGAAGAAAATCAGGTCTAGGCAAGGCTGCACTAAAATAATCTTGCAATCCCGCTTTTTGCCAAATATCTTGAAGAGGGGCAACATTTTGCAATGCTTCAAACTCTCGTGAGAGGAACTGAAAGGTCCACCACACTCCTCCACATTCCAACTTGGATTCCCATATATGATCTGCGTCTCCCAAATCTCCTGGCATCTCATTGAACCAATGAGAATGCCCCTTTACTCTTTCTGTCAGGCCACTTGGTGGATCCAGAATGGGAATTCTTCTCACATTCAAAAGCTCTTCAGGCCTTGCTGTCAGTGGGGCCTCCACAGGCATGGTATCCCAATTGCTTTGAGTGCTAGTGCCTGCCTGGGAGCTCGTGCCTGCTGCTGCTGCCATGAGAATCGGGTGTTTATCTGCTAGAAGAAGAAAGGCACATTAGTGTTGCATAGGAAACAAGATGTAATGGTGTTCCCTTCACAATACTAACATGACAATCCCGAAGGTTAGTGGTCAGGGTGAAGTGTTCGTGTTAGATGTAAGTGGTGGTTAGTGGTTAGTGTCCTCCTAAATGCATACTGTGGACATGCAAAGTACTCAGAATGCACCTACATCAGAGTGGATGGATTTACAAAACTGGGTCTGGGGGTTTGATACAGGGTTTAAGTCTCCAAAATTTTACTGAGGATTCGTGGTTCTTAGAGCTGATGACATGTAAAGGTCGATGAACTAGATGGTGCCAGATTTGGTACCTTTTGGGTACCCATTTCGAGAAATTCCTAGGTTTGACTAGGGTTGTGACAGTGGATGGTGTAGGTATCTTCCCTGAGCTTTTTGCCACGAGTTCTTGTGAGAGTTGCTTTATCCTAGTGACTGGAGGTGAAGTAATTTGGGCTTGTAAGAAGGCCTTGGGCACCCATATCTGTCTAGCATTAAGGGTGGCCTTCATTGACCGCTTAGGGACCCAAATAGAAATGGTATAACTAGGGTGTTGCCCAGGGAGCTTCTTCACTTTGGTCCTTGATGGTGAGGCTCGCTTGATACTATTTTGAGAACCTGTCTCTGGAGCCGTGGTTTTTTCCCCTTTGTGTATCCAGATCTGCTTTATGCCGCGAGGTACTTCATGTTGCCGGAGTTGGTGCTCATGCTTCTTGTTCATCGGTCTTCTTAGTGTCGGGTGTTGCTGAGCCTTCCCCTTTAGATTCTTCTCTGGAACAGATGGGAGTTCCTCCTTGACTTCTGTACCTTTGGCAAGAGTGACAATCCTCTGCACCATAGAACTTGGGACAAGAATAACATTATCTTCATGTGGGTTCCTGGAGGGACCAGGAGTTGGTGCCTGTTCTAATGGTTTGGGTGCTTGATTTTCTAATTCAATCGTAAGACGGCTTTGGCCTACCCAAGCCTGAAGAAGTCCACTTCTTAGGTTGAGGTTGACTGCGTGATCATAGATCCAGTCTTGGCCCAAGACAAGAGGCTCGGTAAGATCCTCGTCTTCACATACTAGCACTTTTACTGGCATTAGTACCTCCTGAATGTAGAGGGGAAGCTCCACCTCTCCCATGCAAGGGGTTTTGACACCTCCTAATCCTATCAGATATGCTTCTATGGGTTTTACCTCCGATTGCAACTGCTGGCAATAAGAAAGCCGAACTGCACTAGTGGCTGCTCCTGAATCAATTAAAGCTCTCACGGTCATTGTACTGTCTCCTTGTCCAACTTCTAGGGTCACAAAAGGTCGTCGATCCACTATCTTATGGGTCCTCTTACCAGAAGCCTCACACATGGCAATATGATAACCATGAACTTCATGATTGTCATTCATGGGTTGATCTCTACCTTGCCTTCGCAGTTTCATTCGTCGAATGCGTTCTAAAGCTTCGGCCTGTGCTTCTTCACGAATTCGCTTTTCCTCTTCCTTACGTTTCTTGGCAGTATTAAGTCGATTGAGCATTTCTTCAGTTAAGGGTTCTTGTATAGCTTGACTCTACATCCGCTTATGTAACTTGGTAGTACCTCACCCTCTAAGGTGGCTAGTTGTACTGCTCCACTTGTGGAGATCCTATTGATAATCATTGGTCCATAGCCTCTTTTCTCTAATTTTCATGCATGCTGCTTTAGTGTGTAGACTAGGACTAGGTCTCCTGCTTTCAATCCTTTATCCTTCACATGTGTATCAAAATACGCCTTCTGCCTCTTCTTGGCTGCATAGATTCCTGCTGCAGCTCTCAATCGTGTCTCACCTAAACGTTCAAGATCAGAGATTCTAGAGGATAGTTCATGGCCAGTCTAGTCGTGCTCTTGTGCTACTCGTAATGTAGGTATCAAAAATCCAATGGTAGCACCGCATTCTGGCCAAACACCATCTGAAAGGGTGTGGCTTGGAGTACCGTTTTATAGGCCACTCGGTATGCCCAAACAACGTGGTGTAGCTGTTTGTCCCAATCAGAGCGTTTGTTATTCACCAGTTTAGTCAGCACATTGCATAAGATCTTATTTGTGCTCTCAGCCTGGCCATTAGCTTGTGGATGATAGGGAGCAGACTTCTTATGTATCACCAAGAATTCTTGAAGAAGGTTTTCTATGACTTCATTCAAGAAGTGTGTGCCTCTATCACTCGACAACTCTATTGGCAAACCGTACCTCGTGAACACATTTTCAAATAAGAACTTTGCTGTTGTTTGAGCATCATTTTTTGTAGTGGCTTTCACTTCTACCCACTTGGTTAGATAGTCTGTGGCCACGATGATATACTCAGCATGTGAAACCTTAGCTGGGGGATTAATAGGACCCACAAAGTCTATTCCCCACTTAGAGAATGCACGTCCACCCATCATTGGCTTCAATGGCATCTCATCCTTGCGTATGGGATACTAGGTTCACTGACAAACCTCACACCTTTTCACATAGGTATGTGCATCCATGTGAAGGGTGGGCCACCAAAATCCTGCAAATAGAATTGCCTTGATCACCCTATCTGGACCGAAGTGTCCTCCTGCTACACCTTGGTGAGCAGTCTCTAATATCTTGAGGTATTCACTCTCATGAACATATAGTCTTAGGTAACCATCTTTACCCCGTTTGTATAAATTATCACCTATGATGGTGTAATCTAAGGCTTCTTGTTCCAAACTTCTTTGTCTGACCAAAGTCATATCTTGAGGGAATGTTTTCGTCCTCAAGAAGGCTACTAATGGTTCACTCCAATCTGGCACTAAAGACACTCGATAAAGAGTGGCGTGTTCCACTGGTGGTTTAGTGCAGCAGATTGGGAATTCTTTGCACATTCTATGGACATCAACTTCCATGGTTGGCCAATGCACTCCTAGTCTCCTCAAGGTCTGTAGGGTTCGTTGTTTTGTGTAGTGTTGCTCTAATGCACCTACATGTGCTAATTGCAACCACTTAGCGTACTCGTCCTCTTCCACACAACAAGCCAATACTCCTTGCTCCATATGTTTGTACATGCTTCCTGCCAAGATATGATACTTTTGAGCTCTTACTATCTCTCTATCTTCTGTGTGCATTACCGGGTGATTAGGACCATATGTCAATAGTGGCACTAATGGCTTAGCCCACTGAGGTACAACTTCCAAATTAAACAAGTAAGCATCAGGTAAGTCATCTGATACTCCTTGTGGGGCCTCTCCAGATGTGAGCCTAGAGAGATGGTCTGCTCTCAAATGAGTCCTGCCTTTCCTCACTACTACCTCAAAGTCATATTCCATTAGTAAGAGAAACCATCTTACGAATCTGCCTGTATTACATGGCTTGTTTACCAGGTACAAAGTAGAGCTTGGTGATCAGTAAAAAATTTGAACTTATTTGAAAGCAGATAGTGTCTAAACTTTTTGACCGCGTACACCATGCCTAATCCTTCTCGTTCGGTGGTCGTATAGTTCCGTTCAGCAGCATTCAATTGTCTACTGGCATAGGCAATAGGGAGATCCATATTACCTTCACCCATAGGTTGTGCAAGTACACATCCAATAGCATAATTGGAGGCATCCACATAAACATGAAAAGGCTTATTCCAATCTGGTGTGGTCAAGATTGGTGCTGAACATAATCGTCGTTTAAGCTCATTGAAGGAATTCTCACATTCCTCAGTCCACTCAAAGTTAGTCAGAAGTCCGTACATGGGCTTTGCAATGACAGCATACATGTGAATGAACCGGCGGTAGTAACCACAATGCCCCATGAAAGCCTGTACTTCCTTGACGTTCTTTGGCCTAGGTAGTTCTGCGATGGCTCTCACTTTCTCTTCGTCAGTGGATATGCCGTTCTTAGACACTATGTGTCCTAGAATTTTGCCTTGCCTGACCATGAAAACACACTTTTCTGGGTTCAGGCAGACTTGATATTCTCTGCATTTATCAAAAATTTGTCTGAGTTCAGGTATATGGGTCTGTCTAATGTTGGAATGAGCGTAAAGATCATCAACATAGACTTCCAAATTCTTCCTCAAGAACTCTTTAAACACGTGACACATTAATCTTTGAAAGGTAGCAAGTGCATTGGCAAGCCCGAATGGCATTACCCGAAAGGCAAATATGCCCCACTCTGTGGCAAAAGCCGTCTTATGCTGATCTTCTGGTGCAATGGCTACTTGATTGTAGCCAGAGAACCCATCTAGGAAGCTGTACACTTCGTTGCCTGCTACCCTTTCTAATAAATGCTCGGTGATAGGAAGCGGATAACTATCCATGATAGTGGCTGCATTAACCTTCTTCAAGTTAATGCATACACATAATTTGCCATTCTTTTTGGGCACCACTACAATGGGGGATACCCATTCAGTATGCTCAATTTCATAGATAAATCCAGCTTCAACCAAGCGATCTATCTCTTCCTTGATCTTGGTCGCATAGTTGTCATTGTATGTGTATGGCTTTTGCTTAGAGGGCCTAGCCTCTGAAGTCATGGGTATCGTATGTGAGCATATGTCAGGGTCTACACCTTTCAGGTCCTTGTAGCTCCAAGCGAATACATCTCTGTACTCCCTTAGCAAAGCTACCAACTCTTGCTCTTCTTCTTCCGTCAGGTCATGCCCTATGTAGGTGCACCTTTCTTCTCCCTCTTCTATGGCAACAACTATTTTCTTGGTAGTTTCCTTGCTATCATAGGCCTCTCCTGCTTGTGCCTCACGTTTAGGCATTCTTATCATGACTCTCCTATCGTCTACCTCATATTTTTTGAAGTTTTCAGGGACCTCAAACAAGGATTCTTCTGCCTCCGGAGTGACTTCCTTCTTCTTCCTTTTCTTTCCTCCACTCTTAGTGGCTACTTGTGTGGCTAACCTCACCTCATTCGTAATTTCTCCATGTCTCTCGGGGTAAGCTTCAACTTCATAGAAGTATTCTTCATCTGATGCAAAAGGTGGATCCATAATGATTGACTCTAGATCGGAGTCACTTGCATCCTCAAATGCATCAGGGCTAGGTTCACACTCTTCTAACACTGCATCTCCCATGATTGGCTCTATGGAGAAGACTGAAATGTCATAGCCACCTTCATCACAGTGTGGTGTCCATTGTTCTTCATTGATGGCTACATTCATTGTTGCTAGGATTTCTGCCCAGCTGTGGGGTTCAAATTCTTCGTCAGGAAAGACTACAGGTGCATAGGCTAAGTCTTGAATTGATCTATGTGTTTCTTTTGCACCTACCTCTCTGGCTTTCTCTCTCTTCTCTTCTTCTACTGCTACCTTACACATCCATTAGTGAGTGTCTTCATGCATCCACGAGGATCCAGATCCTATGGAATGCACAGATTCAGTCTCATCTTTGGCTCTATGGATGGGATTCCATTGAATAGGCGGTACGTCTCTATGAGAGTAATCCTTGAGATTGACTTTGGTTGTAACACCTAGATGTTGCAAATACAAGGAATTGGTTCCCCAATCCTGTACCACTTGCAATTGCCGCATAAATGGCCTTCCCAAAATCATCTCGTAGGCTTGGTTTTTGCTAAAGTTGCATATAGCAAAAGTATGCTCAAACTCAACACCACATGTGGTGAGAGTTATTCCTTCTAGCAATCCTAAGGGCCTTTCAATACGACCATCAGCCATCTGCAATTTCATTCTCGTCGGTCGGAGTGCTAGCTTGCCCCAACGCTTCCATAGGGAAGTGGTAGCAATTGCAACTCCTGCACCTGAGTCCAAAATTGCCTTGGTTGTGTATCCCTGATGGGTAACTGGGAGATAGGTATTTCCTTCTTCTCCTTCACTCATGTCTCCTATCTTATCCAATGGTATTTCAGGCACTGTTCTATGAGATCCTACCTGGGAACGCGATTTCGCTATGTCTGGCACTTGTTTGGCTACGTGTTTCCACACTTCTGGCTTAACTTTGAGTAGCTCTTCTAAAGTGAGATTGCACTGCACTTTAGTGTTCTTTACTACCTCTGTATTCCTAGGTATGATTGAATCTTCGTTTCTTATCATGACTGTGGGTGCTCTCAGGCAAGTAGACTTGGTTTCCCATGGGCCTGTGAAATGTGGTAACTCTTGCAAGGAATTAGACTCAAAGTCTAACCTCTCATGAGAGTGGACACTTTCCTGTTCCTCATAAATAGAAGGGATGTCCTGTGGGAACTGATCATGTGCGTCATCCACGAGTTCAATGGGAGGAGGGACTTCACTCTCCTTTGCCCACTTCTCTTCTTGAATCTCTCTCAGGAACTCTGGTGAATACCTATTCATAGAAGAAGAGGTGTGTGGTTCAGTGGAGTTAGGCACATAAGCTCCCTGGGGAGGAATGCTTATTCTATCACTTGCCCTCTCCTTAGCCTGGGAGAAGGCTCCTTTTCCAGACTTTGCAAGTAACCTCTCTAATCTATCCAATAGACCATCAAAGTGCAATGGTGTTCTGATGGGGTTAGAGCCATTGAACAAGCGACTGGCTTCAAACATGGCTTGCGCCAATTCGACCATTTGAGCACAAAGCTTTGTTCGCTCTATCTTTAGATCGGCTCTAGGGTAACATTTCTCATGATCTGTTACATTGGGCCCTTCTTGGATTCTCGCCTGATATGCCTTAAGCATCATGTCTAGATCTTTAGGAGTGGGATCAGCTAGGACTGATCCTACTCTGGGTGGTGGGTGGGTTAAGGGTGGTGTATTGAAAGTTTGGGGAATGGAAGAAGATGGATTGGAGGGTAAAGGGAAAGGTGGTGGAGGGGTGGTGTGAGAGTGGTTTTGAGATGCGAGTTCACTTATCTTTGCTTTGGTTTCTCTCAAGCTTTCTTCAAGTTCGCTCATTTTCTGTGACCATTGTCTTTTCATTCTCTCCCGGCTATCTCTCCATGCTCTTGTCCTTTTCTTGGTTATACTCTCTGTCTCACTAACCTCAGAACTCTTTTCCTGCCCTACTCCTTGAATTTGCTGCAAGGCTTGGGCTCTAGTGACCACATGTACTGGGGCTATGGAAGTTATACTTCCCGTAGAGTCTACCACTAACCCAATGACGTTGATGGGAGTGATTTTAGGCATGTTATTAGGGTTCTTTGGGCAATCTCGTAGGAGATGCTCTTTTCCGTAGTCTTGATAGAAACCCTGAATTGTCACTGGTTGGGGTTGTGTAGGGGCAGGCAGTGGACAATCACGTATAAGGTGATCTCCCTGACATCTAAAGCATGGTCCTCTAGGAAATGGGGGTCGTAACTGCCTAGGATGAGGTCTAGAGTTGGGGTTTGTGTACATGACATTAGCATACTCAGGCTCCCCACTATTTTCACTTGGGTCCTCATAATAGAATGACTCGTTATGCTCGGGTGACTGCATGTAGTAAGCCTGTGGGCTATCAATATGCGTGGAGTCAAAACTATGGTCACTTGGATCACTGTCTGATAGCAATGGGGTGACTGGGACTATGGCTCTGTTCGGATTTTCTTCAGCAGATGCATATTTCACAGGGATCACATTGGTTGGAGCAGGGGGTTGCTGCACTAGGACTGGTTGAGGTCTCTGCTGCCCTTGATAAGGTGGCTGATAGGGTTGCTGTGGCCTGTTGTATTGTTGTGGTGGGTACTGATTCTGGTATCTACCCTGTTGTGGATATGGCTGAGGGTAATTTTGCCTAACAGTTTGTTTGTTATATGGGCAGTCGTGTGCAGTGTGGTTGGTGTACCTTCGCTCTATGGTGCAGTACTGGCTACTAGGATTCAACTGGGGCTGGGCCATAATGGGACATACATTTGCCATATGGTCACCTCCACAAGTGTAGCACCGCTTAACTGGGGCAAATCTTGGAATTTGTTTGCTAGAGACACCTAGTTTTTGAGCTACCTTCTCTGCAAGTTCCTCAATGGATGTGGATTGACCAGATGTGAGGCTACTAGAGCTATCCGAATCCTTATAGATTTTTGATAGTTCTAACTCCTCACCTAGATTATCCTCAATGTCTATGCACATGCGCACGCACTCTTCTATAGTTCTGGGGTCCTTCAGATACACATATGACCTAAGCTTGGTGCTCAACAATCCATCTAAGAACAAAGCCACTTGCTTGGCTAGTGTGGGTAGCTCAGGCATCGGGCACCTCTCTAGGTATTGCCTAAACCGTCTTCCTGCTAGTTTGACCGTCTCTTGAGGTGTTTGCTTGAAGCTATGAATTAGTGAGGAAGTGTTGTGCCTTATGCCGCTCTTAGAAAACTCAATGATAAATGCCTCTAAGAGCTGGTCTATGTTTCTGAAATGCCTCTCGTTCAATGGTTGAAACCACGTAAGGGCAGTGTTCCTAAGGGTTAGACCAAAAGCATTATATTGTGTGAATAGGTCCTCTACCTATTCAGCTTTCAAGACTTGCCTAAATTCTGCCACATGGTCATAAGGGTCTCCAGTGCCATCGAAGTAATTCTTCATGGACTTCACCAGTTGAGTTGGCCTCAGGGTCCTAGTGTGTTCTCTCGGCCTTGGCAAAGGAAAATCATCAGCATTTCTTTGGTTCCTTGGGTCTCTAAATCTCTCGGTTTCTTCTCTATCCGTCCCTGTTCTCCTTCTTTCTCTTCCCTGAGGGTTGGCAAAGCTTACTTCAGGTCTATCTCTACTTCTATCTCCTTGAGCTCCATGAGCTTGGGAGGTGCTAGCTCATTGGTGACTGTAAGACATATTGGACCGTGGTTGGGGAAAAACAAATTCACCTTCCATGTGTAGGCATGTCTGCCATGCTCGGTGACCACGAAGATCCTCTCTGATGTATTGTCTAGGTAGGTTACTTTGCCTGGGCTATCAGGGTCTTTAAACTCATAGATTGTGAGAGCACTTACTTCCTGATGCTGGGTAGTTTTATACCTCCAAAAAGCCTCATCCGTTTCTTGGTTTAAAAGCAAATATATGCTTTTATTATCCTGTGGAATCCACTCTGGAGTCATGATTCTGGTCAAGACGGATTTACCACCGGGAGTTCTTGGCTCTCTCTCTAAATTCCCTTGCTCTATATCACCCATGTCAGTCTCTGCAATCACATTTCCAAACTCATCTGTTTTATCAGGAAGAGTAGTGACTACATATATAGTCCCCTCTTTATCTAGGTATGCTCCATTCTCGAACTTGACTACCGGGTGTTCTAGTCCATGGGGTTGATCGGGGTTCTTAATCTGGACCACAAATCTTCTCAGGCCGTCTTCGTAGATGTGAGCACCTAGACTATTAGTCCTGATGTATTCCAATTGAGTCTTGTAAGGTCCTTCTGGCTTTTCTAGATAAGCCACCCCTGAATTGCCTACACGTCTCTCCATGTCATAGGACATCTCAGAATCACTTGTTTCTGATCGGGGAGTGTATGGGTAATCACTCAACTGTTGGGCCCAAGACCTAGCAGTGTGATTGACACTAGCTTCAGAAGATCTGAGGCTTTGTCTGTCTCGGCCTAAGTGTCTGCCTGACCTAAGGTTCATATGCCTGGTTTCTCTACCCCCTTGGTCCCAAGTACACTCTCGTTGCAGGTTAATTGGAACCAATCACTTTGTTCTTTTTAGTTGATTATTATGTTTATGATCTTGTCTGATATCACATTGTCAGGAATACTTAAGTGAATTTTGCGCTTGATAATTGATCGATTCAAGTTTACTATTTTTCCCTTAGGGTTTTCGCACTTAAGTCCTACTTAATGCTTGCACTTGGTTGATTAGTTCTCTTAGACTTATTTCCTGCCTGAAGCTGACCTAATTAATTACCACACCTAAGTCGTACTTAGCCTAGGCTAGGAATTGACAAAGGAGGGTTGAGAGAACTCCCAACCTCAATACTCTGGTTGCTCAGACTGCTACACCAGCCCAGGAAGCCTTCTCCCAAGCTTGGTACTCACCCTTGCTAGCTTGCCTTGGAATACCTTGAGTGCACGCAGTGTTCCTGCAAAATTTCACACATTAATATAGCTCATTTACCACAATGAATTGAAAGACACACATCAACAATTATGGGTTCCCCTTGGAGTAACTCACTGTACCCCCAAAATCTTATGACCACCTAGTTCCACCTAAAGGTCAACTTAAAAATACATGTTCTAAAACTCCACGTATGATTCTTACAAAAACCAGTCGAGGTGCACGTAGGATTCTCAACAAGCTTTCCAAGGAGACCAAAATCTCATCAATCGGAGTTTGTATGGTGAAGTTATGACTAATCAGGCACTTAGGGGTCAAAACAGGCTCTCAGGGTTCAGGCGATTTCTCCCTGGTTTCTAGGTCTTTTGCCCACTCCTAAGGCTCTAATGTTATCCTAATGTGTCCAAAATTAATCCCAAATATACCTCAATTCACTCAACTAATTCACTCTAAAATTTCATGCGTTAAGCCCATGTATCGCAATAGGTCGGGTCGAAGTGTCGCGATAGTTGGAGATGTCGCGATAAGTCGGGGTGTCGCAATATGTCGGGGTGTCGCGAGCGGTGTCCCGATAAGTCGGGGTGTCGCGATAGGTCGGGGTGTCGCGATAGGTCGGGAGTGTCGCGATGCTCCGAGGTGTCGCGATAGGTCGGGAGTGTCGCGATACTCCGAGGTGTCGCGATAAGTCATGGGTGTCACGATACTTCGAGGTGTCGCGATAGGTTGGGAGTGTCGCGATGCTCCGAGGTGTCGCGATAGGTCGGGGTGTCGCGATAGGTGGGGTCGGTGTGTCGTGATACTTTGAGGTGTCGCGATGGGTCGGGAGTGTCGCGATAGGTCGGGAGTGTCGCGATACTCTGACATGTCGCGATAAGTCGTGGGGTCACGATACTTCGAGGTGTCGCGATAGGTCGGGTTATGGTGAATTTTGCTGTTCTGTCTAGTGATCTTGGGAGCTCTAGGCCTGTGCAGTGTCATGGTGCACTCAGAATTGTGATCGGGTGAAGTTTCCAAAGTGTCGCGATAGCTCGAGCTCGATGCCTCGGGGCTTGCGCAGAAAAAAATCCGTACCTGCTGAGCTTGCTGGAGATGGTGAGGAAGCTGAAACCTGCAAGAACATGCATAAACGCACAAAAACAAGAACACACACTCGCTCTCTCTCAAACTCGCACAAAGCAAATGAGGGAAATGAAGAGGAAGAGGGAATATGAAGTGCAGAAGGAGTTGGAGATGGAGATGGAGATGGAGAAGAAAACCAGAAAATTACCTACTACTCACCATTCCAACGCGTCCTCTCTATGTCCTACCATCACACGCTCGTCCTCAAAGCTCAATCCCCGGCAACGGTGCCAAAATTTGGTGTAGCTCAATGGTGAAGACCTCAAGCAAGTGAAGGCACAAATATGTGAGTGAGAAGCACACAAACATGCACACACATACACACACACGTGCGTGCACGATAAGAACAAAGAGAGTAAGACAATGGAAACACTTCTATTATAACCAAGTTCTCATACAAGCTCAAAACTACAAGAAGCTAGCCCAAAAATGAGCTCTCTAGCTCTATTTATAGTTTTTTACTAGCTTTGGCCCTGTCCAGACCTAGTGTCCGGCCTAGTTAAAAATTAGGTTCCAGGGTTTATTTGAGGGCTCAAACGAGATCTAAAAAATATGAAAATTGGCAGGCAACTACTTCTAACGCTCCTCAAGCTCGAGGACTCCTTGGCTTGTACAAAATGGAGCTACAAAAAGGTGAAACGATATTTACAAGGGTTTTTAGTGATGAGAATCACTTTTAAAATAGTGTAAGGTTTGGAAAAATTTAATGGGTTGCCTTAGTGCTAGATCTGCATGTATGCCGTACTTGCTTCTCCCCATATGATGCCAACAAGCAGCAATTAGCTTAATTCCTCTTGGGGAAGTCTAGGTATCTTGAAGAGCTAACTTTCAAGAGTAATCTCATAAAAAATAATGAACCACACACTGAGAATGAGTTTTAACAAGTGATGACATCATCCCGATTTTCATCGGCTGCTATAGTTTGAGACCAGTGATCAGAAAAATGAACATAACTCAAAATTTAGGAATCCAATGATTATGAAAATTTGTATGGTTATATTAGACAGTAAGCGAAATCCAACAAGCTTTAAATCACTAAATTGGGATAAGTAACCACTGAGAAATGGCTCTGACAAGGTGAGTGAAAAAATCGGGTACCTGACAGAGAAGTGAAGATGAACAGACCCTGTTGACTTCAACTGAACATAATTGAAGATTGCAACATCCAAATGACATGAAAATTTGTGAGCATATAGTAGACTTATAGAGCTAACTTTACCAAGTTAAATCGCTGAAAATGATGCACCAAGCTTAGAGAAACAATCTCTGCAATCTGACTGAGAAAACTGAGAGTAATGGCAGTGTTGCTCTAGCACAATGGTGAGAACCACGTTAAGAAGCTTCACCTCCTTAATGTCAATCCGTGGAAGAGGTAGGAGTGATATGAAGATCGTGAACGTGAGATGATGTGAGAGTGAAGGTGAGAAGCACAAAGATGCACACACACATACACACACACAATGAAGAGACAAGCAAGACATAATGGAAGGTGAGAAATCAACTCTATTACTCAAGGACACTCTTACAAGCTCAAACTAGCTCTATGCTCACACTAACCAAAATGAACCAACCTCAAAAATGAGCTCTCTAGCTCTTTTTATAGTTTCTAGACTAGTTTTGACCGGTTTCACATCTAGTGACCGGCATAGTTAAAAAATAGGTCCTAGAGGCTATTTGGAAGGGTAAACGATGTCTAAAAATAACGAAAATTGGTACGCGCATTCTACCTAAGCTCCTCAAGCTCGAGGACTCCTCGGCTTGCACAAAATGGAGCTATGAATTACAAAATGAGGTTTTGTCTATATTACATATGTTACAAGAGTGATGAAGATCACTGTTGGATGTTTGAAGAGGTAATAAAAACATATTTGTTTGAAAAATAATCCGACTGGCTCCCTGCTCCGTTTTTACATGCTTCCGTGACGTCGGTGCCTCTGGCTGCTTCCAACACCCCCCTCCCTCTCGCTTCTGTCGTCCCTGACAGAACCTTGTTGTGAGGTCTGCCGGATGTAGTTCTGTAGGAGGTCTTGAGCGAGGGTGTGCTCTGATATACGAATGCCTCGGGCTAGATCAGCCTCGAGTTTCTCCCAGTTGATAGGTTGCGGCTCGTCTGGTGGTGGGAGCTGATAATGTGTGGAGTACACCATTCGTTCACAGGCGAATAATTGCAATAAGTGTGTGGGCCTGCTTATAAATACCTCTGAATGGTACTCCCAAAAGCCGGTGGTGAACATTTCTTCGAATGTCTGCTTGTAGCATGCCGGTAGGTATTTGATCCTGCAGTGCCAGGCATAACACACCCGTAGCGATGGCGTTGTGCTCATATCATAGACTAAATCAAAGTTGCCATGCTCAAATCCCGGGGTGTTTACATGCGGTGCCTTGACGCGTCGGAAGACTTTAAAGATCATCTGCATCATGTCAAAGATTTTGACAGTCATGTGCGCGGCAATATCATCCATATGCTTTAACCTAGGGAGCCAGTGGCGGATCGTCGCCATCATGTAGCCTACTGTGGGTAACTCGATTGGGGGCTTGAAGTAGGGATAGTTCAACCAGTCTTGGCACTGCTTATTGTTTTGTACCTTAATAGCGAATGCAGTCCAAGAGCGGCGTCGTGGTACTGGTCCCCAGCACGGGTTAAATTTTAAGTGCAGCGGCGCTTTCACCCACGTGCTCATCATCTCTGGATAGTTTTGCAATAGATCTTTGCGCCAGTCTGGTTGAAGGATTTCACCTCTCTGCGCCCTTGGTGGCAAGTCTTCCGGTTCGAATTGAGTGGCATTCGTTGGTTTCATGCCTGTTTCTTTCTCTATGGCTGACTGATATTCGGCCATTAACATGAAGTACGGTTTATATTGAAGCTCGTGCCCAGATATGTACCGTCGAGGGGCCAATTGAGCAAAGAATGGTGACTGTAAAATCCTCTCTTCAATCATGGCCATGGCATGTAGTTGTGCCTCTACTCTGGCCGAGTGTGTCGTTCCGAGTTCTTCAACTGTCTTCATCCACGCGGGAGTAGGTAATTCATAGGTCATCTGGCCTTCGGCCGTGACACGTCCGCCTGGGATGGGTATCGGTTCGTATGCCTCTTCAAATGTTTCCTCCACCGGGATAGTGACGGTTTCTTCCTCAGCTGGTAGCTCAGGTGGGGAGTCTGGCCTTGGTGGTGCTTCATAGGTTGCGATTCTAGATTCAAGATTTGTTACCTGGGCCCGGAGTGCGTTGAGTTCCTCTAAAATTTCAGGGGCAGGGTCCACAGGTGCTGGTAATTCTGCTGCCACTGGTAGTTGTTGTGGTGCCGGTTCTCTGAGCTGTAGTAACTTGTGATCTTCTTTTAGCTTCTGATGCTCTTCGTTCATTCGATCATAGTCCTCTAGCAGTCGAACGTGGTCGTCTAGCAACATTCGCATCGATTCAGATGGGATTGCTTTGAATTTGCTAGGACTTAAAGGTTGGTCTGGGTGGTCCAAAGCCGCCTCCAAGTTTTCTCTATTCTGCTCTTGGAGTCTCTGGTTCTCCTCTTTTGCTGCGGCTAAGTGTCTTCTTAGTAAGCCCATATTTCTAGTGAGCGTTGCATTGCGGACGGTTTGGGCTCGAAGGAGGTTGTCCAAATCCGCAGTGGCCTCTTTTGTTTTCTCCTCACTTTCTAGTTCTAATTTGTGATAGGCCTCTCGTAAATCTTGGTATCGGCTGTTCAGTGAGACATTCTCAATTGATAACAAATTAAGCTGCGTTTGTAGTTCATTCGTCGTTCTCTGCAGCTGTTGATAGTTGGTGCCGAGTGATGCAAACTCATCTCGGACTTGTGTCATGCATGTGAACATGTGTTGAAATGCGGTGTCTATGGCGGGTGATAATAGTAATGGAGTGCTAATTGAAGATGCAGTGGAATTAGATGCAGTGGGGATGGGGAATGGGGTTGGGAAGGTGGATGCAGTGGTGATTGTGGAAAATTGTGACGTGCCTAAATATGAGGGTGCTGTGAGTGGAGTGGGTGGTGGTGAGGTGGATGGTGATATGTCCATGCCAGTGGATGTGTCAAGTGCGGTGACTGTGAAAAGCGGTGTGTAAGTGGGTGGTTGTGCAGGTGTGAAGACGGGATTTACAAATGTAGAGTAAGTTACAGGGGGGATAGCTGGAGCAGCTTGGTGAAACAGGGAAATAGGGGTTATGGTAGGTTGGGGAGGTGAGACTGGTGAGAAGGTTAGTGGGGTTAGAAAGGGGAATGGGGTTCTTAGAGGTGGGGGAAACGCTGGGAAGGATGAAGGGGTGAAGGGGTTAACATATGGATGCGGAGGGTTGGGTGTGGGCATGGAAGTATGAATTGGCAGGGCAAAGGGTGCGGTTGTGTTGCCTTGAACTGGTGTGGATGTGGGGGAAGTGGGTGGGTGTGCGGGGGATACTGGATGGGTTGGTGAAAGATGAGGTGAAAGAGGAGTAGAGGGCGTGGATGTTATTTCGAAGATAGTAGTGGTATGTACAACAGTGGTACATGGTGGGGAATCTACAAGGATGGGTTCTGCGGTCAATGAACTTTCGGGGACGAGGCGTGCCTCCCTGACTTGTGCTGAAGACTGAGCTCCTGTTGGTACGCGAATATACTCTCCGGGTTTTGAAAGTAGTCGCACTCGGCGGGGATCAAACTGTGGTAGTTGCTTTCTTTGTAAAAACCTGAGTGCTTCATGGGAGCCTACTGATTTGACTAGCTCCCTGAACCCTCTGATGTATGCGTCTTCGAATCCTCCGGAGATGAGTTCCTGTTCAATTAATGCCTGGCTCTCCTCTTCAGTTAACTTCTTCCGGGCCCAGACTTTCTCCATGGTACGATATAATTTCTTTATAGCCAGCGTGTACGCTGCGGCTTCGAAAGTCTCTTCTTCATATGTGCTGGTGTCGCCGTGTGTGTCAGTCTGTTGGCCTTGACCATCTGTCTGTCCGTCATGTGAGCCCTGGCTGGCTTCATTGTCGCCTTCCTCGTCGTCTGTTTCGGTTCTTTCTTCTTCAGAGCTCGACACCGCTTGTCCCTGTGGCAGATCTCGCGGTGTGGTAGGGTAACTGGGGCGTTCATATTCCTGGGAGAACAGCTGTGCCTCTGAATATTGGAATTCGTTTGAGAATGCATCAGGCATCTCAAAATCAAATGTTGTGTTTATAGGGTCTGTCTCCATATGTGGTATCGGGAAAGAAAACGCTTCCGCACCAATAGTGGTGGGAGCTTCTGCTGTTGTGGTGGTGGGTTCTGTGGTGGCAGCTGCCTGAGGTGCAACGATACTAGTGGTGGCCTCCGTAACCACTGGTCTGGACAACCTTATGCGAATAGGTTGTACTGTGGGAGCTGCTTCTGTCTGTGGTCGTTCCGGAGAGGGTTGTGGTGATGGCGACTCTGGCACTTGAAGGCAAGGGATGGTGCCTCTCATGCGCTTACCTGCCCGTGTTCGACTGGGCTTCCTGGCTTTCTTCGTTGTGCCTTTGAATGCCTTCAGTTCTTCTCCTGTTAATGCACGCTCGATGGGCAAGTCATATGCTAAGCACATATACACAATTCTAGTGAGTGCACAACATCCATTAAGTACTTTCTTGCACTCCCATCTGTGCTGTGCCAAATACATTTGATCTATGATCCAGCTTGCCAGATCAACAGTTTGAGGTCCCGTGCATGCCAAATACAATCCAAACCATATTCTCTTATGTGGCATGGTGAATCTGTCCTGAGCGGGGAATGCAAAATGTTGCATGCATATCCTTAGTGGCTTCGACAGCTCAGGTGTAATTGCCGAAATCTCCTCCCACTTCGTGACATCCCCACGTTTCATCGGTTCTGGAATTAATCTCTCTCGATCTGTGGGTGTGTGGGTGCCATGAATTTTGATGGCCGCTCTGATTAAATCCTTAGATAGGTAAAACCTTTTGTAAGGTGGATCATCCACTAGAGTAGGCAATATGAAGGTCCCTGGGATGTCCTTATTCTCTGAGGCCAGTAGGGTAGTGATTAAGTAATAGCACCTGTAAAAATCCGGTTTGGGCAGAGGATCACTGAAATACTCTGTGAAGCCTGCTCTGGCCCAAACATGAGTTAAATCTTGGGTGCTCTGTAGGGCTTCGAACTCTCTGGAGAAAAACTGGTATTTTCCCCACGTGCGGTCATCAAATGTCAAAGAGGATTCAAATATAAAGTCCGCGTCCGCAAGGGGTCCTGCAAGTCCCTGAAACCAATGAGAGTTCCTGTGTATCTTTTCGGTGTAGCCCATGGGTGGGTTGTCGATAGGCATGGGCCCTGGAAATCCTTGGAATTCCGGCGGTGGAGCAGTCGGGTGGGACTCTGCTCGTAGCACGTTGAGGGGCACAGCCGCTACACTGGGGCCTGCTCCTGATGTTCCTTCGTCGGTTTGCATGGTGACTGATGCGCTAATGAGAAAGATCTGCTACAAAGGATTAACACATTAGCATGGAAATTAATTATGATCCCATTAAAGTGAGACCGCAATCCCTTTCCATAACTGATGCGTAACCCGTGTAGCCAAGTGCTGTGATGTGATGGATGCAATGTTTCTTGCAGCACTAGTGCAGGTCTCTAGACACCTATACGTTTCAGATCATGCATACATTTCTTGATGATATGAGATTACGAGTGATGTGTGATGATGGTGGGTGAATTTATACAAGGTTTAAAGGTTAGTGATTTAGTACAAGGTTGTATGTTAGTCGGGGGGGTAGTTTTATCAGACATGGGGTTAGGGGGAGACGGTTGGACACGTTTCGGTATCCATTTCCTAAGGATCTTGGAGTGGGTGGTGGGTTTCTGCTGAGGGGCAAAAGGTAGTATCGGGTGTGGTGGTATTGAGGGATGGAAAGATTTGTGAGGGGTATATATTACATGGCTTAAGGGTTGAGCTATGATACATGATTTGGGTACCCAAATCTGCGTGGGTGTGGGTCTATGGGTAAGGTATTTCTTGGCGATCCAAATTTGTCGAATGCTCGGACCTGTAGAAGAAGGTCGAGGGGATGGAGGATATCGATTCTGTTTCTGCCCTGCCTCTTTCTTGTTGATCTCTGCTTGGTTGGAGTTCTTTGGTGCTTTTTGTCCTTTTGGCACCCACATTTGTCTGGTGCCGCTTCCTTTGGGTGGCCTGAACTGCCTTCCTTGTTGTTTCCTCCGATACTGCAGTCGGTCTGGGTTCCTTCGTCGTGATTGACTGAGTTGTTGCTGGGGTTGAGAGGTCGGATGGACACTCTGCTTTGGAAAAGAAGGGAGATCCAAGACTTGCGTGACCTGCCCATTAGGAAGTGATGCGTTCTTTAAATTTAATCTAGGCCAGTCCGCAACAAGTTTGGAAGGATGAGCACCGCAGGGTGTCGTGCTCATTTGGCCGCTGATGCAACCCACCTGACCGCTGATTGTGTCCATCTGCCCTAGCGGTTGGGTAGCTGCCCCTTCTAGTTTGCAGGAAGTCCCAGGGAAGATCTCCGTTCGTCCTTCTGATTGACAACTGTCTATAGCCAAGCCCGAGGGGGTTGGTGTAGACGTAACGTGACTGAGCTGATTAAAGATCTTCCGGTCTTCCGTCGCATGCGTTTCATAGGGTCTAGGGTCACAACCGTCAGGCGGAATGCCATTTGGGAAGTCAAGCGGTATCACTCGCTTTTGTTCTAAGGTTCCAATCTGTAAGGAGCCTTGTCTAAGATTTAGGTCCACTGAGTGATCGTATAGCCAATCTTGGCCAAGGATTAGGGGTTCTATCAGGTCGTCATCATGGCACACTAGTAGCTTCGCTGTCATGGTCACATCCTTAATGAGGATAGGAAGGTCCACCTCACCCATGCAAGGGGTTTCCATGCCTCCTAGCCCTATGAGGTATGCCTCAATTGGCCGCATTTCTATTCCTGAATCCTTATAGTGGGACCATCTAATCGCACTAGTCGCAGCACCTGAATCAATTAAAGCCCTGAGCTCTTGGCAATGGTTGTCGTGCTCTAGCCTAACTGTAATGAATGGTCTCCTGTCCACTATACTAGGATGAGTGGTTGACTTTACTTGACACATGGCCATGGGATATCTGGGTGTAGGTTCCAGATGGTCATATTGTTCTCTCCCTAGTCCTTGTCTTCTTAGCTTCATGCGCTTAATGCGTTCTATTGCTTCTGCCTGAGCTTCCGCTCGTATTCTATTTTCTTCCTCCGTACGCTTCTTTGCCAACGTGAGTCGTCTAAGCATATACTCCGTAAGAGGTTCCTGATATAGCTTGACTCTACAGCCACTAATATAATTAGGCATTATATCTCCTTCCAAGGTGGCTAACTGTACTGCTCCACTTGTCGAGAGTCTGTTAATGATCATAGGTCCATAACCTCGCTTTTCTAACTTCCGTGCGTGCTGTTTCAGCGTATATACTAGAACTAAATCTCCTTCTTTTAGGCCTTTATCTTTCACATGTGCATCAAAATACGCTTTCTGTCGCTTTTTCGCTGCATAGATGCCTGCTGCTGCCTTTAGCCTGGTTTCACCTAATCGTTCCAAGTCCATTATTCTCGCTGATAATTCATGGCCGGTCCACTGATGTTCTTGTGCAACCTTAAGGGTCGGTATCAAGAAGTCCAAAGGAAGCACAACATTCTGACCAAAAACCATCTGAAAGGGAGTTGCATTGAGTACGGTCTTGTAGGCCACTCGATATGCCCAAACAGCGTGGTGTAACTGTTTGTCCCAATCTGAACGTTTGTTGTTCACGAGTTTCGTCAGTACATTACAAAGGATCTTATTAGTGCTTTCAGCCTGACCATTGGCCTGAGGATGATATGGTGCGGATTTCTTGTGGATCACCATAAAATCCTGTAACAAATATTCAATGACTTGGTTTAGAAAGTGAGTGCCTCGATCGCTCACTAACTCTATAGGCAATCCATATCTTGTAAAGACATTTTCAAATAAGATTTTTGCAGTTGTGTGTGCATCATTCTTTTTCGTGGCTTTTGCCTCTACCCATTTCGTAAGATAATCTGTGGCAACAATAATGTATTCCGCATGTGTACCTTTTGCAGGGGGGTTAATGGGTCCTACGAAGTCTATACCCCACTTTGAAAATGCACGTCCGCCCATCATGGGTTTCAATGGCATTTCATCTCTGCGAGTAGGAAACTGAGTTCTTTGGCACACGTCACATCTCTTTACATAGGTATGAGCATCCATGTGAAGAGTGGGCCACCATAATCCTGCAAAGAGGATGGCTTTGATTATCCTATCGGGTCCAAAATGACCTCCTGCAAGACCTTGGTGTGCAGTCTCTAGTATGCTCAGATAATCGCTCTCATGAACACATTGTCTTAGATATCCATCTCTTCCTCTTTTGTATAGGTTATCGCCAATAAGAGAATAGTCGTGAGCTTCCTGCTCCAGACTACGTTGTCGAGCTAAAGTCATGCCTTGAGGGAATGTGTTCGTCCTCAAGTATGTCACTAAAGGTTCACTCCAGTCTCGTGTGAGAGTCACATGATATAATGTAGCATGCTCTACTGGTGGTCTTTCACAACAAACGTGGCATTCCTTACACAACCTGTAGACATCTGCTTCCATCGAAGGCCAATATACTCCTAGTCTTTGCAGAGTCTGTAGTGTTCGATGTTTTGAATGATGTTGCTTTAATGCACCCACGTGTGCTAATTGCAACCAATTCGCGTGTTCTGATTCATCTACACAGCAAGCAAGAATCTTTTGATTATCCTGTTTATATATGCTTCCTGCTAAGATTTGGTATCTCTGAGACTTGGTAATCTCTCCTTCGTTGATCTTAATCCTAGGATTCTTGGGTCCGTATGTAAGAATAGGGACTATAGACTTGGCCCATTCTGGTGCTATCTCAAGATTAAACAAATATGCATCTGGTAGATCATCCATTACTCCTTGAGGAGCTTCTCCTGATGTTAATCTTGAAAGGTGGTCAGCTCTAAGATGCGTCTTTCCTTTCCTGACTACCACTTCAAAATCATACTCCATGAGTAATAGAAACCAACGTATTAGTCGTCCCGTGTTACATGGTTTGTTGACTAGGTACAATAGAGCTTGATGATCGGTAAAGAACTTGAATTTGTTGGCCAATAAGTAGTGCCTGAATTTCTTTACTGCGTAGATCATCCCTAATCCTTCTCGTTCCGTCGTGGTGTAATTTCTTTCTGCTGCGTTCAATTGTCTGCTCGCGTAAGCTATGGGGAGATCTATGTTACCTTCATTCGTGGGTTGTGCTAACACACATCCTATGGCATAATTGGATGCATCCACATGTACATGGAATGGCTTGCTCCAATCTGGGGTAGTCAAAATCGGTGCTGAGCACAAGCGTCGCTTAAGTTCATTGAATGAATTCTCACATTCTTCTGTCCAGTCAAAATTGGTTAAAAGAGAGTACAATGGTTTGGCTATGATTGCATACATGTGTATGAATCTCCTATAATATCCGCAATGGCCCATAAATGCCTGTACCTCTTTCACATTAGTTGGTCTAGGTAATTCTGCAATTACCTTCACCTTTTCTTCGTCCGTAGAGATTCCATTTTTTGACACAATGTGTCCTAGAATTTTGCCTTGTCTGACCATGAAAACGCATTTTTCTGGGTTCAAACAAACCTGATATTCTCGACATTTGTCAAATATTTGTCTTAACTCTGGGATATGTGTCTGCCTTACATTAGAATGAGCGCATAGGTCATCGACATAAACTTCCAAGCTCTTGCGTAAAAATTCCTTAAAAACATGACACATGAGTCGCTGGAAAGTGGCGGGTGCGTTTGTTAAGCCAAATGGCATTACACGAAATGCAAATATGCCCCATTCAGTGGCAAAAGCCGTCTTGTGTTGATCTTCTGGAGCAATGGCTACTTGATTATAGCCTGAAAATCCATCAAGAAAGCTGTAAACTTCCTTGCCCGCAACTCTTTCCAATAAGTGTTCCGTGATAGGAAGAGGATAACTATCTCTAATCGTTGCGGCATTAACTTTTTTAAGGTTAATACACACACGCAATTTTCCATTCTTTTTGGGCACAACCACAATGGGGGATACCCATTCGGTATGCTCAATTTCGTAAATGAATCCTGCTTCTATCAAGCGATCTATCTCCTCTTTAATCTTCGCAGCGTAGTTATCATTGTACGTGTATGGTTTCTGTTTCGTAGGTTTTGCATCTGGAGTCATAGGGATTCTATGAGAGCATATATCTGGATCTACTCCTTTCAAATCTTTGTAACTCCAAGCGAACACATCTCTATATTCGCGCAATAGGGCAACTAGCTCTTCTTCTTCTTCCTTCGTCAAATCATGCCCTATGTATGTACATTTTTCTTCTTCTCCTTCTATGGCTACTATTATTTTCTTGGTTTTCTCTCGGTTATCATATACTTGTCCGTCATTCGCCTTCCTATTAGGCATTCGTACCATGATTCTTCTATCCTCGATTTCATATTTCTTGAAATTCTCTGGTACTTCAAATAAAGATTCTTCTTCTTCTGTCATGGTTTCTTTCTTCTTTCTTTTCTTGCCTTTACTTTTATTAGTCACTTCAGTGGCTATTCTCACGTCATTCATAACTTCCTCGTGTCTCTGAGTGTGAGTCTCTACTTCGAAAAAATATTCTTCCTCTGATGCAAAGGGTGAATCCATGATAATTGATTCTAAATCAAAATCGCTTGCATCCTCAAATGCATCAGTGTTCGGTTCACACTCTTCTAAAATTGCATCGCACATGATTGGCTCTATCGTGAAAACTGAAATGTCATAGCCATCCTCGTCACAGTGGGGAGTCCATTGTTCTTCATTGATGGCTACATCCATGGTTGCTAGGATTTCTGCCCAACCATGGGGTTCAAATTCTTCGTCAGGGAAAACTACAGGTGCGTAGGCTGGATCTTGAAGGGTTCGTGGATTTTGTTCTGCACCTAAGGTCCTTGCTTCTAATCGTTCTTCCTCTTGTTTGGCTACTTTACACATCCATAAATGGGTATCCTCATGCAACCAAGAAGGATCTGATTCTAATGAGTGCACGGATTGCGTCTCTACTGGTGTCTTATGGATGGTATTCCATTGTATTGGGGGTACATCTCTATGTGAATAGTCTTTAAGATTGACTTTGGTAGTCACTCCTAAATGTTGCAAGTACAAGGAATTGGTTCCCCAATCTTGTACAATTTGCAGCTGACGCATGAATGGTCGTCCCAATATCATCTCATATGCATGGTTTTTTGCAAAGTCACAAATGGCAAAGGTATGCTCGAATTCTACACCACAAGTGGTGAGAGATATACCTTCTAGTAAGCCTAATGGTTTTTCTATGTGTCCATCAGCCATTTGTAGCTTCATCCTGGTGGGTCTTAATGCTGGCTTACCCCAACGTTTCCATAAAGCGGTGGTAGTGATGGCTACTCCGGCTCCTGAATCTAAAATGGCTTTCGTGGTGTAGCCCTGATGGGTTATTGGAAGATAAGTGTTACCTTCCTCTCCTTCACTTACATCTCCGATCTTTTCTACGGGTATCTCTGGTACCTTCTTATGTGATCCTATCTGAGAGGGTGTGGTAGCAAACTCAGGGAATTGATTTGCTACGTGCTTCCACAATTCTGGTTTTACCTTTAACAATTCCTCCAGAGTGAGATTACACTGTACTTTAGTGTTCTTGATCACTTCCGTGTTCCTAGGGATCACTGATTCTTCATTCCTCACTATTATCGTGGGTGCTCTCATACTAATAGACTTTGCTTCCCAAGGTCCTGTGAACTGAGGTAATTCTTGTAAAGAATTAGATTCAAACCTTGTGTGTTCACTCAGTTGTTCTTTCTCTACCTCATCGTATATAGAGGGAATGTCTTGGGGAAATTGCTCCTGCAAATCATTTATTTCTTGAATAGGAGGATGAGTTCCTTGTTCTTTTCTCCATTTTTCTTCTTGTATTTCCCGTAAAAATTCATGAGAGTACCTATGTATAGAAGACAAATTGTCTTGACTTTCTGTGTTAGGTACTTGAGACAGGGATGGTGCATTCCTTTCCTGTGTCTCTGGGACCATAGGGTTCCTATGCTGATCCTTTTTCTCTTTGCTTTCTATCAAATCTTCTAGCCTCTCCATTAGTCCTTGAAAGTGTAATTCAGGTTTTGCCATGTTATTCCAATTAAGATATCTAGAGGCTTCGAACAAAGCTTGTGCTAATTCTACCATCTTCATGCAAAGTTTAGTTCTCTCAATTTCCAGATCAGCTCGAGGGTAGTTCTTACTCATTTCAGCTACTTGAGGTCCCTCTTTTAATCTAGCCTCATATGCACGAAACATCATGTCTAGATTCTCTGGTATGGGTTCCGCTAAAACTGATCCTGACTTCTGAGCTGGGTTTTCTTGGTTTAATTCCTGTGAGGTCAATTCTTGGATTTTGGCTCTAGATTCCTTCAAACTTCCTTCCAACTCAGTTATCTTTTTACTCCATTTTCTCTTAATTCTTTCTCTAGAATCTTTCCAAGATTTTGTCTTTTTACTGCTAGATTCTGCAACTTCACTGGTTCCGGCTACTTTCTCTTGATTAAGCTTTTGGCTCTGTAAGAGCGCCTGGGCTCTTGTTATAGCTTGGATAGGCACGTATGTAGGGTTGGATCCATCTGCGTTACTTACAATACCTATCACGTTGATCGGTGTCACATTCGAAGGGTTAACTGGGTTCTTAGGACAATCTTTGATTATGTGCTCTTTGCCACAATCGGCACAAAAGCCTTGGATGTTATAGTACTGTGATTGCCTTGCTATTGGGGGATGTGGACAATCCTTTATGAAGTGATCTCCTTGGCACCTAAAGCATGGTCCTCTAGGGCCCTGTGGTCTCTGTTGTCTCAATTGGGGCCGTGGGTTTGGGTTTGCGTACATCACATTAGCATAGTCTGGCTCCCAACTAGGTTCCATTGGTGGACTATCATAATGATATGTCTCCACATGTTCTGGTGACTCCGTGTAATAAGCGGGTGGACTATCTACATGAGTAGAGTCAAAATTGTTTGAGTGTGGGTCACTCTCTGTGATCAAGGGTGACGAAGGCACTAAAGCCCTACTTAGGTTCTCTTCTGCAACAGCATATTTGACTGAGATGACATTCGCTGGTGGAGGTGGTTGCTGAGCTAAGACAGGTTGAGGTCTCTGTTGAGCCTGGTATGGGTAGTTCTGAGGAGGCCTATAGTAATAAGGCTGAGCATTGTATTGGCCTTGATACCTACCTGGCTGCTGGTATGCTTGCGGATAGTTCTGTCTCACGGTTTGTTTGTTGTATGGGCAGTCCTGAGCCGTATGATTCGTGTATCTTCTCTCAATTGTACAGTATTGGCCACTAGGGTTGGCTGGTGGTTGTGGTGCGTTTGGACACACGTTTGCCATATGATCACCACCACAGGTGTAACAACGCTTGTTTGCTAGCACCCTAGGTTTACTAGAAACTCCTAGTTTTTGGGCCACTTTTTCTGCTAGGTCCTCTATTGAGTTAGACAATTTTGTGGATGCTAGAGAAGAACAATCTGAGTCCTTATAAACCTTTGAGAGTTCCAATTCATCGCCTAGGTTGTCCTCGATGTCTATACATATTCTTACACACTCCTCTAGCGTTCTGGGTTCTTTTAGGTACACGTAGGAGCGTAGTTTAGAGCTCAACAAGCCATCTAAAAACAACGACACTTGCTTAGCTTGTGAGGGTAACTCTTGCATTGGACATCGTTCAACATATTGTCTAAACCTACGTCCTGCCAGTCTAACTGTTTCCTGAGGGGTTTGTTTAAAGCTATGAATCAACGAAGACGTGTCATGTCTAATCCCACTTTTAGAGAATTCGGTGATGAATGACTCTAAAAAGTGATGGATGTCTCTAAATTGCCTTTGTTGCAAAGGTTGGAACCAAGTTAAAGCGGTGTTCTTTAACGTTAGCCCGAATGCGTTGTATTGCGTGAACATGTCTTCAACTTGTTCGGCTCTTAGTACTTGCTTGAATTCTGCGACGTGGTCGTAGGGATCTCCTGTCCCATCAAAATAATTTTTCATTGATTTTACCAATTGAGTGGGTCTCAATACTCTTGCGTGTTCACGTGGTCTAGGTAGAGGAAAATCATCTCTACCACCTGGTATTCCATGATCTCTTTGTCTATCCGTGGTTGTTCTATCTCTCCCTATGGGGTGAGTGAAGCTTACTTCTGGTCTTTCTTTATTCTTTTCTCTTTGATTTCCAAAGGCTGAAGATGTTCCTGCCCCTTGTTGACTTGTATTCATGTTCGTTCTAGATGGAGGGAATACCAATTCACCTCTCCATGTGTATGTGTTTCTAGCGTGGTCAGGCACCACAAAGACTCTTTCTGAAGTTTCATCCAGGTATACAACCTTTCCAGGTGTATCCGGGTCCTTGAACTCATAGATTGTGATGATACCTACCTCACTAGGGTGTTCCTTTCTGTACCTCCAAAAGGCTTCATCGGTCTCTTTATTTAACAACAACTCAATACTCCTGTTATCCTGAGGGATCCACTCTGGGACGAGTACTCTCGTTAATACGGATTTCCCTCTAGGTGTTCTAGGTTCTTCTAACGGTTCTTTTCCTTGAACTTTCGCTTCCGTCTCTAATTGAATTGTGCCAAACTCATTAGTATCGTTTGGCTGCGTACTTAGGATGTACATGGTTCCTTCCTTGTCTATGTAAGCGTCTCTCTCAAATTTCACCACTGGTCTCTCCAATCCAATGGGTTGATCAGGGTTGTGCAGTTGCACCACTTGCCTTCGCAAACCATCCTCATAGATGCGAGCACCTAATCGGTTGGTGCGGAGAAACTCTAATTGCGTTCTGTAGGGTCCTTCAGGTTTTTCTAAGTATGCTACGTTTGACCCTACTTCTGGTCTATCTGTGCTAAATGCCATTTCTGATTCGCTAGTATCTGAGCTCTCGTAAGGGTAACTAGTATTCAATTGTTGAGCCCACGATCGAGCAGTAGCTCTTACACTTGCCTCTGATGATCTAAGGCTTCGTCGGTCTGACTTGCCTATATGTTTGCCTGATCTAAGGTTCATTAATTTTCTCCCTTGCTCACTTAATTACACACTTAGATCCTCTCTGATTCTTTGTTATTCTCTTTGTTTCTTTTTTAAAGGTCTTTAAGTTCTTGTCTTAATGTATGCGTCAGGAATTCGACTTTCCGTTATAATTTTGAGTTCTCGTTCCGTCAGACTTAGGTTCTTTCCTTTAGGGTTTTCGCGTCACACACACCTTTGGTCTTGGACTTGAAAAAATTATGTATCTTGAACTTGAGGCGTTCCTATCGTTTTAAATCCACAATGCTAACGTTTAACCTAAGCAAAAAATTGACTGAGGGGGTTGAGTAATCTTCCAACCTCGAGTCGACTTTTCTGTTGCTCTGATGCCCGGTTGCCCAAGAAGTCGCGCTTCCCAAGCTCTACTGTCTTCACTGCCTTGCTTGCTTGCCTTTGATTGCCTTTGCTAGACCTGAAAATTCCAATGTTAGACCAATTCACAGGATGATCAAATACTTGAGTACATATACCTTTTAAGTCCCTTCCCTTTTTTTGCCCAAATTTTCAATATGTGCCCCCTGGCTTCCTAGTCCCAAATTAGGTGAATCCTCAAAATAGCTTATCCAAAATTAGATGTATTCTTTATGAAAAAAACAGTTGAGGTCACGTAGTACTCGTCACGAGCATTCTAATGAGCTATTAAGCTCAAAAAACGGACTTCGGATGAAAAAGTTATGAGCGTTCAGGCCCTGGGGGGTAAAAACTGACAAACAGGTTTTTCTCTAAATATGAGCTAAGGGGTCTCCTATGAGTCTAATGGTCCAAAAATTTCTCAAAAATTCCCTCAAAATTGGTCAAAAATTGAAGTCCAAAATTTGCGATGGGGGTGCACAATCGCGATGGTCTGGGACCGTCGCGATGGTCCGAGCGAACCGTCGCGATGGTCCAAAAAATCGAACCGTCGCGATGGCCCGAAGTGAACGATCGCGATGGCGTGGAAATGGACCGTCGCGATGGTCCGGAAAATGAACCGTCGCGATGGTGTAAGGTTGAACCGTCGCGATGGCTCGATCAAGCGGACAATCGCGATGGCGCAGGTCAACGGTCAAAGGTGAACCGTCGCGATGGTGTAAGGTTGAACCGTCGCGATGGTGTAAGGTTGAACCGTCGCGATGGCTCGATCAAGCGGACAATCGCGATGGCGCGGGTCAACGGTCAACGGGGAACAATCGCGATGGTCCGAGGTGAACCGTCGCGATGGTCCGCGATGCGATGGCTTGAGCCAATCGCGATGGTCCGAATTTTCGAAGTGTCGCGATGGTCCAAAAAATGAACCGTCGCGGTGGTCTATCGTGACACGTGGCACTGTCGTGGCGATGGCGTGAGCCAATCGCGATGGTCCGGGGTCAACTGAACAATCGCGATGGTCCAAGTGGACCGTCGCGATGGCTCAAGTGAACCGTCGCGATGGTCCGAAAAGTGAACCGTCGCGATGGTCCGGCCGAGCCGTCGCGATGGCGTGAGCCAATCGCGATGGTGCGACACAATCGCGATGGTCCGAGCCAATCGCGATGGTCCACCAAACAACGAATTTTTGAAATGCAAAAATGGTTCCGTGTATGCGCAGGGCTCGCCTACCTCGTGGTGTGGTCGCCTACCTCAAAGTCCGAAAGTTGCAGACCATCGCGATGGTCCGCCCTACTCGGAAATTTCTGACAGAAAGTACATGTTTTACCTTTTGGAAGCTCTCCTGATGCTCTGAAGCTCTGTACCTGCAAGAAAACTCAAGAAAATGCAAGCACACACAAGCACAAATACTCTCTCTCACTCTCTCGCATGCACAAATGAGGGGAAATGAGGAGAATGGGTGGATATGGTGAATTTTCTGATTTTTTTGGAGATGAAGATGATGATGCGGTGATGAAGATGGAGTGTGGGGGACGTAAAAAACACTAAAAACTAAGTAAAAACAATAACAAAAACTGAAATTTTTACCTTCCAACGCCACTTCTTGCTATACTCTTACCATCACACATTCGTCCTAGACTCGATCCCCGGCAACGGCGCCAAATTTGGTGTTGCTCTAGCACAATGGTGAGAACCACGTTAAGAAGCTTCACCTCCTTAATGTCAATCCGTGGAAGAGGTAGGAGTGATATGAAGATCGTGAACGTGAGATGATGTGAGAGTGAAGGTGAGAAGCACAAAGATGCACACACACATACACACACACAATGAAGAGACAAGCAAGACACAATGGAAGGTGAGAAATCAACTCTATTACTCAAGGACACTCTTACAAGCTCAAACTAGCTCTATGCTCACACTAACCAAAATGAACCAACCTCAAAAATGAGCTCTCTAGCTCTTTTTATAGTTTCTAGACTAGTTTTGACCGGTTTCACATCTAGTGACCGGCATAGTTAAAAAATAGGTCCTAGAGGCTATTTGGAAGGGTAAACGATGTCTAAAAATAACGAAAATTGGTACGCGCATTCTACCTAAGCTCCTCAAGCTCGAGGACTCCTCGGCTTGCACAAAATGGAGCTATGAATTACAAAATGAGGTTTTGTCTATATTACATATGTTACAAGAGTGATGAAGATCACTGTTGGATGTTTGAAGAGGTAATAAAAACATATTTGTTTGAAAAATAATCCGACTGGCTCCCTGCTCCGTTTTTACATGCTTCCGTGACGTCGGTGCCTCTGGCTGCTTCCAACAGGCAGTGAGTAGTACACTTCACAAGAACATGGAAATAAACTCAAATGATCATGAAAATAAAGTATATTGCTTGTACAATACAATGAACTTACTGATACATATTATGTGCCTTGGAATCACACCTTGATATGGCATAAAGCTCAGCTCTTGGAGGTCTTCACATAGGTCTCTCTAACCACGACTAAAGCTGCCATCTATTTATAGTTGAGTTTGGGAGGCTAACTTCCCTCAATCACTCTCCAATCAATCAGTGATTGATTTGATTCTCTACCTACCACAAATCACAAATTCGTGGCTCCTCTTTCCCTTTTTGATCATGTGGACTCAACCACTTAAGATTCTCTTACTTTTACATTAAGTAAACTCTTCAAAAAATAACAAGAGGTAGTTCACAAGTGAACTTTACATAGTCTTCTTTTTAAAGCTTCTTCTAAGACTTTGTGAGACTCAAGCCAAAACTTAGGCTTGTCATAGACTTGCTCCAACAAGTGGGTAACGGCTCTTTGAGTGAGTGAACCCTGTCGTGTATGATGTGATTCGTGCATGACTAGTTGAGCCCGCAAGCAAGCCTTAGGCACCCAAATTTGTCTTGATTGTGGGCCAGCCTTCAGCGACTTCTTGGGTACCCAGATAGATTTCACTTCCTCAAAAGAAGTTTTGGATGTCTTCTTATTAGTATCATGTCGTTGATTACTTATAGGAAGTTAAGATGGTTGTTGTCGCTTGACTGTAATAGGTCGCTCGCCTTTTCGCACCCACAATTGTTTCAATGGCTGAGTCATTCTGCTTCGCACGTTCTTTTGGCCTCGAGCATAGGTAGTCTTGAGTAATTGATCTATCTTTGGTTGCTACCTCCCTGTGGCCTTTGGAAAAGAAGGGAGTTCCGTTGAGTCCTTGACTTCTTTATTGAGATCACCATTCCTCTGCATCACATAGCTTTGGACAAGAACAGCATGGTCAACTTCAGGTGTACCCCTGGAAGGACCAGGAGTCTGTGCCTTTCCTAGTTCCTTGAGTGTTCCATTATCTAACTCAATTGTAATTCGACTCTGATTTACCCATACCTGAAGAAGTCCACTTCTTAGGTTTAAGTTGACTGCATGGTCATAGATCCAGTCTTGACCCAAGACCAAAGGCTCCGTGAGATCCTCATCTTGACACACTAGTACTTTAACTGTCATTAGAACATCGTGAATGGAGAGGGGAAGTTCCACCTCGCCCATGCAAGGGGTTTCCACGCCTCCCAATCCTATGAGATATGCCTCTATAGGATTGACTTTTAACTTCAGTTCTTGACAGTAAGAGAGTCTGACGGCACTAGTGGCTGCACCTGAGTCAATCAAGGCCCGTGTAGTCCTTGCACCCTCTCCTTGTCCTATCTCCAAGGTTACAAAAGGACGTCGGTCAACTATTCTATGGGGGCTTACACTTGAGACTTCACACATAGCCATATGATATCCTAGGTTCGCATAGTCATCTGTCCTTGGCTGATCTCGTCCTTGTCTTCTCATCTTCATTTTTCGGATGCGTTCCAAGGCTTCTGCCTGTGCTTCTTCTCGAACTCGTTTTTCCTCTTCTTTATGTTTCTTGGCAGTGTTTAGTCGATTGAGCATTCCCTCAGTAAGAGGTTCCTGATATAACTTGACTCTGCATCCGCTTATGTAGCTAGGGAGAATGTCGCCTTCTAAAGTGGCTAGTTGTACTCCTCCACTAGTTGAAAGCCTGTTGATGATCATAGGTCCGTAACCACGTTTTTCTAGCTTTCTCGCATGTTGTTTCAGAGTATATACCAAAACTAAGTCTCCGACCTTTAATCCTTTATCCTTAACATGGGCATCAAAGTACGCCTTCTGTCGTTTCTTAGCTGCATATATTCCTGCTGCAGCTCTTAGTCTGGTTTCACCTAATCGTTCAAGGTAAAAAATTCTCGAAGAGAGTTCATGACCCGTCCACTCATGCTCCTGTGCTACTCTCAATGTGGGAATCAAGAAGTCCAAAGGTAGCACCGCATTTTGGCCAAATACCATCTGAAAGGGTGTGGCTTGGAGTACCGTTTTATAGGCCACTCGGTATGCCCAAACAGCATGGTGTAGCTATTTGTCCCAATAAGAGCGTTTATTATTCACCAATTTGGTAAGCACGTTGCATAGGATCTTATTTGTGCTTTCGGCTTGGCCATTAGCTTGTGGGTGATAGGGGGCAGACTTCTTGTGTACAACCAAGAACTCTTGGAGCAGATTTTCAATAACTTCATTCAAGAAGTGAGTGCCTCTATCACTTACCAGCTCTATAGGGAGCCCGTATCTTGTGAACACATTCTCAAATAGGAACTTAGCAGTTGTCTGAGCATCATTCTTTGTCGTAACTTTTACCTCTACCCACTTTGTTAGATAGTCGGTGGCAACAATGATGTATTCAGCATGTGAACCCTTAGCCGGGGGATTAATAGGACAGACGAAGTCTATTCCCCACTTAGAGAATGCACGTCCACCCATCATAGGTTTCAGTGGCATCTCATCCTTACGTATAGGGTACTGGGTTCTCTGACAGACATCACAGCCTTTCACATAGGTATGTGCAACCATGTGAAGGGTCGGCCACCAGAAGCCCGCAAATAGTATGGCCTTGATCACTCGATCTGGTCCAAAATATCCTCTTGCTACACCTTGGTGAGCCGCTTCCAAGATCTTGAGATATTCGCTCTCATGGACACATAGTCTCAGGTAACCATCTTTACCATGCTTGTATAGACTATCACCAATGAGTGAGTAGTCTAGGGCTTCTTGTTCTAAACTTCTTTGTCTGGCTATTGTCATATCTTGAGGGAATGTTTTCGTCCTCAGGAAGGCTACTAGTGGTTCACTCCAATCTGGCACTATGGACACTCGATATAGAGTGGCATGTTCCACAGGTGGTTTAGTGCAACAGATAGGGCATTCCTTGCATAACTTTTGGACATCGACTTCCATAGTAGGCCAATGCACTCCGAATCTCCTAAGTGTCTGTAAAGTTCTTTGCTTTGAGGCCTCCTCCTCCTTTTGGAGCTTTAGTGCTTCAATCTCTCTTCTCAACTGAGCAACAACATTCTCTTCCTCTTTGTAGGGCTTATTTCTCTTTAAGCCCTCCAACTCTCTCCTTAGCTATATCACTGGATCCTCCATTTCTGTACCATATGTTGGTTGGGAAGAGGTTGCTCCATACTGGTACCTTATCTGCTCCAAGAGTGTGGCTGTGCTAATGAACTCCTCTATGGAGGCTGTAGGTAGCACTAACTCCTTTATTTTGCATTGGGTCGCCACTGGTAGGGGCTTAGCCAACCATTTCTTGACAAAAAAATCATGGGGTGGATCTGGCAATTTAGCCATTAGTGCTTTGGCCCGAGTCACAAACTCTGGGAACTTTTCTCCTGGACCTAATCTTAAATTTTCTAGCTCTTCTATGATAATCTCCGCAGTGTTGCCATGCTGGAACTGATTTTTAAAAGCATCTTTCATCACATCCCAAGTGGTAAAATGGTTTTCAGCAAACTGGCTGAACCACTTATCAGCTAATCCCTCTAATGTGGCAGGGAAGA
Source organism: Ceratopteris richardii (assembly GCA_020310875.1). Taxonomy (NCBI): domain Eukaryota; kingdom Viridiplantae; phylum Streptophyta; class Polypodiopsida; order Polypodiales; family Pteridaceae; genus Ceratopteris; species Ceratopteris richardii. The sequence continues at coordinate 181,800,606 of CM035410.1, forward strand.
GAATCAAAAAAGCATCCTCCCTACCCATTAGGCCTCTAGTCTTACATAGTGCTAAAAACCTTCTAATGTGTTCATCTGGATCCTCCTGAGCTAGGCCTTTGAAAGAAGGAAACTTTATATTTAATCTAGAGAGTAAAGTTTCCAAGTCTACCTGACCCGCCATGCTCTTGACTGATGATGTGGAGAATAGTGGACTGGGGGACCTTCTAACAACCTTCCTCCTTGTCTGCTTGCAGGTGACCCTCAATACTTGGGACCGGGTTGCGGTCATGAGCAGCTCATAGCCCACTGAATGTAAGACACTTGATAAGAATATATTTACCTTTTGTTTGATGAAGTAGCACTGTGGTTCTGTCGACACTTGATCTCTTCTATGCTTGGCACTTGGTTTCTCTTAAGCTCAAATCTCCTTGGAGGTCCCACCGTGCGTGCCAAATTTTGTTGGTGGATTCTTAGACAAGAAGAAGTTTGAGTGTTTGTAAGAGAAAAGGGGAAGAAACAAGAAGAGAAAATACACCTGGAAGCTTCTGCTGCTTGATTACAGTAAGACAATTACAAGGTTTAAAGGTTTGAAGTACAAGACAAGCCAATACCTCTGTGCACAATCCCACAGAGTGCCCAATTACAAAATACCAAATATCCCAAAGTCTTCTTGCCGCCGGCCTCCTCTGCACCAGACCTCCACCTGCTTCAAGCTTATCCTTGTGCACACCTTGCACCAAGCTTCCACAAAGGGGGAGGAGTGAATACCTTCTGTCGGCACGCGCCCACTGCAATGGGACCTTGAGATACTTGGGGGACTAGCTTAGCACTCTCTGCACAATCCCTTAGGCACTCCCTATGCACTCCTTCACTTCCACTTCTCTGCGTCGTCGCACTGGTGACTCTTGCACTTCTTCCTCTTGCTCCCTTAGTCTATGCTCTCTTGCTTACTCTAAGATTGGTCCAAGAATGGCCCTTTGCCTTGATTTGAGTGTGTTGATCACGTACGCTTCTAACTGCGATGGTATCTTGGTCCTCACTTTGATGTCCCAAGATTGTCCTCCCAAGTGGCAGCCAACGACTCACTGTTTTGTCCTGTAGTGACTTTAGATTAAAACCAAAAATTTTAATGGGGGGGCCATTCTTTCACCTGTGCGTACACTTTGCCGCTTCACATACCTTCATGTTTCCTTTTAAGTCTTCACTTTTGCAGATAAGAGGGGGTTCACCTGAACCTTCCAAAACACTTTAAAACACACTTTGAACCTTAGGGAAATTAGAGAAAATACCTCTGCAACCTGCAACCCATTTTCTCCAATTTACCCTTTGTGGACAATTCATTGTGCACTACCTGTGCACTTTGACACTTGCACTTACGCACTTTGACTTTGAACCTGTTGACTTTGACCTTGACCTTTGTTGAATTTGACCAGTTGACTTTGACCCATTGACTTTGACCTGTTGACTTTGATTGCAGTTGACTTTGACCAACATGACTTTTATGGGCTCAACACTATCACAGAGCATCTACTAGAAAGGGTAGCAGGCAAGGAAGTGTACAGCTTCCTTGATGGATTTTCGGGCTACAATCAAGTAGCCATAGCTCTAGAAGATCAGCATAAGACAGCTTTTGCCACAGAATGGGGCATATTTGCTTTTAGAGTAATGCCATTTGGGCTTACCAATGCACCCGCTACCTTCCAGAGGCTGATGTGTCACGTGTTTAAAGAATTCTTGAGGAAGAATTTGGAGGTCTATGTTGATGATCTCTGTGCTCATTCCAACATTAGACAGACACATATACCTGAACTCAGGCAAATCTTTGACAAGTGTAGAGAGTATCAAGTCTGTCTGAACCCAGAAAAGTGTGTTTTCATGGTCAGGCAAGGCAAGATTCTAGGACACATAGTGTCAAAGAATGGCATATCCACCGATGAAGAGAAATTAAGAGTCATAGGCGAGTTACCTAGGCCAAAGAATGTCAAGGAAGTACAAGCTTTCATGGGGCATTGTGGTTATTACCGACGGTTTATACACATGTATGCCATCATAGCAAAGCCTCTGTATGGACTTTTGACTAACTTCGAATGGACTAATGAGTGTGAGGACTCCTTCAATGAGCTCAAAAGAAGATTGTGTTCAACACCAATCTTGACCACACCAGATTGGAAGAAGCCGTTTCATGTTCACGTGGACGCATCCAATTATGCTATTGGATGTGTGCTTGCACAACCTACAGGTGAAGGTAATATGGATCTTCCAATTGCCTATGCCAGTAGACAATTGAATGGAGCTGAAGGAAACTATACAACCACTGAATGAGAGGGATTAGGCATGGTATATGCAGTTAAAAAGTTTAGACACTATTTGCTTGCAAATAAGTTTAAATTTTTTACCAAATCATCAGGCATTATTGTACTTGGTAAACAAGCCATGCAATACAGGTAGATTAGTAAGATGGTTTCTCCTACTAATGGAATACAACTTTGAAGTTGTGGTGAGGAAAGGGAAGACTCACTTGAGAGCAGACCATCTCTCTAGGCTCACATCGGGAGAAGCCCCACAAGGAGTATCAGATGACCTTCCTGATGCTTACTTGTTTAATCTGGAAGTTGTACCGTAGTGGGCTAAGCCATTAGTGCCAGTACTGACCTACGGGCCTAATCACCCAGTCATAAACACTCAAGGTAGAGAAGTAGTAAAAGCCCAACAGTACCATATCATAGCAAGAAGCATGTACAAACAGACAGATCAAGGGATATTGGCTTGTTGTGTGGAAGAGGACGAGTACGCAAAATGGTTGCAATTAGCACATGTAGGTGCATTAGAGCAACACCCTGTCGCCCCCCTCCACCCTGCCCCTCGGGTCACCCTTCCCTCCATAGTCCACCCCATCCCTCGCGCACCACGCCCTATTTTGCCTTCCATCCCTACCCATTTACAGGGTAGTCAGCCTTTCGCGGGTTCCCTTCCGTGCCTCTCCCTCTCTGGTTCCTCGTTACATAGCCCCAGACCTCTTCCCCAGGTCCCCATCTTCCCGTTGCAGCGCCGCCTCCCACATCCGTGCCGACGCTTTCCGATAGTTCTAGTGGCCGACCCGCACGTAGTTCCGATAGTCATTCCACCTCTCCTGTTCCCCGTCCACCCTCGTCCTCCATCGTTGACTATCGAGACCCATCTTCGACCCTATCCATCCGCCTGCATTTAGCCTTGCCTCCCATCCTGATCATCGATCTCCTTCCCGAGGGTTTCTTGCGTCAGGCCGGTCTGTGGCGACTGGCCTCCCTCCTCTTATCCAAGGCAGAAGGGTACGATATTCGCACAGCCTTGCTTGACTTCCCTCATTTTCCATCCGGTTCGCTGACCCCTGCGGTCATAGATGCTGGCATAGGTTCTAGCATTCATTCGTTTCATGCTCCGCAGTCCATTTACTCGGGGTTATCTCGGGAAGAGATCATTGCTTTCTGCATTTCATTTTATGGCGTTGATGCCATGCCCACCCACTACCAGCTCGCTGTGCTTCATTCATTCATTTTCTTCTTCTTATTCCGTAGTCCCTCCTCAGACCTTCCGTTGCACGATATTCATATAGCTGACCCCCTCTTCTGTTTTTTACATGGCCGCCCATTTCCCTACGGCACTCTCATGTTCGAGTCGTTCCTCGTGCGCTCTCACCGATTCCATACTGCCCTCCATCCGGGCACCCGTTCGTTCTCCGTTTATTCCGCCCCAGTGTTGGCTTGGCTATTTCATCTGCCTGGTACACAACTCATAGCATCCAGCCGCACTCTTGACCCCGCCCATCCTCCACCTATTGTCCATTCTTCCCATCCCCCTCCTCCGCCACCACTTGTCGTGCCCACCGCCCCTGGCCCTCTCCCGCAGGCTTCTGCTCCCATCGCCGCCTCCACTCCCTCTCCAGCTCGCCGCATCTGTACGCGTTTGATGGATTCCTTTCCTACCCCTACCCCTGCCTCGCCCATTCATTTCCACCCCTCGGCCGCTGCCTCCCAGCCCCCTCCCTCTCCAGCCATATCCCTTGCTGCTATCCTAAACCCTAAACCGGTACAGGAGCAGGATTGCTGCCTACACTGAGGAGGCAGCCATCATTCCCCCCGGCTCACCCGACTTACCTCTACCTTAGGACGATGTTCCTCCTGGAGAGAGGCCTCCTTCCCCGCTGTTGCCATAGTCATGCGTTCCGTATCTATCCACTAGGTTCTATGTATTCACAAATACTTACGTTTCTAGCGTTTCATTGGTTTTTCCATAGACTCATTTTGTTGTGAGGCTCGGTGTAGGATGCATCTACTTATCCCTTTTGGTTCCCTTGTCATTCCTTAGCTCATCACTTCCATCTGATCGACAGCTCCTTGCCAGTCCTTGGCACTTCATGTACTCACCATGGACAGTGTTTCCTTGTTCATTTCTGCTTTTATATGAGTTATGGTTCAGTGTTCATTGTGTGTTCATTTTGTAATCTCTGGTTGATTATTGGTTGTTTTATTACTCTGACTGTGTACTACAGGTTGGTTTCTCTCTGGTTGGGTTGGGTTTCTTTCATTGCCACCCTTGATTAATTCTTTTGTTCCCCCTCTCCCTCACCCCGCCCCCACACCCCATCCTTTCCCCCCCCTCCCCTCTTCCCCACACCGCCCCCCCTCCACCCCCTGTCCCCGCCCCACCTTGCTGAGTACTCTCTGGTGCTTTCTCCGATGCTCTTGATGGTCTTGGTTGCCGCTCAGCTGTCCTATTACAGTTTTGCTCCTCTTTTGTCATGATGTCCTATATGCTCTGGGTTTGGCTGTAGCTCTCCGGGACGGAGAGCACATTAGGTGGTGGGAAACTGTTGAGCCCATAAAAGTCATGTTGGTCAAAGTCAACTGGTCAAAGTCAACTAGTCAAAGTCAACAAAGGTCAAGGTCAAAGTCAACAGGTGCAAAGTCGATGGGTTGCAGGTTGTAGAGGTATTTTCTCTAATTTCCCTAAGGTTCAAAGTGTGTTTTAAAGTGTTTTGGAAGGTTCAGGTGAACCCCCTCTTATGTGCAAAAGTGAAGACTTAAAAGGAAACATGAAGGTATGTGAAGCGGCAAAGTGTACGCACAGGTGAAAGAATGGCCCCCCCATTAAAATTTTTGGTTTTAATCTAAAGTCACTACAGGACAAAACAGTGAGTCGTTGGCTGCCACTTGGGAGGACAATCTTGGGACATCAAAGTGAGGACCAAGATACCATCGCAGTTAGGAGCGTACGTGATCGACACACTCAAATCAAGGCAAAGGGCCATTCTTGGACCAATCTTAGAGTAAGCAAGAGAGCATAGACTAAGGGAGCAAGAGGAAGAAGTGCAAGAGTCACCAGTGCGACGACGCAGAGAAGTGGAAGTGAAGGAGTGCATAGGGAGTGCCTAAGGGATTGTGCAGAGAGTGCTAAGCTAGTCCCCCAAGTATCTCAAGGTCCCATTGCAGTGGGCGCGTGCCGACAGAAGGTATTCACTCCTCCCCCTTTGTGGAAGCTTGGTGCAAGGTGTGCACAAGGATAAGCTTGAAGTAGGTGGAGGACTGGTGCAGAGGAGGCCGGCGGCAAGAAGACTTTGGGATATTTGGTATTTTGTAATTGGGCACTCTGTGGGATTGTGCACAAAGGTATTGGCTTGTCTTGTACTTCAAACCTTTAAACCTTGTAATTGCTTACTGTAATCAAGCAGCAGAAGCTTCCAGGTGTATTTTCTCTTCTTGTTTCTTCCCCTTTTCTCCTACAAACCCTCAAACTCCTTCTTGTCTAAGAATCCACCAACAGATAGGAAGTGGATAATTATCTCGGATAGTGGCTGCATTGACCTTTTTCAAGTTAATGCATACTCGTAGCTTTCCATTCTTCTTGGGCACCACTACAATGGGGGATACCCACTCAGTGTGCTCAATTTCATAGATGAATCCAGCTTCTACCAGTCTATCTCCTCTTTGATCTTAGAAGCATAGTTATCATTATATGTGTATGGCTTTTGCTTAGAGGGTTTCGCATATGAGGTCATGTGAATCGTGTGCGAACATATGTCAGGGTCGACACCTTTCAGGTCCTTGTAGCTCCAAGCGAATACATCTCTGTATTCTCTTAGCAAGGCTATCAATTCGTTCTCTTCTTCTTCCGTCAGGTCATGCCCTATGTAAGTGCATCTCTCCTCTCCTTCTTCTAGGGCTACCACTATTTTCTTAGTGGTTTCTTTGTTATCATAGGCCTCTCCTGATTGTGCCTCTCTTTTAGGCATTTTTATCATGACTCTCCTGTCATCTATCTCATACTTTTTAAAGTTTTCAGGGACCTCAAACAAAGATTCTTCCTCTTCTGGTGTGACTTCTCTCTTCTTTCTTTTCTTTCCTTCATCCTTAGGGGTCACTTGTGTGGCTAACCTTACATCATTTGTTATCTCTCCGTGTCTCTGGGGTTGAAATTCTACTTCATAGAAGTATTCTTCATGTGATGCAAAAGGTGGGTCCATAATGATTGAGTCTAGATCGGAGTCACTTGCATCCTCAAATGCATCAGGGCTAGGTTCGCACTCTTCTAAAACTGCATCTCCCATGATTGGCTCTATGGAGAAAACTGATATGTCATAGCCATCCTCATCATAGTGTGGTGTCCATTGTTCTTCATTGATGGCTACATCCATGGTTGCTAGGATCTCTGCCCAGCTGTGGGGTTCAAATTCTTCATCAGGAAATACTACAGGTGCATAGGCTGGGTCTTAACTGCATCTATGGGTTTCTTTTGCACCTATCTCTCTGGCTTTTTCTCTCTTCTCCTCTTCTACTCCCACTTTACACATCCATAAGTGAGTGTCTTCATGCATCCATGAGGATCCTGATCCTATGGAGTGCACGGAATCTGTATCATCTTTGGCTCTATGAATAGGATTCCATTGGATAGGAGGGACATCTCTATGAGAGTAATCTTTGAGATTAACCTTGGTCGTGACACCTAGGTGTTGCAAATACAAGGAATTGGTTCCCCAATCCTGTACTACTTGCAACTGTCGCATAAATGGTCTTCCCAAAATCATCTCATATGCATGATTTTTGCTAAAGTCACAGATAGCAAACGTGTGCTCAAACTCTACACCACATGTAGTGAGAGTTATTCCTTCAAGTAGTCCTAAAGGCCTCTCTATGTGACCATCAGCCATTTGCAATTTCATCCTCGTGGGCCTGAGTGCTGGCTTGCCCCACCGCTTCCATAGGGAAGTGGTAGCAATAGCAACTCCTGCACCTGAGTCTAGAATTGCCTTAGTTGTGTACCCCTGATGGGTAATGGGAAGATAGGTGTTTCCTTCTTCACCTTCACTCATATCTCCTATCTTGTCTAGAGGAATTTCTGGCACTGTCCTATGAGAACCTACCTGGGAACGAGGTTTTGCTATCTCTGGTACTTGTTTGGCTACATGTTTCCATAACTCTGGCCTAACTTTGAGTAGCTCTTCTAAAGTAAGGTTGCACTGCACTTTAGTGTTTTTCACTACCTCCGTATTCCTAGGTATGACTGAGTCTTCGTTTCTTACCATGACTGTGAGTGCTCTTATACAAGTCGACTGGGCTTCCCATGGGCCTGTGAAATGGGGTAATTCCTGTAGGGAGTTAGACTCGAAGTCTAATCTCTCTCGACTTTGTGCACTCTCCTGCTCTCCATAAATAGAGGGAATATCTTGTGGGAATTGATCATGTGCGTCATCCACAAGTTCAATGGGAGGAGGGACTTCACTTTCTTTAGCCCATTTGTCTTCTTGAATCTCCCGTAGGAATTCTGGTGTGAACCTATTCATAGAAGAAGAGGTGTCTGGTTCAGTGGAATTGGGCACATAAGCTTCCTGGCCGGGAATGCTTAATCTTTTACTTGCCTCATCTCTTCCTTGGTTTTGTTCTTCCTTGGCAGATCTTGCAATTATGCTCTCTAACTTCTCTAATAGTCCATCCAAGTGCAATTGTGTCTTAGCTGAGCCAGAGTAGTTGAAGAGGCGACTGGCTTCAAACATAGTCTGAGCCAACGTGACCATTTTTGCGCAAAGCTTGGTTCTTTCTATCTCTAGGTCAGCTCTAGGGTAGCACTTGTCATGATGTGTCACGTTTGGCCCTTCTTGGATTCTGGCCTGATATGCCTTAAGCATCATGTCTATGTCTTCAGGAGTGGGGTCAGCTAACACTGATCCTACTCTAGGGGGTGGTGGGATGGTCTTAGGTAGGTGGACAGATGGTGGGTTAGATGGTGATGGAAGTGAGGGTGGTGGTGGTATGTGAGATTTTGTTTGAGAGGTGAGTTCAACAATTTTGGCTTTTGTTTCTCTTATGCTTTCTTCTAAGTCACTCATCTTTTTAGACCATTGTCTTTTCATTCTCTCTCGGCTATCCCTCCAGGCTCTCGACCGTTTCGTGGCTATGCTCTTGGTTTCACTAACCTCTGCACTCTTCTCTTGACCTATTCCAAGGTTCTGTTGCAAAGTCTGGGCTCTAGTGATCACTTGTACTGGTGCAGTGGAAGTGATACTTCCTGTTGAATCTACAACTAACCCAATAACATTGATAGGAGTAATTTTTGGCATATTATTGGGGTTCTTTGGACAATCTCGTAAGAGATGCTCCTTGCCACAATCTTGGCAAAAGCCTTGAATTGTCACTGACTGGGGTTGTGTAGGTGGAGGTAAGGGGCAATCACGAATGAGGTGATCTCCCTGACATCTATAGCATGGTCCTCTAGGGAATGGGGGTCTTACCTGCCTAGGTTGGGGTCTAGAGTTAGGGTTTGTGTACATTACATTTGTGTACTCTGGCTCCCAACTAGGTTCACTTGGTTCTTCACTATAGTAGGACTCACCATGTTCAGGAGATTGCATGTAGTAAGCCTGGGGACTATCAATATGTGTAGAATCAAAGCTATGGTCACTGGGATCACTTTCTGAGAGCAATGGTGTTACTGGCACTATAGCTCTATTCAAATTTTCCTCAGCTGCTGCATACTTTACAGGAATCACATTAGCGGGGGTTGGAGGTTGTTGAGCTAACAGAGGTTGTGGCCTTTGTTGATTTTGGTAGGGTTATTGATAGGATTGCTGCGGTCTACCATATTGTTGTGGAGGGTACTGGTTCTGGTATCTTCCCTGTTGTGTATAGGGCTGAGGGTAGGTTTGTCTAACCGCTTGCTTATTGTATGGACAGTCTTGTGCTGTGTGATTTGTGTATCTCCATTCTATGGTGCAATATTGGCTGCTAGGGTTCACTTGGGGTTGAGCCATGATGGGACTACGTTCGCCATATGGTCACCACCGCAAGTATAGCACCTCTTTACTGGGGCAAACCTGGGGATTTGTTTACTAGAGACACCTAGTTTTTGAGCTACTTTCTCAGCAAGTTCCTCAATTGATGTGGATTGTGAGGAAGAGAGGCTAGAAGCACTATCAAAATCTTTGTAGATTTCTAAAAGCTATAGTTCCTCCCCTAGATTATCCTCGATGTCAATGCACATGCGTACACACTCTTCTATGGTCCTAGGGTCCTTCAAGTACACATAGGATCGCAACTTTGTACTTAGCAATCCATCCAAGAATAAAGCCACTTGTTTGGCAGGTGTGGGTAACTCAGGAACAGGGCATCTCTCAAGATACTGCCTAAATCTTCTTCCTCTCACACTCTCTTGAGGGGTCTGCTTGAAGTTGTGTATCAATGAGGAAGTATTATGCCTTATGCCACTTTTAGAGAATTCGATGATGAAAGCCTCTAAAAGTTGGTCTATGCTCCTGAACTGTCTCTGATTCAATGGTTAAAACTACGTAAGGGCTGTGTTCCTAAGTGTTAGACCAAAGGCATTATATTGCGTGAACAGGTCCTCAACTTGTTCAGCTCTCAAGACTTGCCTAAACTCGGCCACATGATCATATGGGTCTCCTGTGCCATCGAAGTAATTCTTCATGGACTTAACTAACTGAGTCGGTCTCAAAATCTTGGTGTGTTCCCTAGGCCTTGGCAGAGGGAAATCATCAGCATTCCTTTGGTTCCTTGGGGCTCTAAGTCCCTCAAGTTCCACTCTATTTGTTTCCGTTCTCATTCTGTCTCTCCCCACTGGGTTGGCAAAGCTTACCTCCGGTCTTTCTCTATGTCTGTCTCTTTGAGTTCCATGAGCTTGGGATGTTCCAGCTCCTGGGTGACCAAAGGACACATTCGATCTTGGTTGGGGAAAAATAAATTCACCTTTCCAAGTGTAAGCATGCCTATCATTTTCTGTAACCACAAAGACCCTCTCTGAAGCATGATCCAAGTAGGTCACTCTGCCTAGACTATCAGGATCTTTGAACTCATATATCATGATTGTTCCTACCTCATTTGGCTTATTAGATCTATACCTCCAAAAGGCTTCATCCATCTCTCGGTTTAGGAGTAGATCTATGCTCTTATTGTCTTGGGGAATCCACTCTGGTGTGATAATCCTGGTGAGAACAGATTTGCCTCGGGGGGTTCTAGGTTCTACATCCATGTTTCCTTGTTCCAGGTCACCTAAATCCGCTTTTGAGATCACATTCCCAAATTCATCTATCCTATCTGGGTGACTGGTGACTACATATATTGTTCCTTCCTTGTCTAGGTATGCTCCGTTTTCAAACTCTAGTCCAATGGATTGGTCAGGGTTTCTGATCTCGACCACAGATCTTCCTAGGCCGTCCTCATAGATGCTAGCACCTAATCGGTTGGTCCTAAGGTATTCGAGTTGCGTCTTGTAAGGGCCTTCCACCCTATGTAAATATGGCACTCCGGAGCTTCCTGTAGGTCTCTCCATACCATGGGACATCTCAGACTCGCTAGTCTTAGAGCTAGGGTAATACGAATGATGGCTCAACTGCTGGGCCCAAGACCTAGCAGTATGATTGACACTAGCCTCTGAAGATCTAAGACTTTGTCTATCTCTCCCTAGGTGTCGTCGTGATCTAAGGTCATATGCCCAATTGAATGATCTCAAATTTTCCCAAGTACACTTTGCGTTGCTGAGTTCTTTTGTATTAGTCACTTGTTCTTTTTTGATTGCCCTTAGGGTGTCACTTCTTGTCCATTTAATCTTTGTCGCAAGGAACACTTAAATTTTATCGTACTTTGAGTGTGGTCGCTCAATTTAAGCTCTTTTCCCTTACGTTGTTTCGCAATTGTAATCTCCTAACACTTTCACTTGAGTGATTAGAGTTCTTGGACTTGGTCGTTCTTAACGTATCCCTAATAGATCAAAACCTCTATCCGTACTTAGCCTAAGCTAGGGATTGACAGAGGGTGTTGAGAATTTCCAACCTTGAGTTTCTTCCCTTCGTTGCCCTTGTGTGCCCAAGAAGCGTGTTCCCAAGCTTGCACTTACTTTTGCTTCGAGTACCCTTCGATGCTCTCAAAGAACCTAAAAAAGTCCACCATTAGCTCAAGAATTGAATTCAGTTGACAGATAGATCACTTTCATGCATGTAATTCACAGACCCAATTGCCTTTTGCCTCTATGGAAAACAATCCCAAGGGAAAATTAGTTTTCCTACCCTAGGATATGGTCACTTCAAATTACCCTATCTAATAATCCTGACATTAATTCTACCGTAACCAGTGGAAGTTTTGGTTGTACTCCCCATGAGCTTCCCAACAAAACAAAAATCACCGCAATCGGATTTCGTATGAGGAGGTTATGTCCGTTCAGGGTTTTGGGGCTAAAACAGGATTTAAAACAGGTTAACCGGTAGACGGGACTTCTCAAAATGCTCTGGGTATAGGCCTCACAATGCTCTACTAACCCTTAAAAGTTCCCCACAATTTGCCAAAAAATTAGACCACTAATTTTTTTGCCCTAAAAAATTGGCCAAATTTGCCCATCAATCGCGTTCGCAAGCTCTGTCGATCGCGATTGATAGGTCAATCGCGATCGATGTGTCGGGCGCGATTGATAGGTCCGTCGTGGCTGTCAGTCGCGATTGATGGGTCAGTCGCGATAGACACGTGGCCCAGATTTTCAGTCGCTCGTGGTCAAAGGGTCGTTGACTCTGTCGGTCGCGATTGATGGGTCGATCGTGATTGACAGGTCCGTCGCGAGGGTCTGTCGATCGTGGTCAAGCAATCGTTGACCGGGTCGGTCGCGATTGACAGGTCCGTCGTGGCTGTCAGTCACGATTGACAGGTCCGTCGTGGCTGTCAGTCACGATTGACTGGTCGATCGTGATTGATGGCTCGATCGCGATTGACACGTGTCACGTGTAGATTCAGGCGGTCGTGGTCAGTCGGTCATTGACTCTGTCGGTCGCGATTGATGGGTCGATCGCGATTGACAGGTCGGTCCGCAAGTGTCCGTCGTGGTTTGTCGATCGCGATTGACAGGTCGATCACGATTGACAGAAAACTGAGGAATTTCAAAATTTTAAACACATATTCATGAAGCTCTAGGCCTATACATCACAGTTATACACTTTGTTTTGCAAAATAACCAACTTTTTTGTCGGTCGCGATTGACAGAGGTCAACGCCTCGGGACCTGCACAGTCAAATTTTTTACCTACTGGAGCTAGTGCAGCTGCTGGGGATGCTGATTCCTGTAGAAAATCTCAAAAAACACAGAAAATCACAAGCACACAAATGCTCTCTCGCTCTCTCTCACAAGTGAAATGAGAGGAATGGGGTGGATAGGGTGATATGACCAAAAACTGAAATTTTTTGCGATGATGGAGATGGAAGTGGGAGATGGTGATGATGATGGCGGTGATGAAGAAAACAAAAGAAAATAGGAAAAAGGTGAAGAAAATACCTATAACTCCAACGCGTCAACTCTACGTCTTACCATCACACACTCGTCCTCAAAGTTCGATCCCCGGCAACGGCGCCAAAATTTGGTGTAGCTCAGTGATGAGTAGCACCTCCTTTAATGTCAATCCGGGAAGACGTGAGGATGGTATGATGACCTCGAGCAAGTGAAGGCACAAGTGCGTGAGTGCGAAGCACACTAACATGCACACACATACACACACACGTGCACACAAGGCAAGACAAAGAGTGAGAAGCAATGGAGTTCTTTAGATTACTTTCAAAAAGCTCATACAAGTTCAAATCAATTACAAGCTAACCTCAAAAATGAGCTCTCTAGCTCTATTTATAGTTTTTGACTAGGTTTTGGCCTTGTCCAGACCTAGTGTCCGGCCTAGTTAAAAATTAGGTTCTCTGCCCTATTTGGAGGTTCAAAGGGAGTCTAAAAAATGTGAAAACTGATAGGTAGGTACTTCTAAAGCTCCTCAAGCTGAAGGACTCCTTGGCTTGCACAAAATGGAGCTACAAAAATATGAAATGGTATTTACAATGGTTTTTAGTGATGAAAATCACTATTTTTGTAGGGATTTCTTCTAACATTTTGACATACATTTCCTGGAGCTCCCTACTTGCTCCTTCTTCTTGTGTGCCCAACTCTTTGATGCCTGAAAAAATTAAATGGCCTACTTGCCAGATCTTCTTTGACTACTGTGTCTACTTGTGCTTTCTCTGTGCTCCAACTCCCTTCGTAGGCTTCCTTGTCTTGTGAATCCTTCAGTTCCTTGACTACTGCCAACACCCTTGCATGGGAGAGGTGGAACTTCCCCTCTACATTCAAGAGGTCCTCATGCCAGCAAAAGTGCTAGTATGTGAGGACGAGGATCTTACTGAACCTCTTGTTTTGGGCCAAGACTGTATCTATGATCACGCAGTCAACCTCAACCTAAGAAGTGGACTTCTTCAGGCTTGGGCAGGCCAAAGCCGCCTTACGATTGAATGAGAAAATCAAGCACTCAAACCATTAGAAAAGACACCAACTCTTGGTCCCTCCAGGAGCCCACATGAAGATAACAATGTTGTTCTTGTCCAAAGTTCTATGGTGCAGAGGATTGTCACTCTCAATGAAGGTATAGAAGTCAATGATGAGTTCCCATCTATTCCAAAGAAGATTCTAAAGGGGCAGGCTCAGCAACACACGACACTGAGGAGACCAATGATCAAGAAGCATGAGCACCAACATGGACTTTATGAAATGCCTCGTGGCATGCAGTAGATCTGGATATGCAAAGGGGAAAAAAACTCGGCTCCAGAGGCAGGTTCTCAAAAAAGCATCAGGCGAGCCATCAAATACCAAAATGAAGGATTTCCCTAGGCAACACCCTAGCTATACCATTTCTATTTGGGTCCCTAAGCGGTCAATGAAGGCTATCCCTAATGCTAGACGGATGTGGGTGCCCAAGGCCTGCTTACAAGCCCAAATAACTTCACCTCCAGTCACTAGCTTAAATCAACACTCACAAGTACTCTCGGCAATCAGCTTAGGGAAGATACCTACACCTCACACTGTTACACCTTCGGTCAAACCTAGACATGTCTAGAAATGGGTGCCCAAAAGGTCCCACATCCAGCACAATCTAGTCCATAGACCTTTACCTGTCATCAACTTTAAGAGCCACGAATCCTCAAACAAAGTTTGGAGACTTAAACCCTGTATCAAACCCCCTGACCCAATTTTGTGAATCCATCCACTCTGATGTAGGTGCATTCTGAGTACAATGCATATCCCAAGTATGCATCTAGGATGACACTAACCACTAACCACCACTCACATCTATCACAAACACTTCACCTCTGACCACTAACCATCTGGGTTGTCATCTTAGTATTGTGGAGGGAACACCATTACATCTTGTTTCCTATGCAACACTAATGTGCCTCTCTTATTCTAGCAGATAAGCATCAACTGCTGCAAGGAGTCTCATGGCAGTAGCAGCACGAACAAGCTCCTAGGTGGGCACTAGTACTCAAAGCAATTGGGATACCATGCCTGTGGAGGCTCCACTGACAGCGAGGCCTGAAGAGTTTCTGAACATGCGAAGAATTCCCATCTCGGATCCACCGAGTGGCCTAACAGAAAGAGTGAAAGGACATTCTCATTGGTTCAATGAGATGCCAGGAAATTTGGGAGATGCTGATCATATTTGGGAACCCAAGTTGGAATTCGGAGGAGTTTGGTGGACCTTTCAGTTCTTCTCACGAGAATTTGAAGCATTACAAAATGTAGCTCCTCTTCAAGATATTTGGCAGAAAGCGGGATTGCAGGATTATTTTAGTGCATCTCTGCCTAAACCTGATTTCCTTAGGTGCTATTACTTGATTGCAGCTCTGAAGGCGATAGGAGATAAAGATCACCCACTTGATCGGTTGTTGAATCGTTGAACCTTTTGGCAGAGACATATGAGATTATAGAAGCTATGCAGATCATGTTACATCGCAACCCTCCTCAATACGATCAACGAAGGATCGATTCACGACCACGAAGGGGGAAGATGATTCAAATGGAAGTCTCTACCGCCCTCCCTACCACAGCTCAAGAAGACGTTCACATGGCCAGCCCCACTAACACTGATGCACATGATGATGGCACTCAGGTATCATTTCCACCATCACCTCCCATCCAGCCCACTGAACCCCTCACTACTAGCCTATATCGCACACCGTCATTTTGTCATCCTTACCTATCCCTACCTCTATCATTGCGGGTCCATCTTCCCAACCTCATATAGGTCATCCTGACACCCATCAAACCATCATAGGTCACCCTTCTTTTCAACCAGCTCTTGGACAACCACATTTCCCTACCCACACACTAACACACCCATTTCCCTTCACCACCACATTGCCGACTTACCAACCCCTACCCACTGTGCCCCTCTTAACCTCCTCAGAACCAACACAAACCACCCTGCCTCCATTCTTGGCAAACCTTGTAAATATAGTTCAACAAATTGAAAATCATAATAGAAAGTCACATTCCCACCCCACCTCCCCCACATTCACGGCCACCACTAACACACCACCCACCATTCCTATATTCACAATTCACACTTCACACACAATCACGTCCGATCCCATGGACATTTCACCCTCCACAGGACCACTCACCACCACTTTTGTCTCAACATCACCACTTGTAACTCCATGCACATCACCACATACACCCACTGTCATCACAACATCCACTTTTCCCTTCCCCTCTTCCCAACCCCTTGCATCTCTCACCCTCACCTCTGCATCCACATCATTTATTCATGCATTGGACACTATGTTCGAAGCTGCAACCCAACTTAAACAGGAATACAGATTATTAGAAGAAAACAATAAAGAGCTTGGTACTCTGTCGTCCCACCTCCAGGCACGTGTCAAGGCCTTGGAGCTGAGTAATATTGCATCACAACAAGAGGTTACCACTCTCCAACAATCTCATGTAGAGCTTGAAGCCAAGTATACAGAGACGGGTAAGGCAATGGAAGAACAACTCAGAGATCAGCTAGCCCACAACGCGAGACTACAAAGAAACATGGCTTTACTTCGCCGCCACTGAGAAGCTGCTCAAGAAGAAAAATAGAAGATTACAGCAATAGAATCAAGAGAATTTAGAAGCAGCTATCGAAAACATCCCAGGGGCACCTATAGATCTTTCCAAATTCCAAGCTATCCCCTCAGAACACATTCAGCAGGTATCGGAAGGTTATGCGACCCTTTTGGAAGCACACAATCAACTGGTAGACCAGGTAAAAGAACTCCAAAGCTTCCAAGTGCCCCCACCACACCCAGCAGAACTTAAAGAGATGATCAATGCTGTTACTTCACCAGAGCCCGAATCTTCAACGGCCAATGAGGTACTTGAGCTACGCTAACAAGTGGCAAAATTAAAGATTAAATTCTTACAATATGAACGACCCCCCTCTCCACCCGATCAACCATAAGAAGAAGAAGCAATGACCATTCCGGTGCAAGAGACCTTTGAAGATAATTATGAGCCTCAACCCCTTCCCGGAGGTAGGATCACTAATGAGGGACAGGACACTTATGAAGAACCCCCTACTACCTAGATTAAACAAAAAGAAGAAATGGGGCCCACACACGGAGAGCGTATCTCCACCCAGATGATGGCCATGAAAACTATCGAGGATACAATACTTCAGTCGGAATATTTCAAGCACTTGGCTCCGCGATGACTGATAACCAGTTCAGAGTTGGAATACAAGCCCTACTTTGTACTGTTGGCAGACTACAATGCCGAGATCAAACGCAAAACCAACAAGTACCCTACTTTTGTGATGGGGGAAGTATCTCAACCCCTAAGCAACGACAAAGCGTGAATGACCTCCACAGGTATCCTTCTTTGACCTCTACACACCAAAAGTGCTCTTACTCAGAGCTTCTGCAGAGAACTCAAGTGAGCTTTTGTAGACCTATAGTAGACACCAAGATCTTTCCAACAAATCAATTTTCACTTCAAATGGATGCTTACACAAAGAGAAACAATGTCTACAACATGAGCTAGTTGAATGCTCACAACTGCTAGTCAAGCAGAGACCTCACTTAACTCCAGCAAGCTTTTCTCAAAGATTATATAGAGAATGAACCTCAAACTTAGAACAACTTTAGAACACTTTAATAGCTACCCAATGACACCAAAATCATAGCAAATGGATAAATAGAGAAGGAGAACCAGCCCTTACAACAAAGAGCAAAATATTTCCAATAGAGCCTACACACCAAGAGAGGTATCAATCACACAACTTCACTAAAATGAATGTTGCTCCCAGATTACTCAGAGAATGCTCCAAAGAAATTGTGAGCATAAAATAGACTCTAATAGCTATCCAATGAGACACGAATTACATCAAATGGATACAATATGAGGGAGAACCAATGCTAACAACTCAAGGGTAGAGAGTTGCAACACTGCCTGCGCACACACATAGATATGCCTACTAAAAGAAAACAAACAAGCAAGCAAGGGGCTAGCTTAAGCAAGGGGCTTGCTTATCACAACTCCAGCACTTAGTGTTCACTTTACATGAGCTAAAACTCCAAGAAGATGGCCCAAAAGAAGTCGGGATACATGCTCCTTTTATAGTGAGAAGTGTGCCGCTAAAATCTAGGAACTACCTTTCCAAATCAGCCTCCTAACTTGGAGGATTTAGTTGAGATGAATTGGGGAGTGGTTGAGTGACTTTTCTTGATGGAATCTCGTGGCTTTTGGCTTCCTTTGATTGCTCCACATGTCCATAAAAGATTCCCCACGAAGTTGTAGCTTGAAGCTTGACTTTTAACACTCCCCCTCAAGCTTCAATTCTTCATCCTCATCCAAGCTCCTTCATGTTGATGCATTGCTTGAATTTTGAAATCTTCATTCCATCCAAAGCCTTTGTAAACATGTCGGCAACTTGGTCCTTGATACCAATATGATGTACGGAAACTTCCTTGGATATCACCTTTTCCCTTATGAAGCGATAGTGCACTTCAATATGCTTGGTTCTAGCATGATAGATAGGATTCGATGCTAGATGAATGCTACTCATATTGTCACAAAAAATTGGATATGTGTCAACCTGCAAATTAAGCTCCATAAATAACTTCTTAATCCACATTAGCTCACATGTGACTTGAGCCAAAGCTCTATACTCAGCCTCGGTGGAAGATAATGCCACAGTGGGTTGCTTCTTTGAAATCCATGAGATGATCTTGCTACCTAGCATGACTAGGTAACCACTTGTACTTCTTCTATCCTCCTTGGAACCTGCCCAATCCGCATTAGAATAAGCTTTCACCTGCATATCATCATCAAATGAATAGAACAATCCTTCATTTATAGTGGCCTTGAGATATCGTAACATTCTTCTTGCAGCTTGCAAGTGTGTAGTCCTTGGACTATGCATAAATTGTGATAACACTCCAACTCCATATGCTATGTCAGGCCTAGTTATTGTGGCATAATTGAAAGAGCCTACAATAGAGCGATAAAAAGTTACATCCTCTAATGGCTCTCCATCAATGGAGCTTAGCTTTACATTAACTTCCATGGGATTTGAAATAGGCTTGCAATGTAGCATCCCAAACCTCTCAAGTAGGTCTAGAATATACTTCCTTTGTATGAGCATAATACCTTCTTCTTTGTATACAACTTCAATGCCAAGAAAATACCTAAGATCTCCAAGATCAGATATCCTAAACTCCTTTCCAAGCTTTGCCTTGATCTCAACAATGCCCTTTGTATCATTACCTGTAATGATAAGATCATCTACATACACACACATGTAGACTACAAGTTCTCCTCTTTGTTTGATGAAGAGAGATGGATCCGCCTTGCATTGATTGTAACCACATTTGATCAAATAGTCCACCAATCTTTGGTTCCAAGCCCTTGGAGCTTGCTTTAGGCCATAAAGTGCCTTCTTCAACCTAGAAACATGATGTGGAAACTCTTTATGAACAAAACCTAGTGGTTGCTCCATGTATACCTCTTCTTCCAAGTCTCCATTGAGAAAGGCATTCTTGATATCCAATTGGAAAAGCTTCCATCCTTTGCTATCAGCCATTGCAATGACTGTCCTAATGGTGCTCATCTTTGCCACGGGGCTGAATGTCTCTTCAAAGTCCACTCCATAGGTTTGTGCAAAACCCTTGGCCACCAATCTTGCTTTGAACCTAGAAATAGATCCATCTGAATTCCTCTTTACTTTATACACCCACTTATTACCTATTACCTTCATGTTCTCCTTCTTGGGCACTAGAGTCCATGTTTGATTTTCCTCAAGTGCGTCGATCTCTTCTTGCATTGCATCTTTCCATTTGGTGTACCTGCTTGCATCTTCAAAGCAATTGGGCTCATGATCTTCTACTACTTTGTTCATATATGCATAATGCGTTGCCATGTATGAATCATAAGTAAATATTTGAGTTGGATACTTAACTCTAGAAGACTTCCTTTCTTCACCTTTTGGAGGAATAAACCTCCTTTGCTTTGGGAACTTGATCTCTTTCTTTGACGTGGCTTCTTTCTCCATCATGTGTCCTTCATCATCTTCAACTTCATTACCTTCTTCATCCAACTCCACCAATGTTGCTTTGCCTTTGTTGATTGATTGTGCTTCATAGCTTGATGAAGATCTCCCCCTCCATGGTGAGTTCATGCTTGAACTATCTTCATTGATGGAACACCTTGGGCCGCTTAGCTCTAGGTCGATTTGTTCTTCATCATGTCCATGCTTTTCTTCTTCATAGTCCTGCATACAATCATACTTCTTATACCAAGGGAGTAGCTCATCAAATGCTACATCCCTTGATATCCTCAAGTCCTTTGTGTTTGGGTTGAAGCAGCTGTAACCTTTATGATCATTTGAATGTCCTAGAAACACACACTTTTCTGCCTTTGGTTGTAGCTTGTGCCTCAATGTCCTAGAAACACACACACACACATGCACATAACAAGTACATCCAAATATCTTCAAGTGGGAAAGATCAGGTTTCTTACCATAATAGGCTTGATATGGTGTCAAGCCATGGATCCCTAAGGTAGGAGCCCTATTCATTAGATACACGGCGGTATTTTCTGCATCACTCCAAAACATGTTAGGTACATTCATCTCATTAAGCATTGCTCTAGCGATCTCGGCAATGTATTTATTCTTTCTCTCTGCTACTCCATTTTGTTGGGGTGTGTACCTGCATGTTACTTGCCTCTTGATGCCTTGATCCATTAAAAAATCAGAAAACTCATTGGAGAAATATTCTCCCCCTCCATCGGACCTTAGCTTCTTGATATATGTACCTGTTTACTTTTCTACCATTGCCTTGAATGCTTTGAAACATGTAAACACATCTGATTTGGTTTTGATGAAATAAACCCAAACCATCCTTGTGCAATCATCTATAAAAGTGACAAAGTACTTGTTACCTCCAATGGATTGCTCTTTGGTTGGCCCCCACACATCTGTATGTATCAACTCCAATGGATGTTGGCTTATGTAGCCACTCTTCTTGAATGGAAGTCTCGCTTGCTTCCCGAGTTGACAAGATTCACATAAATGCTTCATACCTTGTCCTTGGAAGTTGGGAGGACCTTCAACCAGCCTCTTGAAATGCATTTCCTTCATTCTTTGTATGTTGATGTGACCTATCCTCTTGTGCCACAAGTCCAACTCCGAAATCCTCTTGTTTCCATAT
The DNA here is from genome assembly GCA_020310875.1 of Ceratopteris richardii. Taxonomy (NCBI): domain Eukaryota; kingdom Viridiplantae; phylum Streptophyta; class Polypodiopsida; order Polypodiales; family Pteridaceae; genus Ceratopteris; species Ceratopteris richardii. The sequence goes on from CM035410.1 coordinate 181,821,619, forward strand.
GTGAAGTAGACATGTTGAGTGGAATGAGAATTTACCTCCAAAGTGAAGAGTCTCCCTTGCTTCTTTCCTCTTGCTATGACCTTGTAACCTTGCTTAGGGTTCTCCACAAAGCATCCACCTTTGTTGAACCTTACTTGATAGCCTCTTTCAACCATTTGCCCAACGGACACCAAGTTCTTTGTGATAGTAGGTACATGCAAGACATCCTTGAGACATCTTCCTTCCTCCTTGTCATCCAAAGCTACATCTCCAACATGGGAGATCTCATGGGCTGTATCATCATCTATTTCTACATGTCCTTTACCTTTGGGAACATGTAGATTAGTAAACCAAGAAGCATTGCAACTCATATGGTTGCTACATCCACTATCAATATACCAAGTGTTATCTACTTTGCTTGAATTCCCATTCATGTGCATCATCAAGAGATTGTCATTTTTTGAACTTGTAGAAGCCTAACTACCTTGGCCTTTGTATGAAGAACCTTGATTATAGCTCCTTTGGTTTCCTCCTTGGTAGCAATCTCTAGCATAGTGGCCAAACTTGCCACATATGTAACATCCTTTGCCATCTTGATTCCTGTTTTGTTGATGTCGTCCTCCTCTTCCTCTTATTCTTCCTCTCCCTCTTTGTGAAGAGGTGCCTTGGTCATGTCCTTGATTGCTTGAGTGGCCTTGCCTTCCTCCAAACCTTCCTTTGCCCCTTCCTTGTCCTCGTCTTCCTTTGCCCTTTGATTACCTGCATAGAAAACTTATGCATCCTTGCTTTTAGTTGAGCTTCCACCTATGTTCATTTCTTCGGTGACCATGAGAGCAACCAATTGCTCAAAATCGGGAAGATTATACCTTACATAAACTGAAGTGGTAAAAGGTTTCCACTTCTCATCATCTCTCAAACCATTGAGAGTATAAGCCACAAGATCGTCATCGTCTACGTGGCGTCCAATGGATCCCAATGCATCTGATAACTCCTTGACCTTAAGTATGTAGTCATTTATGCTACTCCCTGAGCTCTTCCTAAGGTTGTTGAGCTCATTCTTGAGTTGGATCTTCCTTGCTTTGGTGCTTGTTGAATAAAGCCTTTCAAGTGTCTCCCATACCTTCATGCTTGAATCCAAGTCTTGGATATGGCCGATCATGCTATCGTTAATGTGTTGGGAAAGAATGAAGATAACCCTCTTGTCTCTTTCATTCCATTCCCTAAAGGCCCTTCTCTAGTCATTGGTTGGATTCTCATCCAACCTAGGTCTTGGTTCACTTCCACTAATCAACCCCCAAAGGCCCTTGCCCATAAGATAGTTGGAGACCCTAAATCTCCATGGTTGATAGTTCCCTTTGTCTAGCTTTTCAATTTGAGTGTTGAAGTCTCCCATATCTAGTCTTTGATACTTGACCTAGCCCTTGGCTAATGCTCCAATGTGTGTAAAATGAAAATGAGGCTCTGAGGTTACCTCAATCCAAAGCTTTCCTTAGATGGACACCTTGTGCTCTTAAAACTTTGAGTAGAATAGCTCCCCCTTGATGTGAGCTACCTCCAAGAAGCTTTTGTTGATGCAAATCTTCAACCACAAACTCCAAGATGTCTTCTTTCTTGTATGTGATATCTCCAAGATGCCCAAATGCTATGGTACCACTGATGGGGGAAGTATCTCAACCCCTAAGCAACGCCGAAGCGTGAATGACCTCCACAGGTATCCTTCTTTGACCTCTGCACACCAAAAGTGCTCTTACTCAGAGCTTATGCAAATAACTCCTGTGAGCTTACACAAATGGATGCTTACACAAAGCGAAATAATGTATACAACATGAGCTAGTTGAATGCTCACAACTGCTAGTCAAGCAGAGACCTCACTTCACTCCAGCAAGCTTTTCTCAGAGATTATACAGAAAATGAATCTCAAACTCGGATCAACTTTAAAACACTTTAATAGCTACCCAATGACACCAAATTCATAGCAAATGGATAAATAGAGAAGGAGAACCAGCCCTTACAACAGAGAGCAAAATATTTCCAACAGAGCCTACACACCAAGAGAGGTATCAATCACACAACTTCACTAAAATGAATGTTGCTCCTAGATTACTCAGAGAATGCTCCAAAGAAATTGTGAGCATAAAATAGACTCTAATAGCTATCCAATGAGACAAGAATTACATCAAATGGATACAATATGAGGAAGAACCAATGCTAACAACTCAAGGGTAGAGAGTTGCAACACTGCCTGCACACACACATAGATATGCCTACTAAAAGAAAACAAACAAGCAAGCAAGGGGCTTGCTTATCACAACTCCAGCACTTAGTGCTCACTTTACATGAGCTAAAACTCCAAGAAGATGGCCCAAAAGAAGTCGGGATACATGCTCCTTTTATAGTGAGAAGTGTGCCCCTAAAATCTAGGAACTACCTTTCCAAATCAGCCTCCTAACTTGGAGGATTTAGTTGAGATGAATTGGGGAGTGGTTGAGTGACTTTTCTTGATGGAATCTCGTGGCTTTTGGCTTCCTTTGATTGCTCCACATACCATAAAAGATTCCCCACGAATTTGTAGCTTGAAGCTTAACTTTTAACATTTTGCAACACAGTTCGAACGAGAGGATATTCCAGAGGAAGCCAGAAAAGGGGCCATATTCCAACCCATCTAGAGGCAAAAATTACTTGAGACCTATTGGGAAATGCTACGAACATGGGATCACGCTCCCATGCATTTGAAATATAACCCTTGCTTTGGGCCAGTGCAAAGAAGAAGATCATGGAAAGCATTTGCCATCAAGGTTCAGAACAATGCAAATTGTAAACAATGGCTAAATTACCCCTCTATTGCACCCCCAACAGGCACACCAACAGTAGCATACATGATGGCTACTATCAGACATTGGATGCCACGCCTTCACCCCATGCCAGATGTCGCCATGCAGATGATGCTCAAAATCCTGGATATGATGCAAGTGGTGTTAAAGACTTTCCAAAATGTACGTAGCATCCAGCCTCCAATTTTGAGCTTCATAAATGGAAATTACGATTTACTTTATGATATGAGCACGACCCCGAGCATTCGAGTTGCTTATGCATGGCATGCATGGATTAGATATCTCCCTGCTTGCTACAAGCAAACTTTTGATGATATGTTCACCATGGGGTTCTGGGAATCACACTCAGAAGTGTTCGCGCCATGACCAACTCATCTGCTACAATTATTCGCGTGCGAACAAACAATGCATTCAGAGCTTTACACCACGCCACAACCTGACATGCCTCGCACAGTCAATTGGGATACCCTTCAAAGAAACCTAGTCAGGGGACTACGGATCAAAGAACAAGAACTGGTAGCCGACATCCTCCAACACTACATTCATCAAACCACGGAGCAAAGGTCTGTCAGAGACGATAGACGCTAGGGGGGGGGAGAGTGTTGGCATCATATGGGAGGAAGCAAGTACGGGCATGCATGCAGATTTAGCACTAAGGCAACCCATTAAATTTTTCCAAACCTTACATCATTTTAAAAGTGATTCTCATCACTAAAAACCCCTTGTAAATATCGTTTCACCTTTTTGTAGCTCCATTTTGTAGAAGCCGAGGAGTCCTCGAGCTTGAGGAGCCTTAGAAGTAAGTGCCTACCGATTTTCATATTTTTTAGACCTCGTTTGAGCCCTCAAATAAGCCCTGGAACCTAATTTTTAACTAGGCCGGACACTAGGTCTGGAGAGGGCCAAAGCTAGTCAAAAACTATAAATAGAGCTAGAGAGCTCATTTTTGAGGAGTTTTTTTGTAGTTTTGAGCTTGTATGAGAACTTGGTTGTAATAGAAGTGATTCCATTGTCTTACTCTCTTTGTTCTTGCTGTGTGTGTGCATGTGTGTGTATGTGTGTGCATGTTTGTGTGCTTCTCACTCACACACTTGTGCCTTCACTTGCTCGAGGTCTTCATACCATCCTCATGTCTTCTCGGATTGACATTAAAGGAGGTGCTACTCGTCACTGAGCTACAATGAGATAGTAGATTTACCTTTATCTTCTACTAAGTGTGGTCGTTCATCGAACACCATATCTCAGCTGACAAAAATCTTCCTTGCCTCAGGATCCCACAACCTGATTGCTTTAGACTCTTCACTATATCCTAGGAAGACACACTTTTTTCTTTTTGAATCCAAATTTGATCTTGCTGAATCAAGAATATGTGCATAACAGAAACAACCAAAAATTTTTAAATGCAAAATTGAAGGCTTTTTACCAGAATATGCTTCTTGAGGAGTCATTCACTTCAGTGCTTTTGTGTAGCTTCAATTAAGGATGTAGCATGGTTCTCCCAAATTAGATGCCATTTATTCAAATTCTTTTAGCCACAAGTAGCTTACCTTTCAACTTAAAGAATGAGTGCTTACTTGCTCAAAAAGGTACACTGTGGAGGGAGATTGGATCAAAACATTGACCACTGGGATTGCACCTATTTCTGTCTTCACTTCTTCACATTTACACATGTAAATGTTCCTACTCACAATTCTCTCAGCGTGATTACAATTAAACTCTCAAAACTCATACAAAGATGCATTAAATATAAACTTAGACATCAACAAAAGGATTTATGAAATAATCAAGCATGTTGGAATTTGGGGCTCCAGGATCGTTCCAAACTAAAACCTTTTGAGCATACACACTTAATTCATTAAGATGATAAGTGAGAGATAGAAAGAAAGATATCTTGAGACAAGGATAGGGAATGTAAGTTGGATGCTTACTCACAAAAGAATAGATGTCCAAATTACAACATGGGAGTACTACTCAACCATATAAAGTGGTGCACTTACTAATGGAAGAATATCCAAGAAGATGATGATACAAAATTTAGATTATGTTGAAATAATCTAAGTGTGTGAAGTGAATGAGCAACAAAGCTAACCTTATGCTCACAAAATAGTGTAACAAAATTGTAAATCAACCAACGCTAATTTTGAGATTAGGGTAGAGAAACCTTAAAAACAAAATATACGGTTAACTCACAAAAGATAGTTACCACCACCTTGTAGAAGACTTCTTGCTCCAAGAGAGTAGCCTCTCCTTCACCAAAACTTCACCTCCTCAAGAGTGTGTGAACACTCTCTCTTCAAGAAGACCTTAAAACTCTAGCTTGAAATCTTTGACTGAGTGATTGATCAATGAGCCAAGGAACTCTTTATATAGTTTGTGTATCCATTGAAAAGCATAACTAAAAGCTCCTTCGTAAAAACAAAAAACTATGCGATCGCTATATCATCCGTCCATAAAAAAGCTACACGATTTGACGTCGTCCGTGAGTTTTTTCAAAAGATGCTTTTCAAAAAACTCTTCTTTGCTACACTGTCGATGGGATTCAAACCTGGGCCGCGTGGATGAGACTACGTTTTTCTAACCACAACACCCACGCCTTTTTCTTGTAGAAGGTATATAAAGAATATAAAGTAGTTTTGTAAACGCACCCACTTGGGTTCCTTTGAGATGATAAAAATTCCATACTCTATAGTTTGTTGGACCATTGTTGGACATTGCTTCCAACAATCCCTCCTTCAATGTCACAATGGTACAAGCTTGAGTAACCTGCAAATCTTCTCATGACTATTTCTAGTCAATGCTTTGTAAATATATCTGCAACATTCTTACTAGAAGGAACATAAACCAGCTCAATGTGCTTCTTAGCTATCTGCTTCTTTGCTATAGCTATAGCACTCTGGCTATCTGAAAATATCTGAATGGGTTCATATACTCTTACATCAAGATAACTGAAAATCCTTTGCAAACAATTGACTCTAGAGTAGCTATAAATGCTGCATGATATTCAGCTTCACACGATGAAGTGGCAATAGTGGGTTGTCTCTTCGAAAGCCATGAGATAAGACCATCTCCAAGATAAAAACAATATCCACTAGTACTTGTTCTTGTGTCTCTATCACCTGCCCAATCAGAATCTGAAAATCCTTTTAGTAACAAATGTGTAGATTTTGAAAATACCATAGCAAAATTTGAAGTTCCTTTCAAATATCGAAAGATTCACTTTACTCATTTCCAATGTAACACTGTCGGATTCTGCATGAACCTTGATACTTGAGAAATTGCAAATTGTATATCAAGGCGTGTATTACACAGATATATCAAGCAACCAACTGCTTGACTATATAAAGTAGCATCAAATGACTCTGCATCTGCTACCATCTGTGAAGATGCGTTCTGATCCATAGGTGTTTGTATAGGTTTAGAATCAATCATGTAAAACCTTTCCAAAAGTTTCTCAATGTACTTCTGCTATGTCAGATAGATACACTCATCCCAAAACAGAAACTGAATCCCAAGATAATAATGCAAAATGCCTAAATCATCACATCAAATGTTTGCTTTAATTTTTCTTTGAACATTTGTGAATCTGCATCTCTAGGACCTGTGATTATAATATCACCCACATAAATGATTGCTATAATCATCATACCTATTTCAGCTTTAACATAAAGAGTTGGAGCTGCATCTAAGTTATGGAAATGAATGGATAAAAGATATGTATGTATCTTTTTATACCATGCTCTAGGTGCCAGTTTTAAACCATACAAAGCTTTTATAAGCTTACATACTAAGTGTTCTTTACCTGTCTCTTCAAAACCTTCTGGCTATAGAATATACACATCCTCATGTAAATCACCATTTAGAAAAGCAGTCTTAATGTCAAGTTGATATATATGCCAACCAAAATCTGCTGCTAGAGCAAGTATTGACCTAATAAAAGTCATCCTAGACATCGGAGCGAATGTCTCATCATAATCAATACCTTTTTGTTGTGCATATCCTTTGACAACCAATCTTGCTTTTTACCTGTCAATAGTACCATCTGCTTTCCTTTTAATTTTGAAGATCCATTTTACACCTATAGCCTTTTTTCCTTCTAGTCACTCACATAGCTGCCAAGTTTGATTCTTATGAATAGAATCAATCTCTTCTTGCATAGCTTTTCTCCAAATAGGAATGTTAAGTGCATCTTTAACACATGCAGGTTCATCTTCAACTGTCGTAAAAGCCAAAATATCATGAATCTCAAAGTCTTGAGCAAAACTTACATGATCTCTTTGTTGTTGTTGTCTAGTGTGACTTCTTGTTCTTATATGATCTTGTTGTTGTTGTCTAGTCTGACTCCTTGTTCTTCCAGTAAAAGTCTTTATAACATTGTCTTTCCAAGTCTGATATAGCCAAGTAGGTGTATCTTTAAATAGTGGTGAAACTCTTTCTGACCCTTTAGCTTCGAGAGGTTCTGGAACTTGTCTTGCTGAGGTGCTAGGACTTTCTGGAACTTTAACTTCTTCTATTTCTAGAACCAAAGTCTCTTGTGGAACTCACTCTGTAGAAGGTTGTGAAATTCCTCTTTCTTCAACTTTTTCTTGAATCCTAGGAATTTTAACTCCCCCCTGATATGGCTGAACATGTACATCTAGAATCTTTCTAAAAAATCAATAGTCATTTTCACCAGTGAACTCTGGAATTTTTGCTTCTTTATCATAAACCTTATTTTCAGAAATATAAGCATTACGTGAAAGAATAACTTCACCTTTCTTTGGAACATAAAACCTGTATCCTTTACTCTCAACAAGATATCCAATAAAAATAGTTTTCTTTGCCTTTACATCTAGCTTGCCTCGGTCCTTTTTCTCAACATGTACAAAAGAAAGTGATCCAAACACTCTGAAGTAACTCACATTAGGTTTTCTATCATAATAAGCTTCATACGATGTGATTACCTTTAAAGCTTTTGTAGATGAACTGTTCAAAATGTGATTAGCTGTATGTACTGCATCAAACTAGAATTTTGATGACATCATGCTTCGCATCATCTCAACAAGTACTCTATTCTTTCTTTTTGCAACACCATTCTGTTGAGGATTATAAGCAATAGAGCTGATAGCCTTCCTAAGGGAGTACAGAGATGTATTCGCTTGGAGTTACAAGGAATTAAAAGGCGTAGACCCTAACATATGCTCACACACAATTCCCATGACCTCAAATGCCAAACCATCCAAGCACAAGCCATACACCTATAACGATAACTACGCTGCTAAGATCAAGGAGGAGATAGATAGTTTGGTAGAAGCTGGATTCATCTATGAGATTGAGCACACTGAGTGGGTATCCCCCATTGTAGTGGTGCCCAAGAAGAATGGAAAGCTACGTGTGTGCATCAACTTGAAGAAGGTTAATGCAGCCACCATTAGAGATAATTATCCGCTTCCTATCACTAAGCATCTACTAGAAAGAGTAGTAGGCAAGGAAGTGTACAACTTCCTTGATGGATTTTCGAGCTACAATCAGGTAGCCATTGCTCTAGAGGATCAACATAAGATGGCTTTTGCCATAGAGTGGGGCATATTTGCTTTTCGAGTAATGCCATTTGGGCTTACCAATGCACCCGCCACGTTTCAGAGGCTGATGTGTCATGTATTTAAAGAGTTCTTGAGGAAGAATTTAGAGGTCTATGTTGACGATCTTTGTGCTCATTCCAACATTAGACAAACACATATACCTGAACTCAGGCAAATCTTTGACAAATGTAGAGAATATCAAGTCTGCCTGAACCCAGAAAAGTGTGTTTTTATGGTCAGGCAAGGCAAGATTCTAGGACACATAGTGTCAAAGAATGGCATATCTATGGACGAGGAGAAAGTGAAAGCTATAGCAGAGCTACCTAGGCCAAAGAATGTCAAGGAAGTGCAAGCTTTCATGGGGCATTGTGCATATTATCCACGTTTTATACTGTTAGAAGAAGCATTTTTTGAAGGGAAATATTTGTAAAATGTCAAAAAATTGTATAAATATTTATGCAAATGATGTAAAAAATGAGGAAGAGTCTTCCTCATGTAAATTAGAATTATATGTAATTTTTCTAGAATTTTTGGAAGCTCTTTGATAGCATGTTTTTAGATTAGAAGGGAAAAGGACCAAAATTCAAGTGTGAAAGAGGACACTTGAAAATGTATAAAAGATAATTTCCTCTATTTTGAGAGGGTTGGTTGTATTATTTCTGATATCCAAGTAATGTGAAGAGCTCTCTTCCAAGAAATCGTGTTTTCTACTTCCATGTGATTTTCTTTGATTTGTTGAGTCTATTCTATGTGTGATCCATGGAATTTGCAAGCTTCAGTTATTTCTGAGTAATGTATATGAAGAGAGGTGATTCTTGATGTATTGAGTGAGGAAGTGTAGAAGAACAAAGCTGGAATTGGAAATCATCAGTTTTCACAGAATCGCGATTGTCTTGAGGGTAACAGGTATCATTTTTTAGATTTGACTTCATAATTGTGTTCTGCTGAGAAAATAACATACTTTACGCACCAAGATCATTGAAAATGGTGTAGTGTAGCTCAAGATAATCAAAACCCTAGAAATTTCTCTTCATCTTCACCATTTCTCTGAAAAACAATCATTTTCCTCTTATTCTTGGATTCCATTAACTAGAAGGGGATGTGGTCTTTGTATACTTCCCGGATTGACAAATGTAAGATGTATTGTTGATCTTTTATGCTAAAATGATTGGAGAGGACAAATCCAAAGGGGTAACAACAAACATTTTTTGGTGCCATTGCCGGGCAACAATGCAAAACCTTCATTGAAGTTTGGACCTCGCTGGATCTTCCATTGTTGATGGTATTGAACACGTTGAAAAGGTACGTCTCTTTAATCAAGAAAAGGAAACATGAAAATTAGGTTTCTTGTTTGTCTTTTGGGAAAAGGAAGCAAGAGTTAACCTTTTGAGATAAAGAAGTGATGAAATTCTTGCAAATTGATAGTTGCTCATATTATTTTTGAAAGTAAAGTGCAGGTGTTTGAAAAATTGAATCAAGATTATTGAAGGAAAGGTAAAATGTGACTATTTGTTTGCATTTGTAGAGTGCTTTGTGACCAAGTACCAAGCAAATTTGTTAGTCTTGGAAAAGATGACATGATTGCATTGAGGAAAGTCAAGTAAAGTAGCTACATGCAAATAGATAAGATCCATTTGTTTAGGTAAGGCAAAGCAATAATCTTGAGAGAAGATTTAGTTGCATCTTGAAAAGAAAAATGTTTGAGTTTATCTTTGCATGAATTGATAATTGCACTTCTTAAGCACATATTTCTTTGGAAAGCTCTACTCCTAAACTGATTACATTGCAAGCATAGAAGAATATAACCAATCATGAAACAAAAGATCAATGGATCTTTAAACAAGAAACCCTAAGTGAAGTGTTTACCTTGATTTAGGGCAAAATACTAAAAAATTCATAAAATCCATTAAAAAATTCAAACAAATTTCCTATTTTCTTAGAAAGTTGGACTGGAGTATTGTTGTTGGAAGTGAAGGAGAAAAAGTGAAAAAAATTCTGAAATAAAAAATATCTAGAGTAAAAGTTGCTGGTTCAATTTTTCAAAAAATATGTTTTTAATGAGTTGATGGTGAATAATTGCAGGTGACAAGTGATTTGGAGTTGCAAAAGAACCTTGAAGAGGACTAAGAGGAAAGAAAAGTCAACAACTACAAAAACAAGAAGTTCAGAAAAAACACGATTCTCTGCACAGGATCGCGATTTTCTGTAAGAAAAAGAATTTGATTTATTTTGCACTTTTGGGTGTTGAGGTAAGTCATGGTAAGAGGTTTCATAAAGTTGAGGAAGTAGAGAAAATCAAATTTCAAAATATTAGTAAGAATTGAGCATCAAATGATTAAATTGAGAATTGGGCATAGAATCGCGATTTTCATCAGTAGGATAAAGGGAGTAAATTTTGTTGAAAAGATAAGAATTGTGAATCAAAAACCACAAAGATGTTAAGGGATAAGGGTCATATAGTGAAAAGTGAAAATTTTGAGAAATTCACACAAAGTCGCGATTGTCTGAAAGCTATAAAAGCATGTAAGCTCTGAAAAATTGCTCATTTGAGTGAGAGAGAGAGAGAGAACTAGAGAAAATTGGACAGAATCGTGACTGTCAGCAAATACAAGTTTTTGGGATTTTTTTGGATCAAGCAAGCAAGGTAATGGTCTTCCAATAAATTTTTACATTATTTCAAGTTTTCATATGATGATTAGAGCACAAAAACACAGAAAATTGTAAAAAACACGGAATCGCAATTTTTAGATTTTTGAGTTTTATTGAGAAAAAATAATAATTTTGCTAAAACTCTTTTATTGCCTGTTCAAAATTTTAATAAGGCGATTCTTTTGGAGAAACAAAAACTTAAAAATCAAGAACCTGAAAAATTTTAAAAAAATCTTCTCAGAATCGCGATTATGTGATCAAACACAAAATCACGATTCTCTGAATTAAACACAAAATCGTGATTCCTAGAATGCGATTTTCATAAGAAAATCGTGTCTTTAACGATTGTGAGCAATCATGATTGTTTGGGATCAGAATCGTGAAAAATCACGATTCTATTCACAAAATCGTGAGAAACACGATTCCCTCCACAGAATCGTGAAAAACATGATTCTCTCCACAGAATCATGAAAAACACGATTCTCTCTACAGAATCGTGAAAATCACGATTCTCTCCACAGAATCGTGAAAATCACGATTCTCTCCACAGGATCGAAAAAAACACGATTCCTTCCAATAGAATTGTGAAAATCACGATTCTATTCACAGAATCGTGAGAAATCCGATTCTCTCCACAGAATCGTGAAAAACACGATTCCCTCCACAGAATCGTGAAAATCACGATTCTATTCACAGAATCGTGAGAAACACGATTCCCTCCACAGAATTGTAAAAATCACGATTCTATTCATAGAATCGTGAAAAAAAAAACACGATTCTATTCACAAAATTGGGAAAAATTTAGAATATCTAAAAGAATAGTGAAAAAGATAAGTCTTTTTCACATACTTGTGAGAAGATCTAGAATTTTCTCAAGATCCCAGAAAAGACGATTCTATACACAGGATCGTGAGAAACACGATTCTCTTCAGAAAATCGTGAATTAGTTGGATGATTTTGAGATCTGGTAATAAATTGATCACACCTTCTAAACAAGATCTAAAAAGGAAGGAGATAGAGCCAGTAATAGGAGATTTACAAGAAAAAGATTTAGGGCAGGAAAATAACATGGAAAATCTAAATGAAACCAATGAACCTTCTGAAACTAGTGATTATAGAAATATTCTCAAATATATGTATACAAATAGGTTTGGAACCTATGTGTATCAGGATGGGATGCATAAGTTCCTCATTAGGTTGAGAAACTTAGAAATTCCCCTAAATATAACACAAGTGGCACAATTTAAGGATGGCAGATATGAGGATAGACAGGGATGTGTATACATCTTCTTACAGGATCCAAAAAACTCTAATGATTTAGGGAAGTGTGCAGATAAGAGACCTTGGGAACAAAACCTAGGGCAACCTGACTTTCCAAGACAAAATGAAAATCACAATAATATTGAACAACAACAAGGTAGGAGAATACATACTTCCCTAAATCCTTTTGAAAGAAATGCAGAAGGACTTAATGACTTTCCATTTAGAAGGAGACATCAATGGAAAAAGCAGGGAAGAATGCTCAGGCCCTATCAAGTAGCTAAATGCATGAAGAACCAATACGAAGGATATTCTGATCCTCATGCTCATGCTGCAGAATTTAGACAATTAATTAGGACAGAAGAAGTAGAGGATTACAAAGTACAATTTGAAGCATTTGGTCTAACCCTAACTCGACCTTCACTATCTTGGTTCATTCCCTTGAGAAAGGAAATGTATCCAGATATTGAATCTTTCCTTGAAGCTTTCATAGGGGAATTCTCAAAAACTGGAATAAAACATAGTACAGCTACCTTGATACATAGCTTTAAACAACAAAAAGATGAAAATGTCAGAGAGGCAGCTAGGATATTCAAGCAATACATTGACAGATGCCACAGAGAGGAGGTACCATCCATGGCAAGACAAGTATCTCTATTCATAGAAGGACTGAGAAGTGCCCAATTAAGAACCTTGGTGTATTATGGGAGATGCCCTGACCTAGTAGCATGTGTAAAGGAAGCAATAGACTTAGAGGATAATAGGGGACAAGATCTATTAGCATTTGATCAACCCAGAACAAATGAAGATAAAATCCCACCAACAGAAGAATAAGCACAAGCCATTGCTAAAGCCCTAGAAGTTAGCACCAAGACAAATTTGATAAACACTAGGATAGCAACAAATAAAAAATGCTATAATTGTGGAGAAAATCATTTGGTACAACAATGTCCATATCAAAAACCACAACATTTGCAAGATAGAAAAACACTCAAATACTGCACACTAGAAAGAAAATGGACAAACCATACCACAAAAGAATGCTTCTACAACAAACAACCCGTTAAGGAAAGAGAATATGTGAACCAACATAATTTACAAAGAGAATCTGGATTTGTTGAGAAACCAAGACCTGTACTTGTGCAACAACCACCATTACCAACAAATGTGGTACCAGTCAAATATGTTGGAGTTTATTGATCTCCAAAGTACAGCTAGAAGTAGGTGAAACCCAACAGGACCTAGTTGACTTTTTCACAAACTTGTATGCACAGACCAATTTTCTTGCAGAGAAAAGTTCTCTTAACTCACTTGGAATTTTCCAAAACTGTTTCACACACATAAACTAGACTCTAAGAGCTTTCCAACAAGATATAGAACACCTCAAATGGATAAATACACAATGAGCTATGACCTTTGCAATATGCAGCTTTAATGGAGACCTTGAAACAGAGATGAACCTCAGGACACACATCACTTGCAGAGACTACTGCTCTTAACTCAAAACTCCAATGACTTTGAAACTTTCCAGAATACAAGTAGACTTAAAGAGCTTTCTAACAAGCCAAAGAACACATGATTTGGATATATACACAAGGAGCTATGACCTCTGCAAGTTTGAGGTTTAATGGAGACCTTCAGCAGGGATAAAAAACAGAGAACACACATTACTTGCAGAGAGTATTGCTCTCAGCTCACACATCCAATGATTATGAAAATTTCCAGGAAGAAAGTAGACAGTAAGAGCTTTCCAATGAGCTATCAAACATGTAATTTGGATATATAATGAGGGAGATACAAGCTCTGCAATCTCTGCATACAAAACTACAGCAGTGTAGAGATACACATATGACTCTCTTGGACATCCCACAAGATCACGACTTTTCTCCTCTTTTTATAGCATGGGAAACTAATCTAAAACCTTCCTAATACATCTAAATTCGTGGTAGACACTTGGATGGAGGTATTACATGACTCAAGTGCTCAAATAAGCAAAGTATTGATGGACTTTGAGAACTAGCCACATCGACCTTCCACTAGGACACCACTGAAGCTCCCTTGTGACTCACTAATTTGACTCACCATGTTCTAGAAATCACGTGGTATTTTTGCTACATTTTATGAATAATATGAGCCTTCTTGAAGTATTAAAAGACTTCCCAAAGGTATTTACATAATTTGAAACTTGTACCCTACATAAAACAAATGTTCGCAACATTCTCCCCCTCAAGTTTCAAAGGGTATTTCCTTCATGCCAAGAATATAGTTGAATCTTTGAAGCTTTGGTCCATCCAAGGATTTGGTGAAGATATCTGCAACTTGATCCTTTGTTCCAACAAAAGAAACCTGCACTTCATTGTTCATGGCCTTCTCTCGAACATAATGATAGTGAACCTCTATATGCTTTGTTCTAGCATGAAAAATAGGATTTGAGGTCATATGAATGCTGCTCAAATTATCCCCATATATCAGTGGTACATCAACCTGCACATTCAAGTCATGAAACAACTTTTTAAACCACATAACCTCAGTAGTAGCCAATGCTAAACCTCTATACTCAGCCTCTGTAGAAGATAAAGCAACTGTAGGCTGTTTCTTTGAACTCCATGTTAATGTCTTGTTTCCTGCTATTACCACATATCCACTTGTGGATCTTCTGTCATCTTTGCTTCCAGCCCAATCTGCATCACTAAAGACTTTAAGAGTTAGATCAGCATCATGACTATAAAATAATCCTTCGTTCATGGTACCTTTCAAATACCTAAGCACTCTTTTCGCTGCATGCATATGAGGTACTCTAGGTTCATGCATAAACTGTGACAATACTCCCACTGCATAACATATATCAGGTCTAGTTTTTGTTGCATAAATCAAAGATCCTACCATGGATCTATATACATTCATATCATGCAACTCATCACCTTCCTTTGCGCTTAGCTTTACATTACATTCCATTGGAGTAGAAACAAATTTACATTCCTGCATACCAAACCTTTTCAGCATATCACATATATACTTTCTTTGTATCAACCACATACCTTCATCGCTATACACAATTTCAATCCCAAGAAAGTATCTGAGCAAACCAAGATCTGAAATTTTAAATTCTTTTCCCAAATTACCTTTTATCTCATCAATTGCTTTTGCATCATTCCCTGTAATCAACAAGTCATCCACATAAATGCATACATAGACACACATGCCATCTACATGTTTTACATAAAGTGAAGGATCAGCATGACTCGCTGTGTATCCTTGCAGCATAAGATACTTTACCAACCTTGCATTCCATGCTCTTGGTGCCTGCTTAAGACCATACAATGCCTTCTTTAACCTGCATACATGATTAGGACATTTTGCATCCACATAACCATCTGGTTGTGACATATACACTTCTTCATTTAACTCACCATTAAGAAAGGCATTCTTTATATCGAGTTGATATATATTCCACCTCTTACTTGCAGCTAAAGCCAACAAAGTTCTCACCGTTGCCATATTTGCTACTGGACTAAATGTTTCCTCATAGTCCACACCTTGAGTTTGATTATATCCTTTTGCTACAAGTCTAGCCTTATATCTAGACACACTACCATCACTATTTCTTTTAATCTTAAAAACCCACTTACAACCAATTACCTTTTGCTTTGGTGTACTTGGAACTAAATTCCAAGTCTTGTTATCATGTAGTGCTTCCATTTCTTCTCTCATTGCTTTCTCCCACTTTTCATCTCCTTTGGCCTCATCATAACATGTGGGTTCATTTTCCTGCTCAACTTTTGTCATAAAAGCATAATGAGTATTCATGAAAGATTCATAAGTATACCTTTGAGGTTGCTTACTTACTCTTGAAGTTCTTCTTACCTCCAATGTAGATGCTCTTCCTTTCTTATTAGGAGTCTTTGATGATTCTCCATACTCACATACATCACTAATTTCCTCTCCTTCATCATTAACTTCAACAAGTTTGAGTTTACCTTTACTTTTAACACTTGGAGGTGACTCTTGCCTTAATCTTCCATTGAAAGGTGATCCTCTTTCTTCATCTAAACCACTCCTTTCATCATTTAAACTTCCTGATGGCTGAACTATGCATTCATCTCCTTCAACCACACCTTCTTCATTTTCATCCATGACCTGCAAACAATTCTTATCTGCATACCATGAAAGTGATTCATCAAAGTTTACATCTCTTGACACAACAACCTTATTGGTATGAGGATTATAGCATCTATATCCTCTTTGAGTATCTGCATAACCAATGAATATACATTTTTCTGATTTTGCATCAAGTTTAGATCTCACCTCACTAGGTACATGTACATAACATACACAACCAAATACTTTCAAATGACTTACACTTGGTTTCCTTCCATGCCATACCTCATATGGTGTCAAATGATGAACTCCAGCAGTCGGAACTCTATTCATAATGTAAACACTTGTGCTAACAGCTTCAGCCCAAAAATAATTAGGCAAACACATATCATTAAGCATGCTTCTAGATGCTTCTGCTATGATTCTGTTTCTTCTTTCTGCGACTCCATTTTGTTGTGGAGTATACCTGCATGTAACTTCTCTTTTGATACCTTCATCATACAAAAAATCAGTAAAAGCTTGAGAGAAATACTCTCCTCCTCCATCGGATCTTAGCTTCTTAATATACCTTCCTGTTTGCTTTTCGACATATGATTTGAACTTCTTGAAACAATCAAAGACCTCACTCTTATGTTTAATAAAATACACAAATGTCATTCTACTATGATCGTCAATGAATGATACATAGTACTTATTACCAACCAAGGATGCCTCTTTACTAGGTCCCCACACATCTGTGTGTATGAGATCTAGCAAACCATCACTTACATAGCTTGAATGCTTGAAAGGTTGTCTACTCTGCTTACCCATTTGACATGCTTCACAAAGATGCACCATATGTTGCTTAGTAAGATCAGGTAATCCTTCAACAATCCTCTTCTTTGATAGCTCCTTTAACCTGTGTACATTCATGTGTCCAATCCTTTTGTGCCATAGATCAAGCTCTGCTATTCGATGCATACCATAAGAGAAATAGTTTGTATGATTTGGGTTTACCTTGAATGTAAACAATCTACCTTGTTTTTGACCTCTAGCAATTAACCTCCTTTGCTTTGGATCCTCAATGAAGCAACCTGCATGATTAAATCTCACTTGTAGACCTTTTTCTACCATTTGACCAACCGACATCAAATTCTTAGTGATCGTTGGCACATAAAGTACATCCTTCAAGCAATTTTTCTTGCTCTTATCCTGCATAACAACATCTCCAACCTGCATAATCTTATGTGTTGTATCATCTCCTGTTTCAACATGACCTTTACATGACGGATTATGCATATTAGAAAACCATGAAGCATCATGAGACATGTGATTAGAACAACCACTATCTACATACCATACATCGCTATTGCAATTCATCTTAGTTTCTACATTCATCATAAGAAGAGAATCATAATCATCACTTTTACCTTCAACTGCATAATTTCCTTGTTGTTTACCTCTTCTTGAATAGCCTCCTCTTCGATTACCACCTTGATTATTTTCATTTTGATAACAATCTTTGGCATAGTGTCCATACCTTCCACATATATAGCAATTGTTCTTATTATCTTCACTCCTTTGTCTTTGGTTGTAGTTGTAGTAGCCTCTCGTACCTCTAGCGCTTGATCTTCCTCTTCCTCTTGTGTTGAAGAAGCCACTTGAAGTCCTTTGATCATCGCTCCTTCTTCCTCGACCTCTATTTGAACCTCTTCCACCTCTGTTTCCACCTCTTGATGATCCTACATAAAGAGCTTGTCCTTGAGATCCTTTTTGATTTGAAGTAGAACCATTTAGATTCATCTCCTCCGTGACCATGAGGGCAATAAGTTGATCAAAATCTGGTAATTCTCCTCTCACATAAACTGAAGTAATGAAGGGCTTCCATCTCTCATCATCTTTGAGTCCGTTGAGAGTATGTGCAACCAAGTCGTCGTCCTCCACATGAGCTTGAATTGATCCTAGTTGATCTGCAATCTCTTTAACTTTCAATATGTAATCATTGACCGATGTCCTTGTATCTTTCTTTATGTTATTCAACTCATTTTTGAGTTGAATCTTCCTTGCTCTTGTACCTGTAGCATACAACCTTTCCAATGCAAGCCAAACATCTCTACTTGTGTCTAGATCTTGTATGTGTCCTACCATTGAATCTTGAATATTTTGTGATAAAATGAATATAACCCTTTTGTCTCTCTCATTCCAAAGTCTAAAATCCCTCAATTGTTGCTGATTTGGGTCCTCTGGTAATGTGGGTTTGATATCTGTGCCATCAATCAAACCATACAAGCCTCTACCTTGCAAGTATGCTGTGATTCTAAACTTCCATGCTTGATAATTGGTCTTATCAAGCTTCTCTATTTGTGCATGTTGGTCTCCCATAATACAAATGCTAAGCTTCCTCCTTTAAGCCTCCTTTCCAATGTGTGTGATGAGAAGAAATATAATATTTACCTTGTAAATGAGGTATGTGCACCTTTCTTTGCTTGGATGTTGCTTCAGATGCCTCCTTGCAATCTTCTTCTACCTTTGTGTAGTGTTGATGATGAACTGCTTCTTTGATAGCTTCAAATTCTTCGTCAAGGTATGATAACCTTCTCCAAGCCTCCAAGTACTTGCTCTGATACCAATGTTGGAGTTTATTGATCTCCAAAGTACAGCTAGAAGTAGGTGAAACCCAACAGGACCTAGTTGACTTTTTCACAAACTTGTATGCACAGACCAATTTTCTTGCAGAGAAAAGTTCTCTTAACTCACTTGGAATTTTCCAAAACTGTTTCACACACCTAAACTAGACTCTAAGAGCTTTCCAACAAGATATAGAACACCTCAAATGGATAAATACACAATGAGCTATGACCTTTGCAATATGCAGCTTTAATGGAGACCTTGAAACAGAGATGAACCTCAGGACACACATCACTTGCAGAGACTACTGCTCTTAACTCAAAACTCCAATGACTTTGAAACTTTCCAGAATACAAGTAGACTTAAAGAGCTTTCTAACAAGCCAAAGAACACATGATTTGGATATATACACAAGGAGCTATGACCTCTGCAAGTTTGAGGTTTAATGGAGACCTTCAGCAGGGATAAAAAACAGAGAACACACATTACTTGCAGAGAGTATTGCTCTCAGCTCACACATCCAATGATTATGAAAATTTCCAGGAAGAAAGTAGACAGTAAGAGCTTTCCAATGAGCTATCAAACATGTAATTTGGATATATAATGAGGGAGATACAAGCTCTGCAATCTCTGCATACAAAACTACAGCAGTGTAGAGATACACATATGACTCTCTTGGACATCCCACAAGATCACGACTTTTCTCCTCTTTTTATAGCATGGGAAACTAATCTAAAACCTTCCTAATACATCTAAATTCGTGGTAGACACTTGGATGGAGGTATTACATGACTCAAGTGCTCAAATAAGCAAAGTATTGATGGACTTTGAGAACTAGCCACATCGACCTTCCACTAGGACACCACTGAAGCTCCCTTGTGACTCACTAATTTGACTCACCATGTTCTAGAAATCACGTGGTATTTTTGCTACATTTTATGAATAATATGAGCCTTCTTGAAGTATTAAAAGACTTCCCAAAGGTATTTACATAATTTGAAACTTGTACCCTACATAAAACAAATGTTCGCAACAAAATACACACCAATAGAAGAAGAAAGCTCAAGACTAAGATCATCTTACAGAGAAGATTATCATTGGAATGAAGGATATCAGGAAGAGTGGGAAGGATATGAACATAGAGAACCAGAATTGCAAGCCCTAGATTTGGGAAATGGGAGAATTGAAATGGATACAACCACATTCATGTACATAACCAATAATTACATGTCCAATCAAAAACCTCAGTTCAAAGGGAGTCAAAAGATAGCTTGTTATAGATGTGGGGGGGAACATTTTCTTAGGGACTGCCCACAATCTCCTACACTAAGAATAGAAGGAGCTTATTGCAAGGATTGTGGCAGGGAACGTTTAATAAAGGATTTTGCAAGAAACCCTCAAAAACAACAAAACACATCTAGTAACATACCATTAAAAACAGTTAACATAATGGAGCAAGAAGAATTGAGCGGCCATGATCAAGTAACTGTAAATGCTATAACAAGAGCACAAGCTAAACAACAAGAAACAATGAAGGAGACATATACACAGGAACATAAGAAAATTCCATTTCCAAAAGAAAAGAAAAATAGACAAAAAGGAGATGGGAAAGAAAAATGAGAATGGGTAAAAATTTGGAAGAAGAAACTATAGAACAATCAAACAATAGTCCACCCCAGAATACACAAACCTAGCAAGAGGCAAAAAATTCACAAAGTTTGGAAACCTTGCTAGGAGCATACAAGGGAAGAATTCAAGAAGGACCAAATCCTACAGACCATGTGATGGCTTATCCTATGCCAGATTTAGAGCATGAAAGGATGCAAAGATGCAAGCAAATCATACAAGAAGCACAACTCAAACTGGGGGAACTAGACAATTATCCAACAACAGTTGGGGAAGCAAATGCAACTGAAACAAGGAAAACTATTGATCAGGAAGATAATTCAAACATAACCTTCCAAATCAATATAGACAAACAATGTACAATTTTATACCACACCACATTAGAGGAATTGGTAAAACAAAATCCTCACTTACAACACAATATGAAAAAGTGGGAAGCAATGCCAAAGAATTCTGATCCACAGCAACAAGAATTGGAGGAGTTGTTGTATATTCCTATTGATAAGATAGGAGGATATTGTGAAGGGGAAGAAGGGAACTCAACTCTAAAAATACAATTTGGTAAAAATCATGCCAAAGCTATATTAGATAGTGGATCAGGTGTGGCTATCATGACTAAACAGACCTGGGAAGGATGGGGAAAAAATAAATTAGTACCCACTAAAATGAGATTACAACTTGCAGATGGACACACAGAAAAACCCCTAGGAATATGGGAAAAGGTGATTGTGGAAATATGTGGAATAAAAATAGAGCATACTTTTGCCATAGTTGAATTCCCACAATCCACTTCATATGAAATCATCCTAGGAAGACCATTTATGAGACAAATGCAAATTGTGCAAGATTGGGGTAATGATTTCCTATATCTTCAAAGTAAAGGAAGGATAACCAGAGTGAATCTAAGAAATGGTCAATGTTGTGACATGTCCCCTCAAGAATGGTTCAAAAATCCATCAAAATCAGGCATTAAGTGAAGAATCAGAGATTGAAGATCAGAATGAAACAGAATCATCAATATGGAAATGCAATGTGATAAGGAACCTCACAAATAGAAAAAGAAGGTTAAGAAAAGAAGATTGTGTAGAAGAAAGGAAATCGCAAGATGAGAGCTATATACCACAAGAATTCAAAGATCTAATTTGAGCCTTATGGTTGGAAACAGATTTTGAACACCATGGATCTAGCTAATGATGAGTATGTGGGAGTGAAATTCCAAAATGCAGAAGGATATGATATTTTCACATAGGAATACAAATGATAAAAGTGTCAAAAACAGAAGAGGACCAGGAGGAAGGAATAATATTGAAAAATGGTAAAACACAATATTTGGAAGAAGTAGAAGCTACAGATGCAATAAAAGACAAAATCTCAAGCAAATATAGAAAAAAGAAACAGAAGGAAATAGAAAAAGATCAAGAGAGTGAAAAAAATAAGAAAATAACAAACAAAGATCAATAGTTTGATGTACCTACAAATTTCAAGACTTATGAAGTAGAGGACAGACTACTTTTAAAAGTGAAACCAAAGAGAGAAAAGACAAAAGGAGAGGCATATGACAATGGAACAAACTAAGAAGGTGATGATCACCCAGGAACAAGGGGAAGAAAGACATATTGTAATAGCTGATGACATGACAAATCAAGAGGAGGAAGCATTAAGGAATTTGGCCAGAAACTATAGGGATGTGTTTGCTTACAATTACAAGGATTTGAAAGGAATTGACCCTAACATCTGTGAACATAAGATTCCTATTACACCTGATGCAAAACCTAGCAAACAAAGACACTACACATTCAATGACAAATACTCTGCTAAAATAAAGGAAGAAATTGACAAGATGCTGGTTGCCAATTTCATCTATGAGATTGAGTACACAGAATGGATATCTCCTATAGTTGTAGTACCAAAAAAGAATGGGAAACTCAGGGTATGCATTAACTTGAAAAAGGTGAATGCTGCAACTATAAGGGATAGCTATCCATTACCTATAACAGACCATCTTTTGGAAAGACTTGCAGGTAAGGAGGTCTATAGTTTTTTGGATGGTTTTTCAGGATACAATCAGGTACCAATAGCTTTGGAAGACCAACATAAAACTGCCTTTTCCACAGAATAGGGAATCTATGCTTTTAGGGTTATGCTTTTTGGTCTAACTAATGCCCCAACAACTTTTCAAAAATTAATGTGTCACATATTCAAAGAATTCCTTAGAAATATCATGGAAATTTATGTGGATGATCTTTGCACTTTTTCATTGAAAAGACAAGATCATTTGAAGGATCTGGAAAATATTTTTAAAAAAATGTAGAACATACAGAGTATGTCTAAATCCAGAAAAATGTGTGTTCTTTGTGAGGCAAGGGAGAATGTTGGGTCATATAGTTTCCAGAAATGGAATTTCAACAGATGAAAGAAAAATTAAGGCCATAATGGAACTCCCAAGACCAACAAATGTAAAGGAACTTCAAACCTTCATGGGACATTGTGGGTATTATAGAAAATTTGTACATAAGTTTGCAGACATTGCAAAACCTTTGTATGCTTTGATCACAAAATTTGAGTGGACCAAAGAGTGTGACCAAGCTTTTGAGACTTTAAAAACTTGTTTGGTAACAACACCAATTCTAAAAACCCCACAGTGGGATAAAATTTTCCATGTCCATGTGGATGCTTCAAATTATGCTTTGGGATGTGTGTTAGCACAACCAATAGAAGGGAGCAAACTAGAATTCCCAGTTGCTTATGCTAGTAGGCAACTGAATTCACCAGAAAAAAATTACACAACCACTGAGAGGGAAGGATTGGGAATGATATTTGCTGTGAAAAAATATAGACATTACCTATTGGCCAACAAGTTTAAATTCTTTGTGGATCACCAAGCTTTACTCTATTTAGTAAACAAACCTTGTCACACTGGTAGGATAGTCAGATGGTTTCTCCTACTGATGGAGTTTGAGTTTGAGGTAGTGGTCAGACAAGGAAAAACTCATTTGAGAGCAGACCAATTGTCCAGGATGCAAGCTAAAGAGCCAAGTTCACCTTTAGATGATGATTTACCAGATACATATCTATTCAAAGTGGAAAGTATTCCTGAATGGGCCATGACTTTAGTACCTTTGCTAACCATGGGACCCTGCAGAACATTTGGAAACAATACACATTTGGTATTACAAAGCAGGAATTTTATGCTGCTAGCTGGGCATTTGTATCATCTCAATCATATGGGCATATTGGAATATTGTACTCTAGAAGAGGAGCAGCAAGAGTATTTGAGAAGAGCTCACTGTTGGAACCCTTGTACTCATGCTTCCATGATAGTCACCCTAAGTAATCTCAATAGGATGGGAGTACATTGGCCTAATAAGATCCAAGATGTAAAAAAGTATATTTCCAACTGCTGGAATGCCAATCCTTACAAAATTTAGAAATTATAATCTTATATTGGTTTCAGAAAAATCCAGATTGGAGTGCAAACATAATTGAGGAGTTGAAAAGAAACAAGAAAGGAAATCCAGTAAGAAACAGTGCAGACTCAAAGAATCTACAAATGATTTTTAAAGAGTATCAACTGATAGGAGATCAATTATACAAGAGAGGGATGGATGGATATTTAAGAATTTGTGTCCCTGAAGATAAATATGTGGAAATGTTAGAAATGGCACATTCTGGAGTGGCAGGAGGACATTTTTCAAGTGATAGGATTGCTAAACTCATATTATATTCTGGTTTTTGGTGGCCAACTCTATTTCCTGATGCAAGAACATATGTGAAAACATGTGACATTTGTCAAAGAGTGAGTCAACCAAATAAAAGAGATAATATGCCATTAGTACCACTAATTTCAGCAAGAGCATTTAGTAAGTGGGGGTTGGATTTCATTGGACCCATACATCCTCCAGCAAAACAATCCCATGCTGAATATATACTAGTAGCCACAGATTACCTGACTAAATGGGCAGAGACCAAGGCCACAAAAAGGAATGATGCTCAAACCACTGCAAGATTTCTCTATGAAAACATCATCACCAGATTTGGATTACCAATTGAATTAGTAAGTGATAGGGGGACTCATTTTTTGAACCAAATCATAGAAAACATAACTGAATACTTCATGATCAGTCATAGAAAGTCAGCCCCATATCACCCACAAGCCAATGGATTAGCAGAAAGTACTAATAAAGTACTTTGCACTATATTGACAAAATTGGTAAACACAAATAGGAATGATTGGGATTTGCAACTTAATCATGTTTTATGGGCTTACAGAGTGGCATACAAAACTGCACTTGGAACCACACCATTTAATTTGTATATGGACAAAATGCAGTTCTGCCTTTAGAATTCCTTATTCCAACACTAAAAGTGGGTAGTCAATACTTATGGACTGGACATGAATTATCAGAGAGAGTGGTGGAATTGGAAAAACTGGGAGCTTCTAGACTTCAAGCAATCATGAGCATATATGCAGACAAGAAAAGGCAAAAAGCTTATCATGATGTTCATATTAAGAAAAAAGACTTACAAGAAGGAGATTTAGTTTTGGCATACACAGTAAAAGAACATCAGAAGAAATTTCAAAAAAAAGGACATGGGCCTTATATTATCAATCAAATAAGTAACAATCGAGCTATTCAATTAGCTAATATAGATGGAGAAATCATGCCAAATTTCATAAGTGGATGTAGAGTAAAAAGGTATGATTTTCCATTAACTGTTTTTGAATGGAGAAGAATACATCAAGCTCAGAACAGTAAAAAAGAAGAGGAAAAAATTAGAAAGGAGGCTCAACAGGAGGCAAAGGAAAGGATAAGGAAAATCAAGGATCTTAGAGAAGCCCTTTTGTGTGAAACACCTTTAAGAATAAGAAAGCATTTGCCTGTTATAACAATGAATTTCCATGATGAGAAAATCAATTGGAACAGTTTGGTCACTTTGTACGAGACCAATACAAAGGCACGAAAATTGCAACTCAAGAACGAGCTGCATACATTCGAGAAAAAGAGCATGTCGGTAAGTGACTACACTCTAAAAATCAAAAGCATATGTGAGTCACTTGCATCTATTGGCGTGAATGTAGATGATGATGATGATAAGGTGGAAGTGTGCCTTCGTGGTTTAGGAGCTGCATATAAGCAGTTCAGAACTTCTATACAAACCAGGGAAAATATTCCCAATTTTGCTGATTTGGTATCTATGCTGATTATTGAAGAAAAGAATCTTGGTGAGGATTCAAACTCCCAAGGAAAGCCCAGTTCTGAGTAGGTATTCTACTCTGGCAGAGGAAGAGGCAGAGGTAGAGGTTTTGGAAGTGGAAGTGGAAACAATAACCAAGACCAAGGTCAACAACATAATCATGCAAGAGGAAGAGGACAGTTTCGAGGCAGGGGGAGTCAAAGAGGTCGCAGAAATTTCCAAAGAAATGATTCAGGTAATGATAGTAAAGGATGCTGGAATTATGGTAAACCTGGACACTTTGAACGTGATTGCAGATTGAAGAATCAAAATAGCAGAAGGAAGCAAAACAACTATGCATCCACAAGTGCAGATGATTCTGAGAAGCTGTTTATGGTTCAACATCACATGATGAATATGATGTCTGCTGGTGTTTCAAAATCAAATGATAATGTCTGGTATGTTGATTCAGGTGCTTCAAATCACATGACCAGTCATGCAGAATGGTTTAGTAGTTTGCAGAAAATGCAAGTTCCTGGATATGTTGAAACAGGTGATGATACATTGCATCCTATTGAGCATACAGGAAACATAGCATTGTCTATGGAGGATGGAAAGGTAAAACATCTCGCTGATGTGCTGCATGTTCCAAATATAACAAAGAATCTGGTTTCTGTTGGAAAAATGGTTGACCAAGGATTACAAGTCAGGTTCAATGCTGATGGATTATATGTAGAAGAGTACAAATAGGATGGACGATTGGTTGCCAAAGGAAACAAAGTGGGAAGGATGTTCACCTTAAATGTGAAGATTCCTGAAATGAATGCAGCCATGTTTGCAAAAGGTGCAGGAGTTATTGCAGATATAGAGATATGGCACAAACAGATTGGACATGCAAACTTGCAAAGGCTGAAACTGATGCAGTCAAAGGAGATTGTCCATGGACTAACAAATTTCAAAGTTGCAGAAATGCAAAAGGTATGTGTAGCATGTCAATTTGGTAAATAGTCAAGAGCATCATTTCCACATGACAAGCATGTTAGTGAGAATGTACTAGAAGTAGTACATACAGATGTTTGGGGTCCAGCAAAGACCACATCTATGGGTGGTTGCAGGTTTTATGTTACTTTCATTGATGACCATATTGTATGGGTATATTTCATGAAAGAGAAGAGCGAGGTGTTTACTCACTTCCAGAATTTTAAAGTTATGGTGGAAAAGCAGACAGGGAAGTACATTCACACATTAAGATCTGATGGAGGAGGTGAATACATGTCAAATGAGTTCAGCAATTTTCTAAAAAATCATGGAATTCGGCGTCAGTTTTCATGCAGGTACACACCACAACAGAATGGTGTTGCTGAATGCAAAAACAGACATATTGCAGAAATAGCAAGAGCCTTAATGGCTGAGAAGAATATGCCTCATTGTTATTGGGCAGAAGCTGTGCATACTACTGTATACATCATGAACAGAACTTTGAGTGCTGTTGTACATCAAGTTACACCTGAAGAGAAGTTTCCAGGTAAAAAGCCAAACTTATCACATCTGAAAGTTTTTGGTTGTATTGCATATGTACATGTCCCAGATGAATTGAGGACGAAGCTTGATCCAAAAGCAGAAAAGTGTGTCTTCATTGGATACTCCCTTGAGCAAAAGGGATATAAATGTTATAACCCACTCACATGACAGGTAAAGGTGAGCAGAGATGTGGTATTTGATGAAATGTCAAGCTTCTATGCAGATGCCAAAGAAGGACTGAGTCTTGAACCAAATGACAAAGAAAATGCTGAAAAATCAAGTGCAGAATCTCAGGTTTTGAGTGGACCAGATGCATCACCAAGCAATAGTTCCAACTCAAATCCATGGAGTGGAAGATTACATGGGAATTTCAGTCCAGCAAATTCATCAAATGCATCCAAGAAAGGTAAAGAAAAGCTTTCTGCTGGTCATAAAACACGTGCAGGTTTTGAAGACGTTGATGGAGATTCAAGCGGTTCAAAAAAGATTCTTGATGAGGAACTTGGAGTGCCCTTTGTGAAGACTCGAGGAGTAAGAAGGGCACATGCAGATGATACAAGGAGAAGTGACCCAGGACCAAGAAGATCTGGGAGGATGCGTAATTCAGTGCAACGATTGACATATGATAGTTACATGACTCGCCATTGTGCCTACATGACAAAGGTAATACAAGATGCTGAACCTTCTTGTTTTGAAGATGCAATTGGTAATGCAGATTGGGAAAAATCTATGGATGAGGAGATGGCTGCACTTTATGGAAATGATCCATGGAAGCTGGTTCCATTGCCGCAAGGAAAGAAACCCATAGGTTGTAAATGGGTTTACAAGGTAAAGCATAATGCTGATGGTAGCATAAGCAGGTATAAAGCACGATTGGTAGCTAAAGGATATGCACAGACATATGGCATTGATTATGAGGAAACATTCAGCCCTATAGCTAAAATGTCTACTGTTAGGACACTTGTTGCATTAGCTACAACAAAAGGATGGACTTTGCATCAGATGGATGTGAAGAATGCTTTCCTACATGGTGAGTTACAGGAAGAAGTATATATGGACCAGCCACAAGGATATGAAGATTCAAAGCATCCAGAATATGTTTGCAGGTTGCAAAAGGCTTTGTATGGGCTGAAGCAGGCTCCGCGTGCATGGCATGCAAGGATTGCTGATTACTTAACCAACATTGGGTTTTCTATGTGTGATGCAGATCACTCACTATATGCAAGGAAGGCTGATGATGGCATCACTATTGTGGCTATTTATGTTGATGACCTGATTGTAGGTGGTGATAATGAAGAAATCATCAAAGAGGTAAAGAAACTTCTTATGCAGGAATTTGACATGAAAGATCTTGGTGTGCTGCACTATTTCTTGGGCATTGAGTTTATACATACAGAAACAGGTATATGGATGTCGCAAAGGCAATATGCCTTGAATATGCTGCAAAAGTATGGTATGGCTGATTGTAAGCCAATTTCTATGCCTTTAGATCAGAATTTGAAATTGGATACTACATCAGGTGAAGCATTGGAAAATGCTACTATGTACAAGAAAATTGTGGGAAGTCTTATATATCTTACAATTACAAGGCCTGATTTAAGCTACATTGTTGGACTTGAAAGTCAGTTTATGCAGGTTCCCAGGAAGCCACATTTGGATGCTCTAAGGCGCACTCTACGTTATGTGAGTGCTACTTTGGATTATGCATTATTTTATGAAGCTGGTGTAGAATTGCAGGTTCATGGATACATCGATGCAGATTGGGCTAGTAGTACTCCAGATAGAAGATCTACTAGTGGCTTTCTTTTCTCACTTGGAGGTGCAGCTATTACATGGAGCAGTAAGAAGCAACCCACTGTTGCTTTGTCGAGTACAGAGGCTGAGTATAGAGGTGCTGCAATGGCAGCATGTGAGGCATCATGGCTGGAGATGTTACTTGCAGATTTAGGTGTGGAAGTGCAAAAGCCTATCACTATCTATTGTGATAATCTTAGCAGCATACAGTTAGCACGGAACCCTGTTTTCCATGCTAGAACAAAGCATATCAAGGTACATTATCACTTCATCAAAGAGAAGGTATTAGCAGGTGATATTGATCTTGTTTATGTGAGAACAGATGAGCAGGTTGCTGATATTTTCACCAAAGCACTTGGAGCTGAGAAGTTGAAGAAGTTTCGGAAGATGCTTGGATTACAGGATATGGCGTTGAGCTTGAGGGGGAGTGTTGAGATATCAAGATCAACATGTGATGATCCAGGATGACACGTACCAGTTTTTTGTTTCTCTGACATGTATAGTGGACACGCCGGTATATGTCAGGGATACTTCATTGAGCTTTATTAGATTTATCTACCGAGAGTGATGGAACATTTGTTTCTTGCCAGCTCACTCATTCGCGGACATTAGGTTTTTCCTTATGTACTGGTCTTTATATATTGCACTTGTTGTATTCTTGTTTTAAGGTCATTCTTGTACATTCCTTTTATGTAATAGAAGAAGAAGAAGAAGATCATTCTTCTCTGTCTCAATTTGTGTGTGTGCTTCTCCTTGAGAGTGAGAGTGTGTGTGTGAGCTCTCTTCCTTATCTCCTTCCTCGTGACAAAGATTTGGGTGAGAAGCCACAAGGAAAACAGGTTCAAGAAGAAGCAGCAAAATAGGTTAGTCCTGGAGAAGAGAAAAGGGTACTAAAAGATAAAGCAGTGATGATGGAAGAAGAGGTTGAAGTAAGGAAGGAGTCCAGTTGTGGATTAGTGGACTCAAAGTTTAAGACAGTATGGACAAAACCTTCACAACAAACCTACTTCAAATTTAATAAGGAAAAGCTAGAAGCAGAAAAAGAAGCCCAGTTATGCAACTCAAAACACAAGAAAGAAGACAAAGATCAAATCAAGGAAACTGAGGAGGTAGTGGAAAAAATGAATTCCACAGAGGTTAAAGAAGGGAATACAGAAAAAGAAATAAACCAAAGCATAGAAGATATACTTTATGATCTAAATCATAATGAAGAGTTCCCAACTACAGAAGATCAGGGGAAAGAAGAAGATTTGGATCTTATGGATATAGATGAGCAGGAGGAGGGACAAAAGGAGCAAATAATCAATGATCAGATAAAGCTCTCTGTAGAGATTGATTCAATTTTAACTCAGGATAATAAGGTACAGGAAAAGGAAGGACAGGTCTTTGAAGAGGAACAACAAGGAATGGAGGAAAAGAAGGCGGAAAAGATAGGGATAATTAAAGAAACATCAGATCATGAGAAGAAGGAGGATCATACATTAAAGTATGAGGAAGATGTTGCAGATAAAGAAGAAAGGGAAGCAGAAAAGGGCTATGAAGAACAAAAGAACCAGGATATAGAATATGAGGAAGAAGATGAAGAAGAGAATGACTGCAAGGAAGAAAAGCATATAGAAGGAAAGCAAATAGAACTATAAGCTGAACCTAAAGATATTAGGTCTGCTTGTAAAATTATCATGAGCAACATACAGCAGTTCAGACCATCCAGTAGAAACATGATCATATCAGGAATGGTAGTTGAGTCAGAGTTTGTAAAAGACAGTAGAATCATCAATGAGCAAAAGAAAGAAAAGGAACAAATAGAGGAGCAACTGAGGATTGCCCAAGAAAGAAATGAGGAATTGACCAAAAGAATAATTTCATTGGAAGAATTGGAGGTTCAACAACAAAACAAAATTCAATTTCTTGAAGAGAAATGTGCAAAGCAGATAGAGCATAGCAGCAAAATAGAAATGGAGCTGAAGAAAATGGAAGAAGATATAGAACACTTCAAAACTCATACCAGATTATGGTTAAAGCAAATGAAGAAATAAACATGTTGTTGATGGAAGAAGGCCAACTAAAAGAAGAGAGCAAGATTGAACAGGTGACACAGGATGAGAGGGAAGAATTGAATAAAGAGATTTTAAGACTAGAAGCAAAACTGAAGGAAGCTAAGGAGTTGGAAAAGCAAGCCAGTGTACATGCTGCCAATTCAATGAGGGGTTATGAAAAATTACATTTGGATATAGCAAAAGAGAGGAATGATTGGCAGTTGAGTATAGAAAAAGAAAGGAGTGAGTGAAAGTCAGAAAAAAAGTTGTGGACATCTCAAAATAGAAGCTTAATGTTGATGATAGAGGAGCTACAGAAAAAATTGGAAAATCCACAAAGCTAGGTTGAAGAGCAGGTAGAGACTACACAAGTAGAAGAATATGAAGGGGGAGATGATAACAGAACCCAACATGGTGATGAACAAGAAAACAAAGCAGCAGTCGAGGAGTACTCATATGAGTTTGTTCAGAAGCTCTTAATAGATAGAGAATCTAGAATGGAATTTATCAGAAAAATGCATAATGAATGTGAAGACCAAATTGTGAATTTTTCTCTCAACAAAGGAATAAATCTAGACCAACACCATTGGGCAGTAGAAGGTCTAGGAATACCTTTCTGCATGATTATTGAAAGCATTAAAAATTACTAGCTTGCTATTGGAGATAGACGTCTGCGGAAGCACGCGAACAGCACAAGGAAGAAGAAGAAGCTTGGAGCACAAACACACAATACTGAATGTATTACTAGAGAATGTACAAAGATAAGTAGCCCATTAGGGCAATAGGTGTATATACAAGCCGGGGGAAAAAAACCTCCTAAAGAGGGAAAAAAGTGCCCCGGCGGTCCTAGAGTGTTCACACACGTCACTACCTAAATATATCAACAAATCCCCCCTGGGAGTGATGCGGTGAACAAGGAGCTGGCACTCATGTATAAGGAAGTGCCAAGCTATGTGGAAATCACCCCACAAAAGGAAGTAAGCCCAAAGGTTTGCGGAAAGCTTCAAACTTCTCCCTAGGTAGAGCCTTCGTGAAAAGGTCTACAATGTTCTCCTGCGTGGGCACATATGCCAAGCTGATCTCCCCAGCAGAGAACCTCTCCCTGACATAGTGATAATGCACCTCAATGTGCTTAGTGCGAGCATGGAACACAGGGTTCCTCGCACCTGCCAATGCGCTCTGACTGTCAGTGAAGATGGTGGTGGCAGAAGACTGGCCAACACCCAAATCAACCATAAGGCGTCTGAGCCACACACACTCAACAGTCGCTGTGAAAGCTGCCCTATACTCAGCCTCACAACTAGAAGTGGCCACAGTAGGCTGCTTCTTGCTCAACCAAGATATACATGAGCTACCAAGCATGAAGCAAAAACCACTGGTGGACACACGAGTGTCATAGCAACCAGCCCAATCTGAGTCAGAAAAAGCATGCAAATCTGGCGGTAGTGATCCCCCCTTGGGATAAAACAACCCAAGTAGCCGAGTACCACTCAAGTAGCGAAAGATGCGCTTAACCGCTTTCCAATGCGTGACTCCTGGGCAATGCATAAACCTGCTCATCTGTGAGACAGCAAACTGAATATCTGGCCGAGTAATGCATAAGTAAATCAAGCATCCAACAGCCCGCTGATAGAGAACAACATCAAATGCATCTCTAGCATCATGAAGACTCAATCGTAAACCTGTCTCCATAGGAGTGGCAATAGGCTTACAGTCTTCAAGGCCAAAACGCTGCAATAATGTGTCAATATATTTCGTTTGACACAAAGCCATTCCACCATCAACGTGCATAAACTGAATGCCCAAAAAGTGATGCAAATGCCCCAAATCAGAAATCTCAAATGAGGCATGCAAATCAACCTTAAAATCAGCAATATGTGTCTCAATAGGACCAGTGAGCAGCATGTCATCAACATAGACAACAATGATCAGAAGCACATTATTAGCACGTTTAACATATAAGGTGCTTTCAGTTGGACTGTTCTCAAAACCATGTGCAATCAGATAGGAATGTATCTTCTCATACCAAGCACGTGGTGCTTGCTTTAAACCATATAATGCCTT
Organism: Ceratopteris richardii; assembly: GCA_020310875.1. Classification (NCBI taxonomy): domain Eukaryota; kingdom Viridiplantae; phylum Streptophyta; class Polypodiopsida; order Polypodiales; family Pteridaceae; genus Ceratopteris; species Ceratopteris richardii. Next base: position 181,854,817 of record CM035410.1, read on the forward strand.
CTTTAACCTGCAAACCTGGTTTTCATGCCCTTTCTGCACAAAGCCACGGGGCTGAAAAACATACACTTCTTCATGCAAGTCACCATTCAGAAATGCTGTTTTAATGTCCAACTGATGTACATTCCAACCTTGATGGGCTGCAAGTGCACAAATGCTCCGAACAGTAGTCATACGGCATGTAGGTGCAAAGGTCTCATCAAAATCAATGCCTCTTTCCTGTGCATAACCCTTTGCAACAAGCCTAGCCTTATACCTGTCAACTGTACCATCAGGTTTACGCTTCAACTTGTATACCCACTTAGTGCCAATGGCCTTCTTGCCAGGAGGCAAGTCACATAAAGACCATGTACCATTCTTCATTATAGCATCATATTCAGATTGCATAGCAGCCATGCAATTTTTTGAATTTTGTGCTTCATCAAAAGAAACAGGCTCATTCTCATCACAGAGACTAGATGCAGCCATAGCATAGCAATCTGATGCAAAGGAGGCACTATGAGAGCCTGAACGAGTACGATATGACAAAGGTGCATCTAATTTGTTGTCACGCAAAGTCTGCACCAGCCATTTTGGTATAGTTTTTGCCTGCTCAATATCAGCTCTCTCATCAACAAGTGCATCATGTAAATCTGCATCAGAAATGGAATGATCTGCATCATCATATGAAACCTACAAAGGCTGAGAAGTTGCCTCATTAGGACCAGCACTAGCCTGTCCACCTGTAAAAAGAGGCATCAAAGTATCATACATGTCTTTGGAGCTCACAGATGTCTCCTTAGTACATGAAAGCAATGGCTGAATAGCATCTTCCACAAAGACAACATCACGGCTAACCAGAATGCGTTTAGTATGTGGATGATACAGACGATAGCCTTTACTTTCAGAACTGTACCCAACAAAAATATATTTTACTGCCTTATCATCCAATTTCCTGCGATGTTGTTCATGCACTAATGCATATGCCAAACAACCAAAAACAGGCAGATGAGCAAGAGATGGCTTGCCGTCATGCCAAGCCTCATATGGAGTGATAGACTGCATTGCTTTAGTGGGACACCTATTCAGTACATATGCTGCACACATGACAGCCTCAAGCCAAAAACTATGTGGTAAAGCCTGACTTTTGACAATGCACCTTGCCATCTCCATGAGTGACCTGTTCTTTCGTTCAACAACTCCATTCTGTTGAGGTGTATATGGCACTGTACACTGGTGTTTTATCCCACGTTTAGCCAGAAATGCATTAAAATCTGAAGACATATATTCCCCCCCTCGATCAGAACGGAGGGTGCCCATTTTACATGCTGACAGATTTTCAGCCAAAACCAAAAACTATTTGAAGCATATGAACACTTCGGACTTTGCTTTGAGTGGATATACCCATGCATGCCTGGAAAAATCATCAATGAAAGTCACGAAGTAAAGGTAATTTCTAAAAGAGGGTGTCTACATAGGACCACAGACATCACTATGTACAAGCTGCAATTTCTGCGTAGCCCGAACTGAACCATCTTTTGGAAAGGAAGAATGCTGCATTTTTCCCAAAATACAGCCTTCACAAACATGTTTTCCAGGTGCCTCAAGTTTGGGAAAAGAGGACACCATTTCAGATTTCTGCAGGCGTAACAAACTAGCAAAATTCAGATGACCAAAGCGTGCATGCCAAAGCTTTGCATCTGACATAGCCTGAGAATCATGAACTGCACATGCCAAATCATTCACAGATCTTTCATAGTCTATGAGCTTATACAGCCCACGACATAAAATGCCAGAAGCAATAATCACATCACCATTTGAGAGATCATGGACTGTACACCTGTCATCAACAAATTTCACAACCAAGCCAATCTTGGCTAATGCAGAAACTGATAATAGGTTCTTTTTGATCCCTGGCACAAATAAAGCATCTGACAAAGTGAAAGAACTACCATCAGCAGTAGAATGATCTTACCAACTCCCATAATAGGATAAGAGGAGTTATTGGCGCATGTGACAGTATTCCGTGTAGGGGCAGGCTCGAGTGAAGAGAAGAAACTACGCTGCGAGGTAATATGTTTCGTCGCCCCACTATCAAAGTACCAAACATCTGAATCTACTGCAGACATGCTCTGATCATGAGAAGATGGGTCAAAACTATAGACAGTAGTAAACGCCCATTCTTCTTCCTGCACAAGATTTTCAGACTCTGTTTTTGGTGTAGAGGCCTTTGCAACAACCATTCCAACCTCTTTCTTCTTTGCCTCTTTAGCAGCCAGTTTTGGACAGTTCTTTATAATATGATCATTTCCTTTACAGTACTTGCAGAACAATTTATGCTTTTCTGATTTCTTCTCATCTTTATCCTGGTTCTTCGATTGTGCAGCATTTGCAGATTTCTGCTTACTAGTAGAAGAGCTCCATTTTCCTTTGCCCTTCTGACTAGCCAGGAAAGCTTGATCTGCAACACGCATAATGGACCTGTTCTGCCTGGACTGATCTTCCTGCAACAGAACAGAGACTAATTCCTCAAATGACAAGGCATTCGGATTTCCTTTCATCATCAACCGAAGAGTAGAGGCAAAACTCTGATATGAATCAGGAAGACCATTCAGAACGGTCTACACAAGTGAGCTATCTGGTATAACCTCATCAGCAGAAATCAATTGTTCCTTCAGGTCTTTGATCTTTGTAAGAAAAATATCCATAGAATCACCTTCATTCATGTGCTCACTCTCCAACTGTTTTCGGAGGTAAGCAACACGAGCCTCATTCCTAGCCTGGTACAAAGTGGTAAGTGTATCCCAAGCATCCTTTGTTGTTCTGCAAGAGTGAATGTGAGGAATAATGGCACGTTTGACAGACAAAGCTATCAATGCATGTGCCTGGGCATCTCTGCCATCCCAACGAATCTGCTCTGCAGTAGGTGCAACAGAAACAACAGCACGAACAGGAATCTGCGGAATATCATCTTCGAGACCATCTTCATCAGCTCCAACACCTGTATTTGCAGTACCTGTTGTTACAGGTGTAACATGATGTCTTTCAACACCCTGCACAATGTTCCACAATCCTTTTGCAACCAGTACATGACGCATCATATAAGCCCATAATGGGTAGTTGGTACCATCCAACTTATCCTCAACAGCCAACATACGGAATACATCACTGCTTTCAGCCATGGCCGGTGACTAAAATACCTTGATGCAGAAAATTGACTGTATCTCAAAAAGTTGAATAGAACTGCCCAGACAAGTTCTGCTAGACCTGTAGCAGACTTCGAGATGCTTAAATTGGGGAACAGAAACTGGTATATACCTTTGGCACAAAAGGACAAAATAGCCTGCACAAGCGCTACGATAGTGCGTTCGGAGGCCAAAACGAGCTCAGATCGCGATTTCGGCACCACATAGCGAAGCTGTTTTGATCTCGGAAACACCCTGAGTATGCTCACCAAATTTCGTGCGAATCTGAGACTGCAAACAGAGGAGTGTCGACGGCGCCCTAGAAGAAGCGACGACCTGCTCTGATACCAATTGTTGGAGATAGACGTCTACGGAAGCACGCGAACAGCACAAGGAAGAAGAAGAAGCTTGGAGCACAAACACACAATACTGAATGTATTACTAGAGAATGTACAAAGATAAGTAGCCCATTAGGGCAATAGGCATATATACAAGCCGGGGGAAAAAAACCTCCTAAAGAGGGAAAAAAGTGCCCTGGCGGTCCTAGAGTGTTCACACACATCACTACCTAAATATATCAACAAATTGCAAGGGTAGGATTGTCATCTAACAAGTATCTGGAATATGAAGAGGATATCTATGTAACTAAGGAATTATTTGAAAAAGCCAATCCCAAATGGAGGAATAGGTGGTTAGATGCTAATTGTAGGAAAATCTGGAAAGAGGCACCTATTCAGCTAAAGATAAATCCAGCCTATTGTCTAGTAGCAAGAAGAAGGGAATGGACTGTGTTTTGGGAAAGGAGAAATGCAGGACAGATTCCAGCAAAATGGCTAAATTTCCCAAAGATAGGAGGACCTAAGGCAAGAACATAGCCAAGAAAGAAATATATGGTTGACACAACAAAGTCTGTCATATCTACATATAAAGATGTCAATGATCCAACATGTATATTATTAATCAGGGTGATGAGACTCATATTGGCATGTATAGAAACTTTTACAAATATAGATGTCAGAACCCTTAACTACATTGGGTTCAATTCACCAACTGATGCTTTGTTGTTTGATCTCAGTGAAACCCTAGATAGAATTTGTTTAACGGCCTATTATAGCAGGACAATATTTTTGGGAAGTCATTATCTTTAGATTTTTGAGGATGCTTTTGACTATGGATTTTTTGAGAGAGAATAATTTTTTTTTGGAAATTTATCAGTGGTTACAAAGTCAAGACTCACCGCTTATGAAGCAGCATATACAGAATATCTGAAGAAAGATGTAATAGACAAACCAGAGGCAGCTGTACAATGGAGAAAAGCATTATTTGAAATGGTGAATAACTTGAACATCACAGAAAGAAAAAGTCATGACTTATTGTCACATGTTTATCAAAGAAAGAAGAAGTGAAGGAAGCACTTATTATGTACCAACAAGAATTTTTTGTCAGGAGCCAAAAAGTCTAGGAGGGGAAGAATGTTAGAAGAAGCATTTTTTGAAGGGAAATATTTGTAAAATGTCAAAAAAAGGTATAAATATTTATGCAAATGATGTAAAAATGAGGAAGAGTCTTCCTCATGTAAATTAGAATTATATGTAATTTTTCTAGAATTTTTGGAAGCTCTTTGATAGCATGTTTTTAGATTAGAAGGGAAAAGGACCGAAATTCAAGTGTGAAAGAGGACACTTGAAAATGTATAAAAGATAATTTCCTCTATTTTGAGAGGGTTGGTTGTATTATTTCTGCTATCCAAGTAATGTGAAGAGCTCTCTTGCAAGAAATCGTGTTTTCTACTTCCATGTGATTTTCTTTGATTTGTTGAGTCTATTCTATGTGTGATCCATGGAATTTGCAAGCTTCAGTTGTGTATTTCTAAGTAATGTGTATGAAGAGAGGTGATTCTTGATGTATTGAGTGAGGAAGTGTAGAAGAACAAAGCTGGAATTGGAAATCATCAGTTTTCACAGAATCGCAATTGTCTCGTCTGAGGGTTACAGGTATCATTTTTTACATTTGACTTCATAATTGTGTTCTGCTGAGAAAATAACATACTTTAGGCACCAAGATCATTGAAAATGGTGTAGTGTAGCTCAAGATAATCAAAACCCTAGAAATTTCTCTTCATCTTTGTTTGTTATTGACTTTGGAGTTGTCCTCTCCAATCATGAAGTACAAAAGAATCAACAAATCATTTTTATTTTGTCAATCCTGGGAATATCCATAAGACCACAGCCCCCTCTAGATGATAGATTCATAGAAATAAGAGATTGATGGCTGGAATTCTGAGAAAATGAAAATGAAGAGGAAATATCTAGGGTTTACCTTATCTAGAGTAAATCTTCATCATTTTCTATGATCTTTATGTCTAATTCATGTTATTTTCTCATCAGAATACAAATATGAAATCAGAATTGGAAAATATCACCTGTATCACAGAGACGAGACAATCGCGATTCTGTACCAGTAGACGATTTTCACATTTCTGCAACATTCTTCAATCCTTCTTCACTCAATACATCAGTAATCATCTCTCTTCATACATCTTACTCAGCATTACACAAATGAACTCACAAATCTCCATGATAAAGCAAGAAACAAGCTCTCACATCAAAGGAAACACACATAATAAGAGAAAACACGATTTCAGCAGAAACTCTCTCTTCTCTATTGATAGCATGTACAAATGACTAACCAACCTCTCAAAAATAGAGAAAATTGACTTATATACATTTTCAAGTGTCCTCTTTCACACTTGAATTTTGGTCCTTTCCTCTATTATTCTAAAAATATGCTATCTAAGAGTTTCCAAAAATTCTAGAAAAAATACATAAGATTCTATCCTTCATAAGGAAGACTCTTCCTTATTTTTACAACAGTTGCATAAATATTTCTACAAATTTTTATCATTTTACAATATTTTTCCTTCAAAAAAGGTTTCCAAAAATGCATCTTCCAACATCCTTCCCCTCCTAAGCCTTTCGGCTCCTGACCAAAGATTTTCCTGCTTCTCTGCACTGATCACTTCTCTTCATTTCTTCTTTCTTTGATATACTTGTGACATCAAATCATGACTTTTTCTTTCTGTTACATTTAGATTGTTGACCATCTCGAATAAAGCCTTTCTCCACTGTACTGCAACTTCAGGTTTATCTATGACATCCTTTTTCAAATACTCTGTGTAAGCAGCTTCATATGTTGTAAGTCTAGACTTGGTAACGACTGATAGGTTTCCAAAAATCTCTGACTCCCTCTCAAAAAATCCATAATCGAAGGCATCCTCAAAAATCTGTAAATAATGGCTACCCAAAAATATAATTCTGCTGTAGTAGGCCATCAGACAGATTCTATCAGGTGTCTCACTTAGATCAAATAATAAGGCATCTGTAGGAGAATTGAAACCAATGTAATTCAAAACTCTAACATCTGTATTTGTATATGTTTCTATACAAGCTAGAAGTAATCTCATTATTCGTACAAGTAGTATACAAGCAGGGTCATTGACATCTTTGTATGTAGTTATTACAGACTCAGCAGTATTCACCATATAACTCTTGGTAGGCCATGTGCCTGCCTTCGGACCTGCTACTTTCGGGAAATTCATCCACTTTGGTGGAATTTGACCTTCTCTTCTTCTATCCCAAAAAGTTGTCCATTCTCTTCGTCGTGCTACTGGACAATAGGCTGGATTGATCTTTAAATGAAGAGGTGCCTCTTTCGAGATTTTCCTACATTCTTTGTTGGCATCCAACCATTTATTTCTCCACTTAGGGTTGGCTCTCTCAAATAGTTCTTTGGTGACATTGATGTCCTCTTCATACTCAAAGTATTTGTTTGGAGGTAGCCCAACTCTGGCCATCTGGTAGTTCTTTACACTCTCCAGAATCATACAAAATGGTATCCCCAATCCATCTGCTGCCCAGTGATGCTGATCTGGATTGATTCCCTTATTCAATGCGAATGTGACAATTTGTTCTTCGTACTCATCATGCATCTTTCTGATGAACTCCATTCTAGAATCTCTACTTGTCAGCAGTTTCTTTACAAAATCCTCTGAATATTCTTCTTCTGATTTTCTGTCTGCTGGTTCATTGTCATGTTGTACTCCCTCAATATTGTCTACCCCATGTTCTTCTGCATGTGTAGTTTCCACATGTGTCTCTTCCTGGATTTGTGGCTTATTCAACTTCTTTTGCAATTCTTCTATAGTCAACATCAGACTCCCATTCTGTTGTGCCCATAATTCTCTTTCTTTTTTATACTGATTCCATTCCTTTTCCCTCTTTGTCTGCCACTCATTTCTTTCCTTTTCCATATCCAGGTGTAGCTTATTATAGCCTCTCATAGATGTAGCAGCATGGGTACTAGCCTGCCTTTCTAATTCTTTGGCTTCTTTCAATTCTCTTTGTAATTCCTGAATCTCATTGAGTAATCCTTCCTTTTCTCCCTCTGTCATCTGGACTGTCTGACTTTCCTCCTTCAATTGCCCTTCCTCCAATAGTAGCTTATTGATTTCTTCATTAGCTTTAGTCAGAATCTGATAGGAAGTTTGTAGAGTTCTATATCTCCCCTTAATCGTTCTTAATTCCTTTTCCAATTTATCGTTCTGCTCTGTTAGTTGCATACTCTTCTCTTCCAAGTATTGAATCTTGTTTTGCTTCTGTACTTCTAGCTCTTCCAAAGCAATTATTTTACTGGAAAACTCCTCATTCTTCTCTTGCACCTTCCTTAGTTGCTCTGCCATATGCTCCTTTTCCCTTTTATGCTCTTTAATAATCATACTGCCTTTTTCAAATTCTGACTCTGCTACCATTCCTGAAATGATCATATTTCGGCTCGAGGGTCTGAACTGTTCTTATTCATAATGAGTTGACATGCTGATCTAATACTCTTTGGGATTCTTTCCAGTCCTCCTTCTATTGCTATTTGTTTGGTTTCTAGCTGTTTGTCCTCTTTGCATTCACTCTCCTCTTTCTCTTCTCCTTCATATTCTATAATTTTAGCCTTCTTTTCTTCATGGCTTGGCTGAGTGTCCAATATTTTTAATTCTTCCATGTCTTCTTGAACACCTGAACTCTTTTGCTCCAAAACATCTGAGATCAGTTTTATTTCTTGTACCTTTTCTTTCTTCAACACCTGTTGAGTCTCTTTAGAAAGATGTCCTTCCTTTGTTTGCATCTCCTTCTCCTGGCTTAGAGTTTCCTGGACCAAATTGTATTCAGTTTCTTCACCAAAATTTCCCTGACATTCACCTGCTTGTTCCTCCTGTCTCTCCTTTTCCTGTGCTAAAACTATTTCAGCTATTTCTAAATTTTTGACCTGATCATTGCCTCTATCTTCTTTGTATCCTTCCTCCTGTTCATCAATGTCCATGATGTCTGCTCCTTCCTCTTGTTCTTGATCATCCTTAGTTGTAAATTCCTCACTACTTTTTATATCATGTAATACATCCTTTATACTTTGAATGATCTCTTCTTCCACAACTCTCCCTGTGACCTTTGGAACACTCTTTCCCCTTTCTATCTTCTTTATTTCTTGATCCTTATTCCCATCCTTCTGTTCTTTAAATGAACTACTCTTCTGTATCTCCTTTGTCAGCTCTTCTAGTTTTTCATCCAATTTGAAGTGTGATGGTTTTGTCCATATGGGTTTTATTCCTGTATGCACCCTCCCATAACTGACTTCTTCTCTTATTTCACTTGCTTGTTCTATCATTACTGCTTTTCCCTTCATTATCCTTCTTTCATCTTCCAGACTGAGCTGTTTTTCTGCCTGTTCCTGAATTGGTTCCTCTTGAGACTTCTTCTTCAATTCCTCAGGTGTCTTTTGTTTCTCAGAGGTCTGTATGATGATATTAGGAGTATTTGGTATTGATAAATTTAAACTCTTTAACAGGAAAATCTCAATATCACTCTCAGAATCAGATGAGAAGTGTGAAGGTCCTCCTTTTTCTGGTTCTGTGGGTTTTGATACTTCTTCCACAATGGATGGCTTCTGTGTTTCTTCCAAGACTACTTCCTCCCTCTCTTTGATAATAGTTTCAGCTATGGATTTACCCTTTCCCTTCTTGGTCAATTTCTTCTTTTGTACTGGTTTCCTTGGAACCTTCCTTTTTACCACAACAGTAGTTCTGGTTTCTGGAGGTCCTTGTAATGCCTTAAAATAAGCTAACAACTCCACTTTTTTCCTGACAAACACCTCCTCAGTTTCCGCTGTCATCATTTGATCATGGAGTGCTTCATAGTGCTCCACCTCCTCCTGAACTCAGTCTGTAGCTTTGCATGAATAGTCTTCCAACATTTTCTGGTATTGTGCTTCATACATAGCTCTCTTGTTATTCCCTTGGGTTAGATAGGTGTATAATTGCTCTTTGCTTGTTTGGGGTGGATGTGGTTCACTAGAGGCTTGAACCTGCTTCTGTGCCTCCTCATGTTCCTCTTTTGTGGCTTCCTCCATTTCTAGTTCCACCTTCCTTGGGTCCAACCTTCTTTTCTTTACAGGAATTACTTCCTCAGATATCATCTTCCTTTTCATACCTGTTCCCCTCATGCGGGTTTGTCCTTCTGTTTCTCTTTCAGTTATTTTCCTTGGAGAACTCTTGATTCCAGCCATAAGATTCCTGAAATACTGTGCTTCTGGAGCCAATTTCAGTTTATCTTCCATCCCTAGAACATGATAAATGATTCTTGTTAAGAACTGGGCCCCATTCATGAACTTCTTTTGTTCCCAGTGTTTTGCTGCTTCCTTTAGCTGTTCATGGATGTATGGTGAGACATCCATTACTCCAAAAGGTTTGGTTCTGTCCTTGTTGTTGAACATTAATAATGTCACTGACTTATGTGGTATTGTGTATCTTGGTAGTTTTGGAAAACAAAAATACTGTAAAAACATCCTTACAGCATATTCCTCATTCTCCCTTCCTTTGAAATCAGTGAATTTTACATATCCTGTGTAAGTTTCCTTATTCTTTTTGACAAAACTCGGGTCAAGTTTGGTTCCCATTGTGTAGAATTGCAGTGCTGCTCTGATATGTTCTCCCTTGATAGTGATACCTACTTCCTGGTTATCCTTGTTTTTGACTTTGCATCTGAAATAGGCATCATTTCCTCTTCCTATTTCTGTCAAACTGTTCATTACCTGTGATACCCTCTCAAAGTCAATGAAAAAGATAGGCTCTTCCAATATTCTGTGCAGCCCTACTGCCTTCCATCTTTTCATATTAACTGCCACTCTTTGGAACCTATAGAACTCCTGGCACAACATTGTATACTTATATCCTCCTACTCCCACTGTAAATATGTGTTGGCCAATGATGTTTAGGGTCTCCTTAAGTTCCTTCACCACCTTCTCAGCCTCTGGAATTTCTGGCTCATCATCTGACTCTAGGTCCACTTGTTCCTCCACCATTTCACTGTCCAGAAACCAATGTCCTCTTGATAGCATAATTGATTCTGCCTTGAAGTCATGAATTGGCAACTCCTTTGTATTCACCATTTTCTGAGGAAAATAAAATACACAAAAAAAAAACTCTACCCACATAAGTCACAAAAATCCAAAAAAATTAATGTTTTCTTTTGAAATATTCTTGCCATGAGAATAGAGAAAGAAAGTCTTCCAAATAAATTTTGCTTCTTCAAAAGACTCAATTAAAGTGATCATTACAGGTGTAGCAAGATGTCTAATGTGCTTGAAGACAGAAATGATAGAAACAATGATTAATGAAAAAAAACAACTTCAGAAAAAATAGAAATCAAAAGATGATCATAGAAAATTGAAACAAAATAATACAAATTTTCCATAATAATTTACATTTTTTATCCCTATATCTTGCTTTGTGCTTTATAAATTTTAAAAACAAAATAAAATACACACTGTGTCCAGTTTTTCTTAACCCTTTTTTTTTTTTTTTTTTGCTCTGTCCTCCTTTTCTTCCCCTCCTAATTCTCTTTTAAGGGGAAAAAGAAAAATACTTTTGTCATCCTTCCGTTTTTTTTTTTTTTTAATAGTTTGTTCTGAAATTTTGAAGATAGGTCAAATGTGGCTGATCTTTCTGCCATTGACATAATTCTGATTTTTTTACCCAATAATGTTTAACTGCACTTGTCCTTATGTCATCCAAACATCCATGCTTCCCAAACCAACATTTTGAAGCATTTTTTGGTCTCCATACCCATTTTGCTCTAACTTCCTGTTTTAATGAGTAATATCGGTGTATGCCTTCTTTCCATGTCCCTCTTGTTCTGATTTGTTGATGTTTCAAATTAGGCAATACGTGTCTTCCTCGTTTTGTCTCACCATTCTTCTTTACTCCTGAATTTTCTTGCTGGTTTTGATTGTAAGAAGCTCGATCATTTTGTAGTGGCAATATGTCCCTGTCCTTCATTGCGAAAGTAAATCCTTCCATATCTGGGTCATGAACATCTAGATGAACTTCCTGTTTTTCATTACTCAGAAAAAACATTAAAAATTTTTTGTCATTTATGGTCAAACTGAGCTTCATTTTTTCAAAGTTCAAAATAACTTTACCTTGTTTGAGCCAGGGTTGTCCCAAAATCAATTTTTCAGTCATCAAATGATCTGGCCACTCTTCACAATCTATCTTCATATATTCATTATTAAATTTAATTTTAATAACAAGTGAAGACAAACTCTGAATCATTTTTCCTTCTAATGTTTTAATCAACATTCTGCTTTTATTCTTCTTTATGCTAAATTTCTTTACCAAGGCTGAACTGATCAAGTTTACTTGAGCTCCTGAATCTATCAAAACCCTTATGTTTTCATTTTGATGATCCATTTCTATCACAGGCAAATGTTCTCTTTGTTTTAGAGTGCTTTCACATAAACACACCTCCTTAAGTTCTTTCATTTTTCTTATTCTCTCCTTTGCTTCTTGTTGAGCCTCCTTTCTGATGTTTTCTTCTTCTTTTTTCCTATTTTGAGCCTTTTGCAGTCTTCTCCATTCCTCAGTAGTTAATGGACACTCATACCTCTTAACTCTACATCCACTTATAAAATTTGGCATGATTTCTCCATCAATGTTAGCTAATTCAATGGCTCCACTCTTGCTTATCTTATGTATGATGTATGGCCCATGACCTTTCTTCTGAAATTTTTTCTGATGCTCCTTGACTGTGTATGCCAGAACCAAGTCTCCTTCTTGGAGATCTTTTTCTTTTATATGCACATCATGGTAGGCTTTTTGTCTTCTCTTGTCTGTATATATACTCATTACTGCTTGAAGTCGAGAAGCTCCCAGTTTTTCTAAATCTATGACCCTCTCAGATAGTTCATGCCCTGTCCAATTGTATTGACTACCCACTTTTAATGTTGGAATAAGAAATTCCATGGGTAAAACTGCATTTTGTCCATATACCAAATTGAATGGAGTAGTCCCTAAAGCAGTTTTGTATGCCACTCTATAAGCCCAGAGAACATGATTAAGTTGAGAATCCCAATCATTTCTGTTTGTGTTGACTAATTTGGACAATACAGTGCAAAGTACTTTATTAGTACTTTCTGCTAACCCATTAGCTTGTGGGTGATATGGGGCTGACTTACTATGACCAATCATGAAATATTTGGTCATGTTTTCTATGATCTGGTTCAAAAAATGAGTTCCCCTATCACTTACTAATTCAATTGGAAGTCCAAATCTAGTAACAATATTTTCATACAAAAATTTTGCAGTTGTATGAGCATCATTTCTTTTAGTGGCTTTGGCCTCAGCCCATTTTGTCAAATAATCAGTAGCCACTAATATGCATTCTGCATGAGATTGTCTAGCTGGAGGATGTATAGGTCCAATAAAGTCCAATCCCCATTTGCTAAAAGCTCTGGCTGAAATTAATGGGATTAATGGCATGTTATCTCTTTTATTTGGTTGACTCACTCTTTGACAGATGTCACATCTTTTTACATAAGTTCTTGCATCAAGAAATAGAGTTGGCCACCAAAAGCCAGAATACAAAATGAGTTTGGCTGTTCTATCACTAGAAAAGTGTCCTCCTGCCACTCCACAGTGTGCCATTTCCAACATCTCCAAATACTTCTCTTCAGGAACACATATTCTTAAATAACCATCCATTCCTTTTTTGTATAATTGTTCTCCTATGAGTTGATATTCTTCAGAGATTTCTTGTAAATTTCCTGAATCTGTACCAGCTATAAGTTGCTTCCCTCTCTCCTTTTTCTTTAATTCTTCCACAATGTTCTCACTCCATTCAGGGTTTTTTTTAAACCAATATAGGGTTATTAATTCTGAATTCTGCAAATCTTGACATTCTTGACATTTAGCAACATATCTTTCCACATCTTGAATTTTATTTGGCCAGTGTACTCCCATCCTAGCAAGATTGCTTAAAGTGACTATTTTGGAAGCATGAGTACATGGGTTCCAGCAATGAGCTCTTCTTACATATTCATGTTGCTCTTCTTCTGGAGTACAGTATTCCAATATACCTGACTGATTGAGGTGATACAAATGCCCAGCTAGCAACATAAAATTTCTGCTTTGTAACACCAAATGTGTGTTATTTGCTAATGACTTACAAGGTCCCATGGTTAAAAAAGGAACTAATGATATGGACCATTCACGAACACTTTCTACTTTGAATAGGTATGTATCTGGCAGGTCATCGTCTAAGGGTGAACTAGGTTCTTTGGACTGAATTCTAGACAAATGATCTGCTCTTAAGTGTGTTTTGCCTTGTCTAACCACCACCTCAAATTCAAATTCCATTAGTAAAAGAAACCATCTAACTATTCTTCCTGTATGACATGGTTTATTTACTAAATAAAGTAGAGCTTGGTGATCCACAAAGAATTTAAACTTGTTGGCCAATAGGTAATGTCTGTATTTTTTAACAGCAAATATCATTCCCAACCCTTCTCTCTCAGTGGTTGTATAGTTCTTTTCTGCAATGTTCAATTGTCTACTAGCATATGCTACTGGGAAATCTAATTTACTTCCTTCTATAGGTTGTGCCAACACACATCCCAAAGCATAATTTGAAGCATCTACATGCACATGAAATATTTTATCCCACTGAGGTGTTTTTAAAATTGGTGCTGTCACCAAACAAGTTTTCAATGTTTCAAAGGCTTGGTCACATTCTTTATTCCACTCAAACTTTGTGATGAGGGCATATAAGGGTTTAGCTATATCTGCAAATTTGTGAACAAATCTCCTATAGTACCCACAATGTCCCATAAAAGTTTGGAGTTCCTTCACATTTGTAGGTCTTGGAAGCTCTATTATAGCTTTTATCTTCTTCTCATCAGTAGAAATTCCATTTTTGAAACTATGTGACCCAACATTCTTCCTTGTCTTACATAGAATACGCACTTTTCAGGATTTAAGCATACTCTGTATGTCCTGCATTTCCTGAATATTCTTTCTAAATCTTGTAAATGACTCTGTCTTCTTAAAGAGAAAGTGCACAGATCATCTACATAGATTTCCATCACATTTCTCAGGAATTCTTTGAAGATATGACACATCAATCTTTGAAAAGTTGCTGGGGCATTGGTCAATCCAAAGGGCATAACCCTAAAAGCATAAATCCCCCATTCTGTAGAAAAGGCAGTCTTATGTTGGTCTTCCAAGGCTATAGGTACTTGATTGTATCCTGAGAAATCATCTAGAAAGCTATAAACTTCCTTTCTTGCAACTCTCTCAAGAAGATGATCTGTTATTGGCAATGGATAATTATCCCTTATAGTTGTTGCATTTACTTTTTTCAAGTTAATGCATACCCTAAGTTTTCCATTCTTTTTTGGTGCCACAACTATAGGTGATATCCATTCAGTATACTCAATTTCATAAATGAAGTTAGCAGCCAACAACTTGTCAATTTCTTCCTTTATCTTGGCAGATTATTTATCATTGAATGTATAATGTCTCTGTTTACTAGGTTTTGCATCTGGAGTCATAGGAATTTTGTGCTCACAGATTCTTGGATCAATTCCTTTTAAATCTTTATAATTGTAAGCAAATACATCCCTAAAATTCTTTGCTAGGTTCTTTAGTGCTTCTTCTTCCTCTATGGTCATATCATCAGTAATTACAATATGTCTTTCCTCTCCTTCTTCCTGAGTAATCATGATCTTTTTAGTTTGTTCTTCATTATCATAAGCTTCTCCTTTCTTTTTTTCTCTCTTTGGTTTCATTTTTAGAAGTAGTCTGTCTTCCACTTCATAGGTTTTAAAATTTGCTGGTACATCAAAGTATTGATCCTTGTTTATTTCCTTCTCTTTCTTCTCAATTTCTTGTTCCTTTTCCATTTCTTTGTGTTTATGTCCCTTGTATTTGCCTGAGATTTTATCTTTGATTGCATCTTCAGCTTTTACTATCTCCAAATATTTTGTTTTTCCTTTTTTTAATACCATTTCTGAATCTTGATCCTCCTCTGTTTTTGATACACTCATCATGTTTATACTAATGTGAAAAATATCAAACCCTTCTTCATTTTGAAATTCCACTCCTACATACTCCTCCCTAGCTATGTCCATGGTAGCCAAAATTTGGTTCCAGCCGTAGGGCTCAAACTCTTCATCCTTAAATTGTTGTGGCACATAACTTTCATCCTGCACTTTTCTTCCTTCCACACAATCTTCTCTTTTCAGTCTCCTTTTTCTATTGGTGAGGTTTCTTATTATGTTACACTTCCATATTGCTGATTCACTCTCTTCGTGATCCTCCAACTCCGATTCCTCACTTTGTTCTTGATTTTGATGTATTTTGTACCTTTCTTGAGGAGATATATCACAGTAGTGCCCATTTCTTAAGTTCACTCTTGTTATTCTTCCTTTGCTTTGGAGATATAAACAATCATTACCCCAATCCTGCACAATTTGCATTTGTCTCATGAAAGGCCTTCCTAGGATGATTTCATATGAAGTGGATTGTGGAAATTCTATTATGGCAAAAGTATGTTCTATTTCTGTTCCACATATGTCCACAATTACTTTTTCCCAAATACCTAGAGGTTTTTCTATATGCCCATCTGCAAGTTGCAATCTCATCTTAGTGGGTAGTAATTCATTGATTCCCCATTTCTCCCAAGTTTGTTTAGTCATTATGGCCACTCTTGATCCACTGTCCAAAATGGCTTTAGCAAAGTTTTTTCCATATTGTATTTTTAGGGTTGAATTTCCTTCTTCCCCTTCACAATACCCTCCTATTTTATCAATAGGAATATACCATAATTCCTCCAATTCTTGTAATGGTGAATGAAGGTTTCCAGGTATTGTTTCCCCTTTGTTCATTTTGTTTTGTAAGTGAGGATTTTGTTTCAACAGTTCTTCCCATGTTGTGTGACATGTAATGCTACATTGTTCATCTATAATCATCTGGAATGTTATTTGTGGATTTTCTTTTTTGTTAGCATTTTCCCGTGTTTTCGTTTTCTCAAGTTGTTCAACTGTTCTCTGTGAGCTACCTCCTTCCCCCATTCTGAGTTGTACTTCCTGAATGATTTTTTTGCACTTTTGCATCCTTTCATGCTCTAATTCTGGTATGGGATAGGCCACTGCATGATCTGTAGGGCTTGGTCCTTCTTGAATCCTTCCCTTATATGCTTTGATTAGGGTGTCTAGACTCTGAGAACTTCCTATTTCAGACTGATTTTGTGTCTTTTGAGAAGAAGTACTTTTGGACTGATCCTAATTGTCTTCTTCCAAATTTTTGTCCATCCTTCTCTTCTTTTCCCATTTTCCTTTTTGTCTATTTCTCTTCACCTTTGAGGCTGAACCTTCATTTTGTTCCTTAATTGTTCCTTGTTGCTTGGCTTGAGCCCTTGTTATAATATTCATTCCCACTTGGTCATTTTCACTCAATTCTTCCTGTTCCATAATGTTAACTGTTTTTAAAGGTATGTTATTAGGTGTGTTCTGTTGTTTTTGGGGATTCTTTGGGCAATCTTTTATCAAATGTTCTCTGCCACAATCCTTACAGTAGGCTCCCTCTATTCTCAATGTAGGAGGTTGCGGACAATCTCTAATGAAATGCTCTCCCCCACACCTATAACAAGTTATCTTTGGTCCCCCTTTGAATTGAGGTTTTTGGTTGGACATGTAATTGTTGGTAATATACATGAATGTTGCTGTGTCCATTTCAATTTTCCCATTTCCCAAGTCTAGTACTTTTAACTTAGGTTCTCTTATTTCATATTCTTCCCAATCTTCTTGATATCCCTCACTCCATTGATATTCTTCCTTATATGGTGATCTTAGTCTTGAATTCCCCTCCTCTATTGGTGTATACTTGATAGGTACCACATTAGTTGGTATAGGAGGTTGTTGTCCAAGCACAGGTCTTGGTTGTTCAGTATAGCCAGATTCCCTTTGAGCCATATAATCTCTTTCCTTAATGGGTTGTTTGTTATAGAAGCATTCCTCCCTAGTATGGTTTGTCCATTTTCTCTCTAGTGTACAGTATTTAAGTGTCTTCCTATCTTGTAAGTGTGGTGGCTTCTGATATGGGCATTGTTGTGCCAGATGATTTTCTCCACAAATGTAACATTTTTTATTTGTGTTTATCTTAGAGTTTATCAGATTAGTTTTAGTGCTTACCTCTAGGGCTTTAGCAATAGCCTGAGCCAACTCTTCTGCTGGAGGAATTTTGTCTTCATATGATCTAGGTTGATCAAATGCTAGCAGATCTTGACCTCTGTTGTCCTCCAAATCTATTGCTTCCTTTACACAGGCTGCTAAATCAGGACATCTTCTATAATACACTAGGGTTCTTAGTTGGGCACTTCTCAAACCCTCAATGAATAAGGATACTTGTTTTGCCATGGAAGGTACTTCCTCTCTTGGGCATCTATCAATGTATTGTTTAAATCTTCTGGCTGCTTCTCTAACATTTTCATCCTTTTGTTGTGTGAAACTATGTATCAATGTGGCTGTACTATGTTTTATCCCGGTCTTAGAGAATTCCCCAATGAAGGCTTCTAAGAAAGATTCAATATCCTGGTACATTTCCTTTCTCAAGGGAATGAACCAAGATAAGGCTGGTCCTGTTAGGGTTAAACCAAATGCCTCAAATTGTACTTTGTAATCTCCTACTTCTTCAGCTCTAATCAATTGCCTAAATTCTGCAGCATGAGCATGAGGATCTGAATAACCCTCATATTGATTCTTCATACATTTGGCAACTTGATATGGTCTAAGCATTCTACCCTGAGGCTGCCAATGGGATCTTCTTCTGAGTGGGAAGTCATTATATCCTTCTGGTTCCTTGTCAAAGGGATTAGGGGAAATTTGTGTCATCCTCCCATGTTGTTGTTCATTACCGGTATAGTTTTCATTTGGCCTAGGTAAATTTGTCTGCTCCATGTTATGTTCCCAAGGTCATTTGTCAGTACATTGCCCTAGATCATTTGAATTCTCTGGGTCTTGAGAGAATATGTACACACATCCTTGCCTATCTTCATATCTCCCATCTTTGAATTGAGCTACAGGAGTTATATTCAGGGGAACTTCTAAATTTCTCAATCTAATGAGAAATTTATGCATTCCATCCTGATATACATAGGTTCCAAACCTATTTGTATACATGTACTTGAGGATATTTCTAAAATCCCCAGTTTCCATAGGTTCATTTGTTTCATTTATGTTTTCCATGTTGTTTTCTTGCCCTAAACTTCTTTCTTGCCCTTTGCCTTTTACTGTTTCTGTCTCCTTCCTTGTTAGGTCTTGTTTAGAAAGTTTGTTTCCAGATCTAAGTATCATTCAATTAATCTTCTCATTCTCAAACTCAACAGAGTGTTTGTCACAATTTCCTAACTAAGGTATTATTTTTTCACGATTTTCTGACTATTTTTGTATTTTTCACGATTTTGTGATGAAAATCGTGTTTTTCACGATTTTGTGATGAAAATCGTGTTTTTCACGATTTTGTGATGAAAATCGTGTTTTTCACGATTTTGAGTGAAAATCGTGTTTTTTCACGATTTTGTGATCAAAATCGTGTTTTTCACGATTTTGGGTGAAAATCGTGTTTTTCACAATTTTGAGTGAAAATCGTGTTTTTTCACGATTTTGTGATCAAAATCGTGTTTTTCACGATTTTGGGTGAAAATCGTGTTTTTCACGATTTTGAGTGAAAATCGTGTCTTTCACGATTTTGTGATGAAAATCGTGTTTTTCACGATTTTGAGTGAAAATCGTGTTTTTCACGATTTTGTGATCAAAATCGTGTTTTTCACGATTTTGTGATCAAAATCGTGTTTTTCACGATTTTGGGTGAAAATCGTGTTTTTCACGATTTTGTGATCAAAATCGTGTTTTTCACGATTTTGGGTGAAAATCGTGTTTTTCACGATTTTGTGATGAAAATCGTGTTTTTCACGATTTTGTGATCAAAATCGTGTTTTTCACGATTTTGGGTGAAAATCGTGTTTTTCACGATTTTGAGTGAAAATCGTGATTTTCACGATTTTGTGATGAAAATCGTGTTTTTTCACGATTTTGAGTGAAAATCGTGTTTTTCACGATTTTGTTCCCAGACAATCGTGATTGCTCACAAATTGTAAAAACACGATTTTCTTAAGAAAATCGCGTTTTGGAATTCACAATGTTGTCCCCTAATCGTTCAAAATCGCAATTTTGTGTGTGATTTTCAGAATCGTGATTCTGAATGATTTTTTGAGTTTTACAAGTTTTGAGTTTTCAAAATTTTCTTTCTACACCAGAATCGCCTTACTGGAATTTTGACATGCAATGAAACATTTAAATGCACATTTAAGGTTTTCCTAATGAAAAAACTCAAAATACAGAAAATCACGATTACGTGATTTTTAGTTATTTCTCATTTCTTGATGCTATGTGATCACTTAATGCAAAAATGTATATTCCAACTTAATGCTAAAGTCTTTACCTTGCTTGCTTGGTAGAAAAATCCTCAAAAATCCACTGGTTGTTGGAAGTCGCGATTTTGCTCTCTCTCTCTCTCTCTCACTCTCTCTCACTCACTCTCACTCAAATGAATTTTTTTTTGAATTTCAGGTTTTTATAGTGTCCAGAAAATCGCGATTTTGTATGATTTCCACTATTCCTCACTCTTTCACTTGTTCAACTTCACTTACTCAATCTTAATGACCTCCTCTACCCTTTCTTATCTCAAAGTACCCAAGTATACTATAATTTCCAAAAATTTTCTTTTACAGAAAATCGCGATTTTGTGTAGAGAATCGTGTTATGCAATTTTGAGTATTCTTTGTCCTTGTTTTCTTTCAATACCTTCTCTTTTTTGTAATCCACCCAAATCCTGAACTATTACACCAAAACCACAACCTTGCTCAGAAAGTCGCGATTTTGTACAGAAAATCGTGTTTTTGCATACTTTTAATTTTATGCCAATTTGAGTAGTTTCTTCTTCTTAATTCCCTTCAATACCTTTTAACAACTTCAATTTAACAATCTCTTGTAATGTTGCTCCAGAATCAACACTTTTTTCAGAAAATCGCGATTCTGTGCAGAGAATCGTGTTTTCTAATTTTCTAGTTTTTTGACCTTTTTTTTTTTTGTTTCCTTTTCCACTTTTTCACAATCACTCTTGTCCACAACATCTCACTTCAACTTCCTAACAAGAAAAGAAATTTGTTTGATTGTTTTTTATGAATTTTATGAATTTGTTTGGTATTTTTGCCCTAAGAATAAAGGTGAACACTTTACTTAGGGTTTCTGGTTTTGGTGATCCACTGATCCCATGTTTCTTGATTGGTTATGAGTTTCTATGTCCTTAGCTATCACTAAAATGCAAAAGAAAATTTCTCAAATGAAAATGTGTTATGGAAGGCAAACAATTTTTGCAAAGATAAACTCAATCACATCTTTCTTTTCAAAATGCAGGACAACTCAAGATTGATGCTTAGATTTGGTCAACAACTGAATCCTTTATACTTACCTCTAGCTACTTTAACTGTCCTTTCCTTAGTATCACCATGTTATCTTCCCAGGATCACCCATGGTGCCTAGTACTTGGGCAAAAAGAAATCTAGAAATGCAAGAGTAGACTCAAGTTACCTCATCTTCAGCTTTCTTGGCTCAATTCTTCCATACACTTGCACTTTTACTTCAACAATATGATGAGCAACTATCAATTTACAAAGATTTCAGCACTTCCAATTCTACAAGATATCAATTGCTTTCTTTTTTTTTCCCCCAAAGACAAACAATGACATCTACCTATTCATGTGCACATTTCTTGATTGATGAGTTTTACCTTTTTCTTGTGTTGGTTACCATCATCAACAGAAGATCCAGCAAAGGTCCAACTTCAATGAAGTTCTTGGAATTTTCCCCGGCAACGGTGCCAAAAAATGTTTGTTATTGACTTTGGAGTTGTCCTCTCCAATCATGAAGTACAAAAGAATCAACAAATCATCTTTATTTTGTCAATCCTGGGAATATCCATAAGACCACAGCCCCTTCTAGATGATAGATTCATAGAAATAAGAGATTGATGGCTGTAATTCTGAGAAAATGAAAATGAAGAGGAAATATCTAGGGTTTACCTTATCTAGAGAAAATCTTCATCATTTTCTATGATCTTTGTGTCTAATTCATGTTATTTTCTCATCAGAATAGAAATATGAAATCAGAATTGGAAAATATCACCTGTATCACAGAGACGAGACAATCGCGATTCTGTACCAGTAGACGATTTTCACATTTCTACAACATTCTTCAATCCTTCTTCACTCAATACATCAGTAATCATCTCTCTTCATACATCTTACTCAGTATTACACAAATGAACTCACAAATCTCCATGATAAAGCAAGAAACAAGCTCTCACATCAAAGGAAACACACATAATAAGAGAAAACACGATTTCAGCAGAAACTCTCTCTTCTCTATTGATAGCATGTACAAATGACTAACCAACCTCTCAAAAATAGAGAAAATTGACTTATATACATTTTCAAGTGTCCTCTTTCACACTTGAATTTTGGTCCTTTCCTCTATTATTCTAAAAATATGCTATCTAAGAGTTTCCAAAAATTCTAGAAAAAATACATAAGATTCTATCCTTCATAAGGAAGACTCTTCCTTATTTTTACAACAGTTGCATAAATATTTCTACAAATTTTTATCATTTTAAAATATTTTTCCTTCAAAAAAGGTTTCCAAAAATGCATCTTCCAACAATCTTCACCATTTCTCAGAAAAACAGTCATTTTCCTCTTATTCTTGGATTCCATTAACTAGAAGGGGCTGTGGTCTTTGTATATTTCCAGATTGACAAATGTAAGATGTATAGTTGATCTTTTATGCTAAAATGATTGGAGAGGAAACTCCAGAGGGTAACAACAAACACATACACATGTATGCCATCATTGCAAAGCCTTTGTACGGACTTTTGACTAACTTTGAGTGGACTGAAGAATGCGAGAACTCCTTCAGCAAGCTTAAACGGCAATTATGTTCAGCACCAATCTTGACTACACCAAATTGGAACAAGCCTTTTCATGTTCATGTGGATGCATCCAATTATGCTATTGGATGTGTACTTGCACAACCAACTGGTGAAGGTAATATGGATCTTCCAATTGCCTATGCTAGTAGACAATTGAATGCAGCTGAATGAAACTATACCACCACTGAACGAGAAGGATTAGGCATGGTGTATGCGGTTAAAAAGTTTAGACACTATTTGCTTGCAAACAAGTTTAATTTTTTTACTGATCATCAAGCACTGTTGTACTTGGTAAACAAGCCATGCAATCCACGTAGATTGGTGAGATGGTTCCTCTTGCTAATGGAGTATGACTTTGAAGTTGTGGTGAGGAAAGGTAAGACTCACTTGAGAGCGGAAAACCTCTCAAGCCTCACATCAGGAGAAGCATCGCAAGGAGTATCAGATGATCTTCCTGATGCTTACTTGTTTAATTTGGAAGTGGTACCTCAGTGGGCTAAGCCATTAGTGCCAGTATTGACATACGGGCCTAACCACCCAGTAATAAACACACAAGGTAGGGAGATAGTAAAAGCCCAGAAGTACCATATCATGGCAGGGAGTATGTATAAGCATACAGATCAAGGGATATTAGTGTGTTGTGTGGAAGAAGATGAGTCTGCTAAGTGGTTGCAATTATCACACGTAGGTGCATTAGAGCAACACCACTCAAGGCACATAACTTTACAGACACTAAAGAGACTCGGAGTGCATTGCCGACTATGGATGCTGATGTCCATAAGTTGTGTAAGGAATGCCCAGTCTGTCGAACAAGACCACCGGTGGAGCATGCTACCTTGTACTAGGTGTCTCTAATACCAGATTGGAGTGAACCATTAGTAGCCTTCTTGAGGACAAAAACATTCCCTCAAGATATGACCCTGACGAGGCAAAGAATTTTAGAACAAGAAGCCCTAGACTACTCACTTATTGGTGATAATCTATACAAGCGAGAAAAGGATGGATATCTACGGCTATCTGTCCATGAGAGCGAATATCTGAAGATCTTGGAAACTGCTCACCAAGGTGTAGTAGGAGGACACTTTGGACGAGATCGGGTGATCAAGGCAATCCTATTTGTAGGATTATGGTGGCCAACCCTTCATATGGATGCACATACCTATGTGAAGCGGTGTGATGTTTGTCAGCGAACTCAGTATCCTATACGCAAGGATGAGATGCCATTGAAACCTATGATGGGTGGATGTGCATTCTCTAAGTGGGGAATAGACTTTGTTGGTCCTATTAATCCCCCAGCTGTTCACATGCTGAATATATCATTGTGGCCACAAAGTATCTAACCAAGTGGGTAGAAGTGAAAGCCACAACAAAGAACAATGCTCAAACGACAGTTAAGTTCTTATTTGAGAATGTGTTCACTAGATATGGGCTACCTATCGAGCTAGTAAGTGATAGAGGCACTCACTTCTTGAATGAGGTCATTGAAAATCTTCTCCAAGAGTTCTTGGTGATACACAAGAAGTCTTCCCCCTATCATCCACAAGTTAATGGCCAAGCTAAGAGCACAAATAAGATTCTATGCAATGTACTGACCAAATTAGTGAATAATAAACGCTCTGATTGGGACAAACAGCTACACCATGCTGTTTGGGCATACAGAGTTGCCTATAAAATGGTACTCCAAGCCACACACTTCGATGGTATTCGATCAAAATACAGTGCTACCATTGGACTTCTTGATACCTACATTGAAAGTGGCACAAGAGCATGATTGGACAGGCCATGAAGTCTCCTCTAGAATCTTCGACCTTGAACGACTAGGTGAAACAAGATTAAGAGCTGCAGCAAGAATTTATGCAGCCAAGAAAAGACAAAAAGCATATTTTGACACACATGTGAAAGATAAAGGCTTGAAAGTAGGAGACCTAGTCCTAGTATACAATTTGAAGCAACATGCATAGAAATTAGAGAAGAGAGGCTATGGACCTATGATCATAAATAGGATCTCAACCAATGGAGCAGTTCAACTAACTACACTAGAGGGTGATGTTCTCCCGAGTTACATTAGCAGATGGAGAGTGAAGTTATATCAAGAACCGCTAACAAAAGAGATGCTAAATCAACTCAATACTGCTAAGAAATGCAAGGAAGAAGAAAAGCAAATCCGAGAAGAAGCGTAGGCAAAAACCTTGGAACGCATCCGAAGAATGAAATTGAGAAGACAGGGTAGAGAACAACCTAGGACAGATGCCTACGTAGATCAAGGATATCATATGGCAATGTGTGAAGTTTCAGGAGTAAGTTCCACTAGAATAATTAACCAACGTCCCTTTGTGACCCTAGAGGTAGGATAGGGAGAGAGTGCGAGGACCGTGAGAAATTTAATTGACTCAGGTGCAGCCATTAGTGCTGTCAAACTCTCTTACTGTCAGGAATTGAACTTAAGTGTAAATCCTATAGAAGCCTATCTCATAGGATTGGGAGGTGTGGAAATCCCTTGCATGGGTGAGGTTGAACTTCCCCTCTACATTCAAGATGTGCTAACGACAGTTAAAGTGCTAGTGTGTCAAGATGAGGATCTCACTGAGCCTCTTGTCTTGGATCAAGACAGGATCTATGATTACGCAGTTAACCTAAACCTAAGAAGCGGACTTCTTCATGTCTAGGTCAATCAAAAACGTATTAAATGATGCACTCAAGGAACTAGGAAAGGCACACACTCCTAGTCCTTCCAGGAGTACACATGAAGATGACGATGGTATTCTTGTCCAAAACTATGTGATGCAGAGGGATGTTTTTCTCAACAAAGAATTCAAGGATACGACGGAACTCCCTTCTTTTCCAAAGGCGGTAGAAGCATGAAAATCAAAGGAGTACCAATTGTAGAGGAAGCAAATAACCGATGCTCCAAGCCAAAAGAAAATACGAAGCAAGGTGTCTCTGCCATCGACACAAGTGTGGGTGCGGAAAGATGAGCACCCTGTTGTAGTTAAACCACAACCACTGGCTCAACTTCATATAAGTGATCAATACCAGGACACTAATAACAAGTCCTTCAAAAAACCCTCTACGAAAGTAAGGTCTATCTGGGTACCCAAGAAGTCAATGAAGGCTGACCCACAATCAAAACAAATTTGGGTGCCTAAAGCTTGCTTGCCGGCTCAAGTAGCCACACACGGACCACACCATGTACAACAGGGTTCACACACTCGAACAGCTGATACCCACTCCTATTTGACACACACAAACACATATTTGCCCATGAGCACGAGTAGAGTCACTTGTAAATGGGTCCTTAAAAAGCCTCATTTCCAAGCAGACCAGCCCTCTAGAGTCTCTAGAAAAGCAAAAGAGGAAGCCATCCACTATGTTTGGTAGCCCAAACCTTGTAATAAACCATCTAATCCCATTGCTAAGCCACTCCTGTTTACTAACTACATCCACACTGCAGCCGACCCCCCAATTAGCACATAGGTATTCTCGCATTCGCTAACCACACTTCACACTCACATCCACGCGAGCACTAACTAACCGACTAACTACGTCACAGTTCATCATGTTAATGTTGTAACGGGGACACATGACCACTTGGTGTCCATTTGCAATGTTAACATTCATTTGTATATTCTCACAGTATCGGCGACCAGTTTCTTCAATATGGCCGAGGCTCCAGGAACAAGCTCCCAGGCAGACACTAGTCCTCAGATCGTAGACATGGAAAGTCTCCCTATTGAGGAGGAGTTGAAGGAAAGACCACAGACATTGAGAGCATTACATGTCATACCTATTTAGAATCCTCCCCAAGGTCACACATCACCAGTAAGCAAAAACTCACATTGGTTCAGTGACGTGGCAGGACCTCTTGGAGAAGGCACTTATTTGTGGGAGGCAAAAATAGAGTTCAACGGACACTGGGGTCGGTATCACTTCTTTACCAGAGAGTTTGAGAGGCTTCAAAACAATGAAGGGTTGAAACCAATATGGAAGAAGGCTGGACTATATGATTACTTCAAAGCTCAGTTACCCAAGCCGGACTTTCTAAGGTGTTCATGCTTGATTAGCACCCTCACTCCCAGTAAAGAGAAAAAGGGGTATAGCACCTTTGTCCTACCATCTCTTACAAGAGGTAATGAACTGAAGCGCTTCAAATTGACGAACAATTTGGTAAGGGAAGCTCTCGATATGAAAGGTATGCACATCCCCACGGAGAAAGAGACAATGATCCTAGACAACATGAAGAATAGGAACTTGACTAAACTAAAGGACATGGTGGCAATGACACCCACTATTGCCATTCACCTCCGAATGTGCATGCAACATTTTGCGTTCCCTGATCAAGAGAGATTTACGATGCCACCCAAGAAAATTTGGTTCAGTTTGTACTTAGCAGATACCTTCAATCTAACAATCAACATGCCTCATTGGATCATTGACCAAATACACCTGGCACATCAACGATGGTACAAGAAGCAGAAGTGAGTACTTTATGGGTGCTGTTCTCTTACAAGAATCGTTTATCGGTGCTTGGCATATGATGTGCCAATTCAAAGGGCACTTGTTTGGAATAGGGTGCAAGAATTTCAACGAAGACTATCAGCTGCAGGGCCTCCATCCAAGAAAATGAGGGGAGCGATTCAGATGCCTTGCGCACAGGCCTGAGGTGCTACACTGACACCAGAGACAACTCCACGACTTCCAAGGCGAGTGCAGCCCTTCACTATCAGATTACCATGGCCCAATGTGGAAGGACCAAATCTGGTGCTCCCACTGATACCCATTGATTTAGAATTCCCTCATGGCTTCACACTAGAGGATCTAACTGATGACGAGATAGCAAGAATAATTAATGCAACGAATTTGGAAGTTGAAGTAGAACAATTAAGTGGGCAACAAACTATCACGGACCAACCCCATCCAAGTCAACCAAACATCATCAAAGTAGATGAAGATGAAGAGAAGACTGTAGAAGAGGAGCAAGAGGATGAACAAGAAGGACCATCCGACGAGGAGAGCATGAATAAAGCAATTTAAATGACTGTATGATACCATCAACTAGGTTCATGAACAACACAAACTATCCCTGGCATATGAATCTGTTCCGAACCCATGAAACATTACAAGAGAGATTCATTAACTTAGAGAAGGACAAGAGGCTATTACAACAGCAATGTAATACCTTGCAGGCACAACATGATCAATTAGTAGCCAATCCACCCCAGATAGATATCGAAGAAAAATAACAACTCGATGAAATGTTACATGCCCAGATAACCGACAATCTCAAGCTTCGACGTAACCTCGCCTTACTATGCAAACACATGTCTACAACACTAGAAGAAAATAAAAGACTGCAGAAACAGAATGAAGAGAACCTAGAAGCAGCAATGGAGGGATCATCATAGGAAATCGACCTAGAGCACTTCAAGGCCATCCCATCGGATAATATGCAAATCGTGTTGGAAACACATGTCGATCTCCTGGAAGCACACGCTGTCTTAGAAAAAGAGCGGGATGACCTACTCAAGCAACTGGTAGCTCAGCAAGAGTCACCAAAAGAAGTCACAACTGCAACTGACACATCTGAAGAAGTCACAGAACTCAGAGCACAACTGTAAGAACTGCAAAATAGAGTTCTTCAATATGAGTGAATTTTTGTGGAGCCGGAGCCTGAGGACTTAGTTCCTATTGAAGTTGAGGAGACTTTTGAAGACCCGTATGTACCCATGCTTGCACCTGGGGGTAAGCACACAGAGGACGGAATGGACACAATTGAGATCGAAGCTCCTGAATGGATGCAAAAGTTAGAAAAGGTTGGTACAACCCATGATGAGAGAGTTGGAGTACAGATACAGTCTATGTCCCGATTGGAAGAAGTTGTCATCAAATCGGATTACTTCAAAAACCTCTCCCATCATCGGTGGATTGGCACTTCCGATGATTTGTATGTTGCATTTTGTGTTAATGGCATATTATAATGCTGAGATAAAGCAGCGTACAACAAAAGAACCAACCTCGGTAACACAATTGGCACCAGATGACATTCCTGCAAGTGCCACGCACGGGAATATATTTCAACCTACCTGGAGGATATGCCTACTTGAAACATACCCCAAGATGGTACGCACTTGGAATAATATGCCCTTATACATCAAGTATAACCCTTGCTACTGCCCTGTCTTTCGATGAAGATCATGGCCTGAGTACACCAAAACAGTTTTGATAGTTAAAGGATGTGACAAATGGTTAAACTATGTGTACTTGGCACCACCTCGAGGCCAACCCACAGTAGCATATATGATTTCAACCATTCAGCATTGGGGGATCAGATTCAAAAATGTACCAGATATCATGGCACAGATGTGCCTCAAAATATTTGAGCTAATGCTGGTTACATTCAGGACCTTTAGAAATGTCAAAGAACCTCACCTTTCGGCTCTCGGATTCAATGAAGGCAACCAGGATCTCGCTTACGATATGAGCACCACACCATCCATCAATGTTGTCTATGCATGCATGCTCGTATCAAGTATCTACCAGCCTGCTTCAAACAAACGCTTGAGGAAATGTTTATCACAGGGTTGTGGGAATATCATTCAGAGATATTCATATCCAAACCATCTCATCTATTACAGTTATTGGCGGTAGAACAGGCACTACACTCAGAAAAGCTACGCATGCCACATCCAGAGGTACCTGGGCCCATCGACTGGGATGCCCTACTCATTGATTTGGCAAAAGGACTGAGGCTAGTAGAGCATCATCTGGCCACAGATGTCGTGAATTACTACATCCAACAGTCCACTCAACAAGGGTCTATCAAAGACGACAGACACGAGAGAGGGCAGAGTGATGGTAGTGGTCAGGGCGGTCAAGGACTTACAAGACAAGGGAGCCAACGAGAAGGGCCAAGCAGACAAAGCAGTCAAAGAAGATCTAGCAAATAGGCCTATCATTTTTCCTGAATTAATATTTCCCAAATAGTGATTTTAGTCACTCCACACCATTGTAAATACCATTCCACCTTTTTGTAACTCCATTTTGTGCAAGCCAAGGAGTCCTTGAGCTTGAGGAGCATTAGAAGTACCTAGCTATCAGTTTTCATATTTTTTGGACTCCGTTTGAGCCCTCAAATAGGCCTTGGAACCTAATTTTTAACTAGGCCAGACACTAGGTCTGGACAAGGCCAAAGCTAGTCAAAAACTATAAATAGAGCTAGAGAGCTCATTTTTGAGGTTAGCTTGTGGTAGAATTGAACTTGTAAGAGCACTTTTGAGTAATCTAAAGAACTCCATTGTCTCTCTCTTTGTTCTTGCCGTGTGTGTGCGTGTGTGTGTGTATGTGTGTGCATGTTAGTGTGCTTCTCACTCACACATTTGTGCCATCACTTGTTCGAGGTCTTCATACCATCCTCATGTCTTCCTGGATTGACATTAAAGGAGGTGCTACTCATCACTGAGCTACATGAACCCTTAGCTGGGGCATTAATAGGGCCGATAAAGTCTATTCCCCACTTAGAGAATGCACGTCCACCCATGATAGGTTTCAATGGCATCTCGTCTTTACGTATAGGATATTGAGTTCACTGACACACATCACACCTCTTCACATAGGTATGTGCATCCATGTGAACCGTGGGCCACCAAAGACCTGCAAATAATATTGCCTTGATCACCCAATCTGGACCAAAGTGTCCTCCTGCTACACCTTGGTGAGCATTTTCCAAGATCTTAAGATATTCGCTCTCATAAACACATAGTCTTAGGTAACCATCTTGTTTGTTATTGATCTTTGGAGTTGTCCTCTCCAATCATTTAGCATAAAGAATCAACAAGACATCTTTATTTTGTCAATCCTCAAAGTATTCTTGAGACCACAGCCCCTTCAAGATGATAGAATCCAAGAAATAAGAGAATAATGGCTGGAATTCTGAGAATAGTGAAGATGAAGAGGAATTTCTAGGGTTTGGATTATCTTGAGCAAATCTCCACCATTTTCTACAATCTTGGTGTCTATTGCATGCTATTTTATCAGCAGAACACAACTATGAAGTCAAAATAAAAAAATATCACCTGTATCATACAGACGAGACAATCGTGATTCTGTGCAAACAAACGATTTTCAGCTCCAGCACCATTCTTTATCAACTCATCACTCAACACAACAGTATTCAGCTCTCTTCATACACATTCAACAGATTCTCACAATAGAAACTCACAAATCTCCATGGATACACATGAATAAGACTCACAAATCTAAGAAACCACATAGAAGAGGAGAAACACGATTTTCAGCAGAAAACTCCTTCTCTATTCACTTGGATAGCATGTAAACAAATGATTAACCAACCCCCTCATAATAGAGGAAATTAGCTTATATACATTTTCAAGTGTCCCTTTTCACACTTGAATTTTGGTCCTTTCCTCTATTATTCTAAAAATATGCTATCTAGGAGTTTCCAAAAATTCTAGAAAAAATACATAAGATTCTATCCTACATAAGGAAGACTCTTCCTTATTTTTACAAAATTGCATAAATATTTTTACAAATTTCTATCATTTTACAATTATTTTCCTTCAAAAAAGGTTTCCAAAAATGCATCTTCCAACATCTTTCCCCTCCTAAGCCTTTCGGCTCCTGACGAAAGATTTTCTTGCTCTTCTGCACTGATCACTCTTCTTCACTTCTTCTTTCTTTGGTATACTTGTGAGAGCAAATCATGACTTTTTCTTTCTGTGATATTTAAATTATTGACCATCTCAAATAATGCATTCCTCCACTGTACTGCAGCTTTTGGTTTATCTATGACATCCTTCAAGTACTCTGTATAGGCAGCTTCATATGCAGTAAGTCTGGACTTTGTAACCACTGATAGATTTCCAAAAATCTTTGACTCCCTTTCAAAAAACCCGTAATCAAAGGCATCTTCAAAAATCTGTAAGTAATGACTGCCCAAAAATATTACTCTACTGTAATAGGCCATTAAGAAAATTCTGTCAGGTGTTTCACTCAAATCAAATAATAATGCATCGGTCGGAGAATTAAAGCCGATATAATTCAGTGTTCTGATATCTGTGTCAGTATAAGTTTCTATACAGGCCAAAATTAATCTCATTATTCTTATAAGTAGTATGCAAGTAGGGTCATTGACATCTTTGTATGTAGTTATCACAGCCTCAGCAGTATTCACCATGTAACTCTTAGTAGGCCATGTGCCTGCCTTTGGACCTGCTACTTTCGGGAAATTTAACCACTTAGGTGGAATTTGACCTTCTCTTCTTCTATCCCAAAAAGTTGCCCATTCCCTCCTTCGTGCCACTGGACAATAAGCTGGATTGATCTTTAAATGAAGAGGTGCCTCTTTCCAGATTTTCCTACACTCTTTGTTGGCATCTAACCATTTATTTCTCCACTTTGGGTTGGCCCTTTCAAATAATTCTTTAGTCACATTGATGTCCTCTTCATACTCAAGGTATTTGTTTGGAGGTAGCCCAACTCTGGCCAATTGATAATTCTTTATACTCTCCAAAATCATATATAGCGGTATTCCCAATCCATCTGCGGCCCAGTGATGCTGATCTGGATTGATTCCTTTATTTAATGCAAATGTAACAATTTGTTCTTCATACTCATCATGCATCTTCCTGATGAACTCCACTCTGGAATCTCTACTTGTCAGCAATTTTTGTACAAAATCTTCTGAATATTCTCCTTCTAATCTTTCATCTGCTGGTTCATTGTCATGTTATATTCTCTCAGTATTTTCAACCCCATATTCTGCT
This sequence comes from Ceratopteris richardii, assembly GCA_020310875.1. Lineage (NCBI taxonomy): Eukaryota > Viridiplantae > Streptophyta > Polypodiopsida > Polypodiales > Pteridaceae > Ceratopteris > Ceratopteris richardii. Next base: position 181,887,177 of record CM035410.1, read on the forward strand.
GCATATGTGGTTTCCACGTGTGTTTCTTCCTAGATTTGTGGCTTATCTAATTTTTCTGTAATTCTTCTATCATCATCATCAGACTTCCATTCTGTTGTGCCCATAATTCTCTTTCTTTTTTCCATTCATTCTGTTCCTTTTCTCTCTTTGTCTGCCAATCACTTCTTTCCTTTTCCATATCCATGTATAGCTTATTATACCCTCTCATAGATGTAGCAACATGTGTACTAGCCTGCTTTTCTAATTCTTTGGCTTCTTTCAATTCTCCTTGTAATCTGTGAATCTCCTTATGTAATCCTTCCTTTTCTTCCTCTGTTATTTGGGCTGTCTGACTTTCCTCCTTTAACTGCCCTTCCTCCAATAGCAGCTTATTGATTTCTTCATTAGCTTTAGTCAAAATTTGATAGGAATTTTGCAGAGTTCTATATCTTCCCTCAATCTTTCTCAACTCTTTTTCCAATTTAGTGTTTTGCTCTGTTAGTTGTACACTCTTTTCTTCAAAGTATTGAATCTTATTTTGCTTTTGTACTTCCAGCTCTTCCAAAGCAATTATTTTATTGGAGAACTCCTCATTTTTCTCCTGCACCTTCCTTAGTTGCTCTGCCATTTGCTCCTTTTCCCTTTTATGCTCTTTGATAATCATACTGCCTTTTTCAAATTCTGACTCTGCCACCATCCCTGAAATGATCATGTTCCGGCTAGAGGGTCTGAACTGTTCAATGTTATTCATAGTGAGTTGACATGCTGATCTTATACTCTTTGGTATTCTTTCCAATCCTCCTTCCATTGTTATTTGTTTGGTTTCTAGCTGTTTATCCTCTTTGCATTCACTTTCCTCTTCCTCTTCTCCTTCATATTCTATAATCTTGGCCTTGTTTTCTTCATTACTTGGATGAGTGTCCAATGTTTCTGAATCTGCCATGTCTTCTTGACCATCTGAATTCTTTTGCTCTAATACATCTGAGATCAGCTTTATTTTCTGTACCTTTTCTTTCTCCAATACCTGTTGAGTCTCTTCAGAAAGATGTCCTTCCTTTGTTTGCATCTCCTTCTCTTGGCTTAGAGTTTCCTGAAACAGGTTATATTCAGATTTCTTACCAGAGTTTTCATGACATTCACCTGCTTGTTCTTCCTGTCTTTCCTTTTCCTGTGCTAGAACTATTCCTGTTACTTCCAAATCTTTCACCTGATCATTACTTCTTTCCTCTTTGTGTTCTTCTTCCTGTTCATCAATGTCCATGAGGTCCATTGCTACCTCTTGTTCTTGATCCTCATTGGATGTAAATTCCTCATTGCTCTTCAAATCATGCAGCACATCCTTTATACTCTGAATGATCTCCTTTTCCACTACTTTCCCTGAAACCTTTTGAAAATTGCCTTCTTCAAATATTTCCTCTGCTTCCTGTAGTGGATCTTGATCTGTGCCTTTTTGTTCTATGACTGAGCTGCACACTTGTGCCTTCTTAGCTATTTCTTCTATGCTCCCATCCAGTTTAAAGTAGGTCTGTGAGGGTTTTGTCCATAGGGATTCCATCCCAATATGCACTATTCCCCAACTAACTTCTTCCCTTATTTCACTTGCTTGTTCTATCATTACTGCTTTTCCCTTCATTACCTTCTTTCATCTTCCAGACTGAGCTGTTTTTCTGCCTGTTCCTGAATTGGCTTCTCTTGAGACTTTTTCTTCAATTCCTCAGGTGTCTTTTGCTTCTCAGAGGTCTGTATAATGAAATTAGGAGTATTTGGTATTGATAAATTTAAACTCTTTAACAGGAAACTCTCAATATCACTATCAGAATCATATGAGAAATGCGAAGGCCCTCCTATTTCTGGTTCTGTGGGTCTTGATACTTCTTCCACAATGGATGGCTTCTGAGTTTCCTTCATGATTACTTCCTCCCTCTCTTTGGTGACAACAGTTTCAGTTATGGATTTGCCCTTTCCTTTCTTGGTCAATTTCTTCTTTTGTACTGGCTTCTTTGGAACCTTCTTTTTTACCACCACAGTGGTTCTCGTCTCTGGAGGTCCTTGTAATTCCTTAAAATAGGCTAGCAATTCAACCTCTTTTCTGACAAACACCTCCTCAGTTTCAGCTGTCATCATTTGATCATGAAGACCTTCGTAGTGCTCCACCTCCTCCTGAACCCAGTCTGTAGCTTTGCATGAATAGTCTTCCAGCATTTTCTGGTATTGTGCTTCATACATAGCTCTCTTGTTATTCCCTTGGGTTAAATAGGTGTATAATTGCTCTTTGCTCGTTTGGGGTGGATGTGGTTCACTAGAGGCTTGAACCTGTTTCTGTGCCTCCTCATGTTCCTCTTTTGTGGCTTCCTCCATTTCTAGTTCCACCTTCCTTGGGTCCAACCTTCTTTTCTTTACAGGAATTACTTCCTCAGATATCATCTTCCTTTTCATACCTGTTCCCCTCATGCGGGTTTGTCCTTCTGTTTCCCTTTCAGTTATTTTCCTTGGAGGACTCTTGATTCCAGCCATAAGGCTTCTGAAATACTGTGCCTCTGGAGCCAATTTCAGTTGATCTTCCATCCCTAGAACATGACAAATGATTCTTTTTAAGAATTGGGCTCCATTTATGAACTTCTTCTGCTCCCAGTGTTTTGCTGCTTCTTTCAGCTGCTCATGGATGTATGGTGAGACATCCATTACTCCAAAAGGTTTAGTTCTATCTTTGTTATTGAACATCAATAATGTCACTCACTTATGCGGCATGGTATACCTTGGTAATTTTGGAAAACAAAAGTACTGTAAAAACATCCTTACAACATATTCCTCATTCTCCCTTCCTTTGAAATCAATGAATTTTGCATATCCTATGTAAGTTTCCTTATTCTTTTTGACAAAACTTGGGTTAAGTTTGGTTCCCATTGTGTAGAATTGCAGTGCTGCTCTGATATGTTCTCCCTTGATAGTGATACCTACTTCCTGGTTATCCTTGTTTTTGACTTTGCATCTGAAATAGGCATCATTCCCTCTTCCTATTTCTGTCAAACTGTTCATTACTTATGATACCCTCTCAAAATCAATAAAAAAGATAGGCTCCTCCAATATTCTGTGCAGTCCTACTGCCTTCCATCTCTTCATGTTGACTGCCACCCTTTGGAACCTGTAGAACTCTTGGCACAACATTGTATACTTGTATCCTCCTACTCCCACTATGAATATGTGTTGGCCAATTATGTTTAGGGTCTCCTTAAGTTCCTTCACCACCTTCTCAGCTTCTGGAATTTCTGGCTCATCATCTGACTCCAGGTCCACTTGTTCCTCCACAGTTTCACTGTCCAGAAACCAATGGCCTCTTGATAGAACCACTGATTCTGCCTTGAAGTCATGAATTGGCAACTCCTTTGTATTCACCATTTTCGGAGGAAAATAAAATACATAAAGAAAAAACTCTACCCACATAAGTTACCAGAAGTCAAAGAATAATTTGTAGGGATTTATTTTTAGATGTCATGACATAAGAATGAAAATAAAATTCAAAATAAATTCCACTTCTCCAGAAAAGACTCAAAAAGTGATCATTACAGGTGTAGCAAGATGTCTAGTGCAGTCCCTTTCCCTAACCACTCTTTTTGGAAAAACAAATCATTTATCAATGATAGAAAACAAAAACTAACAAATAAAAAATAAAAAGCAACAACAAAAAATAAATAGATCTCTACTATTCTTCTACCTAGATCTTGCAACAATTTTTCACAATTTCTCATTCTCTTTTTTTCAACAATGATTTTTTTTCTCTCTTTTTTTTTCAGCAATGATTTTTTTTCTCTTCTCTTTTTTCAATAATGATTTTTTTCTCTCTTTTTTTCAAATACTTTTTTTTTCTATTTCCTTTCTTTTTTCACTTTCATTTTTTTTCATAATAATTTTTTTCCTTCTTTTCTTCCCCTCCTAATTCTCTTTATAGAAAAGAAAATCAGGTCTAATATGTATTTTTTCATAATTTTTATGATTTTCTAGATATAGATCAAATCTGGATGATCTTTCTTCCACTGGAACAATTTTGATTTTTTAACCCAGTACTTCCTGACTCCAATTGATCTGGTTCCCAGCAAACAACCACTCCCTTTGGATAAGCATTTTGTAGGAGCTTTTGGTCTCCATATCCATTTTGTCCTTGATTCCTGTTTTAATGAGTAGACCTGCTGTAGACTTTGATTCCATGTGCTTTTTGCTCTGATGCTTTGATTCTTTAGACAATGCCATGATTGCCATCTTCTTCCTATCTCTCCACCCTTCTTTGTTCTTCCAATCTTTTGCTGATTTTGATTATATGAAGCTTGATCCTTCAACATTTGTATTGGTAATGTCTGTATATCCTCAAATGCAAAAGTGAATCCTTCAAAGTGTATATCATGCACATCTGATGGAATTTCCTGTTTTTCATTACTCAATAGAAATATTAAAAACCTTTTGTCATTTATGTTCAATTTAAGCTCCATTTTTCCAAAATCCAAGATCACTTTACCTTGTTGAAGCCATGGTTGACCTAAAATCACTTTTTCAGTCATCAGATTATCTGGCCATTCTTCACAGTCTATTTTCATATATTCTTCATTAAACTTTACTTCAATAGTTAGTGAAGACATGCTCTGTACTATTTGACCTTCCAATGTTTTGATGAGGGTTCTACTTTCCTTTCTTTTTATGTTGAATTTACTTACCAGGGCTGAACTAATCAGATTTACTTGTGCTCCAGAATCTATCAAAACCCTAATGCTTTCATTTTGAAAATTCATTATCATCACAGGGACATTTTCCTTTGGTTTGAGAGGAGATTCACACAGACAGACTTCCCTAAGCTCATTGATTTTTCTTATCCTTTCCATAGCTTCCTGTTGAGCTTCCTTTCTCATGTCTTCCTCTTCTCTTTTCCTGTTTTGAGCTTGTTGCAACCTTCTCCATTCATCAACAGTTAATGGGCAATCATACCTCTTAATTCTACATCCACTTATAAAGTTTGGCATGATTTCTCTGTCTATGTTAGCTAGTTGAATGGCTCCACTGGTGCTTATCTGATGTATAATATATGGTCCATGTCCTTTTTTCTTGAACTTTTTCTGATGTTCTCTGACTGTGTAAGCCAGCACTAGATCTCCTACCTGTAGACCTTTCTCTTTTATGTGAACATCATGATAAGCTTTTTGCCTTTTCTTGTCCACATATAAACTCATAATGGCTTGGAGTCTAGATGCTCCCAACTTTTCCAGTTCCATTACTCTTTCTGATAGTTCATGTCCAGTCCAATTATAGTGACTTCCTACTTTTAATGTTGGAATAAGGAATTCCATTGGTAAAACTGCATTTTGTCCATATACTAGATTGAATGGTGTGTTCCCTATTGCAGTTTTATAAGCCACTCTATAAGCCCATAGGACATGATTAAGTTGTAGATCCCAATCATTCCTGTTTGTGTTCACTAATTTTGATAGTACAGTACAAAGTACTTTATTAGTACTTTCTGCTAGCCCATTGGCTTGTGGGTGATATGGGGCTGACTTTCTATGGCTGATTAGAAAATATTCAGTGATGTTTTCTATGATCTGGTTTACAAAATGGGTCCCCCTATCACTTACTAGTTCAATTGGAAGTCCAAACCTGGTGATAATGTTTTCATATAGGAATCTGGCAGTAGTATTAGCATCATTTCTCTTTGTGGCTTTGGCCTCAGCCCACTTTTTCAGGTAGTCTGTAGCCACTATGATGTATTCGGCATGGGATTGTTTTGCTAGAGGATGTATAGGTCCAATGAAATCCAAACCCCATTTACTAAAGGCTCTGGCTGAAATTAATGGAACCAATGGCATATCATTTCTTCTATTTGGCTGACTTACCCTTTGACAGACATCACACCTTTTTACATAGGTTCATGCATCCATAAATAGCATTGGCCACCAAAAACCAGAATATAAAATGAGTTTAGCAGTTCGGTCACTTGAAAAGTGTCCTCCCGCCACTCGAGAGTGTGCCATTTCCAACATTTCGAGATATTTATTCTCAGGAACACATATTCTTAGGTATCCATCCATTCCTCTCTTATACAACTGTTCCCCTATCACTTGATATTCCTCAGAGATTACTTGTAAGTTTTTTTACTCTGTACCAGCTATCACTTGTTTTCCTTTCTCCTTCCTTCTTAATTCTTCAATGATATTTTCACTCCAATCTGGATTTTTCTGGAACCAATATAGAGTTATGAATTCTGAATCTTGCAATATTTGGCACTTCTTGCAATTGGCAATGTATTTTGATACATCTTGAATTTTATTAGGCCAATGTACCCCCATCCTATTGAGATTACTTAGGGTGACTACCCTAGAAGCATGAGTGCAAGGGCTCCAATGATGAGCCCTCCTCAGATATTCTTGTTGCTCCTCCTTAGGAGTGCAGTATTCTAATATGCCTGTGTGGTTGAGATGGTATAAATGCCCAGCTAGTAACATGAAGTTCCTGCTTTGCAATACTAGGTGTGCATTATTCCCAATTGTTCTACAAGGTCCCAAGGTTAATAATGGTACTAAAGTCATAGCCCACTCAGGAACACTTTCTACTTTAAAGAGATAAGTGTCTGGCAGATTGTCATCTAAAGGTGAACTGGGTTCTTCAGACTGGATTCGAGATAAATGATCTGCTCTCAAGTGTGTTTTCCCTTGTCTGACCACTACTTCAAACTCAAATTCCATTAGCAACAGAAGCCATCTGACTATTCTCCCTGTGTGACAAGGTTTATTTACCAAATATAACAGAGCTTGATGGTCTACAAAGAACTTAAACTTGTTGGCCAAAAGGTAATGTTTGTATTTTTTTACAGCAAATACCATACCCAATCCCTCTCTTTCAGTGGTTGTGTAATTTTTCTTTGCTAGATTCAATTGTCTACTAGCATAGGCCACTGGAAAATCTAACTTGCTTCCTTCTATTGGTTGTGCTAACACACATCCCAAAGCATAATTAGAAGCATCCACATGAACATGAAAAATTTTGTCCCATTGAGGTGTTTTCAGAATTGGGGCTGTTACCAAACAAGTTTTTAGAGTTTCAAAGGCCTGGTCACACTCCTCGGTCCACTCAAACTTTGTAATTAGAGCATATAAGGGTTTTGCTATATCAGCAAATTTGTGTACAAATTTCCTGTAGTACCCACAATGTCCCATGAAAGTTTGAAGTTCTTTTACACTTGTTGGTCTTGGAAGCTCTATTATGGCCTTTATTTTCTTCTCATCAGTTGAAATTCCATTTTTAGAGACTATATGACCCAGCATTCTCCCTTGTCTCACAAAGAATACACATTTTTCTGGATTTAAACATACTCTGTAGGTTCTGCATTTCCTGAATATATCTTCTAAATCCTGCAAGTGATCTTGTCTTTTTAATGAAAAAGTACACAGATCATCTACATAGATTTCCATCACCTTTCTCAGGAACTCTTTGAAAACATGACACATCAATCTCTAAAAAGTTGCTGGAGCATTAGTTAATCCAAAGGGCATAACCCTAAAGGCATAAATTCCCCATTCTGTGGAGAAGGCAGTTTTATGTTGGTCTTCCAATGCTATGGGGACCTGGTTGTATCCTGAAAAACCATCTAAAAAACTATAAACCTCCTTCCCAACAACTCTTTCTAGAAGATGATATGTTATAGGCAGTGGATAATTGTCCCTTATAGTTGCTGCATTTACCTTTTCCAAGTTAATGCATACCCTAAGTTTCCCATTCTTTTTTGGTACCACAACTATAGGAGATATCCATTCCGTATACTCAATTTCATAGATGAAATTGGCAGCTAATAGCTTATCAATTTCTTCCTTTATCTTCGCAGAGTATTTGTCATTAAATGTGTAATGTCTTTGTTTACTAGGTTTTGCTTCAGGTGTAATAGGAATCTTATGCTCAGAGATTTTAGGATCAATACCTTTCAAATCCTTGTAGCTATAGGCAAATACATCCCTATATTTTCTTGCCAAATTTCTTAGTGCCTCTTCTTCTTGGGTTGTCGTGTAGCCAATACAATGTGTCTTTCTTCTCCCTCCTCCTGAGTGATCATGATCTTCTTAGTTTCTTCCTCATTGTCATAAGCTTCTCCTTTCTTCTTTTCCCTCTTTGGTTTCCTTCTGAGAAGTAATCTATTTTCCACTTCATAAGTCTTGAAATTTTCTGGTACATCAAACTGTTGATCTTTGTTCATTTCCTTTGTCTTTTTCTCATTTCCCTGATTTTCTTCTATTTCCTTGTGTTTATTTTTCTTGTACTTACCTGAGATTTTATCCTTAATAGCATCTTCAGCTTTTACTTCTTCCAAAAATTGTGTCTTTCCCTTTTCTAATATCATTTCTTCTTCTATGTCCTCTTCTGTTCTGGATACCTTTATCATTTGTATTTCAATGTGAAAAATATCATATCCTTCTTCATTTTGAAATTCCACTCCTACATATTCATCACTGGTTAGATCCATGGTAGCCAAGATTTGATTCCACCCATAGGGCTCAAATTCCTCATCCTTGAATTGTTGAGGTACATAATTCTCATCTTGTAACCCTCTTTCTTCCACACAATCCTCTCTTCTTAATCTCCTTTTTCTATTGGTCAGATTTCTTATCATATTGCACTTCCATACTAATGATTCAACCTCATCCTGGTCCTCCATCTCTGATTCCTCACTCAACTCTTGATTCTGATGAATTTTATACCATTCTTGAGGGGATATGTCACAGTAGTGCCCATTTCTTAGATTTACTTTAGTTATTCTTCCTTTGCTCTGTAGGTATAAACAATCATTACCCCAATCTTGCACAATTTGCATTTGTCTCATGAATGGTCTTCCTAGGATAATTTCATATGAAGTAGATTGTGGGAATTCAACTATAGCAAAGGTATGTTCTATCTCTATCCCACATATGTCCACAATCACTTTTTCCCATATTCCTAGGGGTTTCTCTATATGTCCATCTGCAAGTTGCAATCTCATTTTTGTGGGTAATAATTCATTTTTTCCCCATTTCTCCCAAGTTTGTTTAGTCATGATGGCCACTCCTGATCCACTATCCAAAATAGCTTTGGCCTGGTTTTTACCAGATTGTATTTTGAAAGTTGAGTTTCCCTCTTCTCCCTCACAATATCCTCCTATCTTATCAATGGGAATATACCACAACTCCTCCATTTCCTGTAGTTGTGGGTGAAGATTTTCTGGCATTGTCTCCCATTTTTTCACTTGGTTCTATAAGTGAGGATTTTGTTTCATTAAATCTTCCCATGTGGTATGATAAAGAATTGTGCATCTTTTGTCTACATTCACTTGGAGTGTTACTTGTGGGTTTTCTTCCCTGATAATATTTCCTCTTGTTTTTTTTGTCTCAGATTCCTCAACTGTTTTTTGAGAATTGTCTTCTTCCCCCCATTTTGAGTTGTACTTCCCGAATGATCTGTTTACACTTCTGCATTCTTTCATGTTCTAAGTCTGGCATAGGATAAGCCATTGTATGATCTGCAGGGCTTGGTCCCTCTTGAATTCTTCCTTTGTATGCTTTTATTAGAGTATCTAGACTTTTTGAATTTCCTATTTCCAACTGGGTCTGTGTCTTTGGAGGAGAAGTATTGTTTGATTGTTCCCTACTTTCTTCTTCAATATTTTTACTCATTTTTTGCTTCCTCTCCCATTTCCCTTTTTGTCTATATTTCTTTACCTTTGAGATTGAACCTTCATTTTGTTCCTTAGTTGTTCTTTGTTGTTTTGTTTGTGACCTTGTTATAGCATTTACATCCACTAGATCAATGTCACTCAATTCTTCATGTTCCATGATACTGACTGCTTTTAGTGGTATGTTATTAGGTGTGTTTTGTTGTTTTTTAGGATTTTTTGGGCAATCCTTAATCAAATGCTCCTTGCCACAATCCTTGCAATATGCTCCTTCTATTCTTAATGTAGGAGGTTGTGGACAGTCTCTAATGAAATGATCTCCCCCACACCTATAACAAGTTATCTTTGGTCCTCCTTTGAATTGAGGTTTTTGATTGGACATGTAATTATTGGTTATATACATGAAAGTGGCAGTGTCCATCTCAATTCTTCCATTTCCCAAGTCTAAAGCTTGTAATTCTGGCTCTCTTGATTCATAACCTTCCCATTCTTCTTGATATCCCTCATTCCATTGATAATCTTCCTTGTATGGTGGCTTTGTTCTTGAGTTTCCCTCCTCTATTGGTGTGTATTTGATTGGCACCACATTTGTTGGTATAGGAGGTTGTTGCCCTAGCATAGGTCTTGGTTGCTCATTATACACTGATTCTCTTTGGCTCCCATAGTCTCTCTCCTTTATGGGTTGTTTATTATAGAAGCATTCCTCCCTGGTATGGTTGGTCCATTTCCTCTCTAGTGTACAGTATTTGAGTGTCTTTCTGTCTTGCAAATGTGGAGGTTTTTGATATGGGCAATGTTGTACCAGATGACTTTCTCCACAATTGTAGCATTTTTTATTTGTGTTTATCCTGGAGTTTATCAAATTGGTTTTAGTGCTTACCTCTAGGGCTTTAGCAATGGCCTGAGCCAACTCTTCTGCTGGAGGAATTTTATCTTCATATGATCTGGGTTGATCAAATGCTAACAGATCTTGGCCTCTATTATCCTCCAAATCTATTGCTTCTTTTACACAAGCTCCTAGATCAGGGCATCTCGTGTAGTACACTAGGGTTCTTAATTGACCACTTCTCAACCCTTCTATGAATAGGGATGCTTGTCTAGCCATGGAAGGTACTTCCTCTTTAGGACATCTGTCAATATATTGCTTAAATCTCCTGGCTACCTCTCTGACATTTTCATCTTTTTGTTGTTTAAAACTATGTATTAGAGTGGCTGTGCTATGTTTTATTCCGGTCTTTGAAAATTCTCCAATAAAGGCTTCTAAGAAGGATTCAATATCTAGGTACATTTCTTTTCTCAAAGGGATGAACCATGATAATGTTGGTCCTGTTAGGGTTAGACCAAATGCCTCAAATTGAACTTTGTAATCTTCCACCTCCTCAGCTCTAATTAATTGCCTAAATTCTACAGCATGAGCATGGGGATCTGAATACCCTTCATATTGATTTTTCATACATTTGGCTACTTGATATGGTCTAAGCATTCTACCCTGAGGTTGCCAATGGTGTCTTCTTCTGAGTGGAAATTCATTATATCCTTCTGGTTCCTTGTCAAAGGGATTTGGTGAAGCCTGTATCCTCCTCCCATGTTGTTGCTCAGTATTAGTGTAGTTTTCATGTGGTCTAGGTAAATCTGGTTGTCCCATGTTATGTTCCCAAGGTCCTTTGTCTGCACATTGCCCTAAGTCATTTGAATTTTCTGGGTATGGGGAGAAGATGTACACACACCCTTGCCTATCCTCATACCTACCATCTTTGAACTGGGCTACAGGTGTTATGTTTAGGGGAGCTTCTAAGTTTCTCAATCTAATGAGAAACTTATGCATCCCATCCTAATATACATAGGTGCCAAACCTATTTGTATACTTTGTATACATGTACTTGAGAATATTTCTATAATCCCCAGTTTCAATGGGCTCATTTGTTTCATTTAAATTTTCCATGTTGTTTTCTTGCCCTAAATTTCTTTCTTGCGCTTCCCCTACTACTGACTCTATCTCCTTCCTTCCTAGGTCTTGCTTGGTAAGTGAATTTAGTTTGTTCCCAGACCTAAGGATCATTCAGCTAATTTTCACGATTTTGAACTCAAAATCGTGTTTTTCACAATTTTGTGTTCAAACTAGTGATTTTTTATCAATTTCTATTAAAAATCGTGTTTTTCAAGATTTTCTAAGTAGGATAGTGTTTTTCACGATTTTGTGACTAAAATCGTGTTTTCCACGATTCTGTGCTCAAAATCGTGTTTTTCACGATTCTGTGTTTAAAATCGTGTTTTTCACGATTTTGAACTGAAAATCGTGTTTTTCACGATTTTCTAAGTAGGATAGTGTTTTTCACGATTTTGTGACTAAAATCGTGTTTTCCACGATTCTGTGATCAAAGTCGTGTTTTTCACGATTTTGAACTGAAAATCGTGTTTTTCACGATTTTCTAAGTAGGATAGTGTTTTTTCACGATTTTGTGAAAATCGTGTTTTCCACGATTTTGTATCCAAAATCATGTTTTCCACGATTTTGTATCCAAAATCGTGTTTTTCAAGATTTTGTGCTCAAAATCGTGTTTTTCACGATTTTGTGCTCAAAATCGTGTTTTTCACGATTCTGTGCTCAAAATCGTGTTTTTCACGATTCTGTGATCAAAGTCGTGTTTTTCACGATTTTGAACTGAAAATCGTGTTTTTCACGATTCTCTGATCAAAGTCGTGCTTTTCACGATTTTGAACTAAAAATCGTGTTTTTCACGATTTTCTAAGTAGGATAGTGTTTTTTCACGATTTTGTGACTAAAATCGTGTTTTCCACGATTTTGTATCCAAAATCGTGTTTTTCACGATTCTGTGCTCAAAATCGTGTTTTTCACGATTTTGTGCTCAAAATCGTGTTTTTCACAATTCTGTGCTCAAAATCGTGTTTTTCACGATTTTGTGCTCAAAGTCGTGTTTTTTCACGATTCTGTGCTCAAAGTCGTGTTTTTCACGATTCTGTGCTCAAAATCGTGTTTTTCACGACTTTGTGCTCAAAATCGTGTTTTTCACGACTTTGTGCTCAAAATCGTGTTTTTCACGATTTTGTTCCCAGACAATCGTGATTGCTCACAATTGTAAATAACACGATTTTCTGATGAAAATCGTGTTCTGGGAATCGCGATGTTGTTCTTTTGTGCTCAAAATCGCGATTTTGTGTTGACCTCAAAATCGCGATTTTGAACAATTTTTTGAATTTTTTCAAGTTTTGATTTTCAGATTTCTCTTTCTTCTAATAGAATCGCCTTATTGATTTTTTAACATGCAATGAAGAATATTTATTAAAAAATATTTTTTTCCTACTGAAACCCCAAAAAATCAGAAAGTCGCGATTCCGTAATTTTGGCTATTTCCTATTTTTTGGTGCTATATGATCACTCTAATGCAAAAATATGTACAAAAAATGATTCTAAAACTTTTTACCTTGCTTGCTTGGTTGAAAATTTCTCCAAAGGTAGCTGATTGCTGAAAGTCGCGATTTTGCTCGATTTTGCTCACTCTCTCTCTCCCTCACTCTCACTCAAATGAATTTTTCTTTCAATTTTAGGTTTTTATAGTGTCCAGAAAATCGCGATTTTGTGTTATTTCCTCAGTTCTTCACTCTTCCACTTGTCCAAGCTTTACTTACCCAATCTTGATGACATCTTTTGCAATTTTCTTTTCTCAAAGTACCCAAATATATTAGAAATTCAAGAAATTTTCCCTTACAGAAAATCGCGATTTTGTGTAGAAAATCGTGTTTTTTCTGTAGAACTTATTTTGTGCAAATTTGAGTATTCTTTCTTCTTGTTCTCTTTCAATACCTTCTCTCTTTTGTAATTCACCAAAATCCTGTACTTTTGCACCAAAATCACAACCTTACTCAGAAAATCGCGATTTTGTGTAGAAAATCGTGTTTTTTCTAAACTTCTGATTTTCTGAAAATTTGAGTATTCTTTTCTCTTTGTCCCCTTCAGTATCCTTTACCAACTCCAATTCCACAATCACCTGCAATTTAACCTCACAATCACAATCATTATTCAGAAAATCGCGATGTTGTGCAGAAAATCGTGTTTTTTCAAATCTGCTAATTTTTGACAAATTTTTTGCTTTTCTCTTACTTGGTCCCTATCACTCTTATCCACAAAGCTCCAGTGTAACTTTCTAAGAAGAAAAGAAATTTGTTTGATTATTTTTTATGAATTTTTTGAATTTTTTAGTTTTTTGCCCTAAAATAAAGGTGAACACTTTACTTAGGGTTTCTTGTTTGGTGATCTAATGATCCTATGTTTCTTGATTGGTTATGATTTCTTATGGCTTAGCTATCACAACAGTTCATGAGAAAAATTTTCCAAAGAAAATGTGCTATGAAATGCAAGCAATTTTTGCAAAGATAAACTCAATCATATCTTTCTTTTCAAAATGCAGATCAACACAAGATTTATGCTCAGATTTGGTTAACAAATGAATCCTTTCTACTTGCATCTAGCTACTTTAACTGACTTTTCCTTAGTGCAACCATGTTATCTTCCCAAGATCCACAATGGTGCCTAGTACTTGGTCAAAAAGAACTCTAAAAATGCAAGAATAGACTCATGAATCTTTCCTACTTGCATCTAGCTACTTTAACTGACTTTTCCTTAGTGCAACCATGTTATCTTCCCAAGATCAACAATGGTGCCTAGTACTTGGTCAAAAAGAACTCTAAAAATGCAAGAATAGACTCATGTTACCTCATCTTCAGCTTTCTTGGCTCAGATCTTCCACACACCTGCACTTTTACTTCAACAATGTAATGAGCAACTATCAGTTTACAAAAAATTCAGCACTTCCAATTCTTAAAAGATGATCTATTGCTTTCTTTTCCCAAAAGACAAACAAAAGACATCTACCTCTTCATGTTCACATTTCTTGATTAAAGAGTGTTACCTTTTCCTTGTGTTTGTTACCATCATCAATAGAAGATCCAGCAAGGTCCAACTTCAATGAAGCTTTTGAATTACTCCCCGGCAACGGCGCCAAAAAATGTTTGTTATTGATCTTTCGAGTTGTCCTCTCCAATCATTTAGCATAAAGAATCAACAAGACATCTTTATTTTGTCAATCCTCGAAGTATTCTTGAGACCACAGCCCCTTCAAGATGATAGAATCCAAGAAATAAGAGAATAATGGCTGGAATTCTGAGAATAGTGAAGATGAAGAGGAATTTCTAGGGTTTGGATTATCTTGAGCAAATCTCCACCATTTTCTACAATCTTGGTGTCTATTGCATGCTATTTTATCAGCAGAACACAACTATGAAGTCAAAATAAAAAAATATCACCTGTATCATACAGACGAGACAATCGCGATTCTGTGCAAACAGACGATTTTCAGCTCCAGCACCATTCTTTATCAACTCATCACTCAACACAACGGTATTCAGCTCTCTTCATACACATTCAACATATTTTCACAATAGAAACTCACAAATCTCCATGGATACACATGAATAAGACTCACAAATCTAAGAAACCACATAGAAGAGGAGAAACACGATTTTCAGCAGAAAACTCCTTCTCTATTCACTTGGATAGCATGTAAACAAATGATTAACCAACCCCCTCATAATAGAGGAAATTAGCTTATATACATTTTCAAGTGTCCCTTTTCACACTTGAATTTTGGTCCTTTCCTCTATTATTCTAAAAATATGCTATCTAGGAGTTTCCAAAAATTCTAGAAAAAATACATAAGATTCTATCCTACATAAGGAAGACTCTTCCTTATTTTTACAACAATTGCATAAATATTTTTACAAATTTCTATCATTTTACAATTATTTTCCTTCAAAAAAGGTTTCCAAAAATGCATCTTCCAACACATCTTTACCACATTTTTATAGATTATCCCAAATGAGTGTATAGTCTAAAGCTTCTTGTTCTAAGCTTCTCTGCCTAGCCAGGGTCATATCTTGAGGGAATGTTTTCATCCTCACAAAGGCTACTAGTGGTTCACTCCAATCTGGTACTAGAGACACTTGGTGCAGAGTAGCGTGCTCCACAGGTGGTTTAATGCGACAGACTGGGCATTCTTTACACAACTTATGTACATCTACTTCCATAGTAGGCCAATGCACTTAGTGTGTGTAAAGTTCTTTGCTTAGAGTAGTGTTGCTCTAATGCACCAACATGTGCTAACTGCAACCATTTAGCGTGCTCATCCTCTTCCACACAACAAGCTAATATCCCTTGATCTGTATGCGTGTACATACTCCCTGCCATGATATGGTACTTTTGGGCTTTTACTATCTCCTTGTCTTGAGTGTTTATTACTGGGTGGTTAGGTCCGTATGTCAATACTAGCACTAATGTCTTAGCCCACTGAGGCACAACTTCCAAATTAAACAAGTAAGCCTCAGGAAGATCATCTGATACTCTTTGTGGGGCCTCCCCAGATGTGAGCCTAGAGATCTGGTCTGCTCTTAAATGAGACTTGCCTTTCCTAACCACGACCTCAAAGTCATATTCCATTAGTAAGAGAAACCATCTTACTAATCTACCTGTATTGCAGGGCATGTTTACCAAGTATAGTAAAGCTTGATGATCAGTGAAAAATTTAAACTTACTTGCAAGCAAATAGTGTCTAAACTTTTTCACTGCATATACCATGCTTAATCCTTCTCGTTCAGTGGTCGTATAGTTTCATTCAGCTGCATTCAACTGTCTACTAGCATAGGCGATTGGAAGATCCATATTACCTTCACTGATAGGTTGTGCTAGCACACATCCAATGGCATAGTTGGACGCATCCACATGCACATGGAACGGCTTGTCCCAATCTGGGGTAGTCAAAATTGTTGGAACATCAAGCTTACACTATGCTTGAGGTGGATTTGATCTACATCAAAGGCTATCGCATTGAAAGAATATCCGTTGGAGAGTTCTTTTTCTTATGCTCATCTATTGTATTTTTTTGAGAGATTTTTTATGGTTCATTTACCATTGTAAAAGCCTTGATCTTTACACATGTAAAGGTAGAAAGGTAAAGCCCAAATCCCACGAATTTGTGGTGGTTGAAGTTGCATTCAATCAAGCAATCAATCACCTAAAAGTAGATCAAACTATATCTTCACTTTTCCTAAATTGTAGGAAAGTGACTTGATTCCCTCCAACAATCATTCCCACTTTCATTTGAATTCAAAATTCACTTGTAGAAGTCGTGTAACACTCCTAGAGTCTATATAAAGACTTGAGATCACTTGTACAATACATGGAAGCAATATACATACACTTGTGACCATCATTGTCTTGCTCTTTCAATTCTCTGCATCATCTTCTTCGCTAATAGTAATCTTGCAGAGGCTGCTGCTCTCTCTGCCGAACTCCAAATTGAGTGAAAGTTTTCTCATTGGAAAGATATTAGTCTCTAGTTTATGCTTATACATTTTCATAGCATTTGGTTCAGTAGATTGGGAGAAATCTGAGTTTTTCTATCTCAGGGTCAATCTCTACATATTCCTGAAAAATAGGAAGTACCACCGGTGAATGTCGCATTCATTCGTATAGCATATTTTGCTTATTCCTTATAATTTTTTGCATTCTATACAATCAAACCTATTTGTATCACTCCCATGAAAGGATATTTTCTAATTGTAATCACGCTGGTTGCTAGGGGCATTTGAAGTTCATTGTCTCTTCCATAGATAGTAAGTTTTTTGAGCTAGTCGACCCGCAAACCTATCTGTTTTGTATCGACTCATTCTCCTTGATGCTCCAAAATACATAGTATGTTTCTTTGCACTTATCACATGCTTATAAGGTTTATTTGAGTCTCCATAAACTCAAGGGTTGGTCTTGTGCCGGTTGGCTAGACCAAACTTCGTCACTTCGAAATGCATTTTTCTACCTTCTACAAGCTTCTCCAAGTTCTTTCAGTGGTATCGGAGCTAGATCAAGATGGGTGATGGCTTTCCCTCAATGATCGAGAAGCTTGATCGACATAACTATGCGGCTTGGAAAATCAGGATGGAGGCCTATTTGCAAGGTAGAAATCTTTATGGAATTGTAGCAGGTGATGAAGCTATGCCTATTCCAAGATCCAAAGGAGGACCTACACAAGAGGAGACAGATAAGCTCACACTTTGGTGCGCAAGGGATGTTCAAGAAAGGTCGTACATACTAAACTCTATCTCTGACTTTCTATTACCACATATTAGAGGATGCAAGACATCTCAAGAGACATGGGATGCCCTCGAGACTTTCTTTTCTGCTAGTACCAAAGCAAGAAAGAATCATCTTTGGAACGAGTTCAACCAAATGAAGAAGACACCTAAACAAACCATCATAGAGTTTGTTACCAAGGTCAAGGAGGTTGCGGATCATTTAGCATCCATTGGAGAGCTGATTGAAGAAGAGGTTGTTGGCAGTATACGAGAAGAGGCAAGTACGAGCATACAAGCAGATCTAGCACTAAGGCAACCCTTTATTTTTTTCAAAACCCTTACACCATTTAAAAGTGATTCTCATCACTAAAAACCCCTGTAAATACCATTTTCACCTTTTTGTAGCTCCATTTTGTACAAGCCGAGGAGTCCTTGAGCTTGAGGAGCCTTAGAAGTAGTTGCCTACCGATTTTCGTATTTTTTAGACCTCGTTTGAGCCCTCAAATAAGCCCTGGAACCTAATTTTTAACTAGGCCGGACACTAGGTCTGGACAGGGCCAAAGCTAGTAAAAAACTATAAATAGAGCTAGAGAGCTCATTTTTGGGGGAGCTTCTTGTAGTTTTGAGCTTGTATGAGAACTTTGTTGCAATAGAAGTGATTCCATTGTCTTACTCTCTTTGTTCTTGCCGTGTGCGTGCATGTGTGTGCATGCTTGTGTGCTTCTCACTCACGCACTTGTGCTTCCACTTGCTCGTGGTCTTCATACCATCCTCACGTCTTCCCGGATCGACATTAAAGGAGGTGCTACTCATCACTGAGCTACACCAAATTTTCGGGATTCGAGCTTTGAGGACGAGCGTGTGATGGTAAGACGTAGAGAGGACGCGTTGGAATGGTAAGTAGTCGGTAAATTTCTGATTTTTCTCCATCTCCATCTCCATCTTCACCTCCTTCTCCATCTCCACCTCCACCTCCTTCTCCACTACATATTCCCTCTTCCTTGTCATTCCCCTCATTTGTTGTGTGCGAGTTTGAGAGAGAGCGAGCGTGTGTGTTCTTGTTTTGTGTGTTTTTTGCATGTTTCTTGCAGGTGGCAGCTCCATCATCATCTCCAGCAAGCTCAGCAGGTACGGTCTGCACAGTCCCCGAGGCGTTGAGCTCGAGCTATCGCGACACTCTGAAAACTTCACCCAATCACGATTCTGAGTGCACCACGACACTGCGCAGGCCTAGAGCTCCCAGGATCACTAGACAGAACAAAAAAATTCACCATATCCCGAGCTATCGCGACACCTCGAGGTATCGCGACACTCACAAGCTATCGCGACACCTCACGAGCTATTGCGACACCTCACGACCTATCGCGACACCTCACGACCTATCGCGACACCTCACGACCTATCGCGACACCTCACGACCTATCGCGACACCTCACGACCTATCGCGACACCTCACGACCTATCGCGACACCTCACGACCTATCGCGACACCTCACGACCTATCACGACACTTGGGAGTATCGCGACACCTCACGACCTATCGCGACACCTCACGACCTATCGCGACACTTCGAGCTATCGCGACACCTCACGAGCTATCGCGACACCTCACGACCTATCGCGACACTTCGAGCTATCACGACACCTCACGAGCTATCGCGACACCTCACGACCTATCGCGACACTTCGAGCTATCGCGACACCTCACGAGCTATCGCGACACCTCACGACCTATCGCGACACTTCGAGCTATCGCGACACCTCACGAGCTATCGCGACACCTCACGAGCTATCGCGACACTTCGAGCTATCGTGACACTTCCCACCTATCGCGACACCTCGACCCGACCTATCGCGATACACGGCCTTTAACACATGAAAAATTTAGGGTTATTTTTGAGTGAATTGAAGGGTAGTTGAGCTTAATTTTAGGCACCTTGGTATAACTTTAGAACCTTGGAAGTGGGCAAAAGACCTAGAAACTAGAGAGGGATCTCCTGAACCCTGAGAGCCTGTTTTGACCCTTTAGTGCCTGAATGGTCATAACTTGACCATACGAACATGTATTTTTAAGTTGACCTTTAGGTGAAACTAGGTGGTCCTAAGATTGAGGGGGTACAGTGAGCTACTCCAGGGGGACTACAAATATTGATGTGTGTCTGTCAATTACTTGTGGTAAGAGAGCTATACTGACTGGTGAGCTTTTGCAGGAACATTGTGTGCACTCAAGGCAATCCAAAGCAAGCTAGCAAGGGTGAGTACCAAGCTTGGGAGAAGGCTTCCTGGGCTTGTGTAGCAGTCTGGTCAACCAGCTAATTGAGGTTGGAAGATCTCTCAACCCTCCTTTGTCAATTCCTAGCATAGGCTAAGTACGACTTAGGTGTGGTAATTAATTAGGGCAACGTTAGGCACGAATCAAGTCCAAGAGTATTAATCAACCAAGTGCAAGAAGTAAGTAGGTCTTAAGTGCGAAAACTCTAAGGGACAAAAGGTAAACTGGAGTCGATCACTCATCAAGTGCGGAAATTCACTTAAGTACTCCTAACGACGCGATTTCAGACAAGACCATAAACATAATATTCAACTCAAAAGAACAAAGTGATTGGTGCAAATTAACCTGCAACGAGAGTGTGCTTAGGTCCAAGGGGTAGATAAATCAGGCATATGAACCTTAGATCAGGCAGACACTTAGGCCGAGACAGACAAAGCCTCAGATCTTCTGAAGCTAGTGTCAATCACACTGCCAGGTCTTGGGCCCAACAGTTGAGTGATTACCCATACACTCCGAGATCAGAAACAAGTGATTCTGAGATGTTGTTGAAGCTCAAAGTCAAGGACAAAGCATGGAAGCACATCAAAAGGTGGACACACAAGGAAAGGGAGCAAGTAGGGAGCTCCAAGAAGTGTATGTCAAATTTTCAGAAGAATCCCCTACAAAAATAGTGATTTTCATCACTAAAAACCATTGTAAATACCATTATCTATTTTTAGTAACTCCATTTTGCTCAAGCCGAGGAGTCCTCGAGCTTGAGGAGTATTAGAAGTACCATCGTACCAATTTTCATAATTTTTAGACTTCGTTTGAGCCCTCAAATAAGCCCTGGAACCTAATTTTTAACTAGGCCGGACACTAGGTCTGGACAGGGCCAAAACTAGTCAAAAAACTATAAAAAGAGCTAGAGAGCTCATTTTTGGGGTTAGCTTGTTAGAGAATAGAACTTTTGTAAGAGAACTCTTTTGCAATCTAAGCTTTCCATTGTTCCTCTCTTTGATCTTACTTTGTGCGCGTGTGTGTGTATGTGTGTGCATGTTTGTGTGCTTTCACTCACGCACTTGTGCCTTCACTTGCTCGTGGTCTTCATACCGGTCCTCACGTCTCCGCGGATTGACAAGTAAAGGAGGTGGTGCTTACGCTTGAGCTACACCAAATTTTGGCGCCGTTGCCGGGGAGAGAGCTTCGAGGACGAGCGTTGTGATGGTAAGATCGTAGATTTGCGACGTTGGAAGGTAAAAAATCTGTCATTTCAGTTCATTTTCTGTTTTTTCTTCTTCACCTTCATCATCATCATCATCTCCACCTTCTTCCATCTTCTTCTTCATAGAAATTTCTTGTTTTTTTAGTGCATTTTCACCATTTTCATACCATTTCTCATGCACTATTGTGTGGGAAGGAGTTAGGAGAAGCAAGGGAGAGCAAGCGCTGTGTTTTTTTCATGATTTTCTGCTCATACGGAGCTCGCCATAGCCGGCGCTCAGAAATTTGAATTTCCCGCCAAAAAACGCGATTCTGTGATGAAAATCGCGATTCTGTGAAAATTCAAAATTTTTTGAAAAATCACGATTTTCTGTTTTCCCGCCTAAAAGTTGGCTGAAAAAATCACGATTCTGTGGTCATTCTCAGAATCACGATTCTGTGTGTGTGCTCAAAATCGCGATTCTCACAAATCACGATTTTTAGTAAAAAACACGAATTTGTGAATCACGATTCTCTGAGTCAAAATCGCGATTTTCTAAAAACACGATTTTGTGCTCAACATCGCGATTTTCATGCCAAAAACACGATTCTGAGAAAACACGATTTTGTGACAAAAAACACGATTCTCTGAGTCAAAATCGCGATTTTCAAAAACACGATTTTGTGCTCAACATCGCGATTTTCATGTCAAAAAAACACGATTTTCTAAAAACACGATTTTGTGCTCAACATCGCGATTTTCTGAGTCTCAACATCGCGATTTTCTGAGTCTCAACATCGCGATTTTCTGAGTCTCAACATCGCGATTTTCTGAGTCTCAACATCGCGATTTTCTGAGTCTCAACATCGCGATTGTCTGAGTCTCAACATCGCGATTTTCTGAGTCTCAACATCGCGATTTTCTGGAAGTTCACAAAATCGCGATTTTCTCCAAAGGTCCTGTTTGCCTGTTTTGACCCCCAGGAGCCTGAATTGGCATAACTTTTTCATCCAAAGTCCATTTTTTGAGCTCTATAGCTCGTTGGAAAGCTCGTTTCAAATCCTACACGACCTCAACTGTTTTTTTCAAGAATAACGCGTTGATTTTGAGAAAGGATAATTTGAAGTTGACCCTCAAGTGAGACTAGGGAACCAAGGGGAATCCACAGAATTTTGAACCATACCAAGGGGAAAATTTGGACTCTTGACTAAAGCTTATGAACCTGAGATCTGGTAGACACTTAGGCAAGGATAAACAAAGCATTAGATCTTCTGAGGCTAGTGTCAACCATACATCCAAGTCTTGGGCACAACAACTAAGTGGTCATCTTTTACTAAGTTCAGACACAAGTGATTCAGAAATGTCTTTTAGCATGGGAAAACCTGCAGGTGGCTCAGGGACTGCCCATCTACAAACACCAGAAGGTCCCTATAAGACACAGTTGGAATATATTCGGACCAACCAATTAGGTGCTCGCATCTATGAGGATGGTCTGAGGCGATCAGTGGTCCAACTCAAAAATCCAGATCAATCCTTTGGACTTGAACACCCGGTGGTCAAGTTCGAAGAGGGTTCATACATTGATAAGGAAGGAACCATGTATGTGGTCACCAACCTACCAGATAGGACTGATGAGTTTGGAAATGTCATTCCTGAGAATGAAATAGGAGACCTAGAACAAGGAAATGTAGGACAAGGACCCCAGACTCCTAGAGGTAAGTCAGTTTTGACCCGAGTGATCACTCCGGACTGGATCCCTCAAGACAACAAAAGCATAGAACTATTTTTGAATAGAGAAACAGAGGAAGCATTTTGGAGATTCAAGCCAGATCAACCTAGCCAATTGGGCATATTTATCATCTATGAATTCAAAGATCCTGAGATACCAGGCAAAGTTGTCTACCTGGATAACACATCAGAGAAGATATTCTTGGTAACAGAACATGATAGACATGCATATACTTGGAAGAATGAATTGATTTTCCCCCCACCAAGATCCAATGTTTCCCATGGCCTCCAAGGAGTAGGATCATCCCATGCTCATGAAGCCCAGAGAGAAAGAACTAGAGAGAGACCTGAGGTAAGTTTTGCACACACCGTGGGCAGGAATAGATCATGATTTGAAAATGAAAGACCTGAAAGAGAGAGACATCAAACACATAGGCAACAAAGAGATGAACATGATTTTCCATTGCCTAGACCCCGAGAGCACCCAAGAACCCTTAGACCCACTCAAGTGATCAAGGCAATGAAGAATTATTTTGACGGGTCAGGAGATCCTTATGATCATGTGGCCGAGTTCAAACAAGTGTTAAGAGCTGAACAGGTTGAGGATTTATTCACCCAATACGAGGCATTTGGTTTGACTCTTAAGGGCACTGCCTTGGCTTGGTTTCAACCATTGAGTAGTCGCAACTATCGCGATATAGGTCAACTGCTAGACGAATTCATTGTAGAATTTTCCAAGAGTGGTATCAGGCATAACACATCATCCTTGATCCACAGTTTCAAGCAGACACCCCAAGAAACAGTGCGACTAGCAGGAAGAAGGTTCAGACAGTACCTAGAAAGATGCCCTGCTCCCGAGTTACCCACACCAGCCAAACAAGTGGCGTTGTTCTTAGATGGCTTACTGAGCACAAAGTTAAGATCATATGTATATTTGAAAGAGCCTAGATCCATAGAAGAGTGCGTGCGGACATGCATTGACATAGAAGATAACTTGGGTGAGGAGTTAGGATTGTCCAAACTCTACAAAGATTCAGATGGTTCTACTAGTCATACTTCAAAGATCTCCACAGAAATAGAAGAGATAGCTGAGCAAGTTGCCAAGAAGTTGGGAGTCCAAAATAAACAAACACAAAGAGTCACTCCAGTGAATCGGTGTTATACTTGTGGGGGCGACCACATGGCTAATGTATGCCCAATGCAAAACCAAAACATTAGAGAAAGGAATGCTCCATATTGCACTATTGAGAGAAAATACACAAACCACACGGCTCAAGACTGTCCCTACAATAGGCAGGCTGTTAGACAGAATTATCAGCAACCTTACCCACAAGGTAGGTATCAGAACCAATACCAACAGCCATATTATAGACCACAACAGCAATATCAGGTACCATATAGGCCACAACCTGTCTTGGGAAACCAACCACCAGCTCCAGCCAACGTGATTCCAGTCAAATATGCTGGGGGAGAAGAAAATCCAAATAGAGCATTGGTGCCACTAACCCCATTGATACCAGATAATGACTCTCATGCTCATTGTTCAGACTACTCCCATGAAGGTAGCCCACATGTGTATTACACAGAGTCACCTGAACATAGTGAGATTTACTCGTATCAATATGAGGTACCACCTATGGAGCAAAATTGGGAGCCAGAATACTCCAATGTCATGTACACAAATCCTAACCCTAGGCCCCAGTTGAGACAAATGAGACCACAAGCCCCTAGAGGATCTTGTTTCAGATGTCAAGGTGACCATTTCATTCGTGACTGTCCCCACCCACCATCTCCGAGTCAAGGACAGGCTATCACAATACAGGCTTTTTGTCCTGATTGCGGCAAAGACCATCTCCCCAGAGATTGTCCAAGAAACCCCTCCAGTGCACCCAAGATTACACCCATTAATGTGGTAGGCTTAGTGGCAAACTCAAGTTCAAGTAGTAGCAATGTGGCTCCTATACAAGCTGTCACTAGAGCACAAGCCTTAAAACAGGATAAACCAGTAGAACCATCAGAGTCGAGTGAATCGGGAGAGCCTAGTAAGAGGAAAACAAGAACATGGAAGGATACCAGAGAGAAGGCCAATCGCAAGTGGAATAAAAAGTTATCGGAACTAGAAGAAAGCTTAAAAGAAGCGAAAACAAAAATAGAAGACATTGCATCTCAAAGCCCCTCGCATGCCGAAACTCCATCCACTCCACCTCATCCCACCCCACCACCCATTGTAAATAGACCACAACCAGGGTCTGTTCTTGCCGATCCAACCCCAGAAGGCTTGGACATGATGTTCAAGGCCTACCAGGCTCGACTTCAAGAAGGGCCTACAGCTGCAAACCTAGACAAGAGTTACCCTAGAGCGGACTTAGAGATTGAACGGATGAAAATGTGCATGAAAATGGTAGAACAAGCTCAAGCTATACTTGAGACTAGTCAAAAGTTCAATCAGACAAACTCTGTCAAAGGGGATTTGCATTTCCAGGGCTTACTAGAACGATTAGAGCAGTTGGTAAACAAACCACAAGTTTCTTTACCTCCACAGGCTCAACCAGTTATTGAAAGAGGAAGCTCACCACCAATGGGAGCTTATGTTCCTAATTCCACGGATCCAGGAATACCTCCTTCAATTCAACAGTACTCTCAAGAATTCTTGCGGGAAATACAAGAAGAGAAATGGGCCAAGGAGAAGGGTAATTCCCCTCCTATTCCGGAGATTGATGATCTTCATGATCAATTTCCCCAAGACATTCCATCTATTTACGGAGATGAAGCAGAACAACAAGAAGACGAAAGGTTAGATTTTGAATCTAATACCTTAGAAGAACTGCCTCAATTTCCAGGCCCATGGGAATCTGAATCTCTTCAGATTAGAGCTCCCACAATACTAGTAAGAAATGAAGACTCAGTGGTTCCAAGGAACACGGATGTCGTGAAGAACACTAAGGTTCAGTGTCATCTCACTGTAGAAGAGCTGCTCAAAGCAAAACCTGAGCTTTGGAATCATGTGAAGGATCAGGTTCCAGAACTTGATTCCAACATGCCAAAAGCAGACTCCAAGCAAAGGGTACCAGAGATACCTCTAGAAAAAATAGGGGACATGTGTGAGGGTGAAGAAGGTAATACTTATCTTCCAATCACCTACCAAGGTTACACAACCAAAGCAATCATAGATTCAGGTGCTGGTGTTGCTATTGCAACCACCTCCTTGTGGAAGCAATGGGGCAAGCCCACATTAAGACCAACTAGAATGAAGCTTCAAATGGCTGATGGTCATTTTGAAAGACCTCTGGGATTGCTAGAAGGGATCACTCTAACCACTTGTGGTGTAGAGTTTAAGCACACATTTGCTATATGTGACTTTGAGAAAAATAATGTCTATGAGATGATCCTAGGAAGACCCTTCCTACGACAATTGCAAATAGTACAGGATTGGGGAACTAACTCCTTGTACTAACAGCACTTAGGGGTCGCCACCAAGGTCAATTTGAAGGATTACACCTTCAGAGATGTACCACCCCTACAGTGGAATTCTATCCACAAAGCGAAAGAAGATTCCATCTCTGTGCATTCTGAAAGTTCACCTGATCCATCATGGTTGCATGAGGATACTCATTTGTGGATGTGCAAGGTCGCAAAGGAAGAGGAAAAACGTTTAAAGGCAAGAGAAGAAGGAACTTCGCTAGAAGATAGACCAGTTAGAGACCCAGCCTACACACCGATGATCTTTCCAGACGAGGAGTTTGAGCCTCATGGCTGGCCAGAAATCTTAGCCACCATGGACATTGCTGTCAATGAGGAACAGTGGACACCTCATTGTGATGAGGAGGGTTATGATATCTCAGTGTTCATGTGTCAACCCTTGCTAGAAGAATGTGACCCTAGTGATGTCATAGAAGAAGAAGAGAATGACGATGATCTGGAGTCTATTGTGATGGATAGTTGCTTTAACTCAGAGCAGCACTATCTAAAAGATATAGGAGTGTTCACCCAGAAAGAAGAAGAACCTCTCACAAGTATTAAAACAGTAAACTCAAAGGATGGAAGTGAGAGTAGTCAAAAGAAAAAGAAAAGAAAAGCAGCGAAACAAGAAGAGGAGGAATCATTGTTTGAAGTACCAGAAAACTTCAAGAAATATGAAGTTGACGATTGCAAAATTTTGGTACGAATGCCTAAGAGAGAGGCCATCATAGGAGAATCATATGATAATAAAGAAAAGACCAAGAAGATTGTAGTGACCATGGAAGAGAACGAAGAGAGATGCACATATATAGGAGATGACCTAAGTGTAAGAGAAGAAATGGAGCTCATAGCTCTATTAAGGGAATATAGGGATGTGTTTGCATGGCACTATAGAGACTTGAAAGGGGTAGATCCAAGAATTTGCTCTCATACTATCCCCATGACTCCTGATGCTAAGCCCACCAAACAGAAGCCCTACACCTATAATGATACCTATGCAGCCAAAATAAAAGAAGAAATTGATAGGTTGATTGAAGCTGGATTCATCTATGAGATTGAGCATACCGAATGGGTGTCCCCCATTGTTGTGGTACCCAAGAAGAACGGGAAGTTGCGAGTGTGTATTAACCTTAAAAAAGTTAATGCCGCTACGATTAGAGATAGTTATCCACTTCCAATCACAGAACACCTATTGGAGCGTGTTGCAGGCAAGGAAGTTTATAGCTTCCTTGATGGATTTTCAGGTTACAATCAAGTAGCCATTGCCCCAGAAGATCAACACAAAACAGCTTTTGCTACAGAGTGGGGAATCTTTGCATTTCGTGTGATGCCATTTGGGCTCACCAATGCACCTGCAACATTCCAAAGGCTCATGTGTCATGTCTTCAAAGAGTTCTTGCGAAAGAGCTTAGAAGTGTATGTGGATGATTTATGTGCTCATTCCCAAGAAAGAAGGTTTCACATGCCTGAGCTCAGACAAATCTTCAACAAGTGCAGAGAATATCGAGTGTGTCTGAACCCAGAAAAGTGTGTGTTTATGGTGCGTCAAGGTAAAATCTTAGGTCATATTGTTTCTAAGAATGGAATCTCAACAGATGAAGATAAGGTACGAGCCATAGCGGAGCTACCAAGGCCAAGGAATATTAAAGAGGTACAAGCCTTTATGGGCCATTGTGGATACTACCGTAGGTTTATCCACATGTACGCGATCATAGCTAGACCCCTTTATGCCTTGTTGTCTAATTTTGAGTGGAACGACGAATGCGAGAATTCTTTCAACGAACTGAAGAAACGTTTGTGCACGGCACCAATACTCACCACTCCTGATTGGAATAAACCCTTCCATGTCCATGTGGATGCATCCAATCATGCCATAGGATGTGTGCTAGCACAACCCACAAGTGAAGGAAACTTAGATTTGCCCATAGCATATGCTAGTAGACAGCTCACTGCAGCTGAACGGAACTATACCACAACTGAGCGAGAGGGCTTAGGCATGGTATATGCTGTGAAGAAGTTTAGACACTATTTATTGGCCAACAAGTTCAAGTTTTTCACTGATCATCAAGCTTTGTTATATTTGGTCAATAAACCGTGCAATACTGGACGCTTAGTAAGATGGTTCCTCTTACTAATGGAATATGACTTTGAAGTTGTTGTCAGGAAAGGTAGAACCCACCTTCGGGCAGATCACCTTTCTCGCATCACTTCAGGAGAGTCACCGCAAGGAGTGTCTGACAAATTACCTGATGCTTATCTGTTCAATTTAGAAGTTGTTCCTAAATGGGCAAATAAGTTGGTACCAGTCCTAACCTTTGGCCCTGCAAATAAGAATGTGAAAACATCACAAGAAGAAATTGTAAAATCACAAAAATATCACATATTAGCAGGAAGCATGTACAAACAAGATATTGAGGGTGTATTAGCTTGTTGTGTGGAGGATGATGAACATAGTAGTTGGTTGCAACAGGCCCATGAAGGAATGCTAGGAAATCACTATTCTAAACAACGAACATTGCAGAATCTAAAGCGTTTAGGAGTGTATTGGCCTAGCATGGACAAAGAAATACATGAGTGGATTAAGAATTGTCCAAGGTGCAGAGAGAGACCCCCAGTGGAGCATGCGACCCTTTATCAAGTGTCATTAATTCCAGATTGGAGTGCTCCATTGGTAGAGTTTATGAGATCGGGAAGATTACCCAAAGAGGCTAGTCTAGCAAGAAGACGAAGCATGGAGCAAGAGGCTCAAGGATACGCCTTAGTAGGGGACAACCTATACCGAAGAGGCAAAGATGGTTACTTAAGACTATGCGTTCATGAATCAGACTATTTAAAGGTCTTAGAGACTGCACACAGCGGTGTTGCAGGTGGACATTTTGGTCCTGACCGAGTGATCAAGACCATTCTATTCTCAGGACTTTGGTGGCCCACTCTTCATATGGACGCATATACCTATGTGAAGAAATGTGAAACATGCCAACGTGCACAATATCCAGTGAGAAAAGACGAGATGCCCTTGAGGCCAATGATGGGAGGACGTGCATTTTCGAAGTGGGGCATAGACTTCATAGGTCCTATTAACCCCCCAGCTAGAAACTCCCATGCAGAGTACATCATTGTAGCCACAGATTACCTTACAAAGTGGGTAGAAGTCAAAGCCACAACAAAGAATGATGCTCAGACTACGGCTAAGTTCTTATTCGAGAATGTGTTCACGAGATATGGACTACCAATAGAGTTGGTGAGCGATAGAGGCACACACTTCTTGAATGAAGTCATTGAAAATCTTCTCCAAGAATTCTTGGTGATACATAAGAAATCTGCCCCCTATCACCCACAAGCCAACGGGCAAGCCGAGAGTACCAATAAGATCCTCTGTAACATATTGACAAAACTGGTAAATAATAAACGCTCTGACTGGGACAAACAACTTCATCATGCTGTTTGGGCTTATCGAGTTGCCTACAAAACGGTACTCAATGCCACCCCATTTCAGATGGTCTTCGGACAGAACGCTGTGCTACCATTAGATTTTTTAATCCCTGCCTTAAAAGTAGCACAAGAGTATGAGTGGAATGGGCATGAATTGTCCTCTAGGATCTTTGATCTCGAACGCCTGGGTGAGACGAGGCTACGAGCGGCAGCAGGCATCTACGCTGCAAAGAAGAGGCAAAAGGCATACTTTGATGCACACATCAAGGATAAGGGATTGAAAGAGGGAGATCTAGTGTTGGTATACACACTAAAACAACATGCCCGTAAGTTGGAAAAAAGAGGATACGGACCCATGATCATTAATAGAATTTCCACTAGTGGTGCAGTTCAGTTGGCCACTCTAGAAGGAGATATCTTGCCAAAATATATTAGTGGGTGTAGAGTCAAGCTATATCAAGAACCTCTTACTGAGGATATGCTAATGAGACTCAACACTGCTAAGAAGCGAAAAGAAGAAGAGTTAAGAGTGAGAGAAGAAGCACAGGTAGAGGCCAGAGAGCGTATTAGGCGAAATAAGTTAAGGCGATTAGGCCTAGATGTCAACTCAAAAGCCACAAAATATCACATGGATATGTGTCAGAAGTCAGGCATAGCAACTTCTCAGGTCATTGACCGAAGACCCTTTGTGACCATAGAGATAGGACAAGGGAAGGGTGCAAGGACGGTGAAAGCATTGATTGACTCAGGTGCAGCAAGTAGTGCAGTTAGACTTTCCTACTGCCAAGACTTGCAGTTGAACATCAATCCCATAGAAGCTTATCTCATAGGATTGGGAGGTGTGGAAACCCCTTGTTTGGGCGAGGTGGAACTTCCCATCTACCTTCAAGATGTTCCAATGAAAGTCAAAGCGCTAGTATGTCAAGATGAGAACCTTACAGAACCACTTGTCTTGGGTCAAGATTGGATCTATGACCATGCAGTTAACTTAAACCTAAGAAGTCAAATTCTTCAAGTTTGGGTACATGAACAATGCATTACATTAGAATTAGAGAACTGCATGCTCCTAAATCATGGCACCACACACTCTCTTAGTTCTTCCAAGACTAATCATATGAAAGAAGATGTTGTATGTGTCAAAAGCTCTATGATACAGAAGGAGTCAATCGTGGAAGACCAGGTTCGAAGGCGGGTGGATCTTTCTTCTTCTTCAAAGAATCAAGTAGCCACAGTAGTGAGTCCACCACACAAGCAAACACAACCGTTCACGACCACTGCTACATCAAATAGACAGACACCACTCGATAAAAAAGGAGTTCCGAGCATGAAGCAGATATGGGTACGCAAAGGAGCGCAACCACCAACCTTGCCCCCACAAATTCCATCCATGCAAACCAACCAGGCCAGAAGACGAAGGAAGCAGCTCAGACAAGCTCAATCACAAGGTATCCAACAAGTTTGGGTGCCTAAGAAGTTAGCTGCGGCTCAACAAGGGCAATTACAGATGTGGGTACCTAAGAAGCTCCTACATCCACAACAACCTTTGTTCTCCCACATGCAAAAGGTTTCAACAAAGAAGCCAAAAAGAGAAAAGGGTAAGAACCATGTACAGAGACCAAAGGAAGATCAAATCAGCTCTTCAACATTAGTAGGAAGACATGCAAAAAGGATATGGGTTTGGAAGCCAAAAGTGCAAGTAGCCTCCACCGAACCAAAGCGTCAACCACACTGGATACCACAGTTCAGAACGCATCCAAAAAGAAAGACGCCTGAAGTGACCTCTACAGTGCCAAATGATGTTCTAAAATGGACTCCAATAAGGAGGATTACATCAGTTCGAGACTCAAGGGATACCTCCACCAAGGTCGGCATCAACCTCCACAAATAACATCGAAAGCCTCGAACGAGCGACAACCATGTGCTCCTTGCACAACCCTGTCTTCCGCACCATTCAGGTCATGCATTTCCAAAGTATGCATTAATATAGGGCCACATTACACGGCCGTGCATAGACACACTTGAGAATCCCAAGCACAAGAGCACATTGACATAGGTCAAATATTTCTATTGATACTAACTTTTGTGTTCTTGTTTTGTGCCATTTGTTCCAAAAAAAAAAAAAAAAAAAAAAAGAGAGAGAGCTTGTTCCTAGATTTGGCTTATGGAACATGAATGAGTCATGCTTAGGTGGACCATCAACCAGGGCATTCATCGACAATGATAAACCAACCAATGGTCCATCATGATGAAAGGTGTACAACACGAAGAGATCCGCATCGACTGACCTTTCCTTATGGTAAGAATCTTCTACTTGGACCACAACCATGATAGTTTGGGAAACCTCTTCGTCAGCGTACCTTGAGCACTTAGCTCAAGACCCGCAATTTTTGCACCATGATCTTCCAATGCATTTTCCAAGTAAGCATGCGTAGGGCTACATTACAAGGCCGTGCACAAGGCACATACTTTTTTCAACCCGGGCACGAACACACTTACCCTTCATTCATTATGGGTTATGAGTAGTTGGCATGACTGCTCTCAACATCATCTTTGGAAGAGCTAGCGGACGTTATGGGAACAACATCCATATCTCGGAAGCAAATTGAAGCCAGTAGTTGCTCCAAATCACTCTTGACAACCTCTTTTGAGCAACTTGCAGTTTTGAAAGCTCACAACGACACATTCTTGCTGGAATCCAAGGAACCAGCTCATACAACGGATGGACACCACCTCTCCAAGCACTACATGGAACAGCCCTTCCAACAAGGGTCTGTCAGGGACAACAGACTCGAGAGGGGGGGGAGTGTTGAAGCTCAAAGTCAAGGACAAAGCATGGAAGCACATCAAAAGGTGGACACACAAGGAAAGGGAGCAAGTAGGGAGCTCCAAGAAGTGTATGTCAAATTTTCAGAAGAATCCCCTACAAAAATAGTGATTTTCATCACTAAAAACCATTGTAAATACCATTATCTATTTTTAGTAACTCCATTTTGTTCAAGCCGAGGAGTCCTCGAGCTTGAGGAGTATTAGAAGTACCATCGTACCAATTTTCATAATTTTTAGACTTCGTTTGAGCCCTCAAATAAGCCCTGGAACCTAATTTTTAACTAGGCCGGACACTAGGTCTGGACAGGGCCAAAACTAGTCAAAAAACTATAAAAAGAGCTAGAGAGCTCATTTTTGGGGTTAGCTTGTTAGAGAATAGAACTTTTGTAAGAGAACTCTTTTGCAATCTAAGCTTTCCATTGTTCCTCTCTTTGATCTTACTTTGTGCGCGTGTGTGTGTATGTGTGTGCATGTTTGTGTGCTTTCACTCACGCACTTGTGCCTTCACTTGCTCGTGGTCTTCATACCGGTCCTCACGTCTCCGCGGATTGACAAGTAAAGGAGGTGGTGCTTACGCTTGAGCTACAGATGTCCTATCACATGGAGAGACCAGTAGGTAGTTCAGGGTTGGCTTATCTAGAAAAGCCAGAAGGACCATACAAGACTCAACTGGAATACATCAGGACTAATCGTCTAGGTGCTCGCATCTATGAAGATGGCCTGAGAAGATCGGTGGTCCAAATTAAGAACCCCGATCAACCCCATGGATTAAAACACCCGGTAGTCAAGTTTGAGAATGGAGCATACCTAGATAAAGAGGGTACTATTTATGTAGTCACCACTCTTCCTGATAGAACTGATGAGTATGGAAATGTGATTGCTGAGACCGACATGGGTGATATAGAGCAAGGGAACTTAGAGAAAGAGCCAAGAACCCCCCGTGGTAAATCTGTCTTGACGAGAATCATGACTCCAAAGTGGATTCCACAGGATAATAAAAGCATAGATCTGCTTTTAAACCGAGAAACCGATGAGGCTTTTTGGAGATATAAATCTGCTCAACCTCAGGAAGTGAGTGACCTCACAATCTATGAGTTTAAAGACCCTGATAACCTAGGCCAAGTAACCTACCTAGACAATGCATCAGAGAGAATCTTCATGGTCACTGAGCATGGCAGACATGCCTACACATGGAAGGGTGAATTTGTTTTTCCCCAACCAAGGTCTAATGTGTCCTTTGGTCACCAAGGAGCTGGGACTTCCCAAGCTCATGGAGCTCAAAGAGATATAAGTAGAGACAAACCTGAGGTAAGTTTTGCCAACTCCCTGGGAAGAGAAAGAATGAGAACGGAAAGGAATAGAGTGGAACCTGAGAGACATAGAACCCCATGGAATCAAAGGAATCCTAACGATTTTCCTTTGCCAAGGCCGAGAGAACACACTAGGACCCTGCGACCAACTCAACTGGTGAAGTCCATGAAGAATTATTTCGATGGCACGGGAGACCCTTATGACCATGTGGCAGAATTTCGGCAAGTATTGAAAGCTGAACAGGTAGAGGACCTATTCACACAATATAATGCTTTTGGTCTAACCCTTAGGAACACTGCCCTTACGCGGTTTCAACCACTAAACGAGAGGCATTTCAGAAACATAGACCAGCTCTTAGAGGCATTTATCATTGAGTTTTCTAAGAGTGGAATCAGGCACAACACATCCTCACTAATTCATAGCTTCAAACAAACACCTCAAGAGACGGTCAGACTAGCTGGAAGAAGATTTAGGCAGTACCTGGAGAGATGCCCAATGCCGGAGTTACCCACACCAGCCAAACAAGTGGCCTTGTTCTTAGATGGATTGTTGAGCACCAAGCTCAGGTCATATGTGTATCTGAAGGACCCCAGAACGATAGAAGAGTGCGTGCGCATGTGCATAGACATTGAGGACAATCTAGGTGAGGAATTAGAACTATCAAAAATCTATAAGGATTCTGATAGCTCTAGTGGCCTCACATCTCGTCAATCCACATCCATTGAGGAACTTGCAGAGAAGGTAGCTCAAAAACTAGGTGTCTCTAGCAAACAAACTCCGAGATTTGCCCCAGTTAAGCGGTGTTATACTTGTGGCGGTGACCATATGGCAAATGTATGTCCCATTATGGCCCAACCCCAGGCGAATCCTAGTAGCCAGTACTGCACCATAGAGCGCAGGTACACCAACCACATTGCACAAGACTGCCCATATAACAAACAAACTGTTAGGCAAAATTACCCTCAGCCATATCCACAACATGGTAGATACCAGAATCAGTACCCACCACAACAATACAACAGACCACAGCAAACTTATTAGCCACCTTATCAAGGGCAGCAGAGACCTCAACCAGTCCTAGTGCAGCAACCCCCTGCTCCAACCAATGTGATCCCAGTGAAATATGCATCTACTGAAGAAAATCCGAATAGAGCCATAGTCCCAGTCACCCCATTGCTATCAGACAGTGATCCATGTGACCATAGTTTTGACTCCACACATATTGATAGCCCACAGGCTTATTACATGCAGTCACCCGAGCATAACGAGTCATACTATTATGAGGACCCAAGTGAAAATAGTGGGGAACCTGAGTATGCTAATGTCATGTACACAAACCACAACTCTAGACCTCAACCTAGGCAGGTACGACCCCCATTTCCTAGAGGACCATGCTTCAGATGTCAGGGAGATCACCTTATACGTGATTGTCCACTGCCTGCCCCTACACAACCTCAACCAGTAACCATTTAGGGTTTCTGTCAAGACTGCGGGAAAGAGCATCTCCTACGAGATTGCCCAAAGAACCCTAATAACATGCCTAAAATCACTCCTATCAATGTTGTTGGGTTAGTTGTAGACTCCACAGGGAGTGTGACTTCCACTGCACCTGTGCAAGTAATCACAAGAGCCCAAGCATTACAACAAAACCAAGGTGTTAGTCAGGAAAAGAGCCCCGAGGTGAGTGAAACAGAGAGTATAACCAAAAAGAGGACTAGAGCCTGGAAGGATAGTCGTGAAAGAATGAAAAGGCAATGGGCAAAAAAGATGAGCGAACTTGAAGAAAGCTTGAGAGAAACCAAAGCAAAGATAAGTGAACTCGCATCTCAAAACCACTCTCACACCAACCCTCCACCACCTCTTCCTTTACCCGCCAATCCACCTTCTTCCATTCCCCAACCCTTCAATACACCA
This sequence comes from Ceratopteris richardii, assembly GCA_020310875.1. Lineage (NCBI taxonomy): Eukaryota > Viridiplantae > Streptophyta > Polypodiopsida > Polypodiales > Pteridaceae > Ceratopteris > Ceratopteris richardii. The sequence goes on from CM035410.1 coordinate 181,923,096, forward strand.
CCCTTAACCCACCCACCACCCAGAGTAGGATCCGTCCTAGCCGATCCCACTCCCGAGGACCTAAACATGATGCTTAGAGCATATCAGGCCAGAATCCAAGAAGGGCCAAACGTAACTGATCATGAAAAGTGTTACCCTAGAGCAGAACTAGAGCTAGAACGAACCAAAATTTGTGCTAAGATGGTGGAATTGGCTCAGACCATGTTTGAAGCCAGTCGCCTATTTAACATCTCTAGTTCAGCAAAGACACAATTGCACTTTGATGGATTGTTAGAAAGAATAGAGAAGCTGATTGCACAATCAGAAAAGGAACCCGCCTCTCAACACAAGGACAAGGCAAGTGAAAGAGTAAGCATTCCTGCTCAAGAAGCCTATGTGCCTGAAGCCTATGTGCCTAACTCTACGGAGCCAGACACATCATCTTCTATGAATCGGTTCACACCAGAATTCCTACGCGAGATTCAAGAAGACAAATGGGCTAAAGAGAGTGAAGTCCCTCCTCCTATTGAACTTGTGGATGATGCACGCGACCAACTCCCACAAGACATCCCATCCATTTATGAGGAGCAGGAGAGCACCCACTCTCAGGAAAGACTAGACTTTGAGTCTAACTCTCTACAAGAATTACCCCACTTCACAGGCCCATGGGAGGCTAAGTCTACTTGTATGAGAGCACCCACGGTCATGGTACGAAATGAGGACTCAGTCTTACCTACGAACACAGAAGTAGTGAAAAACACTAAAGTGCAGTGCAATCTCAAGTTAGAAGAGCTACTCAAGGTTAGACCTGAATTATGGGAACATGTCGCCAAACAAGTGCCAGCGATAGTGAAACCTCATGCCCAGGTAGGATCTCATAGAACAGTGCCTGAGATACCCTTGGATAAGATAGGAGATATGTGTGAAGGTGAAGAAGGGAACACCTATCTTCCCATTACCTACCAGGAGTACACCACCAAGGCAATTTTGGACTCAGGTGCAGGAGTTGCAATTGCCACCACTTCCCTATGGAAGCGATGGGGCAAGCCAGCACTCCGACCAACGAGAATGAAATTGCAGATGGCTGATGGTCACATAGAGAGACCCTTAGGATTGCTAGAAGGAATTACTCTCACCACCTGTGGTGTCGAGTTTGAGCATACATTTGCTATATGTGACTTCAGCAAGAACCATGCCTATGAGATGATTCTGGGACGACCTTTTATGCGACAGTTGCAAGTGGTACAGGATTGGGGAACCAATTCCTTGTATTTGCAACATCTAGGTGTTACAACCAAAGTCAATCTTAAGGATTACTCTCATAGAGACGTACCGCCTATTCAATGGAATCCCATCCATAGAGCCAAAGATGAGACTGAGTCTGTGCATTCCATAGAATCCGGATCCTCGTGGATGCATGAAGACACCCACTTATGGATGTGTAAGGTAGCAGTAGAAGAAGAGAAGAGAGAGAAAGCCAGAGAGGTAGGTGCAAAAGAAAACCATAGATCAATTCAAGACCCAGCCTATGCACCTGTAGTCTTTCTTGATGAGGAATTTGAACCCCATGGCTGGGCAGAAATCCTAGCAACAATGGATGTAGCCATCAATGAAGAGCAGTGGACACCTCACTGTGATGAGGATGGCTATGACATTTCAGTCTTTTCAATAGAGCCAATCATGGGAGATGCAGTTTTAGAAGAATGCGAACCTATCCTTGATGCATTTGAGGATGCGAGTGACTCCGATCTAGAGTCAATCATCATGGACCCACCCTTTGCATCAGATGAAGAATACTTCTATGAAGTAGAATTTCAACCCCAGAGGCACAGAGAGCTTACAAATGAGGTGAGGTTAGCCACACAAGTAGCTTCTAAAAGTGGAGGAAAGAAAAGAAAGAAGAAGGAAGTCACTCTGGAGGCAGAAGAATCCTTGTTTGAGGTCCCAGAAAACTTTAAAAAATATGAGATAGACGATAGGAGGGTCATGATAAGAATGCCTAAACGTGAGGCACAAGCAGGAGAAGCCTATGATAGCAAGGAAACTACCAAGAAAATAGTTGTCGCCATCGAGGAAGGAGAAGAAAGATGCACATACATAGGTCACGACCTAACCGAAGAGGAAGAGCACGAATTGATAGCCTTGCTAAGAGAATACAGAGATGTATTCGCTTGGAGCTACAAGGATTTGAAGGGTGTTGACCCAGACATATGCTCTCACACAATTCCCATGACCTCAGATGCTAAACCCTCTAAGCAAAAGCCATACACATATAATGATAACTATGCTGCTAAGATCAAGGAAGAGATAGACCGCTTGGTGGAAGCCGGATTTATCTATGAAATTGAGCACACTGAATGGGTATCCCCCATTGTAGTGGTGCCCAAGAAGAACGGCAAATTACGAGTATGCATAAACCTGAAGAAGGTTAATGCAGCCACTATTAGAGATAGCTATCCGCTTCCTATCACTGAGCATCTTTTAAAAGAGTGGCAGGCAAGGAAGTGTACAGTTTCCTCGATGGATTTTCGGGCTACAATCAAGTAGCCATAGCTCCAGAGGATCAGCATAAGACAGCTTTTGCCACAGAATGGGGCATATTCGCCTTTCGGGTAATGCCATTTGGGCTTACCAATGCACCAGCAACCTTCCAGAGGCTGATGTGCCATGTATTTAAGGAGTTCTTGAGGAAGAATTTAGAAGTCTATGTTGATGATCTTTGTGCTCATTCCAACATTAGGCAAACCCATATTCCCGAACTCAGACAAATCTTTGACAAATGTAGAGAATATCAAGTCTGCTTGAACCCAGAAAAGTGCGTCTTTATGGTCAGGCAAGGCAAGATTTTAGGACACATAGTGTCAAAGAATGGCATATCCACTGATGAAGAGAAAGTGAGAGCCATAGCCGAGTTACCTAGGCCAAATAATGTCAAGGAAGTACAAGCTTTCATGGGGCATTGTGGTTACTACCGACGGTTCATTCACATGTATGCTGTCATTGCAAAGCCCATGTATGGACTCTTGACTAACTTTGAGTGGACTGATGAATGTGAGAATTCCTTCCAGGAGCTTAAACGAAGGTTATGTTCAGCACCAATCTTGACCATGCCAGATTGGAATAAGCCATTCCATGTTCATGTGGATGCTTCCAATTACGCTATTGGATGTGTGCTGGCACAACCTACTGGTGAAGGTAATATGGATCTCCCTATTGCCTATGCTAGTAGACAACTAAATGCAGCTGAACGGAATTATACCACCACTGAGAGGGAAGGACTAGGCATGGTGTATGCGGTTAAAAAGTTTAGACATTATTTGCTTGCAAATAAGTTTAAGTTTTTTTACTGATCATCAAGCATTACTATACCTGGTAAACAAACCATGCAACACCGGAAGGTTAGTAAGATGGTTTCTCTTACTAATGGAGTATGACTTTGAGGTTGTGGTGAGGAAAGGTAGGACTCATTTGAGAGCAGACCATCTCTCTAGGCTCACATCCGGAGAGGCCCCACAAGGAGTGTCAGATGACTTACCTGATACATACTTGTTCAATTTGGAAGTGGTGCCCCAATGGGCCAAGCCCTTAGTGCCAATACTTACATATGGACCTAATCATCCAATAGTAAACACACAGGATAAGGAGGTAGTCAAAGCTCAAAAGTACCACATCATGGCTGGAAGTATGTACAAGCACACGGATCAAGGAATCTTGGCTTGTTGTGTAGAAGAGGACGAGTACGCTAAGTGGTTGCAATTAGCACATGTAGGTGCATTAGAGCAACACTACTCAAAACAACGAACCCTACAGACCATGAGGAGACTAGGAGTGCATTGGCCGACTATGGAAGCTGATGTCCAGAAGTTGTGCAAGGAATGCCCAATCTGCTGCACTAAACCACCTGTGGAACATGCCACTCTTTATCAAGTGTCCATAGTGCCAGATTGGAGTGAACCACTAGTATCCTTCCTGAGGACGAAAACATTCCCTCCAGACATGACTCTGGTTAGGAAAAGAAGTCTAGAACAAGAGGCCCTAGATTATTCACTCATTGGTGATAATCTATACAAGCGCGGAAAAGATGGTTACCTGAGACTATGTGTTCATGAGAATGAATATCTAAAGATCTTGGAAACTGCTCACCAGGGTGTAGCAGGAGGACACTTTGGTCCAGATAGGGTGATCAAAGCAATCCTATTTGCAGGATTTTGGTGGCCCACCCTTCACATGGACGCACATACCTATGTGAAGAGGTGTGAGATTTGTCAGCGAACCCAGTATCCTATACGCAGAGATGAGATGCCACTGAAGCCTATGATGGGCGGACGTGCATTCTCTAAGTGGGGAATAGACTTTGTAGGTCCTATCAATCCCCCAGCTAAGGGTTCCCATGCTGAGTATATCATCGTTGCCACGGATTATCTAACCAAGTGGGTAGAGGTAAAAGCCACAACGAAGAACGACGCTCAGACAACTGCTAAGTTCTTATTTGAGAATGTATTCACAAGATACGGGCTACCCATAGAGCTAGTTAGTGATAGAGGCACTCACTTCTTGAATGAAGTTATTGAAAATCTGCTCCAAGAATTCTTGGTAGTGCATAAGAAGTCTGCCCCCTATCACCCTCAAGCCAATGGGCAAGGCGAAAGCACCAATAAGATCCTATGCAATGTATTGACAAAATTAGTGAACAATAAACGCTCTGATTGGGACAAACAGCTACACCATGCTGTTTGGGCATACCGAGTCGCCTACAAAACGGTACTCCAAGCCACCCCCTTTCAGATGGTATTTGGCCAAAACGCAGTGCTACCGTTGGACTTCTTAATACCTACATTGAAAGTAGCACAAGAGCACGAATGGACGGGTCATGAACTCTCCTCTAGACTTTTTGACCTTGAACGATTAGGGGAAACAAGACTGAGAGCAGCTGCAGGGATATATGCAGCTAAGAAGAGACAAAAGGCATACTTTGATGCCCATGTGAAGGATAAGGGCCTGAAAGCAGGAGATCTAGTTTTAGTCTACACATTGAAACAACACGCAAGGAAGCTAGAAAAGAGAGGATACGGGCCTATGATCATCAATAGGATCTCCACGAGTGGAGCAGTACAACTAGCCACTTTAGAGGGTGATGTTCTCCCAAACTATATTAGCGGATGCAGAGTCAAGTTGTATCAGGAACCCCTCACGGAGGAAATGCTAAGTCGACTCAATACTGCTAAGCAACGTAAAGAGGAGGAAAAACGAATTCGAGAAGAAGCACAGGCAGAGGCCTTAGAGCGTATCAGACGAATGAAGTTGAGGAGACAAGGGAGGGATCAGCCTATGATTGACACTCAAGAGTCTCCAGGCTACCACATGGCCATGTGTGAGGCTTCAGGTGAATGTACCCATAAGATAGTGGACCGACGACCTTTTGTGACCCTAGAAATAGGACAAAGAGACAGCACAACAAGCGTGAGAGCTTTAATTGATTCAGGAGCAGCCACAAGTGCACTTCGACTTTCTTATTGCCAGCAGCTGCAATTGGAGGTAAAACCCCTAGAAGCATATCTGATAGGATTAGGAGGTGTTGAAACCCCTTGCATAGGAGAGGTGGAGCTTCCCCTCTACATACAAGAGGTCCTCATGCCAGCAAAAGTGCTAGTGTGTGAAGACGAGGATCTGACCGAACCTCTTGTCTTAGGCCAAGACTGGATCTATGATCACGCAGTCAACCTCAACCTAAGAAGTGGAATTCTTCAGGCTTGGGTAGGCCAAAGCCGTCTCATGATTGAATTAGAAAATCAAGCACTCAAACCAATAGAACAGGCACCAACTCCTGGTCCCTCCAGGAATCCACATGAAGATAACAATGTTGTTCTTGTACAAACTTCTAGGGTGCAGAGGATTGTCAATCTTACTGAAGGTACAGGAGCCAATAAGGAGTTCCTAACTGATCCAAAGAAGATTCTAAACGAGCAGACCGAACATCACTCGACACGAAGGAGGCCGCTGATCAAGAGGCAGGAGCGCCAACCCGTGCAACACGGAGCACCTCGTGGCGCGAAGCAGATCTGGATATGCAAGGATGGAAAACCCACAACTCTAATAGCAAACTCTCAAGGAGACAAGAAACGAGCCTCACCATCAAGGAACAAAGTGAAGAAGCCCCCTAGGATAACCCCTAGACATACCATTTCTATTTGGGTTCCTAAGCGGTCAATGAAGGCCATCCCTAATGCTAGACAGATATGGGTGCCCAAGGCTTGCTTACAAGCCCAAATTACTCCACCTTCAAGCACTAGGATGAAGCAACTTTCACAAACACTCGTGGCCAACAACTCAAAAAATGAAAAGATACCTACGCCTCTCACTGTCTCCACTCCCATCAACCGTAGGAATGTCTGGAAATGGGTACCCAAAAGATCCCAAATACATCACACTCTCATCCAAAAATCTTCACCTATCTTTAGTTCTAAGAGCTACGAATCCTCTACCAAAGTTTGGAGAATTAAACTGTGTATTAAACCCCCTGGCCCAATTCTGTAAATCCGTCCACTCTAACACAAGAGCATTCTGAGCCCATTGCATAACCAAAGTATGCATCTAGGATGACACTGACCTCTAATCACCACTCACGCCTATCACAAACACTTCACCTCTAACCACTAACCACTGACCTCCGGGATTGTCATGTTAGTATTGTGAAGGGAACACCATTACATCTTGTTTCCTATGCAACACTAATGTGCCTTTCTTCTTCTAGCAGATAAGCACCCGATTCCCATGGCAGCAGTAGCAGGCACAAGCTCTCAGGCAGGCTCTGGTGCTCAAATCAATTGGGATGCCATGCCGGTGGAGGCTCGGCCTGAAGAGTTCGTGAATGTGCGGAGAATTCCTATTCCAGATCCACCAAATGGCCTAACCGAAAGAGTAAAAGGGCACTCTCACTGGTTCAATGAGATGCCAGGAGATTTGGGAGACGCGGATCATATCTGGGAATCCAAGATGGAATGTGGAGGAGTGTGGTGGACCTTCAGTTCTTCTCACGAGAATTCGAAGCATTGCAAAATGCAGCACCACTTCAAGATATCTGGCAAAAAGCAGGATTACAAACTTATTTTAGTGCAGCTCTGCCCAAACCCGATTTCCTCAGGTGCTACTACCTAATTGCCACGCTGAAGCCGACCGGTGATAAAGATCATTCAGGCACATTCTGGGTGCCCTCCTTGTCAAATCTGGAGGAAATGAGGAAGTTCGAATCGAATGTTACTTTAATCAGGGAAGCACTTCAGATGTATGGCACGCATGTACCTTCTGACCGCGACCCCTTGATACCTGAGTCGATGAAAAGCAATAGAATCAAGAAGCTAAAAGAAATGTGCGCCCTCACCCCCAACATCGCCATACCATTGCGGATGTGCCTCCAACACTTCGCATTCCCAGCTCAGGACCGTTTCACCCAACCTCACAAGAAAATATGGTATGGGCTATATCTAGCAGAGACTGGAAGCTTGCCCATTAAGATGCCTGTATGGATCTTGGACCAAGTGTATGAGGCAGGCAAGCGAGGAGTGAGGAAGCCTACTTTACATGGCTGTTGTGCGCTTACAAGAATTATCTATAGATGTCTTGCATATGATGTGCCGGTTGCCAGAGCCTTAAAATATGCACAACTGGAGTTGTTCAAAGGGCGGAAGTCAGGGAGCCAGCCTGCAAAACGAATGCGTGGATCGCTCTCCCAGGTAATGATCCCTCAAGAAGCCACGACCGAAGCTTCTCCCCGACCAGAAGCTCAGGTCGCACCTTTCACGATCCATCTTCAAGGAGCTCAAGCTGGGGATGTGGTACAACCCGCTCCATCCGCCCCTCCACTACCTACCGATGCAGAGTTTGAATCTATGGCCACCTTCACAGAGGATCCAAACTTTGATTTTGAAAGATTCCTGCAGACGGTCCCCCTTTCAGACAGTGAAGATCCCCCTGACAATGTTGATCCGGGAGCACCAGTCCAAAGAGAACAGCCACGGGGCGAGACAAGCAGAGTACATGGGGAAGATGTGGCACAACATCCTCATGATCCAAACACACAAGTTCAGGAAGGTGCACAAAGTAATGAACCAGAAGACAGTGAAGAGGAAGCCCCTGCCTACACGGCACAACTCAAGCGGCTATACAAGACAATCAAGCAGGTACAGAGAAGACACAAGATGACAGAAGAGGCGAATCGAGCTCTAGTGAACCAAATGCTTCAAGCCGAGAATGTAGATTTCCATTTCGTTGAATCATTGAATCTATTGGCGGACACATGTGGGATTGGGGAAGCATTGAGGACAATGGTCTATCAGGGAAACCCTACCTATGATCAACGAAGGATTGATACACGGCCACGACGAGGAAAAATGATTCAAATGGAAGTGTCTACTGCCTTGCCTACCACCATTTCAGAGGATGTTCACATGGCTAGCCCAAATCCCACTGACGAACAAGATGTAAATACATAGGTACCATCTCCACCGTCACCTCCCATTCAACCCTCAGAACCCTTCTCCACTAGTCTTTCTGGACAATCGATATCCACCCAACATGAACCCATTGTACACACCTCGGTTTTTACATCCTTCCCCTTACCCACAACCATCACTCTCGCCCAAATTTTTGAACCCCACACAGGTCATCCTGCCACCGATCAAACCATAATAGCTCACCCCTCTTATCTCCCTGCCCTGGGACAACCACTTGCCACTAGCCAAACCTTATCCCAACCTTTTCCATTCACCCACACAGTTCCTTCCTCCCAACCCCTACCCACTGTACCCCTGTTAACCCCCTCAGAATCAACCCAAATCACCCAACCATCATTCTGGATGAACCTTGTAAATATACTCCAACAGGTGGAGAATTATAATAAAAAGTCCCTTCCCCAACCCCACTCCCCCACCTTCACTGCCACCACTAACACACCACCTACCGTTCCCGTATTCACAATTCACACTTCACACACTATCACATCCGACCCCATGGATATTTCACCATCCACAGGAGCACCCACCGCCACGTCTGTTCCACCATCATCACATCTCACTTCACTCATAGGCACATCATCCACTTTTCCCTTCCCTATTTCCCGACCCTTTGCATGTTCCACCTCTACCCATGCATCCACATCATTTAGTAATGCACTAGACACCATGGTTGAAGCGGCCACTCATCTTAAGCAAGAGTATAAGCTATTAGAAGAAAATAACACAGAGCTGTGCAATCTCTCGGCCCAACTCCAGGCACGAGTCGATGCCTTGGAACTAGGTAATACAACACTACAACATCAGGTGACTGACCTCCAACAATCGAAGACAGAACTCGAAACTAAGTATGCAGAGACAGGAAAAGCTATGGAGGAACAACTCAGAGAACAAATGGGCCGCAATGCGAGACTTCAACGCAACATGGCTCTACTACGTCGCCATCTAGCAGTGGCTCAAGAAGAGAACAGAAGGCTACAACAACAAAACCAGGAGAACCTAGAAGCGGCCATGGAAAACACCCCGGGAGCACCCATCGACCCTGCTCAATTCCAAGCCATCCCCTCAGAAAACATACAACAAATATTGGAAACCTATGCCAATCTCTTAGAAGCACATGATCAGCTTGCTGACCAAGTCAAAGACCTACAAAAATCCCAAGTGCCTGCACCACACCAACGAGAACCTAAAGAGATGGCCAACGCTGCAACCTCACCAGAGCCGGAATTATCAGTAACCAATGAAGTACTAGAGCTACGTCAGCAGGTGGCCGAGTTAAAAATTAAATTATTACAATATGAACGACCCCCCTCCCCACCTGATCAGCCAAGTGAAGAGGAGACCATTGCCATTCCGGTAGAAGAAACATTCGAAGATAATTATGAGCCACAACCTCTTCCAGGTGGCAGGATCACTGAAGAGGGACAGGATACATATGAGGAACCCCCGTCAGCATGGATGAAGCAGGTAGAGGAGATGGGCCACACTCACGAAGAGCAGGTTGCAACCCAGATGCTAGCCATGAAAACCATAGAGGAGCCATACTCAAGTCTGAATATTTCTCGAATTTGGCTCCCAGGCGGTTGATAACTAGCTCAGAGTTACAATATAAACCTTATTTTGTATTGTTGGTGGACTACAATACTGAGATCAAACGCATAACCAACAAGTATCCCTCTTTCGCAACACAGTTCGAACCCGAGGACATCCCAGAGGAAGCCAAAAAAGGGGCTATATTCCAGCCCATATGGAGGCAAAAGTTACTGGAGACCTATCCGGAAATGTTACGAACATGGGATCATGCTCCCATGCATCTAAAATATAACCCATGCTTTGGACCGGTACAAAGAAGACGCTCCTGGAAAGCATTCGCCATCAAGGTTCAGAACAATGTGAATTGCAAACAGTGGCTAAACTACCCCAAAATCGCACCACCGACAGGCCCACCTACAACCGCGTACATGATGGCTACCATCCGATATTGGCTTCCACGCCTCCACTCCATGCCAGATGTAGCTGCACAGATGCTACTCAAGATATTTGATATGATGCAGGTTGTGCTCAAAACCTTCCGCAACGTATGTAACATTCAGCCTCCGATTCCCGGGTTCATCAATGGTAATTATGACCTGTTGTATGATATGAGCACAACCCCAAGCATACGAGTTGCTTATGCATGGCACACACGGATCAGATATCTCCCTGCCTGCTATAAGCAAACTTTCGACGACATGTTCACCACGGGATTTTGGGAAGCACATTCAGAGGTATTTGCACCACGACCAACCCACCTGCTGCAACTATTTGCGTGCGAGCAAACAATGCATTCAGAGCTCTACACTACGCCACAACCTAACATGCCTAGAGCAGTGAATTGGGATGCCCTCTAGAGCGATTTGGTCCGGGGACTACGTATAAAAGAACAAGAATTGGCAACTGACCTCCTGCAGAAGTACATCGATCAAACAGTGAAGCAGAGGTCTGTCAGAGGCGATAGACGCTAGGGGGGGAGAGTGTTGGCAGTATATGAGAAGAGGCAAGTATGAGCATACAAGCAGATCTAGCACTAAGGCAACCCTTTATTTTTTTCAAAACCCTTACACCATTTAAAAGTGATTCTCATCACTAAAAACCCCTGTAAATACCATTTTCACCTTTTTGTAGCTCCATTTTGTAGAAGCCGAGGAGTCCTTGAGCTTGAGGAGCCTTAGAAGTAGTTGCCTACCGATTTTCGTATTTTTTAGACCTCGTTTGAGCCCTCAAATAAGCCCTGGAACCTAATTTTTAACTAGGCCGGACACTAGGTCTGGACAGGGCCAAAGCTAGTCAAAAACTATAAATAGAGCTAGAGAGCTCATTTTTGGGGGAGCTTCTTGTAGTTTTGAGCTTGTATGAGAACTTTGTTGCAATAGAAGTGATTCCATTGTCTTACTCTCTTTGTTCTTGCCGTGTGCGTGCGTGTGCGTGTATGTGTGTGCATGCTTGTGTGCTTCTCACTCACACACTTGTGCTTCCACTTGCTCGTGGTCTTCATACCATCCTCACGTCTTCCCGGATTGACATTAAAGGAGGTGCTACTCATCACTGAGCTACAGAGGTCATCATGAGGCAAATTCTCAATGGCATTTGAAGTGATAAGCAATGGCAATCCTTCACGACGGCTTATGATCTCATCATGGATGTGCAAACTCCAGACTTCAACATCTTTCTTGAAAATTCTTCAATCAAGAAGCCAACAATAGCATAAAGGAAGGTAACTCTTATCATGGTAATTCAACTAGTGCTCTATATGCAGATAAGAAGGATAAGAAGCAGGAAGGCAAGAAGAAGGAAGAAGATGAAGAAGAGACCTCCCAAGCCAACTTTGCAAGCAAGAGCAAGTGGTAAGGGAAGAAGAAAGGACCAAAGCAAGATAAAGCCAAAGGTCAGAATGTTCAACCTTGTGCCATATGCGATAAGACTAACCACACCACTCAAAATTGTTGGTTTAATGGGAAGACCCAGAAAGGAAATGGAAGAGGTGGATATGGCAGCAATAGAGGCAGAGGTGGACACAAATTCAACAATAACAATAGAGGCTAAAATAGAAGGGACTACAACAATTATTCAGAAGATCAACCACATGAAGACTCATTGCTTCTTATGAATCTAAGCCACAAAGAAGGTAAAGATGATCATTTTTTCTACATAAGGATGTTCGAATCATGTTGCATGCAACATTGCTCTTGTATCTGATTTGGAAAGTCCAAAGCATAGACATGAAGTGCAAATAGGGGATGACACAAAGCACAATGTGGAGAAGATTGGTAATGTCAAAGCTTCCAATGGTAGGAGAAACATTCTAAGTAAGGTTCTCTATGTACCCACTATCACTAAAAACCTAATAAGTGTAGGCCAAATAGTTGAAAAAGGCTTGCAAGTTAGGTTCACCCAACATGGAGCTTTTGTGGAAGATCCATGTCAAGGCTTCAAAAAGATAGCCTGAGGTGAGAAGCATAGTAGGCTATTTACTTTTGAAGTAGGATAAACCAGGAACATAGCACTATTCGACTTTGGGTCTCAAACCCTAAGTGAGCTTGAAGTGTGGCATAAGAGACTTGCTCATGTGAATGAAAGAACCTTGAAGGATATATGCAGGGATCAAAGTGTTCTAGGACTGGCGAACATATCAAAGCAACACATGATCAATAGGTGTGATGCATGTCAGATTGGGAAGGCACAAAGACAAGCATTCAACCACAAAAGCTACATCCACAACAACTTATTGGACTTAGTACATACAGATGTATGGGGACCAAGTCAAGAACCTTCATAGGTAGGATCAGGGTATTATGTCTCATTTATTGACGACCATAGTAGATGGACTGTTCTATACTTTATCAAGAGTAAGAATGAAGTGTTTGATTGCTTCAAGAAGTATCTTGCACATGTGGAGAATCATACAGGTAGATCACTAAAGAAGCTCAGATTTGATGGAGGGGGAGAATACTTCTCCAAAGAGTTTGATGAGTTCTTGCAGGACTAAGGTATCAAAAGGGAAGTGACTACTAGGTACTCTCCTCAACTAAATGGAATTGCAGAGAGGAGAAACAAGACACTTGTTGGATCAGCCCGAACAATGCTTGAAGAGAAGAAGTTGCCACATTATCTATGGGCAGAAGCTATTTCAACTGTTGTGTACTTTGTCAATAGACTACCATCCAAATCACTTCAAGATATGACTCCTTATGAAGCATGGAATGGAAGAAAACCTAGTGTTGGACACCGCAAGGTTTTTGGTTGTTTAACTTATGTTCATATACCATCACAAAGAAGAGGTAAGCTAGGTGAAAGGGCAACAAAGGTAGTGTTTATTGGATATGATTCAACTGAGATGGGTTACAGGTTCTTCAATCCTTCAACCAAGCAATTCACTACAAGTAGAGATGTTGTGTTTGAAGAATACAGGGCTTGGTATGATGAAGAAAAACAAAAGGTAACACTACCATATGATCTTCATTCTGACTCTCATCAATTAGGAAGCAAGCATGACACACAGGTCCAGGATCCAAGAAGTGATACAGACGATGACCAAGATGAAAGAGAAAAGGATTACAAGCTATGGAAGTCAAGAGGCAAAGCAAAGATGCAAGAGGTTGGAGAATGCTCGAAACAAGCACCTAGAAGATCTGCAAGAGAGAAGAAACAACCAGAAAGGTATGGATATGATTCCACATTTGTTATGAAGCATTCAATCTACTTGGCAAAAGACTCTATTTCAGAGGAACCCTCAACCTATGAAGAGGCAAAGGGAAACCCACAGGCCATGAAAGAAGAGATAGATGCATTGAAGGAAATGGACACTTGGGATTTGGTTCCAATATCGCCGAATCAAAAGGTAATTGGTTGGAGATGGGTATATAAAGTTAAAAGAAATTCAGATGGATTAGTTTGCATGTACAAGGCAAGATTAGTTGCCAAAGGATGCTCACAAACTCATGGTATAGACTATGAGGAAACATTCTCATCAGTTGCAAAGATGACTACAATCAGGACATTGATAAGTGTAGCTGCTGCAAGGAATTGGAGTCTCCTCCAGCTTGATGTGAAAAATGCATTCTTAAATGGTTGGATAAGTGAAGAGGTATACACGTCACAACCACCAGGTTTTGAAAACCCTAATCATCCATCTTATGTTTGCAGACTTAAGAAAGCATTGTCTGGATTGAAACAAGCTCCTAGAGCTTGGAATTACAGGTTGGTTACATATCTTCAAGATCAAGGGTTCAAAGCTAGCAGCCCAGATCCTTCTCTATTCATCAAAAGGGATCACAATGAGGTTATCTATCTATGTGTATATGTATATGATATTATTGTGACAGGTGATGATCTAAATGGCATTCAAACTATCAAGAGACACATGCAAGAGGAGTTCAAAATCAGTGACCTAGGTGAGCTCACATATTTCCTAGGTATGCAGGTGATATACACAGATGAAGGAATGTATTTGACTCAGAGAAGATACATTCAGGATCTTCTTCTCAAGTTCAAAATGGAGAACACTAAACATGCAGGTACATCTTTGGAGATGAAACATAAACTTAGTGTTTATGAAGGTGACAAAATTGAAGACATTAAGGAGTATCAAAGCTTGGTAGGTAGCTTGATATATGCTACTCATACAAGGGCAGACATCTCATATAGTGTGGGAGTGCTTAATCAATTCATGCACTCACCAAGAAGACCACACATGGATGCGGCTAAGAGAGTACTTAAGTATCTCAAAGGTACAATCAACGATGGTATATTCTATCCTTACTCTTCAGGTTTGGATATCAAAATCTACACAGATGTAGATTGGGTAGGAGCTAAGGATGATAGAAAAAGTACATCTAGTTCCTTAGCATTTGCAGGTTTGAAGCTAGTGTCATGGAGTTCCAAGAAGCAACCAACAGTTGCTTTATCCTCAACTGAAGCAAAGTACAGAGGCTTGACCATAGCAACTCAAGAGGCAATATGGTTAAAAGCATTGTATACAGATTTGGGACTTGTGAGTTCCAAACCTCACATATTTGGAGATAATGTAAGTTCCATGCATCTAGCAGCAAATCCTATTTCCATGCGAGAACCAAGCTTATAGAAGTCCATTACCACTTCATCAGGGAGAAGCTCATGGCAAAGGAGATTGACATTTCTTTTGTTCCAACTGAAAAGCAAGTAGCAGATATGATGACGAAGGCATTTGATGAAATAAAGCTTTGTAGATTCAAAGCTATGGTAGGTATTCAACCTATCAGAGAATGAAGACTCAAGCATACTTTAGATTGAGGGGGAGCTGTTGGAACATCAAGCTTACACTATGCTTGAGGTGGATTTGATCTACATCAAAGGCTATCTCGTTGAAAGAATATACATTGGAGAGTTCTTTTTCCTATGCTCATTTATTGTATTTTTTGAAAGATTTTTGATGGTTCATTTACTGTTGTAAAAGCCTTGAGCTTTATACATGTAAAGGTAGAAAGATAAAGCCCAAATCCCACGAATTTGTGGTGGTTGAAGTTGCATTCAATCAAGCAATCAATCACCTAAAAGTAGATCAAACTAGATTTTCACTTTTCCTAGATTGTAGGAAAGTGAATTGATTCACTGTTCCTCTTTATGAATAGAGAAGTGTCTGCTTTACTCATCACAAATCCTTGGTCTTGGAGGTAGGTTGTCAACCTGTAATTCCATGCTCTAGGTGCCTGCTTCAAACCATATAGAGCCTTCTTCAATTTACAAACATAATTTACCTTCTTGGGATCTTCATAGCCAGGTGGTTGTGACATGTAGACTTCTTCAGATATCCATCCATTCAAGAAAGCATTCTTGACATCTAATTGGTACATGTTCCAATTCTTGGATGCAGCTACACTCACCAATATTCTGATAGTTGGCATCTTGGCCACAGGAGAAAATGTCTCCTCATAATCAATGCCTTGGGTTTGTGCAAAACCCTTGGCTACCAACCTAGCTTTGTACCTGTTGATTGTTCCATCTCAATTTTTCTTTAGCTTATAGATCCATCTGGATCCTATCACCTTCATAGAGTCCTTCTTGGGTACCAAGTCCCAAGTATCACTCTCCTTGAGAGCTTCCATTTCTTCATCCATAGCTCCTTTCCATTCTGGTTTGGTGATTGCTTCTTCATAGGTACCTGGTTCTTCATTCAACAAATTCTTTGCAAGATATACAGAATGTTTAGTTACAAGTGATGTGTCATACCTGAATCTGATTGGTCTTTTGCTTTCTCTCTGAGATCTTCTAATAGATTGATTTGAGGATTCTGGAATATCCTCTAGTTGCTTCATCTTCATCTTCCCTTTGGACTTCCATGCTTTGAACTCCTCAAGATTGATAGTGTCATCATCCTCTGAGCTTGGATCTTCTCCATTGCTTGGTTCCTCTTTGATTAGCTTTGGGAACTCTTCTTGCAAGTCATAGGGTAGACTATCCTTCCTGCATTCATTCTCATACCATGAGTCATCCTCATCAAAGATTACATCTCTGCTTACCTTGAAGCCTTTGTTTGTTGGGTTGTAGAATCTGTATCCCTTTTGGTTCAAATCATAACCAATGAAGATACATTTTTCAGCTTTAGGGTCTAGCTTTCCCCTTACCTGTGAGGGAATATGCACATATGCTATACAACCAAAGATTTTGCAATGATCCAGAGAAGGTCTCTTACCATGCCAAGCTTCATATGGTGTCATGCCATCAAGTGATTTGGATGGCAACCTATTTATGAGATAGGTGGCAGTGGATACACCTTCTGCCCAAAGATAATTTGGCAGCTTCTTTTCATTAAGCATAGACCTAGCTGTTTCTACTATGAGTCTATTCCTTCTTTCAGCTACTCCATTTTGTTCAGGTGAGTACCTTGTAGTTATCTCCCTTTTGATGCCTCTTTCCTGCAAGAAATCTTCAAACTCATTTGAGAAGTATTCTCCTCCACCATCTGACCTTAGCCTTTTCAAGCTTCTTCCTGTTTGGTTTTCAACAAGTGCAAGATACCTCTTGAAACAATTAAACACTTCATCTTTATGCTTCATAAAGTATAAGATAGTCCACCTGCTATAGTCATCAATGAAGGACACATAATATCTTGATCCTGAAATGGAAGGGTCCTTGCTAGGTCCCCAAACATCTGTGTGTACCAAGTCTAGGTAGTCTTCATGCATGAAACCTTTCCTTGAATAAGGCAACCTGTGAGACTTACCAAACTGGCATGCTCCACACTTGTAAATCATGTGTTGCTTGGACACATTAGGTATCCCAAGCACACATTGATCCCTGCACATTTGCTTTAGGGTTCTTTCACCTATGTGACCTAACCTCTTGTGCCATATTTCTAACTCTGAAAGTGTTTGATCCTTGTAATTATATAAAGCAATGTTCTTGGTGTCTTCTAGCTCAAAAGTAAACAATCTACCTGATTTCTCCTCCTTGGCAATTCTTTTGAAACCATGTCTTGGGTCTTCCACATATGCTCCATGTTGAGTGAACCTGACCTGCAAACCTTTCTCTACAATCTGACCAACACTCATTAAATTCTTGGTGGTGGTTGGTACATAGAGTACCCTGCTCAATAGGTTCTGGTTACCATCACATGTCTTTACATTTCCAATTTTAACAACAGAATGTTTAGTGTCATCACCTGTTTGTACCTGATGTTTGCCCTTGGGTTCTTCCAAATCAAAGAGTAGTGCCACATTACCAGCTACATGGTTAGAACATCCTGAATCAATATAAAATAAATGATCATCATTTGTACCTGCCTTGGAGGTCATATTCATGATTAATAGGGAGTCATCTTGCTCCTTTGTGTAGTTGTTGTAATCCCTTCTATTTCTGAATCCACCTTGATAATTACCATTGTGGTTGTGGTTGTAATTGTTGTTGTGTTGATTGTTGTATCCATTGTAGCCTTGGTGTTGGTTGAACCTGCCTCTCCCTTGAGAGTATCCACCTCTTGAATAGCCTCTTCCTCTCTGATTCTTGTAGTTCTTGTAGCATTCATCTGTGGTATGATTAGACAATCCACAAATGTTGCATGGTGATGAGTTGTAGGGTCTCCCCCTACCTGACTTGCCTCCTCTGCCTCTTCCTCTTGAGGATCTACCTCTCCCTGCATAGTTTGCTTGGGAGGTAGAACCTTCTTCATCAACCTTCTTACTTTTACCTTTATCTTTAACCTTCTTTTCAGTATATAGAGCAGAGGGGTTGTTACCTTTTGATTGATCTCCTGCCTTTGTAAACTTTGCTTCATGTGTGAATAGTTGGCCCATGAGTGTTGTGAGATCTGGGGTATGCATGTCCATGTAGAGGTCCATTGCAGTGGTGAAGCTTTCCCACTTATCATCTGCCTTGAGTCCATTTGTTACTTGCCTGACTATTTGCTCCTCTTCAATCTCCTCTCCAATGCTTGCTAATTGGTCTGCCACATCTTTAATCTTGGTCACATACTCTGAGACTGATTGCTTGGGATGCTTCCTAAGGGTTGTGAATTCAATCCACAGTTGATTCTTCCTGGCCCTTGTGTTGGAAGAGAAATATGTTGACAGAGTTTCCCAAGTCCCTTGGGAAGTCTTACAGTTCCTTATATGAGGTAAAAGGAAATCAGATATAGAGTTAAGAAGGTAAGACCTTGCCAAAGCATCTTTTGCACACCATTGGTTGAGCCTCTCTTGTTCATCCTTGGTGGGTAGTCCTCTAGCTTTGAATGAGGGCAATTCCTCATCTCCTGATATGTATCCAAATAAGCTTCTTCCTTGTAGATAGGTCTTCATCCTTAGAGACCAAGCTTGGTAATTGTTCCTGTCCAATTTGTCAATGAATGAAGGAAAACCATCTCCCATGTTTACCTTATTTGCTTTGATACCACTGTTGGGAAAGATGGTTGGATGCACTCAAGAGATTGAGTTGAAGCTGCTAGACCTGCTTTGCTCCAGCCCTCCTTTGCTTCAGATATGCTTAGTACACTTGATTAGCTTCCAAATGATACCAAGAAAGCATATATGTACTTTGCAAATGATATGTGTAATGATCAAATCAAAACAGACTACTTGAGACTTCAAGAATCCAAGAAAACTTGCTAATTTGGTATTAACACCTGCTCAGTCTTTCACTCAGTATGACCAGCACACTTACAATTGATCAAATTCCTTCTGGACATATTAAATTAGCTTAACAAGCTACCATTTGCAAGTGGAATGAGAGGAAATGACAAACTATACTCTGAGAAAGAAGTTTAGCAAAATTATATGTACCCCCGATATTTTAGGAATTGTGCAGACTAATACCAGTGACGACTTTGAGTGGGATTTCTCTGAGATGGCTGATCCTTTGACCTTGAAATTTTGTAGGCGTGTAGTATGCTTGGAGCTGGTTCCAATGTGCTTTGAATCACTTGATTTGGTTTAGTAGATCCTGAGATATGCCCTGTTGAAGTTGACAGACTTGAAGTAGATGACTCAGAGAACCAGAAATAATGAATGTGTATACTTCTATTGATTGATGTAGTTGTACATTCTCATTAGCATGACAAGCATAGCTAAATGAGGTATTGTGGTGTAGGCTATGAAGTAGCACTAACACACAATGAGTTACAGTAGTGAAATGCCTCGGGGAGTGAGCTCTATGAGACTAGCTAACCCGCGACCTTTTTACATTGTCTTTTATATGAGTTGAGTTGAGATTTGAATTTGAATTCAAATTCAAATCTCCTATAATCACTCCTCTAAAAGTAGGGAGATATTCTCTCCATTTACACCATCCAAATTCCACAACTAATCAAGTAGGTAAGTGATTACATGTGAATGTCAAGTCATATAGACTTTTACAATGAGTAAAATGTAACAACACATAGGCAAGTGTTCCTATGGTTCTAGCTTCACATAGTGATACCCTTTAAGGGTTCCAAGCCAAAGGTGAAGGCTTGATTTGCACCAACAATTTGGCCCTTCTTGGATTCTGGCCTGATATGCCTTAAGCATCATGTCTATGTCTTTAGGAGTGGGGTCAGCTAATACTGATCCTACTGTAGGGGGTGGTGGAGTTGTATGCGGTGGGTTAGAAGGTGGTAGGGATGAAGGTGCTGGTGGTATGTAAGAGTGTGTTTGAGAGTAAGTTCAATAATTTTGGCTTTTGTTTCTCTTATGTTCTCTTCTAATTTGCTCATCTTCTTATACCATTGTCTTTTCATCCTTTCCGGACTATCTTTCTAGGTTCTCGTCCGTTTCTTGGTTATGCTCTCAGTTTCACTAACTTTGGCACTTTTTTCTGGGCCTAAACCTTGGTTCTGCTGCAAAGCCTGAGCTTTGGCGACCACTTGCATAGGTGCAGTGGAAGTTACACTTCCTGTTGAGTCTACTACTAACCCAATAACATTGATAGGAGTGATTTTTGGCATATAATTGGGATTCTTTGGGCAATCTCATAAGAGATGCTCCTTTCTGCAATCTTGACAGAAGCCTTGAATTGTCACCGATTGGGGTTGTGTAGGGGTAGGCATTGGGCAATCATAAATGAGGTGATCTCCTTGACATATGTAGCATGGTCCTCTAGGGAATGGGGGTCTTACTTGCCTAGGTTGAGGTCTAGAGTTTGGATTTGTGTACATGATATTTGCATACTCGGGATCCCAACTAGGTTCACTTGGTTCTTCACAATAGTAGGACTCACTATGCTCAGGTGACTGCATGTAGTAGGCTTGGGGGCTATCAATATGTGTAGAATCAAAACTCTGATCACGGGGGTCACCTTCTAAAAGCAATGGAGTGATTGGGACTATGGCTCTATTTAGATTTTCTTCAGCAGCTGCATACTTTACTGGAATCACATTAGCTCGAGCAGGGGGTTGCTATGCCCTTGATAGGGTGGTTGATAAGGTTGCTGGGGCCTACCGTACTGCTTTGGTGGATACTAGTTCTGGTACCTGCCCTATTGTGGATATGGTTGAGGGTAATTTTGTCTCACAATTTGTTTGTTATAGGGGCAGTCTTGTGTGGTGTGGTTGGTGTATCTTCGCTCTATGGTACAGTACTGGCTACTAGGATTCGCCTGCGGTTGAGCCATAATGGGACATACGTTCACCATATGGTCACCTCCACATGTGTAGCATCATCTCACTAGGGTAAATCGGGTTATCTTTTTGCTTGAGACACCTAATTTATGAGCTACCTTCTCTGTAAGTTCCTCAATAGATGTGGATTGTCTGGAAGAGATCCTGGTAGAGCTATCTGAATCTTTGTAAATTTATGAAAGCTCCAACTCCTCTCCTAGATTATCCTCTATGTCTATACACATGCGTACGCATTCTTCTATGGTCCTAGGGTCCTTCAGGTACACATATGATCTCAATTTGGTACTCAATAACACGTCTAGGAATAATGCCACTTGTTTGGCTGGAGTAGGTAGCTCTGGAACAGGGCACCTCTCTAAGTATTGCCTAAATCTTCTTCCTGCAAGTCTAACTATCTCTTGAGGTGTTTTTTTGAAGCTATGAATCAATGAGTCTTAGAGAATTCAGTAATGAATGCCTCTAGAAGTTGGTCTATGTTCTTGAATTATCTCTCATTTAGCGGTTGAAACCATGTAAGGGCTGTGTTCTAAGGGTTAGACCAAAGGCATTGTATTGCATGAATAGGTCCTCAACTTGTTCAGCTCTCAAGACTTGCCTAAACTCGACCACATGATCGTAGGGGTCTCTAGTGCCATCGAAGTAGTTCTTCATGGACTTAACCAGCTGGGTTGGCATCAAGGTTCTAGTGTGTTCCCTAGGCCTTGGCAAAGGAAAGTCATCAGCATTTCTTTGGTTTCTTGGGGCTCTAGGTCTCTGAGTTTCTTCTCTATCCATCTCTGTTCTCATCCTTTCTCTTCCCAAGGGGTTGGCAAAGCTTACTTCTGGTCTATCTCTACTTCTGTCCCTATGAGCTCCATGAGCGTGGGATGTTCCAACTCCTTGGTGGCCATACAAGACATTAGATCTTGGTTGGGGAAAAATAAATTCATCCTTCCAAGTGTAGGCATGTCTACCATGTTCTGAGACTACAAAGATCCTCTCCGAAGTATTGTCTAAATAGGTCATTTTGCTTGGGCTATCAGGATCTTTGAACTCATAGATTGCGGTTGTTCCTACCTCATTTGGTTGATCAGGCTTATACCTCCAAAGGGCTTCATCAGTCTCTCGGTTCAAGAGCAGATCTATGCTCTTATTATCTTGGGGAACCCACTCTAGTATGATAATTCTAGTGAGAACTGATTTGCCTCGAGGGGTTCTAGGCTCTCCACTTATGTTCCCGTGCTCTAGGTCACCTACATCTGCTTTTGGGATCACATTACCAAATTTGTCTGTCCTATCTGGGTAGGTGGTGACCACATACATGGTTCCTTCTTTGTCGAGGTATGCTCAATTTTCAAACTTGACTATTGGGTGCTCTAGTCCAATGGGTTGATCTGGGTTTTTGATTTGGACCAGAGATCTTCCTAGGCCGTCCTCATAGATGCAAACACCTAATCGGTTGATCCTAAGGTACTCTAGCTGTGTCTTGTAAGGACCTTCAACCATTTGTAAGTATGGCATGCCTGAACTTCCTGTGGGTCTCTCCATACCATGAGACATCTCTGATTCGCTAGTTTCAAAGCTAGGGTAGTGTGAATAATTACTCAACTACTGGGCCCAAGACCTAGTACTGTGATTGACACTAGCTTCTGAAGACCTAAGACTCAGTCTATCCCTCCCTAGGTGTCGTCCTGATCTAAGGTTCATATGCCTAATTGAATAGCCCCAATTTTCCCAAGTACAACCTCATTGCGGATCAATTTGTATTAATCACTTTTTCTTTTTAATTTTCTTAGGATGTCACTTCTTGTCCAATCAATCTTCGTCACAAGGAACACTTAGGTTTTATCGTACTTGAGTTTGGTTGATTGATTTAAATTCTTTTCCCTTAGCTTGTTTCGCAAATGTAATTTCTTTGTACTTGCACTTGAGTGATTAGAGTTCTTGGACTTAGTCGTGCTTAATGTAACCCTAATTGATCAAAACCTCTATCCGTACTTAGCCTAAGCTAGGAATTGACAGAGGATGTTGAGAATTTCCAAGCTTTAGTTTCTCTCCTTGGTTGCCCTTGTGTGCCCAGGAAGCGCATTCCCAAGCTTGCACTTACTCTTGCTTAGAATGCCTTTCGATGCTTTCAATGGACCTGTAACAGTCCCAAAGGTAGCTCAAGATTTAAATTCAATTGACACAACAAACCATGTTCATTCATGCAATTCAGAGATCAAATTGTCCTTTGGTCTTTAACAATCCTAAAGACCCTTCAATTTTCTTCCCAAAATCACAACAAACGGATTTCATATGAGAAAGTTATGCCGGATCAGGGTTCTGGGGCTAAAACAGGGTCAACACATGCTAACAGGCAAATAGGATTTCTTGAATTACTTGCGTAGCGGCCTCACAATGCTTTGATAACCCTTAATGTTTCCCAAATACTAGCCAAAAAATAGAACAAATATCTCTTCCCCTAGAAAATGCCGAATTTGCCGGTCAATCGCAATCGAGTGGTCTGTCAATCGCGATTGATGTGTCAGTTATGATCGACGTGTCGGTCGCGATTGACAGGTCCGTCGTGGCTATCGATCACGATTGATTGGTCCATCGCGATTGACCCGTGGCCCGAAATTTCAGTCAATCATGGTCAAAGGATCGTTGACTCTGTCGATCGCAATTGATAGGTCCATCATGGCTGTCGATCGCCATTGATGGGTCAATCGCGATTGGCACGTGGCCCGAAATTTCAATCAATCATGGTCAAAGGATCGTTGACTCTGTTGATCATGATTGACAAGTCCGTCAGGGCCATCAGTCGTGATTGATGGGTCAATCATGATTGATGGGTCGATCACGATTGACACGTGGCACACGTAGATTGTGTCGGTCGTGGTTAGTCAGTTGTTGACTCTATCGATCGCGATCGACGTGTCGGTCGCGATCGACGTGTCAGTCCTGATTGACAAGTCCGTTGGCAAGTGTCTGTCATCATTTGTCAGTCGCGATTGACAAAAAATTGAGGAACTTTAAAATTTTAAACACACTTTTGGAATGATCTAGGCCTACACATCATGTTTATGCACTTAGTTTAGCAATTTTATCAATTTTTTTGTCGGTCGCGATTGACAGAGGTCAACGCCTCGGGACCTACACAGTCAAAAGTTTGTACCTACTGAAGCTGGTGCAACTGTTGGGGATGCTGATTCTTGCAGAAAATCTCAAAAAACACACAAAAGTTAAAGCAAGCAAACACTCTCTTGCTCTCTCTCACAAGTGAAATGAGGGGAAATGGTATGGGAAGGGTGATATGACCAAAAAAATGAATGTGTCGCGATGATGGAGATGGAGATGGGAGATGGTGATGATGATCATGGTGATGAAGAAAACAAAAGAAAGTAGATAAAAGTGAAGAAAATACCTATGAATCCAACGTCTCAACTCTACATCTTACCATCACATGCTCGTCCTTGAAGCTCGATCCCCAACGACGATGCCAAAATTTCGTGTAGCTCAGTGATGAGTAGCACCTCCTTTAATGTCAATCCGGGAAGACATGAGGATGGTATGAAGACCTCGAACAAGTAATGACACAAGTGTGTGAGTGAGAAGCACACAAACATGCACACACATTCACACACACGTGCACACAAGGTAAGACAAAGAGAGAAACAATGTTCTTTAGATTACTAAAAAAGTCTCATACAAGTTCAAATCTACAACAAGCTAACCTCAAAAATGAGCTCTCTAGCTCTATTTATAGTTTTTGACTAGCTTTGGTCTTGTCCAGACCTAGTGTCCGACCTAGTTAAAAATTAGGTTCTAGGGCTGTTTTGGGGGCTCAAACGATCTCTGAAAATTATGAAAATTGGTGCATAAATACTACTAGTACTCCTCAAGCTCAAGGACTCCTCGGCTTGCACAAAAATGGAGTAGGAATAGTCAAGAATGGTATTTATAATGAAGTGAAGTGACTACAATCACTATTTGGGAAATATTGTTACATGGAAAAATTATAGGGCCTATTTGCGAGATCTGCATTGACTACTTTGCCTTTCCTTGCTCTGACTCCCTTCTTTGGCTTCCTTGTCTTGTGGGTCCTTGGGTGCCTTGGCTGCTACTAACATGTAGTAATCGGAAGTGGTTTAGCTAACCATTTCTTAATAAAGGAATCATGTGGAGGGTCTGACAACTTAGCCATTAATGCCTTCCCTCTAGTTACAAACTCTGGAAATGTTTCACCAGGACCTAGTCTCAAGTTTTCTAACTCTTCAATGGTTATCTCTGTAGTGTTCCCATGCTGGAATTGAGTTTTGAATGCCTCTTTCATTAAATCCCACGTGGT
The DNA here is from genome assembly GCA_020310875.1 of Ceratopteris richardii. Lineage (NCBI taxonomy): Eukaryota > Viridiplantae > Streptophyta > Polypodiopsida > Polypodiales > Pteridaceae > Ceratopteris > Ceratopteris richardii. The sequence continues at coordinate 181,948,495 of CM035410.1, forward strand.
GAAATGGTTTCAATTAAAGTGGCTGAACCATTTATCTGCTAGCCCTTCTAATGTGGCAAGAAAGAGGATTAAAAAGGCATCCTCTCTTCCCATCAAACCTCTTATTTTGCATAATGTTAAGAATCTCCTAATGTGCTCGTCCGGATCTTCTTGAGCTAGGTCTTTGAAAAATGGAAATTTTATATTTAATCTAGAAAGTAGAGTTTCCAAATCTACCTGACTTGCCATGTTCTTTACTGACGGTGTTGACGATAGTGGACTGGGGGATCTTCTAATAGCCTTCCTTCTTGTTGATTTGCAAGTGACCCTCAATGTTTGAGACCGGATTGTGATCATGAGTTGTTCATGATCCTCTTATACTAAGATAATTAATAAGAAGATTTACCTTTTCGAAAGTTCAGTAGTCATCACCTAATTATCAAGAGATTGCCATCAGAGTTTGGAACTAGAGGTCTAGATCAGAATGGAAATAGAGTGATCTTGATCCCAGAGCATCTGAGGATGGTACTTCTTGTGAGTTATTGAAATATTCACATATTAACTTATCACTAGGAGCCTTGCTAAAACTCATTCTAACTTTTCGGAAGCAATTATTAAAGAAATTACAAGAAAGATATTCACCATCTCTGAGTCTGGAACCTTCGGTTACTATGGTAAAAGATGTTCTAGATAGAATAGCGGACTATGCAGTTCCCACAATTATGGTCTAGTATAAAAACAAAGCCATCCCCAAGGTCCTGATTGATGGTGGATTGAGTACTAATATCATTTCCATAACTACATGCAAATAGATGGGTTGGAATAGTCTTGAGCCTACCCCATTTTTCATCCGGATGGCCGACTAGTCACAAGTGTAGCTGGTGGGGCTAATTAAAGATATCCCCATCAGAATTTCTCAAATGATGTTTAATATTACATTTGTAGTACTGGAACTCAAAGGTCAGAATCTAGATTACAATTTACTACTGGGACAACCCTCGTTAAGGAATGCTAAGGTCTGACATAATTGGGATGAGAAGACTATCACCTTTAGGAAAGGGCATGCTAATTTTTTGTCCCATTAGAAGAGGAACAATACACTTTTCTAGAACATAAACCAATATTGGTGGAACCTCCTCACATGGTGAACAGACTAGAGGAAGATGAAGAGTGATAGTTTCTCAAAGCCAAGAGAGATCTCTTATCCTTTGTGTTGGAGGAGATGGAGGATAATCTTCAGAGATGAATTGGTGTTGCTTCAGCCTACTTCACACGAGCCAAGAACAACTACTAGAGAGTGTAGTGGGCTTCTTTAACATGCTGATGATCATAAATAATGACCTATGTTGCTTGGAATATGATCCACTAATCAATGGATCAAGATAGATAGGTAGGAAATTAATCCAAGACAAAAAACTTGCTATTCTAGTCTATACACATGCTCAATATTTTGAATAGTTCTCTCAGTACAATGGTAATTAGATTAATTCCTTTTGGGAAACTCTAATTAGCTTAGATAGCTACCAATCATGCGTGATTTCATAAAAAATGATGGATGAAACTGTTGGAGTTAGACGTCTGCAGAAGCACGTGAACAACACAAGGAAGAAGAAGAAGAAGCTTGGAGCAAAACACATAATACTGAATGTATTACTAGAGAATGTACAAAGATAAGTAGCCCATTAGGGCAATAGGCGTATATACAAGCCGGGGGAAAAAAACCTCCTAAAGAGGGAAAAAAGTGCCCTAGCGGTCCTAGTGTGTTCACACACATCACTACCTAAATATATCAACAAATCCCCCCCGGGAGTGATGTGGTGAACAAGTAGCTGGCACTCATGTATAAGGAAGTGCCAAGCTATGTGGAAATCACTCCACAAAAGGAAGTAAGCCCAAAGCTTTGCGGAAAGCTTCAAACTTCTCCCTAGGCAGAGCCTTCGTGAAAAGGTCTGCAATGTTCTCCTACATGGGCACATATGCCAAGCTGATCTCCCCAGCAGAGAACCTCTCCCTGACATAATGATAATGCACCTCGATGTGCTTAGTGCGGGCATGGAACACAGGGTTCCTCGCAATTGCCAATGCGCTCTGACTATGAGTGAAGATGGTGGTGGCAGAAGACTGACCAACATCCAAATCAGCCATAAGGCGTCTTAGCCATACACACTCAAGAGTCGCTGTGAAAACCGCCCTATACTCGGCCTCACAACTGGAAGTGGCCACAGTAGGCTGCTTCTTGCTCAACCAAGATATACATGAGCTACCAAGCATGAAACAAAAGCCACTAGTGGACACACGAGTGTCATAGCAACCAACCCAATGAGAGTAAAAAAAAGCATGCAAATTTGGCGGTAGTGATCCCCCCTTGGGATAAAACAACCCAAGTAGCCGAGTACCACTCAAGTAGCGAAAGATGTGCTTAACTTCCTTCCAATGCATGACTCCTGGGCAATGCATAAACCTACTCATCTGTGAGAGAGCAAACTGAATATCTCGCCGAGTAATGCATAAGTAAATCAAGCATCCAACAGCCTGCTAATAGAGAATAGCATCAAATGCATCTCCAACATCATGAAGACTCAATTGTAAACCTGTCTCCATAGGAGTGGCAATAGGCTTACAGTCTTCAAGGCCAAAACACTGCAATAATGTGTCAATATATTTCGTTTGACACAAAGCCATTCCACCATCAACTTGCATAAACTGAATGCCCAAATAGTGATGCAAGTGCCCCAAATTAGACATCTCAAATGAGGCATGCAAATCAGCCTTGAAATCAGCAATATGCTTCTCAATAGGACTAGTGAGCAGCATGTCGTCAACATAGACAACAATGATCAGAAGCACATCATTAGCATGCTTAACATATAAGGTGCTTTCAGTTGGACTGTTCTCAAAACCATGTGCAACCAGATAGGCATATATCTTCTCATACCAAGCATGTGGTGCTTGCTTTAAACCATATAATTCCTTCTTTAACCAGCACACCTGGTTTTCATGCCCTTTCTGCACAAAGCCACGGGGCTCAAAAACATACACTTCTTCATGCAAGTCACCATTCAGAAATGTTGTTTTAATGTCCAACTGATGTACATTCCAACCATGATGGGCTACAAGTGCACAAATGCTCCGAACAGTAGTCATACGGCATGTAGGTGCAAAGGTCTCATCAAAATCAATGCCTCTTTCCTGTGCATAACCCTTTGCAACAAGCCTAGCCTTATACCTGTCAACTCTACCATCAGGTTTATGCTTCAGCTTGTATACCCACTTAGTGCCAATGGCCTTCTTGCCAGGAGGCAAGTCACATAAAGACCATGTACCATTCTTCATTATAGCATCATATTCAGATTGCATAGTAGCCATCCAATTTTCTGAATTCTATGCTTCATCAAAAGAAACAGGCTCATTCTCATCACAGAGACTAGACGCACCCATAGCATAGCAATCTGATGCAAAGGAGGCACTATGAGAGCCTGAACGAGTACGATATGACAAAGGTGCATCTAATTTGCTTTCACGCAAAGTCTGCACCAGCCATTTTGGCATAGTTTTTGCCTGCTCAGTATCAACTCTCTCATCAACAAGTGCATCATGTAAATCTGCATCAGAAATGGAATGATCTACATCATCATATGAAACCTACAAAGGCTCAGAAGTTGCTTCATTAGGACCAGCACTAGACTGTCCACCTGTAAAAAGAGGCATCAAAGTATCATACATGTCTTTGGAGCTAACAGATGTATCCTTAGTACATGAAAGCAATGGCTGAATAGCATCTTCCACAAAGACAACATCACGACTAACCAGAATGCGTTTAGTCTGTGGATGATACAGACGATAGCCTTTACTTTCAGAACTATACCCAACAAAAATACATTTTACTGCCTTATCATCCAATTTTCTGCAATGTTGTTCAGGCACTAGTGCATATGCCAAACAACCAAAAACACGCAGATGAGCAACAGATTACTTGCGGTCATGCCAAGCCTCATATGGAGTGATAGAGTGCAACGCTTTAGTGGGACATCTGTTCAGTACATATGCTGCAGACATGACAGCCTCAAGCCAGAAACTATGTGGTAAAGCCTGACTTTTGACCATGCACCTCGCCATCTCCATGAGTGACCTATTCTTTCGTTCAGCAACTCCATTTTGTTGAGGTGTATAAGGCACTGTACACTGGTGTTTTATCCCACATTCAGCCAGAAATGCATTAAAATCAGAAGACATATATCCCCCCCCCTCGATCAGAACGAAGGGTGCCCATTTTACATGCTGACAGATTTTCAGCCAAAAGCAAAAACTGTTTAAAGCACATGAACACTTCAGACTTTGCTTTGAGTGGATATACCCATGCATGCCTGGAAAAATCATCAATGAAAGTCACGAAGTAAAGGTAATTTCCAAAAGAGGGTGTGTGCATAGGACCACAGACATCACTATGTACAAGCTGCAATTTCTGTGTAGCCCGAATTGAACCATCTTTTGGAAAGGAGGAACGCTGCATTTTGCCCAAAATACAGCCTTCACAAACATGTTTTCGAGGTGTCTCAAGTTTGGGCAAAGAGGACACCATTTCAGATTTCTACAGGTGTAGCAAACTAGCAAAATTCAGATGACCAAAGCATGCATGCCAAAGCTTTGCATCTGACATAGCCTGAGAATCATTTACTGCACATGCCAAATCATTTTCAGATCTTTCATAGTCTATGAGCTTATACAGCCCACGACATAAAATGCCAGAAGCAATAATAACATCGCCATTTGACAGATCATGAACTGTACATCTGTCATCAACAAATTTCACAACCAAGCCAATCTTGGCTAATGCAAAAATTGATAACAGATTCTTCTTGATCCCTAGCACAAATAAAGCATCTGACAAAGTGAAAGAACTACCATCAGCAGTAGTCAAAATGATCTTACCAACTCCCATAACCGGATAAGAGGAGTTGTTGGCGCATGTAACAGTATTCCCTGTAGGGGCAGGCTCAAATGAAGAGAAGAAACTACGCTGCGAGGTAATATGTTTGGTCGCCCCACTGTCAAAGTACCAAACATTTGAATCTACTGCAGACATGCACTGCTCATGAGAAGATGGGTCAAAACTGCAAAGAGCAGTAAACGCCCATTCTTCTTCTTGCACAAGATTTGGAGACTCTCTTTTTGGTGTAGAGGCTTTTGCAACAACCATTCCAGACTCTTTCTTCTTTGCCTCTTTTGCAGCCAGTTTTGGACAGTTCTTTATGATATGATCATTCCCTTTACAGTACTTACAAAACAATTTCTGCTTTTTTGATTTTTTCTCATCTTTGTCTTCGTTCTTCGAATGTGCAGCATTTGTAGATTTCTGCTTACTAGTAGAAGAACTCCATTTTCCTTTGCCCTTCTGACTAGCCAAGAAAGCTTGATCTTCAACACGCATAATGGACCTGTTCTGCCTAGACTGATCTTCCTGCAATAGAACAGAGACTAACTCCTCAAATGACAAGGCATTTGGATTGCCTTTCATCATCAACCGAAGAGTAGAAGCAAAACTCTGATATGAATCAGGAAGACCATTCAGAATGGTCTACACAAGTGAGCTATCTGGTATAACCTCATCAGCAGAAATCAACTATTCCTTCAAGTCTTTGATCTTTGTTAGGAAACTGTCCATAGAATCACCTTCATTCATGTGCTCACTCTCCAACTGTTTTCGGAGGTAACCAACACGAGCCTCATTCCTAGCTTGGTACAATGTGGTAAGTGTATCCCAAGCATCCTTAGCTGTTCTGCAAGAGCAAATATGAGGAATAATGGCACGTTTGATAGACAAAGCTATCAATGCATGTGCTTGGGCATCTCTACCATCCCAACGAATCTGCTCTGCAGTAGGTGTAGCAGAAACAGCACCACGAACAGGAATCTGCACAATATCATCTTCGCCACCATCTTCATCAGCTCCAGCACTTGTATTCGCAGTACCTGTTGTTACAGGTGTAACAGGACGTCTTTCAACACCCTACACAATGTTCCACAATCCTTTTGCAACCAATACATGTCGCATCATATAAGCCCATAATGGGTAGTTGGTACCATCCAACTTATCCTCAACAACCAACATACGGAATATGTCACTGCTTTCAGCCATGGCCGGTGATTAAAATACCTTGATGCAAAAAATTGACTGTATCTCAAAAAGTTGAACGGAACTGCCCAGAGGAGTTCTGCTAAACCTGTAGTAGACTTTGAGACGCTTACACTGGCAAACAGAAACTGGTATATATCTTTGGCACAAAAAGATGAAATAGCCTGCACAAGCACTATGATAGTGCGTTCGGAGGCCAAAACGAGCTCAGATCAAGATTTCGGCACCACAGAGCGAAGCCGTTTTGATCTCGGAAACACGCTGAGTATGCTCACCAAAATTCATGCGATTCTAAGACTGCAAACGGAGGAGTGTCGATGGCGCCCTAGATGAAGCGACGACCTGCTCTGATACCAATTGTTGGAGTTAGACGTCTACAGAAGCATGTGAACAGCACAAGGAAGAAGAAGAAGAAGCTTGGAGCACAACACATAATACTGAATGTATTACTAGAGAATGTATAAAGATAAGTAGCCCATTAGGGCAATAGGCGTATATACAAGCGGGGGAAAAAACCTCCTAAAGAGGGAAAAAAGTGCCCCGGCGGTCCTAGTGTGTTCACACACATCACTACCTAAATATATCAACAGAAACACTGAGAATAATGTTTAGCAATTAACTGAACCTTCCCGACATTTTTAGGGTGCATCATCCAAGAGATGAGAGAGTAAAGATGTGTTAATGTCTCATGATCTAGAGAGGCAATGATAATGAGACTTTGTAGTCATATTCTAGACAATATGCTGAATCTACCATGCTTTAAATCATGACAAATGATCAATCATACACAGAGAACAAGCTCTTAGAAAATCAATGTTTTGATGTAGTCATACCAGAGAAGTGAAATGAGAATGTAATGATAATGTATATATTAAATCATATACAAATACAATGTTGTTGGAAATCATTTATTACTCAATGTGTGAGAGGTTGTTTGTTATTGACTTTGGAGTTGTCCTCTCCAATCATGAAGTACAAAAGAATCAACAAATCATCTTTATTTTGTCAATCCTGGGAATATCCATAAGCGCACAGCCCCTTCTAGATGATAGATTCATAGAAATAAGAGATTGATGGCTGGAATTCTGAGAAAATGAAAATGAAGAGGAAATATCTAGGGTTTACCTTATCTAGAGCAAATCTTCATCATTTTCTATGATCTTTGTGTCTAGTTCATGTTATTTTCTCATCAGAATACAAATATGAAATCAGAATTGGAAAATATCACCTGTATCACAGAGACGAGACAATCGCGATTCTGTACCAGTAGACGATTTTCACATTTCTGCAACATTCTTCAATCCTTCTTCACTCAATACATCAGTAATCATCTCTCTTCATACATCTTACTCCGTATTACACAAATGAACTCACAAATCTCCATGATAAAGCAAGAAACAAGCTCTCACATCAAAGGAATCACACATAATAAGAGAAAACATGATTTCAGCAGAAACTCTCTCTTCTCTATTGATAGCATGTACAAATGACTAACCAACCTCTCAAAAATAGAGAAAATTGACTTATATACATTTTCAAGTGTCCTCTTTCACACTTGAATTTTGGTCCTTTCCTCTATTATTCTAAAAATATGCTATCTAAGAGTTTCCAAAAATTCTAGAAAAAATACATAAGATTCTATCCTTCATAAGGAAGACTCTTCCTTATTTTTACAACAATTGCATAAATATTTCTACAAATTTTTATCATTTTACAATATTTTTCCTTCAAAAAAGGTTTCCAAAAATGCATCTTCCAACATCCTTCCCCTCCTAAGCCTTTTGGCTCCTGACGAAAGATTTTCCTACTTCTCTGCACTGATCACTTCTCTTCATTTCTTCTTTCTTTGATATACTTGTGACAGCAAATCATGACTTTTTCTTTCTGTTACATTTAGATTGTTGACCATCTCGAATAAAGCCTTTCTCCACTGTACTGCAGCTTGAGGTTTATCTATGACATCCTTTTTCAAATACTCTGTGTAAGCAGCTTCATATGCTGTAAGTCTGGACTTGGTGACGACTGATAGGTTTCCAAAAATCTCTGACTCCCTCTCAAAAAATCCATAATCGAAGGCATCCTCAAAAATCTGTAAATAATGGCTACCCAAAAATATAATTCTGCTGTAGTAGGCCATCAGACAGATTCTATCAGGTGTCTCACTTAGATCAAATAATAAGGCATCTGTAGGAGAATTGAAACCAATGTAATTCAAAACTCTAACATCTGTATCTGTATATGTTTCTATACAAGCTAGAAGTAATCTCATTATTCGTACAAGTAGTATACAAGCAGGGTCATTGACATCTTTGTATGTAGTTATTACAGACTCAGCAGTATTCACCATATAACTCTTGGTAGGCCATGTGCCTGCCTTCGGACCTGCTACTTTCGGGAAATTCATCCACTTTGGTGAAATTTGACCTTCTCTTCTTCTATCCCAAAAAGTTGTCCATTCTCTTCGTCGTGCTACTGGACAATAGGCTGGATTGATCTTTAAATGAAGAGGTGCCTCTTTCCAGATTTTCCTACATTGTTTGTTGGCATCCAACCATTTATTTCTCCACTTAGGGTTGGCTCTCTCAAATAGTTCTTTGGTGACATTGATGTCCTCTTCATACTCAAAGTATTTGTTTGGAGGTAGCCCAACTCTGGCCATCTGGTAGTTCTTTACACTCTCCAGAATCATACAAAATGGTATCCCCAATCCATCTGCTGCCCAGTGATGCTGATCTGGATTGATTCCCTTCTTCAATGCGAATGTGACAATTTGTTCTTCGTATTCATCATGCATCTTTCTGATGAACTCCATTCTAGAATCTCTACTTGTCAGCAGTTTCTTTACAAAATCCTCTGAATATTCTTCTTCTGATTTTCTGTCTGCTGGTTCATTGTCATATTGTACTCCCTCAATATTGTCTACCCCATGTTCTTTTGCATCCACATGTGTCTCTTCCTGGATTTGTGGCTTATTCAACTTCTTTTGCAATTCTTCTATAGTCAACATCAGACTCCCATTCTGTTGTGCCCATAATTCTCTTTCTTTTTTCCACTCATTCCATTCCTTTTCCCTCTTTGTCTGCCACTCATTTCTTTCCTTTTCCATATCTAGGTGTAGCTTATTATAGCCTCTCATAGATGTAGCAGCATGGGTACTAGCCTGCCTTTCTAATTCTTTGGCTTCTTTCAATTCTCTTTGTAATTCCTGAATCTCTGTGAGTAATCCTTCCTTTTCTCCCTCTGTCATCTGGACTGTCTGACTTTCCTCCTTCAATTGCCCTTCCTCCAATAGTAGCTTATTGATTTCTTCATTAGCTTTAGTCAAAATCTGATAGGAAGTTTGTAGAGTTCTATATCTCCCCTTAATCGTTCTTAATTCCTTTTCCAATTTATCGTTCTGCTCTGCTAGTTGCATACTCTTCTCTTCCAAGTATTGAATCTTGTTTTGCTTCTGTACTTCTAGCTCTTCCAAAGCAATTATTTTACTGGAAAACTCCTCATTCTTCTCTTGCACCTTCCTTAGTTGCTCTGCCATATGCTCCTTTTCCCTTTTATGCTCTTTAATAATCATACTGCCTTTTTCAAATTCTGATTCTGCTACCATTCCTGAAATGATCATATTTCGGCTTGAGGGTCTGAACTGTTCAATATTATTCATAATGAGTTGACATGCTGATCTAATACTCTTAGGGATTCTTTCCAGTCCTCCTTCAATTGCTATTTGTTTGGTTTCTAGCTGTTTGTCCTCTTTGCATTCACTCTCCTCTTTCTCTTCTCCTTCATATTCTATAATTTCAGCCTTCTTTTCTTCATGGCTTGGCTGAGTGTCCAATATTTTTAATTCTGCCATGTCTTCTTGAACACCTGAACTCGTTTGCTCCAAAACATCTGAGATTAGTTTTATTTCTTGTACCTTTTCTTTCTCCAACACCTGTTGAGTCTCTTTAGAAAGATGTCCTTCCTTTGTTTGCATCTCCTTCTCCTGGCTTAGAGTTTCCTGGACCAAATTGTATTCAGTTTCTGCACCAAAATTTCCCTGACATTCACCTGCTTGTTCCTCCTGTCTCTCCTTTTCTTGTGCTAAAACTATTTCAGCTATTTCTAAATTTTTGACCTGATCATTGCCTCTATCTTCTTTGTATCCTTCCCCCTGTTCATCAATGTCCATGATGTCTGCTCCTTCCTCTTGTTCTTGATCATCCTTAGTTGTAAATTCCTCACTACGTTTTATATCATGTAATACATCCTTTATACTTTGAATGATCTCTTCTTCCACAACTCTCCCTGTGACCTTTGGAGCACTCTTTCCCCTTTCTATCTTCTTTATTTCTTGATCCTTATTCACATCCTTCTGTTCTTTAAATGAACTACTCTTCTGTATCTCCTTTGTCAACTCTTCTAGCTTTTCATCCAATTTGAAGTGTGATGGTTTTGTCCATATGGGTTTTATTCCTGTATGCACCCTCCCATAACTGACTTCTTCTCTTATTTCACTTGCTTGTTCTATCATTACTTCTTTTCCCTTCATTATCCTTCTTTCATCCTCCAAACTGAGATGTTTTTCTGCCTGTTCCTGAATTGGTTCCTCCTGAGACTTCTTCTTCAATTCCTCACGTGTCTTCATCTTCTCTGTGGTCTGTATGATGACATTAGGAGTATTTGGTATTGATAAATTTAAACTCTTTAACAGGAAACTCTCAATATCACTCTCAGAATCAGATGAGAAGTGTGAAGGTCCTCCTTTTTCTGGTTCTGTGGGTCTTGATACTTCTTCCACCATGGATGGCTTCTGTGTTTTTTTCATGACTACTTCCTCCCTTTCTTTGATAACAGTTTCAGCTATGGATTTACCTTTTCCCTTCTTGGTCAATTTCTTCTTTTGTACTGGTTTCCTTGGAACCTTCTTTTTTACCACAACAGTGGTTCTGGTTTCTGGAGGTCCTTGTAATTCCTTAAAATAAGCTAACAACTCCACTTCTTTCCTGACAAACACCTCCTCAGTTTCCGCTGTCATCATTTGATCATGGAGTGCTTCATAGTGCTCCACCTCCTCCTGAACCCAGTCTGTAGCTTTGCATGAATAGTCTTCCAGCATTTTCTGGTATTGTGCTTCATACATAGCTCTCTTGTTATTCCCTTGGGTTAGATAGGTGTATAATTGCTCTTTGCTTGTTTGGGGTGGATGTGGTTCACTAGAAGCTTGAACATGCTTCTGTGCCTCCTCATGTTCCTCTTTTGTGGCTTCCTCCATTTCTAGTTCCACCTTCCTTGGGTCCAACCTTCTTTTCTTTCCAAGAATTACTTCCTCAGATATCATCTTCCTTTTCATACCTGTTCCCCTCATGCGGGTTTGTCCTTCTGATTCTCTTTCAGTCATTTTCCTTGGAGAACTCTTGATTCCAGCCATAAGATTCCTGAAATACTGTGCATCTGGAGCCAATTTCAGTTGATCTTCCATCCCTAGAACATTATAAATGATTCTTGTTAAGAACTGGGCCCCATTCATGAACTTCTTCTGTTCCCAGTGTTTTGCTGCTTCCTTTAGCTGTTCATGGATGTATGGTGAGACATCCATTACTGCAAAAGGTTTGGTTCTGTCCTTGTTGTTGAACATTAATAATGTCACTGACTTATGTGGCATTGTGTATCTCGGTAATTTTGGAAAACAGAAGAATTGTAAGAACATCCTTACAGCATATTCTTCTTTCTCCTTTCCTTTAAAATCAGTGAACTTTGTATATCCTGTGTAAGTTTCCTTATTCTTTTTGACAAAACTCGGATCAAGTTTGGTTCCCATTGTGTAGAATTGCAGTGCTGCTCTGATATGTTCTCCCTTGATAGTGATACCTACTTCCTGGTTATCCTTGTTTTTGACTTTGCATCTGAAATAGGCATCATTACCTTTCCCAACTTCTTCCAAACTACCCATCACCTGTGCTACTCTTTCAAAGTCAATGAAGAAGATAGGCTCCTCCAATATTCTGTGCAGCCCTACTGCCTTCCATCTTTTCATATTAACTGCCACTCTTTGGAACCTGTAGAACTCCTAGCACAACATTGTATACTTGTATCCTCCTACTCCCACTGTAAATATGTGTTGGCCAATGATGTTTAGGGTCTCCTTAAGTTCCTTCACCACCTTCTCAGCCTCTGGAATTTCTGACTCATCATCTGACTCCAGGTCCACTTGTTCCTCCACAGTTTCACTGTCCAGAAACCAATGTCCTCTTGATAGCATAATTGATTCTGCCTTGAAGTCATGAATTGGCAACTCCTTTGTATTCACCATTTTCTGAAGAAAATAAAATACACAAAAAAAACTCTACCCACATAAGTCACAAAAATCCAGAAAAATTAATGTTTTCTTTTGAAATATTCTTGCCATGAGAATAAAGAAAGAAAGTCTTCCAAATGAATTTTGCTTCTTCAAAAGACTCAATTAAAGTGATCATTACAGGTGTAGCAAGATGTCTAATGTGCTTGAAGAAAGAAATGATGGAAACAATGATTAATTAAAAAAAAAAAAAAACAACTTCAGAAAAAATAGAAATCAAAAGATGATCATAGAAAATTGAAACAAAATAATACAAATTTTCCATAATAATTTACTTTCCTCCTCCCTATATCTTGCTTTGTGCTTTATAAATTTAAAAACAAAATAAAATACACACTGTGTCCAGTTTTTCTTAACCTTTGCTCTGTCCTCCTTTTCTTCCCCTCCTAATTCTCTTTTAAGGGGAAAAAAGAAAAATACTTTTGTCATCCTTCCGTTTTTTTTTTTTTTTTAATATTTTGTTCTGAAATTCTGAAGATAGGTCAAATGTGGATGATCTTTCTGCCATTGACATAATTCTGATTTTTTTGCCCAATAATGTTTAACTGCACTTGTCCTTATGTCATCCAAACATCCATGCTTCCCAGACCAACATTTTGAAGCATTTTTTGGTCTCCATACCCATTTTGCTCTAACTTCCTGTTTTAATGAGTAATATCGGTGTATGCCTTCTTTCCATGTCCCTCTTGTTCTGATTTGTTGATGTTTCAAATTAGGCAATAAGTGTCTTCCTCGTTTTATCTCACCATTCTTCTTTACTCCTAAATCTTCTTGCTGGTTTTGATTGTAAGAAGCTTGATCATTTTGTAGTGGCAATATGTTCCTGTCCTTCATTGAGAAAGTAAATCCTTCCATATCTGGGTCATGAATATCTAGATGAACTTCCTGTTTTTCATTACTCAGAAAAAACATTAAAATTTTTTTGTCATTTATGGTCAAACTGAGCTTCATTTTTTCAAAGTTCAAAATAACTTTACCTTGTTTGAGCCAGGGTTGTCCCAATATCAATTTTTCAGTCATCAAATGATCTGGCCACTCTTCACAATCTATCTTCATATATTCATTATTAAATTTAACTTTAATAACAAGTGAAGACAAACTCTGAATCATTTTTCCTTCTAATGTTTTAATCAACATTCTGCTTTTATTCTTCTTTATGCTAAATTTCTTTACCAAGGCTGAACTGATCAAGTTTACTTGAGCTCCTGAATCTATCAACACCCTTATGTTTTCATTTTGATGATCCATTTCTATCACAGGCAAATGTTCTCTTTGTTTTAGAGTGCTTTCACATAAACACACCTCCTTAAGTTCTTTCATTTTTCTTATTCTCTCCTTTGCTTCTTGTTGAGCCTCCTTTCTGATGTTTTCTTCTTCTTTTTTCCTATTTTGAGCCTTTTGCAGTCTTCTCCATTCCTCAGTAGTTAATGGACACTCATACCTCTTAACTCTACATCCACTTATAAAATTTGGCATGATTTCTCCATCAATGTTAACTAATTGAATGGCTCCACTCTTGCTTATCTTATGTATGATGTATGGCCCATGACCTTTCTTCTGAAATTTTTTCTGATGCTCCTTGACTGTGTATGCCAGAACCAAGTCTCCTTCTTGGAGATCTTTTTCTTTTATATGCACATCATGGTAGGCTTTTTGTCTTCTCTTGTCTGTATATATACTCATTACTGCTTGAAGTCGAGAAGCTCCCAGTTTTTCTAAATCTATGACCCTCTCAGATAGTTCATGTCCTGTCCAATTGTATTGACTACCCACTTTTAATGTTGGAATAAGAAATTCCATGGGTAAAACTGCATTTTGTCCATATACCAAATTGAATGGAGTAGTCCCTAAAGCAGTTTTGTATGCCACTCTATAAGCCCAGAGAACATGATTAAGTTGCGAATCCCAATCATTTCTGTTTGTGTTGACTAATTTGGACAATACAGTGCAAAGTACTTTATTAGTACTTTCTGCTAACCCATTAGCTTGTGGGTGATATGGGGCTGACTTACTATGACGAATCATGAAATATTTGGTCATGTTTTCTATGATCTGGTTCAAAAAATGAGTTCCCCTATCACTTACTAATTCAATTGGAAGTCCAAATCTAGTAACAATATTTTCATACAAAAATTTTGCAGTTGTATGAGCATCATTTCTTTTAGTGGCTTTGGCCTCAGCCCATTTTGTCAAATAATCAGTAGCCACTAATATGTATTCTGCATGAGATTGTCTAGCTGGAGGATGTATAGGTCCAATAAAGTCCAATCCCCATTTGCTAAAAGCTCTGGCTGAAATTAATGGGATTAATGGCATGTTATCTCTTTTATTTGGTTGACTCACTCTTTGACAGATGTCACATCTTTTTACATAAGTTCTTGCATCAAGAAATAGAGTTGGCCACCAAAAGCCAGAATACAAAATGAGTTTGGCTGTTCTATCACTAGAAAAGTGTCCTCCTGCCACTCCACAGTGTGCCATTTCCAACATCTCCAAATACTTCTCTTCAGGAACACATATTCTTAAATAACCATCCATTCCTTTTTTGTATAATTGTTCTCCTATGAGTTGATATTCTTCAGAGATTTCTTGTAAATTTCTTGAATCTGTACCAGCTATAAGTTGCTTCCCTCTCTCCTTTTTCTTTAATTCTTCCACAATGTTCTCACTCCATTCAGGGTTTTTTTAAAACCAATATAGGGTTATTAATTCTGAATTCTGCAAATCTTGACATTCTTGACATTTAGCAACATATCTTTCCACATCTTGAATTTTATTTGGCCAGTGTACTCCCATCCTAGCAAGATTGCTTAAAGTGACTATTTTGGAAGCATGAGTACATGGGTTCCAGCAATGAGCTCTTCTTACATATTCATGTTGCTCCTCTTCTGGAGTGCAGTATTCCAATATACCTGACTGATTGAGGTGATACAAATGCCCAGCTAGCAACATAAAATTCCTGCTTTGTAACACCAAATGTGTGTTATTTGCTAATGACTTACAAGGTCCCATGGTTAACAAAGGAACTAATGATATGGACCATTCAGGAACACTTTCTACTTTGAATAGGTATGTATCTGGCAGGTCATCGTCTAAGGGTGAACTAGGTTCTTTGGACTGAATTCTAGACAAATGATCTGCTCTTAAGTGTGTCTTGCCTTGTCTAACCACCACCTCAAATTCAAATTCCATTAGTAAAAGAAACCATCTAACTATTCTTCCTGTATGACATGGTTTATTTACTAAATAAAGTAGAGCTTGGTGATCCACAAAGAATTTAAACTTGTTGGCCAACAGGTAATGTCTGTATTTTTTAACAGCAAATATCATTCCCAACCCTTCTCTCTCAGTGGTTGTATAGTTCCTTTCTACAATGTTCAATTGCCTACTAGCATATGCTATTGGGAAATCTAATTTACTTCCTTCTATAGGTTGTGCCAACACACATCCCAAAGCATAATTTGAAGCATCTACATGCACATGAAATATTTTATCCCACTGAGGTGTTTTTAAAATTGGTGCTGTCACCAAACAAGTTTTCAATGTTTCAAAGGCTTGGTCACATTCTTTATTCCACTCAAACTTTGTGATGAGGGCATATAAGGGTTTAGCTATATCTGCAAATTTGTGAACAAATTTCCTATAGTACCCACAATGTCCCATAAAAGTTTGGAGTTCCTTCACATTTGTAGGTCTTGGAAGCTCTATTATAGCTTTTATCTTCTTCTCATCAGTAGAAATTCCATTTTTTGAAACTATGTGACCCAACATTCTTCCTTGTCTTACATAGAATACACACTTTTCAGGATTTAAGCATACTCTGTATGTCCTGCATTTCCTGAATATTCTTTCTAAATCTTGTAAATGATCCTGTCTTTTTAAAGAGAAAGTGCACAGATCATCTACATAGATTTCCATCACATTTCTCAGGAATTCTTTGAAGATATGACACATCAATCTTTGAAAAGTTGCTGGGGCATTGGTCAATCCAAAGGGCATAACCCTAAAAGCATAAATCCCCCATTCTGTAGAAAAGGCAGTCTTATGTTGGTCTTCCAAGGCTATAGGTACTTGATTGTATCCTGAGAAACCATCTAGAAAGCTATAAACTTCCTTTCCTGCAACTCTCTCAAGAAGATGCTCTGTTATTGGCAATGGATAATTATCCCTTATAGTTGCTGCATTTACTTTTTTCAAGTTAATGCATACCCTAAGTTTTCCATTCTTTTTTGGTACCACAACTATAGGTGATATCCATTCAGTATACTCAATTTCATAAATGAAGTTAGCAGCCAACAACTTGTCAATTTCTTCCTTTATCTTGGCAGAGTATTTATCATTGAATGTATAATGTCTCTGTTTACTAGGTTTTGCATCTGGAGTCATAGGAATTTTGTGCTCACAGATTCTTGGATCAATTCCTTTTAAATCTTTATAACTGTAAGCAAATACATCCCTATAATTCTTTGCTAGGTTCTTTAGTGCTTCTTCTTCCTCTATGGTCATATCATCAGCTATTACAATATGTCTTTCCTCTCCTTCTTCCTGAGTAATCATGATCTTTTTAGTTTGTTCTTCATTATCATAAGCTTCTCCTTTCTTTTTTTCTCTCTTTGGTTTCATTTTTAGAAGTAGTCTGTCTTCCACTTCATAGGTTTTAAAATTTGCTGGTACATCAAAGTATTGATCCTTGTTTATTTCCTTCTCTTTCTTCTCAATTTCTTGTTCTTTTTCCATTTCTTTGTGTTTATGTCCCTTGTATTTGCCTGAGATTTTATCTTTGATTGCATCTTCAGCTTTTACTATCTCCAAATACTTTGTTTTTCCTTTTTTTAATACCATTTTTGAATCTTGATCCTCCTCTGTTTTTTATACACTCATCATGTTTATACTAATGTGAAAAATATCAAACCCTTCTTCATTTTGAAATTCCACTCCTACATACTCCTCCCTAGCTATGTCCATGGTAGCCAAAATTTGGTTCCAGCTGTAGGGCTCAAACTCTTCATCCTTAAATTGTTGTGGCACATAACGTTCATCTTGCACTTTTCTTCCTTCCACACAATCTTCTCTTTTCAGTCTCCTTTTTCTATTGGTGAAGTTTCTTATTATGTTACACTTCCATATTGCTGATTCACTCTCTTCCTGATCCTCCAACTCCGATTCCTCACTTTCTTCTTGATTTTGATGTATTTTGTACCATTCTTGAGGAGATATATCACAGTAGTGCCCATTTCTTAAGTTCACTTTTGTTATTCTTCCTTTGCTTTGGAGATATAAACAATCATTACCCCAATCTTGCACAATTTGCATTTGTCTCATGAAAGGCCTTCCTAGGATGATTTCATATGAAGTGGATTGTGGAAATTCTACTATGACAAAAGTATGTTCTATTTCTGTTCCACATATGTCCACAATTACTTTTTCCCAAATTCCTAGAGGTTTTTCTATATGCCCATCTGCAAGTTGCAATCTCATCTTAGTGGGTAGTAATTCATTGCTTCCCCATTTCTCCCAAGTTTGTTTAGTCATTATGGCCACTCCTGATCCACTGTCCAAAATGGCTTTAGCAAAGTTTTTTCCATATTGTATTTTTAGGGTTGAATTTCCTTCTTCCCCTTCACAATACCCTCCTATTTTATCAATAGGAATATACCATAATTCCTCTAATTCTTGTAATGGTGAATGAAGGTTTCCAGGTATTGTTTCCCCTTTGTTCATTTTGTTTGGTAAGTGAGGATTTTGTTTCATCAGTTCTTCCCATGTTGTGTGACATGTAATGCTACATTGTTCATCTATAATCATCTGGAATGTTATTTGTGGATTTTCTTTTTTGTTAGCATTTTCCCATGTTTTCGTTTTCTCAAGTTGTTCAACTGTTCTCTGTGAGCTACCTCCTTCCCCCATTCTGAGTTGTACTTCCTGAATGATTTGTTTGCACTTTTGCATCCTTTCATGCTCTAACTCTAGTATGGGATAGGCCACTGCATGATCTGTAGGGCTTGGTCCTTCTTGAATCCTTCCCTTATATGCTTTGATTAGGGTGTCTAGACTCTGAGAACTTCCTATTTCAGACTGATTTTGTGTCTTTTGAGAAGAAGTACTTTTGGACTGATCCTGATTGTCTTCTTCCAAATTTTTGCCCATCCTTCTCTTCTTTTCCCATTTTCCTTTTTGTCTATTTCTCTTCACCTTTGAGGTTGAACCTTCATTTTGTTCCTTAATTGTTCCTTGTTGCTTGGCTTGAGCCCTTGTTATAATATTTATTCCCACTTGGTCATTTTCACTCAATTCTTCCTGTTCCATAATGTTAACTGTTTTTAAAGGTATGTTATTAGGTGTGCTCTGTTGTTTTTGGGGATTCTTTGGGCAATCTTTTATCAAATGTTCTCTGCCACAATCCTTATAGTAGGCTCCCTCTATTCTCAATGTAGGAGGTTGCCGACAATCTCTAATGAAATGCTCTCCCTCACACCTATAACAAGTTATCTTTGGTCCCCCTTTGAATTGAGGTTTTTGGTTGGACATGTAATTGTTGGTAATATACATGAATGTTGCTGTGTCCATTTCAATTTTCCCATTTCCCAAGTCTAGTGCTTTTAACTCAGGTTCTCTTATTTCATATTCTTCCCAATCTTCTTGATATCCCTCACTCCATTGATATTCTTCCTTATATGGTGATCTTAGTCTTGAATTCCCCTCCTCTATTGGTGTATACTTGATAGGTACCACATTAGTTGGTATAGGAGGTTGTTGTCCAAGCACAGGTCTTGGTTGTTCAGTATAGCCTGATTCCCTTTGAGCCATATAATCTCTTTCCTTAATGGGTTGTTTGTTATAGAAGCATTCCTCCCTGGTATGGTTTGTCCATTTTCTCTCTAGTGTACAGTATTTAAGTGTCTTCCTATCTTGTAAGTGTGGTGGCTTCTGATATGGGCATTGTTGTGCCAGATGATTTTCTCCACAAATGTAACATTTTTTATTTGTGTTTATCCTAGAGGTTATCAGATTAGTTTTAGTGCTTACCTCTAGGGCTTTAGCAATAGCCTGAGCCAACTCTTCTGCTGGAGGAATTTTGTCTTCATATGATCTAGGTTGATCAAATGCTAGCAGATCTTGACCTCTGTTGTCCTCCAAATCTATTGCTTCCTTTACACAGGCTGCTAAATCAAGACATCTTCTATAATACACTAGGGTTCTTAGTTGGGCACTTCTCAAACCCTCAATGAATAAGGATACTTGTTTTGCCATGGACGGTACTTCCTCTCTTGGGCATCTATCAATGTATTGTTTAAATCTTCTGGCTGCTTCTCTAACATTTTCATCCTTTTGTTGTTTGAAACTATGTATCAATGTGGCTGTACTATGTTTTATCCCGGTCTTAGAGAATTCCCCAATGAAGGCTTCTAAGAAAGATTCAATATCCTGGTACATTTCCTTTCTCAGGGGAATGAACCAAGATAAGGCTGGTCCTGTTAGGGTTAAACCAAATGCCTCAAATTGTACTTTGTAATCTTCTACTTCTTCAGCTCTAATCAATTGCCTAAATTCTGCAGCATGAGCATGAGGATCTGAATAACCCTCATATTGATTCTTCATACATTTGGCAACTTGATATGGTCTAAGCATTCTACCCTGAGGCTGCCAATGGAATCTTCTTCTGAGTGGGAAGTCATTATATCCTTCTAGTTCCTTGTCAAAGGGATTAGGGGAAATCTGTGTCCTCCTCCCATGTTGTTGTTCATTACCGGTATAGTTTTCATTTGGCCTAGGTAAATTTGTATGCTCCATGTTATGTTCCCAAGGTCCTTTATCAGTACATTGCCCTAGATCATTTGAATTTTCTGGGTCTTGAGAGAATATGTACACACATCCTTGCCTATCTTCATATCTCCCATCTTTGAATTGAGCTACAGGAGTTATATTCAGGGAAACTTCTAAATTTCTCAATCTAATGAGAAATTTATGCATTCCATCCTGATATACATAGGTTCCAAACCTATTTGTATACATGTACTTGAGGATATTTCTAAAATCCCCAGTTTCCATAGGCTCATTTGTTTCATTTATGTTTTCCATGTTGTTTTCTTGCCCTAAACTTCTTTCTTGCCCTTTGCCTTTTACTGTTTCTGTCTCCTTCCTTGTTAGGTCTTGTTTAGAAAGTTTGTTTCCAGATCTAAGTATCATTCAATTAATTTTCTCAATCTCAAACTCAACAGAGTGTTTGTCACAATTTCCTAACTAAGGTATTACTTTTTCCACAATTTTCTGACTATTTTTGTATTTTTCACGATTTTCTGACTTTTTTTGTATTTTTCACGATTTTCTGACTATTTTTGTATTTTTCACGATTTTGTGATCAGAATCGTGTTTTTCCCCGATTTTCTCCCTAAAGTATTGATTTTCACGATTTTCTGATTATTTTTGTATTTTTCACGATTTTGGGTGAAAATCGTGTTTTTTCACGATTTTGAGAGAAAATCGTGTTTTTTCACGATTTTGAGTGAAAATCGTGTTTTTCACGATTTTGAGTGAAAATCGTGTTTTTCACGATTTTGAGTGAAAATCGTGTTTTTTCACGATTTTCTGCGTAAAGTATTGATTTGCACGATTTTCTGATTATTTTTGTATTTTTCACGATTTTGGGTGAAAATCGTGTTTTTTCACGATTTTGAGAGAAAATCGTGTTTTTTCACGATTTTGAGTGAAAATCGTGTTTTTTCACGATTTTGAGTGAAAATCGTGTTTTTCACAATTTTGAGTGAAAATCGTGTTTTTTCACGATTTTGAGTGAAAATCGTACGATTTTCTGCCTAAAGTATTGATTTTCACGATTTTTTGATTATTTTTGTATTTTTCACGATTTTGGGTGAAAATCGTGTTTTTTCACGATTTTGAGTGAAAATCGTGTTTTTTCACGATTTTGAGTGAAAATCGTGTTTTTCACGAGTTTGAGTGAAAATCGTGTTTTTCACGATTTTGGGTGAAAATCGTGTTTTTCACGATTTTGAGTGAAAATCGTGTTTTTTCACGATTTTCTGCCTAAAGTATTGATTTTCACGATTTTCTGATTATTTTTGTATTTTTCACGATTTTGGGTGAAAATCGTGTTTTTTCACGATTTTGAGAGAAAATCGTTTTTTTTCACGATTTTGAGTGAAAATCGTGTTTTTCATGATTTTGAGTGAAAATCGTGTTTTTTCACGATTTTGAGTGAAAATCGTGTTTTTCACGATTTTGAGTGAAAATCGTGTTTTTCACGATTTTGGGTGAAAACCGTGTTTTTCACGATTTTGAGTGAAAATCGTGTTTTTCACGGTTTTGGGTGAAAATCGTGTTTTTCACGATTTTGAGTGAAAATCGTGTTTTTCACGATTTTGAGTGAAAATCGTGTTTTTCACGATTTTGATCTCAGACAATCGTGATTGCTCACAGATTGTAAAACCATGATTTTCTTAAGAAAATCGCGTTCTGGGAATCGCGATGTTGTTCTTAGATCAGAAAATCGTGATTTTGAATTTGATTACAGAATCGCGATTTTGATCAATTTATTTAGAATTTTTCTGATAGTGATTTTTTATTTTAGACTTCACCTATAGAATCGCCAAATCATTTCTCTGACATGCAATGAAAAGAAACCTTCAAAAATTTTGATTTTACTCACTGAAAACTCAAAAACTCAGAATCGCGATTCCGAGATTTCCTAATATTCCTAAATTTTTTTTTTTTTTTTTTTCACTTTCAACTGTTGAAACTTTTAAGACAATAGAAAAAATTGATAGTGACACTCTTTACCTTGCTTGCTAGGTCCAAAAAGCTCTCAAATGCTTGGTTTGCAGAAAATCGCGAGTTTTTTCACTCTCTCTCTCTCACTGTCACTCAAAATGAAATTTTCCTTCAATTCCAGGTTTTTATAGTGTTTCAGAAAATCGCGATTTTGTGTGATTTCCAATTTTTCACCCTCTTTCACTTGTTCAATTTCACTTACTCAATCTTAATGATCTCCCCTACACTTTCTTATCTCCAAGTACCCAAATATGCTAAAAATTTCCAAAAATTTCCCTTTACAGGAAATCGCGATTTTGTGTAGAGAATCGTGTTTTTTGCATACTTTTGATTTTATGCCAATTGGAGTAGTCTCTTCTTCTTAATTCCCTTCAATACCCTTTAACAACTTCAATTCAACAACCACTTGAAATGTTGCTCCAGAATCAACACTTTTTTCAGAAAATCGCGATTCTGTGCAGAGAATCGTGTTTTCTAATTTTCTGGTTTTTTGACCATTTTTTGTTTCCTTTTCCACTTTTTCACAATCACTCTTGTCCACAACACCTCACTTCAACTTCCTAATAAGAAAAAAGATTTGTTTGATTGTTTTTGATGAATTTTATGAATTTATTTGGTATTTTTGCCCTAAATATAAAGGTGAACACTTTACTTAGGGTTTCTGGTTTTGGTGATCCACTGATCCCATGTTTCTTGATTGGTTATGAGTTTCTATGTCTTTAGCTATCACTAAAGTGCAAAAGAAAATTTCTCAAATGAAAATGTGTTATGGAAGGCAAACAATTTTTGCAAAGATAAACTCAATCACATCTTTCTTTTCAAAATGCAGAACAACTCAAGATTGATGCTTAGATTTGGTCAACAACTGAATCCTTTATACTTACCTCTAGCTACTTTAACTGTCCTTTCCTTAGTATCACCATGTTATCTTCCCAAGATCACCCATGGTGCCTAGTACTTGGGCAAAAAGAAATCTAGAAATGCAAGAATAGACTCAAGTTACCTCATCTTCATCTTTCTTGGCTCAAATCTTCCATACACCTGCACTTTTATTTCAACAATATGATGAGCAACTATCAATTTACAAAGATTTCAGCACTTCCAATTCTACAAGATATCAATTGCTTTCTTTTTTTCCCCAAAGACAAACAATGACATCTACCTATTCATGTGCACTTTTCTTGATTGATGAGTTTTACCTTTTTCTTGTGTTGGTTACCATCATCAACAGAAGATCCAGCAAAGGTCCAACTTCAATGAAGTTCTTGGAATTTTCCCCGGCAACGGCGCCAAAAAATGTTTGTTATTGACTTTGGAGTTGTCCTCTCCAATCATGAAGTACAAAAGAATCAACAAATCATCTTTATTTTGTCAATCCTGGGAATATCCATAAGACCACAGCCCCTTCTAGATGATAGATTCATAGAAATAAGAGATTGATGGCTGGAATTCTGAGAAAATGAAAATGAAGAGGAAATATCTAGGGTTTACCTTATCTAGAGCAAATCTTTATCATTTTCTATGATCTTTGTGTCTAATTCATGTTATTTTCTCATCAGAATACAAATATGAAATCAGAATTGGAAAATATCACCTGTATCACAGAGACGAGACAATCGCGATTCTGTACCAGTAGACGATTTTCACATTTCTGCAACATTCTTCAATCCTTCTTCACTCAATACATCAAAAATCATCTCTCTTCATACATCTTACTCAGTATTACACAAATGAACTCACAAATCTCCATGATAAAGCAAGAAACAAGCTCTCACATCAAAGGAATCACACATAATAAGAGAAAACACGATTTCAGCAGAAACTCTCTCTTCTCTATTGATAGCATGTACAAATGACTAACCAACCTCTCAAAAATAGAGAAAATTGACTTATATACATTTTCAAGTGTCCTCTTTCACACTTGAATTTTGGTCCTTTCCTCTATTATTCTAAAAATATGCTATCTAAGAGTTTCCAAATATTCTAGAAAAAATACATAAGATTCTATCCTTCATAAGGAAGACTCTTCCTTACTTTTACAACAATTGCATAAATATTTCTACAAATTTTTATCATTTTACAATATTTTTCCTTCAAAAAAGGTTTCCAAAAATGCATCTTCCAACAGAGGTGAATGATTTATGAGATGAGCTCTCAATTCACAATAGATCCCCTTCACAATGATCTCATGGAGTCAAGATATCCCATGGGTCCTTTGATCCTCTTTTTATAGTTGTGTTTGGAGCCAATGTTTGAATTCAAATTCAAAAAGGTCTACCTAAAAGTGAATCCTAAAGTATAGGATATATTCTCTCATCAATCAACTAACAAATAAATTATGATCTAAAGCTTCCTAACTCCATGTGGTTGTAGAACACTTTTACAAGGGTAAATGTGAAGGACTCTTACAAGAGGTTGATCATATAGAGTCTCATATGGGTTATGCCAATAAACCAAGTATGTGGGCTTGGTTTCTATTGCACCAATAGCTCTCCCTCAAGCCTAACATGCTTGGTCTTCATTTCTCCTTGATTTCCTATAAACCAATCATCAATTTGAATCTGTTCATCTTGTTTCCATCCAAAGACTTTGTGAGTATATCTGCACATTGTAAATGAGTTGATACATAGGATAGTTGAATATCCTTACTAAGCAATTTCTCCCTTACAAAATGATCATGCACTTCAACATGCTTAGTCCTTGCATGATATACAAGATAGCAGCCAAATAAAGTGAACTCGTGTTGTCTCCAAATTTATTGGTGTGTAAGAGTGTAACCCCAAATTTGCATAGAGTTGCTTGAGCCACATAGCTTCTTGAGTTGCATTTGCCATACTTTTGTATTCTGCTTTTGTAGATGATAAGGCCATATTTGAAGACTCTGGTATGTCTTCTAATTGCTTGAATTTGGTCTTGCCTCGACTTCCAAGCCTTGAAGTCAATATGTTCTTCATCCTCTGAGTTGATATCTTCTGGTAATTGTTGATCTTCTTGAGTGAGAGTTGGAAAGTCATTTTTCAAATAATAAGGTAACCTGATCTTCCTAAAATCATCTTCAAACCATGTATTATTTTCATCAAACACTACATCCCTACTAACTATAAACTTTGTTAGTGGGATTGTATAGCCTATAGCCCTTCTGGTTTTGATCATACCCAATGAATATATATTTTTCAGCTTTAGGGTCAAACTTCCCTCTAAAATATGTGAGGGAATGTGTGCATAAGCAATGCACCCAAATATCTTGCAATGGTCCAAAGAGGGTCTTGTGCCATTCCATGCTTCATAGAGTGTCATTCCATCCAAGGATTTGGACGGGAGCCTATTAGCCAAGTAAGTGGCTATGGAAACAACCTCTATCCATAGATACTTAGGTAGCTTCTTCTCATTCAACATTGATCTAGCAGCTTCAACTATTAACATGTTCCTTCTCTCTGCTACTCCATTCAATTCAGGAGTATATCTTGTTGTTACTTCCCTCTTTATGCCTTTGTCCTGTAAAAATGAGTTAAATTCATGTGAAAAATACTCACCACCTCCATGAAATCTGATCCTCTTCAAGCTTCTACATATTTGGTTCTCAACTAGTGCCAAATACCTTTTGAAGCATGTAAATACTTCATCATGAAATAAAGGATTATCCATCTACTATAATCATCTATAAATGAAACATAGTGTTGAAGCTCAAGGTCAAGGACAAAGCATGGAAGCGCATCAAGGAAGTGGATACACAAGAATAAGGAGCAAGTAGGGAGGTCCAAGAAGCACCTGTCAAATTTTTAGAAGAAATCCCTATAAAAATAGTGATTTTCATGACTAGAAACCATTGTAAATACCATTTTCCATTTTTGCAAATCCATTTTGTTCAAGCCGAGGAGTTGTCGAGCTTGAGGAGTATTAGAACTATCATGCTACCACTCATAATTTTTAGACTCCGTTTGAGCCCCCAAATAAGCCCTAGAACCTATTTTTTAACTAGGCCGGACACTAGGTCTGGACATGGCCAAAACTACTCAAAAAACTATAAAAAGGGCTAGAGAGCTCATTTTTAACGTTAGCTTGTTGTAGATTTCAACTTTGTAAGAGAGCTCTTTTGTTATTGAAGATCTTCCATTGTTCCACTCTTTGCTCTTACCTTGTGTGTGTGTGTGCATGCTTGTGTGCTTTCACTCCCGCACTTGTGCCGTCACTTGCTCACGGTCTTCATACCGGTCCTCATGTCTCCACGGATTGACATTTATGAGGTGAAGCTCCTCACATTGGTACTCACCATTGTGCTAGACTGACACCAAATTTGGCGCCCTTGCCGGGGAGAGAGCTTGGAGGACGAGCGTGTGACGGTAAGACGTAGAGTAGTGACATTGGAAGGTAAAAAAATCACCATTTTTAGTTCAGTTTCTGAGTTTTTCTTCTCCTTCATCATCATCATCATCACCATCTTCTTCCCTCTTCATATTCTCTAATTTTTTCCATTTTTGACTGTATCTTCACCTCGTTTTTCACTTGCATATGTGAGGAAGAAGTGCAGAGGGTGTTTAGGGCCAAAACACTAAAGAAATCATCTTGAAATCCACATAAAACATCAAAAAACTGAGCGGTGATATCGCGGAGTGACAAGACCTGCATCTGGTATCGCGAGTGTCATATCGTGACTTTGAAGGGAGACTTTACATCTACATGCACATAGGAGTGACAAGGAGAACCTAAGGTACACATATTTGCAAAAAAATTTGAATTTGGGCTTAAAAATCTCCAAGTATCGTGTCCGGTTGAGTTTTGGTATCACGATAGTAGAACTCCCGTGTATCACGATACTTATTGAGGTATCGTATCGTGCATATCCACTTGAGGTATCGTGATACCATTTTGGTATCGTATCGTCAAGTGCTGGTATCGCGATCGCGATCGCCCCGGTGGTATCGTATCGTGGTCCACCTAGTATCGTATCATGTCGGTCACGGTATCGTATCGCCATCCGAGCAGTATCGTATCGCCATCCGAGCAGTATCGTATCGCATGCCAGGTTGGTATTGTATTATGCAAAAAAGTGGTATCGTATCATCTGTCACCTTGGTATCGTATCGTCCACATAGTGGTATCGTATCGTCCGACCCCTTGGTATCGTATCGCTCAAAAACTCAGTATTGTATCGTGTGATTTCTGGTATTGTATCGTGAGGTCAAGTGGTATCATATCGCCTCGTATTTTGGTATCGTATCGTGCAAATCATAGGTATCGTATCGTGACCATTTCCAGTATCGTATCGTGTGGATAGTAGTATCGTATCGTGTGGATAGCAGTATTGTATCGTGGAAGTTGGTATCGTGATCGCAATCGGCCAAATGGTATCGTATCGTCTAAGTTGGTATCGTCTATAGTGGTATCGTGTATCGTGGAAAATCTAGTATCGTATCCCCTGTTTTGAGCTCCCAAAGAGATCGTGTTTCCCTGTTTTAACCCCGAGAACCCTGAAATGGCATAACTTTCTCATACAAAATCCGTTTGCGGTGATTTTGGGTTTGTTGGAAAGCTCGTGGGGATTTTGGGTTACGGTAACAATAATAGGAGGATTACTAGATATAATATTTTGAAGTTGACCCTCAAGTGGGACTAGGAAATTAAGGAGTTCCAAAGGATTTTGAGCAACATAAGAGAACCTTGGGACTAGATGACAATTCTTATGAACCTGAGATTTGGCAGACACTTAGGCAAGGATAGAGAAAGCATTAGATCATCTGAGGCTAGTTTCAACCATATAGCCAAGTTGTTGGAAACAATGTCCATTGGAAAAATTTTGCTCAGAGGATACAACATTAGTAGCTATCCTTTTAGTAGTCTCTAGAAGACAGCAGCGGGCGATGTTACAGCATGTCTAGCTGTTCACTTAAGCCCTTGTACAAGCAAAAGCAATAGCCAACGTGGATAAAACAAAAGCCTCTCAAGGCATTGGCGAGGGTTCGATACCCGACTTCGTCAACGGCAGTCCTTGAGTTACAATTTTATCAATTAATAAACTTTAAAAGCTCATGCGAACGCGGAAGAACAAAACTCACGGATGCCTTCTCTTACGAATTGCGATCAAGTGCTTTATGCGTAGCCTTTTATTAAGCGATTGTACTCTTTTGCTTTATTCAAGGTGCTTTTCAAGGCACAACAAATACTATATAAGAAGAGCCTCATGCTCATGTTAAATCATCCTTCACCTAGGATCAACACAAGCTTTGGAGCTTGGACCTCAGTAGAGGTGGTGTTTCTTCTAGCACATGGGGCAGCCATGGTGCTAACTTGAAGCATGTTGAGGAGCAGCTATGGAGTTCTTCTTGGTGATTCTTCTTGGAGAAGATGAAGGGTGTGCTCACACTCTAGCTCATGGAGAGGAGGTCATCTCTTGTTCATAGCAAGAAGACTTGATTATTAGCAGCTTGATGGTGAGGATCGCCCATCTACATGATGTATTTGAAGATTGTCTTCTACAGGAAGATATTAGGTTGAAGATTATCTTCTACAAGAAGATGTCTGGCTACTTCAAAGACATTGGATGGGACCATCTACATGATTTTGAAGATTATCTTCTACAGGAAGATATTAGGTTGAAGATTGTCTTCTACAAAGAAGATATCGGGCTACTTCAAAGACATTAGATGGAGATTAACATAAGATTCACATCTTATGTTAAGTATTCAGGTACATATTCTCTTTATGCACACAGGTACTACTTGAAGTTTATGGAAGCTGTGGCGTTCATATCAGAAAGAGTCCTATTCGGCATAGGTACAAGAGAATCAGTACTTATATGCTTTATGCATATTTTTATGAGGTGTTTGTGAAGGTGTGTTCACATGAGTTTGAGGATTTCCGGCAACAATCTTGTTAGCATTCTATGCTACTTTATAAGTATGTGATCTTTTCACACACGTATCTAACTTAGGGTCTTCCATAGCCTAAGTTTAGATGTAGGTTTGTTGACCATCAGTTTCACACTGATCCTTCCTTATTCAGTCACTCATATTCACTCTTCTATAACCTATAAGGTCACACATCTCATGTATATTCAGATTACTGCCCACACATCTGAATATGTTTGTTACATTGTACATTCACTCATTCATCTATTTCTCATCACATAGAGTGGTTGAGAGTTTTGCTCCCACATTGTACATTGAACATTGGTATATATGATACTATGAGTAAGCGATGGCTTACGTAACACCTTACACATGTTGTCTATTCTTTCTCTATCTTTGTCTCATCATTTGTATGATTAAGTTGTGGTATGTTCATGTTTTGTCAATATGGAAGATTGCTGGTATTAATGTTGTATATACTGGACCTATGGAACCATGGACCTGTGACATGAGCCTAAGGGCCTACCTCACTTCCAACACAAGTCTTGGGCAAAACAACTAAGCGGGTATGCCTACACACTAAGTTCCAACACAAGTGATTCAGAAATGTCTTTTAGCATGGAAAGACCCACACGTAGTTCAGGCACTGCTTATTTACAAACACCAGAAGGTCGCTATAAGACACAATTGGAGTATATCAGGACCAACCAACTAGGTGCACGCATCTATGAGGATGGCCTTAGATGATTAGTGGTCCAACTCAAAAATCTAGATCAATCTTTTGGACTTGAACACCTAGTGGTCAAGTTTGAAGAGGGTGCATACATTGATAAGGAAGGAACCATATATGTGGTTACCAATCTACTAGATAGGACAAATGAGTTTGGAAACATCATTCCTGAGAACGAGCTAGGAGACCTAGAGCAAGGAGACTTAGGACGAAAACCCAAGGCTCATAGAGGTAAGTCAGTTTTGACTAGGGTGATCACTCCAGAGTGGATTCCACAAGACAACAAAAGCATAGAACTATTCATGAATGGAGAAATGGAGGAAGCCTTTTCGAGATTCAAGCCAGATCAACCTAGTCCAATAGTCACCGTCTACGAGTTCAAGGATCTAGAGACACCAGGCAAAGTTGTCTACCTAGATCACACATCAGAGAAACTGTTCTTGGTAGCAGAGCAGGATAGGCATGCATACACTTGGCAGGGTGAATCAATTTTCCCTCCATCAAGATCTAATGTTTCCCAAGGCCTCCAAGGAGCAGGATCATCCAAGGCTCATGAGACCCAGAGGGAAAGAACTAGAGAGAGACTTGAGGTAAGCTTTGCACAAAAAGTAGGTAGGGACGGATCAGGACATGAAGGTGAAAGACCTGAAAGGGAGAGAAACAGAGCTCCTAGGCATCAAAGAGATGAACATGATTTTCCATCGAACTCAGAAATGAACAATATGAAAGTATGTATTAATGAACACTTGTATACAAATCCATTGGCATGAAAATCATTGCCTAATGGTGTAGATAAGTGTGGGCTAGAGTGTAGGCCTCACAAACACTCAAAATTAGTAATGAGAAGCTCGGAAGTGATGAGTTCTACCCACGACTTTTCCATGACCATTTTTCTAGAGAGTGAGTAAAAATTTGAATTCAAATTCAAACTTTGGCTCCCTATGATCAAGCTCCTATATCCTAGGAGATATTCCTTCAATCAAAGATCTAACATTTTCTAGGAATTCTTTTGCTAGGTGATTACAAAAGATTCCAAGTCAATTTGATTTTTACAAGGAGATAAAGTGGTTATTAACCACTAGCACTAGTTCCTATGCTTCTTCACATATGTAGGGTCTTCAAGATATCTTTCAAGCCAAATGTGAAGGCTTGCGATTTACACCAACAGCTCCCCCTCAAGCCAAACATTTTGGCTTGGTCTTCATCTTCAATTTTCATGTATATTTTGCAATCCAATCATTGCTTTGAATCTGCAAAGTTTTCCATCCAAAGCTTTAGTCAACAAATCTGCACACTGCATGTTGGTTGATACATAGGTTAGTTGAATGTCTTTGCTTATCAACTTCTCTCTCACATAATGGTAATGGACCTCTATATGTTTGGTCCTAGCATGATAGATAGGATTAACTGCAAGGTGAAGAGAACTTGTATTATCTCCAAAGATTATTGGAGACCTAGTATATAAACCCAATTCTGTATACAAAAGCTTGATCCATATGGCTTCTTGTGTGGAATTAGCCAGCCCTCTATACTCTGCTTCTACAGAAGACAATGCAACAGTTGGTTGCTTCTTTGCAGACCAAGATATTGGCTTATCACCTACAAAAGAAATATATCCAAAGGTGCTCCTCCTATCATCCTTTCATCCTGCCCAATTTGCATCTGAATAGATCTTGATATCAATGTCTGAAGTGTAAGGAAAATACAAACCATGATGTTGTGTTCCCGAGAGATACTTCAAGATTCTCTTGGCAGCCTCTAAGTGAGGTATCCTTGGCTTGTGCATAAACTGACTTAGTACACTAACTCCATATGCAATGTCTATCCTTGTTAAAGTAGCATAGTTCAAGCTACCCACCATACTTTGATAACCTATAATGTCATTAACTTCATCACCTTCATGGGCACTTAGTTTTAGGTTTACCTCCATTGGAGTACTTGCAACTTTGGCATCCTGCAAGTGAAACTTCTTCAGCATATCTTGTTTATATTTTTCTTTAGTAATGTATATTCCTGAGTTAGTATAGACTAACTCAAGTCCAAGAAAATACTTCAATAGACCAAGATCATTGATCTTGAACTCCTTCATCATCTGACTCTTGATTTGTCTGATTCCATTGACATCATTACCTGTAAGTATGATATCATCAACATAAACACAAAGGTATATTACCTCTGAATTACTTCTCTTGATGAATAGAGAAGTATCTGCCTTGCTCATAACAAAACCTTGGTCTTGGAAGTGTAGTTAACCTGTAATTCCATGCCCTAGGTGCCTGCTTCAATCCATATAAAGCCTTTTTTAATTTGCAAACATATGTTACCTTCCTAGGGTCCTCATAGCCAGGAGGTTGTGACATATATACCTCCTCTGAAATCCATCCATTCAAGAAAGCATTCTTGACATCCAATTGGTACATGTTCCAATTTTTTGATGCAGCCACACTTACCAACACTCTGATAGTTGGAATCTTGGCCACAAGAGAGAATGTCTCTTCATAGTCAATGCCTTGGGTTTGTGCAAAACCCTTGGCTACCAATCTGGCTTTGTACCTATTAATTGTGTCATCAGAATTTCTTTTAAGATTATAGATCCATCTGGATCCTATTACCTTCATGGAGTCCTTCTTTGGTACTAACTCCCATGTATCACTCTCCTTGAGTGCTTCAATCTCCTCATCTATAGCTTCTTTCCATTTTGTCTTGGTTATGGCTTCTTCATATGATCCTGGTTCTTCAATTGACAAATCTTTGGCAAGATAAACAGAATGTTTAGTAACAAGAGATGTATCATACCCATATCTGATAGGTTTTTTTCTTTCTCTTTGTGATCTCCTGATTGATTGAGTTGAAGGTTCAGGTATGTCTTCAAGCTTCTTCATCTTCATTTTGCCCTTGCACTTCCATACCTTGAACTCTTCAAGGTTGATAGTATCTTCATCATCTGAACTTGAGTCTTCAATCTGAGTAGGTTTCTCCTTTGCAAGACTTGGAAATTCCTCTTCCAAATCATAGGGTAGTTTTACCTTCCTACATTCATTCTCATACCAAGAATCATTTTCATCAAAGACATCTCTACTCACCATGAATCCCGTATTGGAGGGTTTATAAAACTTGTAACCTTTTTTATTTAGGTCATATCTAATAAAGATGCACTTTTCAGCCTTTGGGTCTAACTTACCTCTTATCTGAGAGGGAATGTGTACATATACTACACATCCAAATATTCTGCAATGGTCTAGTGATGGTCTCTTACCATGCCATGCTTCATAGGATGTCATCCCATCAAGGGATTTAGATGGTAACCTGTTTATGAGATAAGTGGCAGTGGAAACACTTTCTGCCCATAGGTAATTAGGTAACTTTTTTTCATTCAACATAGACCTAGCTGTCTCAACAATCAACCTATTTCTTCTCTCAGCTACCCCATTTTGTTCAGGAGAATACCTTGTGGTTATTTCTCTTTTGATGCCTCTGTCCTGCAAGAAGTTTTCAAACTCATTGGAGAAGTAATCACCTCCTCCATCTAACCTTAGTCACTTCAAATTCTTTCCTCTCTGATTCTCAACAAGTGCAAGATATTTTTTAAAGCAATTAAACACCTCATCCTTGTGCTTCATAAAGTACAATACAATCCACCTGCTATAATCATCAATAAAGATACATAGTACCTTGATCCTGAGACTAAGGGGTCTTTGCTTGGTCCCCATACATCCGTATGAACAAGCTCTAGGTAGTCTTCATGCATGTATCCTTTCCTTGAGAAGGGTAACCTGTAAGACTTCCCAAATTGACAAGCACTACTTTATATATCATGTGTTGTTTGGAAACACTGGGTATTCCAATAACACATTAATCCCTGGATATTTGTTTCAGGTTTCTTTCTCCTACATGCCCTAGTCTCTTGTGCCAAATCTCAAGTTTTGAAAGTGTCTGATCTTTATAACTGTATAATGCAATGTTCTTTGTATCTTCTAGCTCAAAAGTGAAAAGTCTACCTGATTTTTCTCCTTTAGCAATCCTCTTGAACCCATGCCTTGAATCCTCCACAAATGCTCCAAATTGGCTGAACCTAACCTGCAAACCTTTCTCCACAATCTGTCCAACACTCATCAATTTTTTTGTAGTGGTTGGTACATAGAGTACCTTGCTCAATAAATTCTGATTTCCATCACAAGTCTTAACATTTCCAACTTTAACTACCGAGTGCTTGGTGTCATCACCTGTTTGAACTTGATGCTTACCTTTTGGTCCCTCAAGATCAAAGAGTAGTGCTACATTGCCAGCCACATGATTTGAGCATCATGAATCAATGTAGAATAGGTGGTCATCATTAGTACCTGGTTTTGAAGTCATGTTCATGATCACAAGAGAGTCATCTTGCTCCTCTGTATAGTTGTTGTAGTCCTTTCTGGATTTGAAACCTCTTTCATAGTTGCCATTGTAATTATTGTTGTAATTGTTGTTGTAGTTGTTGTTGTAGCCTTGGTGATGATTAAATCTACCTCTTCACTGTGAGTATCCACCTCTTTGGTATCCTCTTCCTCTCTGATTCTTGTAATTCCTGAAACACTCATCTGTAGTATGATTTGATAAACCACAAATGTTGCATGGTGAGGAGTTATAGGATCTCCCCCTACCTTGCTTACCTCCTCTGCCCCTTCCTCTTGATGATCTACCTCTCCCTGCATAGTTGGCTTGGGAGGTAGAGCCTTCATCTTCCACCTTCTTGCTTTTGCCTTTATCTTTAGACTTCTTATCAGTGTATAGGGCAGAAGAGTTATTACCTTTGGATGTATCTCCATTCTTGTTGAGCTTTGCTTCATGAGTAAACAATTGTCCCATGAGAGTTGTAAGATCTGGAATTTGCATGTCCATGTAAAGGTCCATGGCAGTGGTGAAGCTTTCCCATTTGTCATCAGCCTTGATCCCATTGATCACTTGCCTTACAATCTGCTCTTCTTCAATCTCTTCTCCTATGCTTGATAACTGATCTGCTACATCTTTAATCTTGGTCACAAATTCTGAAACAACTTGCTTAGGTTGCTTCCTCAATGTTGTGAATTCAATCCACAACTGATTTTTCCTAGCCCTTGTGTTGGAGGAAAAATAAGATGACAAGGTTTCTCAAGTCTGTTGGGATGTCTTACAATTTCTAATATGTGGCAAAAGAAAATCAGAGATGGAGTTGAGTAAATAAGACCTTGCCAATGCATCCTTAGCACACCATGTGTTGAGCTTTTCATGTTCTTCCTTTGTTGGAAATCCTCTTGTTTTGAATGAGGGCAATTCCTCATCTCTTGAGATGTATCCATAGAGACTCCTTCCTTGTAAGTAGGTCTTCATCCTCAAAGCCCATGCTTGATAGTTGTTCCTATCCAATTTATCAATAAATGAAGGAAAACCATCTCCCATTTTACCTTAGTTTGCTTTGATACCACTGTTGGGAAAGATGGATGGATGCTCCAAGAGATTGAGTAGGTACTGTCAAAACCTGCTTTGTACTAGCCCTCTTTTGCTTCAGACTTGATAAGTGGACCTCCGTAGCTTTCCAATGACACCATAAGATGGCCTATGTACTTTGGAAATAATGTGTGCAATGATTGAACCAAAACAGATAACTTTGAAACTCACAATCTCAAGAAAACCTTCTATTTATGTCTTGACACCTGCTTGATCTTTTACTCAGTATGACCAGCACAGTAAGAATTGGAAAACTTCCTTTTAGGGGTATCTAATTAGCTTAGCAAGCTAACTATTCCAAGTAGAATGATGTAAAAAGATAAACTATGCTAAGAGAAATCAATTTAGCAAGTAAAGCTATACCCCCCATTTTTTAGGACTATAACAGACATTGACCAGTGATCACCTCGATGTGGATTTCTCTGTAATGGCTGAATAGAATCTCCTCAAATTTTGATAGCATGTAGAAAACTTTGTATTGAATCCAACAAGCTTTGAATCACTGAATTTGGTAAATAATTGACCAAGATATGCACTCCACATTTGACATAATTTTGAGTAGTATGACAGAGAACTCAGAAATGAACAATGTGAAAGTATGTATTAATGAACACTTGTATACAAATCCATTGGCATGAAAATCATTGCCTAATGGTGTAGATAAGTGTGGGCTAGAGTGTAGGCCTCACACACACTCAAAATCAGTAACGAGAAGCTCGGGAGTGATGAGTTCTACCCGCGACTTTTCCATGACCATTTTTATAGAGAGTGAGTAAACATTTGAATTCAAATTCAAACTTTTGGCTCCCTATGATCAAGCTCCTATATCCTAGGAGATATTCCTTCAATCAAAGAGCTAAATGTTTCTACGAATTCTTTTGGTAGGTGATTACAAGAGATTCCAAGTCAATTTGATTTTTACAAGGAGATAAAGTGGTAATTAACCACTAGCACTAGTTCCTATGCTTCTTCACATATGTAGGGTCTTCAAGATATCTTTCAAGCCAAATGTGAAGGCTTGTGATTTACACCAACAGTCAAGGCAATGAAGAACTATTTTGATGGGTTCGGAGACCCTTATGATCATGTGGCCGAGTTCAAACAAGTGTTAAGAGCTGAACAGGTTGAGGACTTGTTCACACAGTTTGAGGCATTTGGTTTAACTCTTAAGGGTACTGCCTTAGCTAGGTTTCAACCCCTAAATAGTCACAAGTATCGAGAGATAGGCCAACTGCTAGAAGAATTCATTATAGAATTTTCCAAAAGTGGCATCAAGCATAACACATCGTCCTTGATCCACAGCTTTCAGCAGACACCCCAAGAAACAGTGCGACTTGTAGGAAGAAGGTTCAGACAGTATTTAGAAAGATGCCCTATGCCAGAATTACCCACAGCAGCCAAGCTGTTGAAGAATCACTCACGAATTTGACATACAGACAAAGAAAGATAAAGAGAAGCGGAATCAAAATATTCAGAAAATCAAAAGCCTTAATGAAGGGACAAATTCACGACCGTTATGTACAGCGCAAAATCTTGCAGAATCAGAGTTTGATAGAGTTCGTTACACCGAATCAAACTGTATATAAAGAGAGAACGTGCATAAGAATAATAGAGGAAGCGTGCGAACAAGAACGTGCCTGAGTAGAGCGTGCAGTTTAAATAGAGTGCATATAGAGGTCAAGAAAAAGGGGGAGAAAAACAGAGAGAGAGAGAGAGAGAAGTTTTCAGAAGACACTAGAGATCGCGTATGTACATATGAATAACAAAAACCTGAAATGTCAGGTATTCATCTGAGAGAGATGGTAAGAAGAAACTACTCAGTGTAGGAGAGTTTCCAGAGGTTGAGCAAGAAGAGGCCAAGCTAATTTGTACACATCTTCTCTAATAGAAAACACATGTTCATGTGGAAGTTTGCGCGCACTGTTCGTATGTGAAGAACTCTAAGTATTTTCGTGTTACGATAGAAAGTTCATTAACAGTTACATTTTGTTTAGTAAATGTGTCTCTCGGTACTCTCTCAGTAAACGAAGTTTTCAGTCAATTACAATTTTCTCAGAAAACGTGTTTTCCAGTAGAACAACGAAGTATATGTCGCAGAATAAATTAAGGTTTTGTATGAGAGATAGCTTATCTTATAGCTAGACATCTCTACTATCAGTTCGTCAAGGATTTCGGTGAAATAGATATGTACACACAATACAAAGTCTAACCGAAAAGAGACATTCTGAACCGGAGAAGTTTTTTCTTAAACTTCAGAAAGTGTTCACTCAGTGAAGGAAGTTCACGTATCACTTCCTTACTTCTTGTATACTCACTTGAAGTAATTACAAGCAGAATAGGAGTTGATTCCGGTACGATTACGGTATAACTACAGTGTCAGTATGGTGACAGTCCGGTGAAATTCCAGTGAATTTTCCAGTAAATTCAAAACGCAGTCTTATATGTTAAGTGGCAGTAACCTTGGTAAGCTACTGTTGATTATGGAGGTGTTCTAATATCGCTCTAGCTTAGCATCTTTTCGGTGGCGCGGCGATTTCCGCAGGCTTGACAAGGTTCAAGCCTTTGCCGCAACGACCATCAAGAAGTGGTTTCAGAGTCATGAGATCCTCAACAATTGGTATCAGAGCAGGTTAACCACAACAAGTGGAACCAGAACGAGAAAGATTGTGAAGAGCAGAAAGATTCTCAAAAGTTCACCGGAAGTAACAGAAATAAGAAGATCATGGCAGATCATGTCCAAATTGATAAATTGGACAGAGATAATTATCCCGCATGGGTAATGTGCATGGAAGCCTTACTTATGAGTAAGGACTTAATGATGTATGTGACCGGAGAAGAAAAGAAGCCGACTTTCGAAGATGATAGTCAACCGGAAAAAGAAGAATTAGAAGCCTTGAAGCTGTGGCAGAAGAAAGATGCAACGGCAAGAGCTTACATTTATAATACAGTTACAAACCATCTACTACCGCACATTAGAGGTCTGGAGAAAGCAGAGGACATATGGAGTGCGTTGGAAGATCATTTCCAAAATACTACGAAAGCTAGGAAGGCTAGCTTATGGTCCGAATTCACAATGTTCAAAAAGAAGTCGAATCAAAGCATTAGTGATATGTTATTAAGATGAAGGATCTAGCAGATAGTCTTGGATCCATAAATGAAGATGTCGAAGATCACAGATTGATAGCGCAAGTGCTCACACGTTTGAGAGGAGATGAAAGGTGGAAACCTTTCGTACTCTCGACTGAACTATCTCTAAATCATTTTGTACCAGATTTAAATGAGTTGCTTGTTTTGATGCTCACATATGAGCAAGACCTAAAAGGAGATGCAGATAAAGGATAAAGTTCTGCAATGTACATGAAGAACAAGAAGAAAGCAGACAAAGGTAAGTCAAAAGATGAAGAAGAGTCAAGTTCTCAGGCTTATTATGCAAGAGGTAAAGGCACCAGAAGAGGAAGAGCAAGAGGTTTTGGAAGAGGAAGAGGTAGCCAAAATAACAACAAGAAGGCTTGCTGGATCTGTGGACTAAATAATCATCTGGCTCATGATTGTTGGCACAATCAAGAAGGATCAAATCAAATTCAGAATAGTAATAGCAGAGACAGAAGCGGAAGATATCAGAGTAATTTTCAAAGAGGTAGACAGAATCAAAGAGGAGGCTATGGTAGAGGTGGAGCAAGAAGTTGGGAACAGAATCAATCCTACAACACCACCTACAATAACTATGCAAATGACACTGAGAATGAAAGTCATACATCATTGATGATGAACTCAATCAGCACATCAGATAACGAAGACCTAAAGGTATTTTACATTGACTCTGGATGTTCTAATCACTTGTCTGGAAATATAGAACTGATGTCAGAATTGGAAAAAGGTAGTTCCAGTCATATTGTTCAAACAGGTGACAATACGAGGCATAATGTACATTCAATTGGAAAATTGAAGTGTAAGAGGAGCAGATTTGCTAACCAATGCTTTGTATGTTCCAACAATACCGAAAAATTTAAGTAGTGTAGGACAAATAGTTGAGAAAGGTTTTCAGGTCAGATTTACAAATGAAGCAGTATTTGTAGAAGATCCCGAGAAAGGATATAATCAGATCATCTCTGGTAAGAAAGAAGGTAGACTCTTTACTTTAAAAGTACAAGGGAACATCGGTCAAGCGTTGCTCACACATGGTGAAAAGGTGATTACAGAACTTGATCTCTGGCATAAGAGATTAGGTCATTTCAATGAAAAAGGAATAAAAGCTATGATTGCAAACCAGTCAGTACTGGGATTATCGAATGTACAGAACCAACACATGATTCACAAGTACGAAGCATGTGAGATGGGAAAAGCCCACAGGTTACCTTTCCAGAAGAAAGGATTCAAACATGATGAAGTACTCAAACTCATTCATACAGATGTATGGGGTCCAACAAAAGAAGGATCAATCAGCGGATCGAGGTATTATGTTCTATTCATTGATGATGCTACAAGATGGATAACTCTTTATGTTTTGAAAGAAAAATCAGAAGTGTTTGGAGCTTTCAGGCATTTTCATGCATATGCTGAAAGACTCACAGGTCGAAAGCTGAAGAGACTGAGGTCTGATGGAGGGGGAGAATACTTCTCCCGAGAATTCAATGATTATCTTTGGAATGCAGGTATTAAGAGAGAAATAACCTGCAGGTATACACCGCAACAAAATGGTGTAGCAGAAAGAAGGAACCGAACTCTATTTGAGTTTGCACGAGCTATGCTAAAAGAAAAGGATTGTCCAAACTATCTTTGGGCTGAAGCTGTAAATACAGCTACATACTTGGTAAACAGATTACCGTGTACAGCTTTAGGTGGAATGACCCCGTATGAAGCTTGGTGGGGAAAGAAACCAACACTTGATCATTGCAAAGTGTTTGGATCAGTAGCTTATGCTTATGTACCGTCACAACTCAGACATAAGCTTGAACCAAAAGCAGAGAAATATGTGTTTGTTGGATATGATGAAAAGCAGATGGGTTACAGGTTATGGAGTCCTCTAACAATACAGTTTACTATTTCCAGAGATGTTACGTTTGATGAACAGAAAAGCTGGTATGCAGATCAAAGTCATACAACAGAAGAATTTGAAGAAGAGATAAGAAGGAAAGAGAAAGGGAAATCAATTGTACAGGTGAATAGAGATGAAGATCATATGCAGGCAAGTACGTCCAGGATCGGATCAGGTATGAGAAATGGAGATGAACAGGGATTTGATGAAGAAGTGTATTCAGATACACATGAAGAGTTTGAACCAAGAAGGTCAAGCAGGACTAGAAGACAACCAGAAAGGTATTCCTATGATACTTCGTATATAACTCAGAAAAATTATGCATATATGGTCAAAGATGATGAAGAACCTCAGAACTATGATGAAGCTAAAGGTAAGAAGCAATGGGAAGAAGCAATGGAAGAAGATTTCAGCGCACTGGAGGAGAACAAGACATGGGAACTTGTTCTGAAACCAAGTGGTAAGAAAGTAATTGGAAACAAATGGGTTTTCAAAGTTAAGAAGCTTGCAGATGGAAGGATAGTCAGATATAAGGCTAGACTGGTTATCAAGGGCTATGCTCAGACGCATGCCATAGATTATGATGAGACGTTCAGTCCAGTGGCAAGGATGTCCCATAAGGACAGTGACTGCTATAGCAACATCAAAAGGATGGAAGCTAAGTTAGCTAGATATCAAGAATGCATTTCTGAATGGATATATATCAGATGAAGTCTACATGGAACAACCGGAAGGGTTTGTAAGTTCCAGATACCCAAACTTTGTTTGTAGATTAAGAAAAGCACTTTATGGATTGAAGCAAACTCCAAGAGCTTGGAATTACAGACTTGTGAAATATCTCAATGAACTTGGATACCAAAGTTCGAAGGCAGATGCAAGTCTACTCATCAAGAGAACAGAAGAAGGTATGATCTACATTTGTATTTATGTAGATGACATGATAATCACAGGTACCTCAGAGGAAGGAATTAAAGAAGTAAAGAGATTACTTGAAAAGGAGTTTCAGATCAGTGATCTAGGAAAGTTATCATACTTTCTTGGAATGAAAATCACATACACAGATCATGGTGTATATGTTAAGCAAGAAAGGTATCTCCTAAACTTACTGAAGAAGTTTAATATGGAGAATTGTAGAGAAGCTTCAACACCGCTTGGTGCAGAGTTTAAAGATATGAGAAAGTATCAGTCGTTAGTGGGAAGTCTAATTTACACTACACTAACACGACCGGATCTTAGCTATGCAGTGGGAGTTCTCTCATAGTTCATGCATTGTCCGAAGGATCAACATTGGGTTGCAAGACAAAGAGTACTTAGATATATCAAAAGAACTATAAAGGAAGGATTATATTATCCTTTTATATCAGATATAAAGTTGAGAGCATTCAGTGGCTCAGACTGGGCAGGAAGTCAAGATGACAGAAGATCAACACATGGGTATATGATATACCTAGGAGATAAGCTAGTAAGCTGGTGTTCGAAGAAACAACACACAGTGGCTTTATCGTCAACAGAAGCAGAATACAAAGGACTTGTAGAAGCACCTAAAGAAGTGATATGGATGCAGACCTTGCTCAAAAGCATGGGTATTGATCAAGGTATACCTATCATACATGGAGATAATATGAGCTTGCTGTATCTTGCAGCAAATCCAATATTTCATGCAAGAACAAAGCACATAGAAATTCAGTAACTTTAATTCAGAAAAGCACTATCTAGAAGATGTAGGAGTATTGACTCAAAGAGAAGAAGAACCTCTCACAAGCATAAAAACTGTAAATTCAAAGGATGGAAGTGAAGGTAGTAAAAAGAAAAAGAAAAGAAAAGTAGTGAAGCAAGAAGAGGAGGAATCATTGCTTGAAGTACCAGAAAACTTCAAGAAATACGAAGTAGAGGATCGAAAAATTTCGGTATGAATTCCTAAGAGAGAGGCCATTGTAGGAGAATCATATGATAATAAAGAAAAAACTAAAAAGATTGTTGTAACCATTGAAGGGAACGAAGAGCGATGTACATACATAGGAGATGACCTAAGTGCAAAAGAAGAAGTAGAGCTTGTAGCTCTATTAAGGGAATATAGGGATGTGTTTGCATGGCACTATAGAGATTTGAAGGGAGTAGATCCAAAAATTTTCTCTCATACGATGCCCATGACCGTTGATGCCAAGCCCACCAAACAAAAGCCCTACACATATAATGACACTTATGCAGCTAAAATCAAGGAGGAAATTGACAGGCTGATTGAAGCTGGATTTATCTATGAGATTGAGCATACTGAATGGGTGTCCCCCATTGTAGTGGTGCCCAAGAAGAATGGAAAGCTGCGAGTGTGTATTAACCTTAAAAAAGTTAATGCTGCTACGATTAGAGATAGTTATCCACTTCCAATCATTGAACATTTATTGGAGCATGTTGCAGGCAAGGATGTTTATAGCTTTCTTGATGGATTTTTGGGTTACAATCAAGTAGCCATTGCCCCAGAAGATCAACACAAAACGGCTTTTGCCATAGAGTGGGGAATCTTTGCATTTCGTGTGATGCCATTTGGTCTCACCAATGCAGCTGCAACATTCCAAAGGCTCATGTGTCATGTCTTCAAAGAGTTCTTGCGGAAGAACTTAGAAGTATATGTGGATGATTTATGTGCTCATTCCCAAGTAAGAAGATACCACATCCCTGAGCTCAGACAAATCTTCAACAAGTGTAGAGAATATTGAGTGTGTCTAAACCCAGAGAAGTGTGTGTTCATGGTACGACAAGGTAAAATCTTAGGTCACATTGTTTCTAAGAATGGGATATCTACAGATGAGAATAAAGTAAGAGCCATAGCAGAGTTGCCAAGACCAAGGAATGTTAAAGAGGTGCAAGCCTTTATGGGCCATTGTGGATATTATTGCAGGTTTATCCACATGTATGCCATCATAGCTAAACCTCTTTATGGGTTGCTGACAAATTTTGAGTGGACTGATGAATGTGAGAATTCCTTCAATGAGCTGAAGAGACGTTTGTGCTCAACACCAATACTGACCACTCCTGAATGGAATAAACCATTTCATGTCCAGGTGGATGCATCCAATCATGCAATAGGATGTGTGCTAGCATAACCAACAGGTGAAGGAAATTTAGATTTGCCTATAGCATATGCCAGCAGGCAATTGAACACTGCTGAACAAAACTATACGACTATCGAGAGAGAAGGTTTAGGCATGGTATATGCTGTGAAAAAGTTTAGACACTAATTATTGGCCAACAAGTTCAAGTTTTTCACCGATCATCAAGCTTTATTATATTTGGTCAATAAACCTTGCAATACAGGACGCTTAATAAGATGGTTCCTCTTACTAATGGAATACGATTTTGAAGTGGTTGTTAGGAAAGGTAGAACCCACCTAAGGGCAGACCATCTTTCTCGCATCACTTCACGAGAGTCACCACAAGGAGTGTGATGAATTGCCCGATGCTTATCTATTCAATTTAGAAGTTTTTCCTAAATGGGCAAATAAGTTGGTACCAGTCCTAACCTTTGGCCCTGCAAATAAAAATGTGAAAACGAAAAAAGAAGAAGTAGCGAGATCACAAAAATATCAAATATTGGCAGGGAGCATGTACAAACAAGATACAGAGGGAGTATTAGCTTGTTGTGTTGAGGGCGACAAACATAGTAGTTGGTTGCAACAAGCCCATGAAAGAATGCTAGGAAATCACTATTCTAAACAACGAACATTGCATAATCTAAAACGTTTAGGAGTGTATTGGCCTAGGATGGACAGAGAAATACAGGAATGGATCAAGAATTGTTCGGTGTGCCAAGAGAGACCCCCAATGGATCATGCGACCCTTTATCACATATCATTAATTCCAGAATAGAGCACTCCATTAGTAGAATTCATGAGATCCGAAACATTACCCAATGAGGCTAGTCTAGCAAGGAAACAGAGCATGGAGCAAGAGGCTCAGGATTATGCCTTAGTTGGACACAACCTATATCGGAGAGGCAAAGATGGTTACCTAAGATTGTGTGTTCATGAATCAGACTATTTGAAAGTCTTAGAAACTGCACATAGTGGTGTTTTAGGTGGACACTTTGGGCCTGACTGAGTAATCAAGACCATTCTATTCTCAGGACTTTGGTGGCCCACTCTTCATATGGATGCACACACCTATGTGAAGAAATGTGATACATGCCAACGTGCCCAATATCCAGTCAGAAAGGATGAGATGCCTTTGAGGCCAATGATGGGAGGACGTGCATTTTCAAAGTGGGGTATAGACTTCGTAGGTCCCATTAATCCCCCAGCTAGAAAC
Source organism: Ceratopteris richardii (assembly GCA_020310875.1). NCBI lineage: Eukaryota > Viridiplantae > Streptophyta > Polypodiopsida > Polypodiales > Pteridaceae > Ceratopteris > Ceratopteris richardii. The sequence goes on from CM035410.1 coordinate 181,993,102, forward strand.
TCCCATGCAGAATACATTATTGTAGCCACAGACTACCTTACAAAGTGGGTAGAAGTCAAAGCCACAACAAAGAATGATGCTCAAACGACGGATAAGTTTTTATTTGAGAATGTGTTCACCAGATATGGGTTACCAATAGAGTTGGTTAGTGATAGAGGTACACACTTCTTGAACGAGGTCATTGAAAATCTCCTTCAAGAATTCATGGTGATACATAAGAAGTTTACCCCTTATCATCCACAAGCTAACGGACAAGCCGAGAGCACGAATAAGATCCTATGTAACATATTGACAAAACTCGTAAATAATAAACGCTCTGATTGGGACAAACAGCTTCATCATGTTGTTTGGGCTTATCGAGTTGCTTACAAAACAATACTCAATGCCACCCCATTTCAGATGGTCTTCGGACAGAATGATGTGCTACCATTGGACTTCCTAATCTGAGCCTTGAAAGTAGCACAAGAGCACGAGTGGAATGGACATGAGTTGTCCTCTAGGATCTTTGATCTAGAATGCTTAGGTGAGACAAGGCTACGGGCTGCGGCATGCATTTATGCTGCAAAGAAACGGCAAAAGGCATACTTTGATGCCCATGTAAAGGATAAAGGAGTGAAGGAAGGAGATCTGGTGCTAGTTTATACACTAAAGCAACATGCGCGTAAGTTGGAAAAACAAGGATATGGACCCATGCTCATTAATAGAATTTCCACTAGCGGTGTGGTTCAATTGGCTACTTTGGAAGGTGACGTCTTGCCAAACTATATCACTGGATGTAGAGTCAAGCTGTATCAAGAACCTCTTACAAATGATACGCTAACGAGAGTCAACATTGTTAAGAAGTGGAAAGAAGAAGAGTTGAGGATCAGAGAAGAAGCACAAGCCGAGGTGAGAGAGCGTATTAGACAAAATAAGTTAAGACGATTAGGCCTAGAGGTCAACCCAAAAGCCCCAAAATATCACATGGACATGTGCCAAAAATCGGGCACAATTACTTCTCGAATCATCGACCGGCGCCCCTTTGTGACCATAGAGGTAGGACGAGGACAGAGTGTAAGGACTGTGAGAGCCTTGGTTGACTCAGGTGAAGCAACTAGTGCATTAGACTTTCATACTACCAAGACCTGCAATAGGACATCAAGCCCATAGAAGCATATCTCATAGGATTGGGAGGTGTGGAAACCCCTTGTTTGGGAGAGGTGGAACTTCCCATCTACCTTCAAGATGTTCCAATGAAATTCAAAATGCTAGTGTGTCACGATGAGGACCTTACAGAGCCACTTGTCTTGGGTCAAGATTGGATTTATGACCATGCAATCAACTTGAACCTACCAAGTCAAATTCTTCAAGTTTGGGTACAGGAACAATGCATTACTTTAGAATCAGAGAATTGCATGCTCACAAATCCTGATGTCACAACTTCTCTTAGTTCTTCTAGGTCTAATATTAGCAAAAAAGATATTGTATGTGTCAAAAGCTCTGTAGTCTAAAAGAACTCAATCATGGAAGAACAGGCTCAAAGACAAGTGGACTCCTCCTCTTGCACAAGGACTATTGCCACCACCACAACTCAACCAAGAAGGCATGCAAAACAATACATGACAACTACTATATCAAATGGACCAGGAGATTTCAAGAAGAAAGTAGTTTCAGGCATGAAGCAAATTTGGGTACGAAAAGGTGAGCAACCACCAACTTGGCCAACACAATTCCCATCTAGGCAAGCCAATCATGCGAAGACAAGAACCAGGCAACCAAGATCAGCTCAACAAGAAAGTCTCTGACAAATTTGGGTGCCTAAGAAAGTAGTTGCAGCTCAACAAGGGCAATTACATATGTGGGTACCTAAGAAGCTCTTACATACACAACAACCTATGCTCCCCCACATGCAAACGGTCTCAACAAGGAAGCCAAGGAGAGAAAAGGGTACTCAGAACTAAGTACAGAGATCAAAAGAAGATAAACTGATCTCTTCGACAAAAATAAGCAGGCAATCATCAAGGATATGGGTTTGGAAGCCGAAAGCACTAGCAGCATCCATAGAACCAAAGAGCCAACCACACTGGATACCAAAGTTTGGAAAGCATCGAAAGATGAAGAGGCCTGGAGTGATCTCTACAGGGCCAAATACTATTCTAAAATGGGTCCCAATCAGGAGGATTACATCATTTCAAGATCCAATAGACACCTCTAAACAAAGAATGCATCAAGTATGCAAGTAACATCAAAAGCCTTGGCCAGCAACAACCATGTGCCTTTGGCATAATCTTGTCTTTTGCACCATTCAAGTCATGCATTTCCAAAGTATGCATCAATATAGGGCCACATTACACGGCGGTGCATAGACACAATTGAGAAATCCCAGGCACATGTGACACACTTGACATATGTAAAATATTTTATCGCCACTAAGCAATGTCTTCTTGTTTGTGACATGGTTCCAAAAAAAAAAGGGAGAAAAAAAGAGAGACGAGAAGAAGAAACAGGACCATGCGAGCCAAGAATCTCATCAGTTGATCATCAACAAGGACATACATCAGCAACGAAGGACAAGCCCATGGCCAATCACCATGATGGGAGTACAACACGAAGAGACGACTATTGACATACCTTTCACCATGGTAAGAATTGTTTGCTCCAACAACATCACCATGTAGATTAGGAAACCTCTTCGTCAGCATACCCTTGAGCACTTTGCTCAAGACCCCAGTTGTTGCACCATATTTCTTCCAATGCATTCCCAAGTACGCATATATAGGGCCACATTGCAAGGCCATGCACAAGGCACATATTTTGTTCAACCCATGCACTAATGCACTTACCCATGGGCCATCATCCATTATGGCTTACAAGTACTTGGCATAAACATTGTGAAAGCCATTATTGGAAGATCTAGAGGACATCCAGGCTACAACATTAAAACCTATAGAGTAATTCACAGTCAACAATTGTTGAAAATCACCATTGACAACCTCTTTTGAGCAATCAACAATTTTTGGGGAAGATCCTACAAACACAATCATGCGAGAGTCCAAGGCAGAAGTACACATACAAGAAATGAAGCTTGCAAAGAATAAGAAAGGACATGAAGAACGCGACAACTGACCAGGCTACATTGGGAAGATGGACCACTCCTGTTGATACATGGACATTACCTCTCCACGTACTACATGGAACAACCACCACAACAAGGGTCTGTCAGGGACGACAGACTCAAGAGGGGGGGGGAGTGTTGAAGCTCAAGGTCAAGGACAAAGCATGGAAGTGCATCAAGGAAGTGGATACACAAGAATAAGGAGCAAGTAGGGAGCTCCAAGAAGCACCTGTCAAATTTTGAGAAGAAATCCCTATAAAAATAGTGATTTTCATCTGTAACAACCATTGTAAATACCATTTTCCATTTTTGCAACTCCATTTTGTTCAAGCCGAGGAGTCCTCGAGCTTGAGGAGTATTAGAACTATCATCCTACCAATTTTCATAATTTTTAGACTCCCTTTGAGCCCCCAAATAAGCCCTGGAACCTATTTTTTAACTAGGCCAGACATTAGGTCTGGACAGGGCCAAAACCACTCAAAAAACTATTAAAAGGGCTAGAGAGCTCATTTTTGAGGTTAGCTTGTTGTAGATTACAACTTTGTAAGAGAGCTCTTTTGTAATCGAACATCTTCCATTGTTCCACTCTTTGCTCTTACCTTGTGTGCGTGTGTGTGTATGTGTGTGCATGCTTGTGTGCTTTCACTCCCCCACTTGTGCCATCACTTGCTCACGGTCTTCATACCGGTCCTCACGTCTCCAAGGATTGACATTTATGAGGTGAAGCTCCTCACATTGGTACTCACCATTGTGCTAGAGTGACACATAGTACCTTGAACCTAAGATTGATGGATCTTTACTAGGGCCCCACACATCAGTGTGTACAAACTCCAAGTAGTCTTCATGCATGTACCCCTTTCTGTTGAATGGTTGCCTGTGAGCTTTACCAAATTGACATGCTCCACAGTTGTATATCATGTGTTTCTTGGTCACATTGGGAATACCAAGCACACTCTGATCCTTGCATATTTGCTTTAGTGTTCTTTCTCCTATGTGTCCTAGCCTTGTGTGCCATATCTCTAGCTCAGATATGGTTTGATCTTTATAATTGAATAGTGCTATGTTCCTGGTGTCTCCAATCTCAAATGTAAATAATTTACCAGATTTCTCACCTTTAGCAATCCTTTTGAAGCCTTGTTGAGGGTCTTCGACATATGCTCCATGCTTAGTGAATCTCACCTATACGCCTTTCTCAACAATCTGTCCAACACTAATTAGGTTTTCGGTTACAGTTGGCATATACAAAACCTTACTTAAGAGGTTCATGTTACCATCAGATGTCTTGACATTTCCAATTTGCTTGACTAAGTATTTAGTGTCATCACTTGTCTGTACTTCATGCTTCCTTTTGGGCTCTTCAAGATTAGATAATAAAGCTACATTTCCAGCCACATGGTTGGAACAACGTGAATCAATATAGAAAAGATACTAATCATCTTTACCTTGCTTGGATGTCATATTCATGATGAGTAGAGAATCTTCTTGGTCTTCTATATAGTTGCTATAATCTCTTCTTTCTCTGAAACCTCCTTGATAATTGTTGTTGTTGTAGCCTTGATTGTAGTTGTGATTATAGTTGCTTCCTCCATTGTTGTACGCGCCTCTAGATTGTCCATAGCCACCTCTATGGAAGCCTCTGTCCCTTTGATTCCTTGTGTTCTTGAAGCATTCCTCTGTGGTGTGGTTGGTAAGACCACAAATGTTGCAAGGTTCATTGTTGTAGGATCTCCCCCTGCCTTGCTTTCCTCTTCTACCCCTTCCTCTACCTGTGTAGTTAGCTTGAGAGGTACTAGCCTCATCTTAATTCTTCTTGAGTTTAACTTTATCTTTACATTTATTCTTATCCGTATAAAGGACAAACGATTGATTACCTCTAGAATTGTCACCATTCTTGTTGAGATTTATCTCATGGGTGAAGAGTTGCCTCATCAAGGTATTGAGGTCAAGTACTTGCATATCCATGTAGAGGTCCTTTACTATGGTGAATGACTCCCACTTATCATCAACTTTCATGCCATTAATGATCTGCCTTACTATGTGTTCTTCTTCTATCTCTTCTACAATGCTTGCAAGCTGGTCAACCACATCTTTCATCTTGGTTACTTAATCAGCCACTCCTTGCTTTCGTTGCTTCTTTAGAGTTGTAAACTCCATCCATAACTGATTCTTCCTAGCTCTTGTATTTGGTGAGAAATATGATGAGAGTAATTCCCAAGTCTCTTGAGAGGTCTTGCAATTCCTAATCTGAGGAAAAAAGAAATTAGATATTGAGTTGAGTAGATAAGACCTAGCAAGAGCATCCTTTGCACACCATGTGGTCAACCTTTCTTGTTCTTCCCTTGTGGGTTTATTCTTGCTCTTGAATAGTGGCATCTCTTCATCTCTTGAGATCTATCCATATAGACTTCTCCCTTGAAGGTAGGCTTGCATCCTTAGTGACCATGTTGAGTAGTTGTTTCTGTCCAATTTGTCAATGAAGGATGGAAATCCATCTCCCATCTTGCTTGTTGTTGCTTTGATACCACTATTGGAGGAGATGGAGGATAATCTTCACAGATGAATTGGTGTTGCTTCAACTTGCTTCACACTAGCCAAGAACAACTAATAGAGAGTGTAGTGGGCTTCTTTAGCATGCTAATGATCATAAATAATCACCTATTTTGCTTAGAATATGATCCACTAATCAATGGATCAAAAGAGAAGGTAGGAAATTAATCCAAGATAAAAACCTTGCTATTCTTGCCTATACACCTGTTCAGTATTTTGAACAGTTCTTTGAGTACAGTAGCAATTAGATTAATTCCTTTTGGGAAACTCTAACTAGCTTAGGTAGCTACCAATCATGAGTGATTTCATAAAAAGTGATGGACTACACATTGAGAATTATGTTTAGCAATTCACTAAAACGTCCTGACATTTTTGGGGTACATCAGGCAACAGAACAGAGAGTAAAGATGTGTTAATATCTCACGACCTAGAGAGACAATGATAATGAGACTTTGTAGTCATATGCTAGACAATATGAAATCTAGCATGCTTTAAATCATGACAAATGAACAATCATACACTGAGAACAAGCTCTTAGAAAATCACTGTTTTGATCTAGTCATAGCAAAGAAGTGAAAGGAGAATGTAATGATAATATATATATTAAATCCTATACAAATACAATGTCATTGGCAATCATATACTTCTCAATGTGTGAGAGATGAATGAGCTATGATATGAGCTCTCAATTCACAATAGATCCCCTTCACAATGATCTCAAGGAGTCGAGATATCCCACGGATACTTTGATCCTCTTTTTATAGTTGTGTTTGGAGCCAATGTTTGAATTCAAATTCAAAAAGGTCTACCTAAAAGTGAATCCTAAAGTATAGGATATATTCTCTCATCAATCAACTACCAAATGAATCATGATCTAAAGCTTCCTGACTCCACGTGGTTGTAGAACACTTTTACAAGGGTAAATGTGAAGGACTTTTACAAGAGGTTGATCATATAGAGTCTCATATGGGTTATGCCAATAAACCAAGTAGGTGGGCTTAGTTTCTATTGCACCAACACTTCGAGATTATGGATGTAAACTCAATCATAAGCCCAATCTATGATGGCACAATAGCCACTATCTACACATAACTCTTAGGACCAAAAGAAGGGGATGTTGCAGAAACAGTAATGAAAGGTCCCATGGAGCTCAAGAAAATTTGTGTTGAGGAAGATTTTTTAGAAGTGCTGAATCTTGGAACTACTGTTGATCCCTTTATAGTACTTACAAAACAATTTCTGCTTTTCTGATTTCTTCTCATCTTTATCTTCCTTCTTCAAATATGCAAAATTAGCAGATTTCTACTTACTAGTTGAAGAGCTCCATTTTCCTTTGTCCTTTTGACTAGCCAGGAAAGCTTGATCTACAACTCGCATAATGGACCTGTTCTGCCTGGACTGATCTTCCTATAATAGAACAGAGACTAATTCCTCAAATGATCAAGCATTCGGATGGCCTTTCATCATCAACTGAAGAGTAGAAGCAAAACTCTGATATGAATCAGGAAGACCATTCAGAACAGTCTGCACAAGTGAGCTATCTGGTATAACCTCATCAGTACAAATCAACTGTTCCTTAAGTCTTTGATTTTCGTTAGGAAACTGTCCATAGAATCACCTTCATTCATGTGCTCACTCTCCAACTATTTTCGGAGGTAAGCAACACAAGCCTCATTCCTAGCTTGGTACAATGTGGTAAGTATATCCCAAGCATCCTTAGTTGTTCTGCAAGAGCGAATGTGAGGAATAATGGCACGTTTGACAAACAAAGCTATCATTGCATGTGCCTGAGCATCCCTACCATCCCAGTGAATCTACTCTACAGTAGGTGCAATAGAAACCATAGAACAGACAGGAATTTGCAGAATATCATCTTTGACACCTTCTACATCAGCTTCAGTACCTGCAGTTGTAACAATTGCAGTTGTGATAGGACGTTTTTCGACACCTTGCATAATGTTCCACAGTCCTTTTGCAACCAACACATGTCGCATCATATAAGCCCATAACTGGTAGTTGGTACCATCCGACTTATCCTCAATAGCCAACATACAGAATACATCACTGCTTTCAGCCATGGTTAGTGACTAAAATACCTTGATGCAAAAAATTGACTGTATCTCAAAAAGTTGAACAGAACTACCTAGAAAAATTTTGCTAGACCTGTAGCAAACTTTGAGATGCTTATACTGGCAAATAGAAACTCGTATATACCTTTGGCACAAAAAGACAAAATAGCCTGCACAAGCACTACGATAGTGCGTTCGGAGGCCAAAACCAGATCAGATCGCGATTTTGGCACCATAGAGCGAAGCCGTTTTGATCTCAAAAACACGCTGAGTATGTCACCAAAATTTGTGCGATTTTGAGAGTGCAACCGGAGGAGTGTCGATGGCACCCTAGATGAAGCGACGACCTTCTCTGATACCAATTGTTGGAGATAGACGTCTGCAGAAGCACGCGAACAACACAAGGAAGAAGAAGAAGCCATACTAAATGTATTACTAGAAAATGTACAAAGATAAGTAGCCCATTAGGGCAATAGGCGTATATACAAGATGGAGGAAAAAAACCTCCTAAAGAGCGAAAAAAGTGCCCCGGCGGTCCTAGTGTGTTCACACACATCACTACCTAAATATATCAACATGGCTATGGTGTCGGGTGAAGTATTACCAATCAGCATTAATGGGTCTAAATTGTGACCCTATCAGACTTCTAGAGGATAACCTCATTAAAAAAAAAGGAATCATATATATATATATATATATATATATATACATAAATAAAACATATTTTGGAAAATATGAAAAATACATGATCGTGCATTAATCGACAATAATCAGTGGTATAGCTTGTATACATGCAAGCCTTACATACAATCAATGATGGCGATGGTCATATTTTTTTGAATCTGATAGCATGATGAATGCAGTATCACTAGAGTTAAGATACCATTTAGGGTAATAATGATGCAGACCAGATGCTCTCAACATAGAAGCGTAGGCCATAAAAGGGTCATGACCATGCCAAATCTAACTTATTTTGCTAAGTTGTGAGCAGAGCGCACAGAGTGAACAGAGCGACAATAGTCTATAGTTATCAAAAAACAAAGCAAAAGTGTAGATATAGTGGTCACCTTCTCCGATTGCCATCTTCTGAATATACGAGAGACACTCTCTTAGGAATAGAAGGAATGGTTTGAATGCAGAGGAATTTTGTAGTGTGCGCTCTAGGATTGGAGAAGCATTCATCCCCATCCATAGAAAAAAGACATTGCCAAGGCGATAACCAAGCAGACAGATGGCAACGATGTCAATATCCAGGAGATAAGCTTAAAAATCCGTAGCGACACCTTCTAGTTAGCACCAGCATTGATAACGGAAAGATTACATGTTGCCAGCACTGGTATTATAGCCAACAAAATATCTGTAGATGCGGCTGAGATCTGTGGGTTGTTGGGGAAGCCATGCTCCAACAAATATCAATTTGCACAGCTTTTGGACGACAACCCATTCAAGTTAGGGTTTCTCTTAATGACAATGATTATAAATATGTAGGCAAAGCATTACAGAGTATCCCAATAGTTATATGCCTTGATGAAAGAATCAACCAAAATGGAGGTGAACTGGGCTAAAATCATTTTTTGGAGGTTAAAGAAGGAGGTGAGAAGGTTGTTTCAAAGGTCTCGAAGAGTAGTTAATGCCGTGCTAAACTCAAAAGTCAGAGTCCTATTTACTTTGATGTCTATAGAAAATCCAACATTTTTACCTCAAGAATACATAGTATGCACAGTGAAGGTTTTCCTTCAAATCCTAAAGAAGAGAGCTGCAGAGAGGAAACTTGTAGAAGGGACTTCCCAAGACCAACAATGAATGACAGAGATGAAGAAGATCAGTCCCAAAGGCAATAGGTGGAGGAGAATCAGAGGAAAGAAACTAAGAGGAAAGCAGTGGAGGAAGAAGCTGAGGGGAAGCAAGAGAGGAAGAGGCAGGAAGAAGAGAGGAAGAGGCAACACAAAAGAGACAAGAAGAAGAAAAAGAGAACCAACCCCATGCTAAAGAGGAAAGAAGAAGGAATTCAAAAGCACATGAAGAATGCTGCCAGCAACAATAGGAAGAAGGAGATCGTACGATAGAGACATCCTACAAAGTTTTGGTATTACATTCATTTTCCTCTTGGGAATTAAATGACCGATGGAAGCATAGTGATAGCCGAGTAAAGTTACCTCTCGTAAAGTGCAGTGACTATATTTATCCATGGATGTACCCAAATGAGCCGGTCTATCTGAAGAGTTTTGGAGACTTAGCTAGAGGAATTCAATGGGGTGCAATAAAGTTAGATGAGTTGATGAAGAAGTTCACTGCCCTCACTCAGGAAAAAGATAAGTGGGAAGCATAGAAAGTAGGAATGATGGAAGGAATAAGCCGATTAAGGGTTGAAGCAGAACAAGCCAGAGTGGAAAATGCCAGAAGAGATAGTGTGATTCATGAGGACATGATGGATGAGTTAAATGAAATTATAGGAGAAAGTAATTCATTGAAGGTGGCAACTAAAGAGAAGGCCAAGATTATAGCTTGTCTCCAGGCTGCAATAGGACAAACCCAAAGGCATAGTAGAAGCTAAAGAAGACCAACAAAGAACTTGCAGCAAAGTTATAGAAAGAAGAATAAGAGGTTCAAAGGCTGAAGACAAAGGTCAAAGAGAAAAATAGAGAGATTAAAAGATAGAGTGTTTCTATTGCAGAAGTGGAAGAGAAACTAGCCGTGTGGAATTGAGAATTTATGGCTCTTGAAGATAAACTCCGCATTGTCAAGGAAAATTTTGATATAGTGTCTACACAGTTCGCTAGAATTTCGAAACCGAAAAAGCAAGTTGATTAGTGGAATTCCAAAAACTTAGATATAATGTCTACACAATTGGTTGGAATTCCAAAAAAGCAATATAATTTTGGAAAGCAAGGAGACATAGGTTGTTGAGTTAAAGAATAGTGCCTCAGTTGTGGAGTTAACGTACAAACAAAGTTCGATGAAGCACATAAGCTTTCTAAACAATATATAGATAAAATAACTAATGTAACTATGGCTTTCAACAATATGTTAAAAAAAGTTTACAGAATTGGATATCGGAATTAGAAGTAGCAGCAATTAGCTATAGAAGTGCTAGCTAGACAATACTTGAGCCGAAGGAATTTTTTGAAGCAGAAATCAAACTTGCGGAAGAGAATATATAAGAAATGTTTAAGGAACTTAGATACAATATAGAAAGGATTATGTTTCTGGAAATGCAAAATAATGATGATGACCTGTGAATATCTCATTTTGTAATCAGGGGGTTCAGATCCATCGGGCATGCAAGTGTTAGCAGCCGGTGTGGACTACCACAATTCTTTGTAAATATACTTTGTAATGGGAAAGGGATTTTTATGGAGATCTCAATAGTTTCCAAAGATTGGAGTTTTCGATGTATTTTGATTGTTCCAAAGTATGGAACGGTGTGAAGATAAAGAAGAATGGAGTAGTTCATTATGATACGCTATGTTGTGGAGAAGAGAGTTTGGAAGAAGACGATATAAAGCAATGTAGTCATAAAAGTCTATCAGATGTACTATTGATATGTAATCGCACTGTTCATTCGGTATGATGGGCTCAATGAAAGTGTAAGCAACAATCTTATTAATCAAACGAATATCTTGTTGTGCCAAATCCTTTTGTCTCTGAAGATGGTATGTGTATCTGAAATCTCTGAGTAATACATAATGTAATTGTACTATAAGTCTATTCGGTGAAGTTTATAATAAGGAACACAAATGCATGTTATGATTGTAGTGTTATAATCATAATCCCCTTTCTCGTGCAATACTGTCTAAACACTACCTTGATTGAACTGATCAAATAGGTCTTCCAAACTAGGCATTGGAAACCTATTTTTGATAGTTGCCTTGTTTAGTGCCCTATGATCTATGCATAATCTCATAGATCCATCCTTCTTCTTAACTAAGAGCATTGGTGATGCCGAGGATGATTTACTAGGTCTAATGAACCCTTTATCTAAATAATCCTGTAATTGATTCTCTACCTCCTCATGTTGAGAAACACTTAGCCTATAAGGTGGCCCACAGATAGGGTTAGTGTTAATAACTACATCAATAGCATGGTCAATGTCCCCTCTCTCAAGCGGTAGCCCTATAGGTAATTCTATGGGAAAAACATCTCTAAATTCAAACATAAGATCCTTAAAACCATAAACAACACACTCTTGCAAGAAATAATAGTAAAAATTCATGTCCATATTTACATTTCTAGCATGAGAAGCAGAAAAGTAACTTCTTCATGAGGAGGTCACTTTGGGAGCTTGAAAATGAATGCTTAAAAAGTACTTCACTTGCTTAAAATGCCCACACCCCATATCCACGACGCAATATACATGTATGTATCTCTTTCTCCTCCAACATATGGTATATAACGTTTTATTTAGCTCTTCAAAATGAGAAAATAATGAATTTTTCCCCTTATCTTTTGTGGATTAACTCAAAAGGCCTTCAATGGTCTTTTTATAGGAGCAGCTCGAATGCCTGCAATTTATCCCACATATGGCTTGTTAGCGGGATATTCAAAGGTATATAAATGGTGCCATCTTCATACTTTCCTCACCCAAGTGGGAGGCTAGAGAGGAGAAGGGGGAAAGAGCTCCCTCATGGGTGCTACACGTCAATTCTCTGTGTGCGCATCCACTATAGGTGTGGACGTCATTGGTCTCATTCATGCCATTGTTCATCATTGATGGCTCCGATACCAGTGTTAACATTGCTCCTCAATGAAATCTCTCCATTTTTTAAGCTTCCCAAAATGGAAATCGAAGCAAAAGGAAAAAGCAAACTCGAAATCAGCTAACAATTCGAATAGTTCACATGGAGAATACTTGATTACATTACCCCCCGAACCACATACTTGATTCATTAAATCTCTCTCTCTCTCTCTATGGAGGGAGAATCAAGCAAAAAGAGAAGAAGAAGAAGATCAAAGGACAAAACAACTAAGTTAAAAAAAAAAGAACCACCCTCTACCCAAAGCCTCACACAGGCATGCATCAAGCTACAACACCAAAGGACCAAGTCCCGAAGAGTGGTGTAGCTCAGTGATGAGTAGCACCTCCTTTAATGTCAATCCGGGAAGACGAGAGGATGATATGAAGACCTCGAGCAAGTGGAGGCACAAGTGCGTGAGTGAGAAGCACACAAACATGCACACACATACACACACACGCGCACACACGGCAAGACAAAGAGTGAAAAGCAATGGAGTTCTTAGATTACTTTCAAAAAGCTCTTACAAGTTCATTTCAATTACAATCTACCTCAAAAATGAGCTCTCTAGCTCTATTTATAGTTTTTGACTAGGTTTTGGCCCTGTCCAGACCTAGTGTCCGGCCTAGTTAAAAATTAGGTTCCAGGGCCAATTTGAGGGCTTAAACGGAGTCTAAAAAATACGAAAATTGATATGTAGGCACTTCTAAGGCTCCTCAAGCTCAAGGACTCCTTGGCTTGCACAAAATGGAGCTACAAAAATACGAAATGGTATTTACAATGGTTTTTAGTGATTAAAATCACTATTTGTGTAGGGATTTTCTCTGTTGGTTTGTCGTACACATCTTTGAGCTCCCTACTTGCTCTTTCTTCTTGTGTGCTCCACTCCTTGATGTCTGAAAAATTTAGATGGCCTACTTGCCAGATCTTCTTTGGCTAGTGTGTCTGCTTGTGCTATCTCTTCGTTCCGACCCTCTTTGTCTTGTGGCTCCTTCGGTTCCCTGACTGCTGCCAACACCCCCCCCCCCACTCTCGCGTCTGTCGCCCCTGACAGACCCTTGTCTAGATGTTTGTTGAACGTAGTATTGGACGACATCGGCAGCGAGGTGGTGTTCTTCTAATCGGAGCCCCCGTGCTAGATCTGTTAGTAATGCATCCCAATTCACTGGTCCTGGTACGTCCGGATGTGGCACCCGCAGTTGTTCTGAATGGATAGTTCTCTCCACAGCGAATAAGTGGAGGAGATGTGAGGGCCTGGGTACAAATATTTCTGAGTGATATTCCCATAATCCCGTTATGAACATCTCCTCGAATGTCTGTTTAAAACAAGCTGGGAGGTACTTTATTCTGGCGTGCCAAGCATATATTACCTCTATGGATGGGGTTGTGCTCATGTCATATACCAGATCTTGGTTTCCTGTAAGAAATCCGACACTTGAGAAGTGGGGGTCTTTAATATTCTTGAACGTCCTGAAGGTGATTAGCATTAGTTCAAAGATTTTCATACACATTTGTGCCATCACATCGGGGGTATTCCGTAATCGAGTGCTCCAGTGTCTGATGGTAGAAATCATGTAATTTACAGTGGGAGGGCCTTGTGGCAGTGCTAGATAAACATAATTTAACCACTTTGCACAACCCTTGATGTTCTTGACAGCAATTGTAAACTCTGGCCAAGTGCGCCGGCGGAATACTGGAACATAACAAGGATTGTATTTAATAAAAAGGGGCATGTTAGTCCAGGTACGAACCATTTCCGGGTAGGTTTCAAGCAGACGGATTCTCCAGGTTGGTTGATGAATGGAGCCTTTCTTTGCACTTTCTGGGATATCCTCTGGCCCAAATTGTGTGGCAAAAGTTGGAGGTTTGCCACAACTGCGTTGAATCTCTGCATTGTGATCCGCAAGGAGCACACAATATGGCACATATTGATCATCGTTGGTGCCGATCCATCTATGATGAGACATGCTTCGAAAGTATTCAAACTTAATGATGGTGTCTTCTAACTTTGCCATAGGTTGGATTTGAATGGCCACTCTATCTTCATGGGTTGTTGCTGTCTTTTCGAGTGTTTGTAGCCATTCAGGCACTTCAACTTCTAATGTGTCCAGTCCTTCTCAGGTCTGTGCACCACCTGGCATCGGCATAGGAACGTATGGTTCCTCATATGTTTCATCTACCTCAATGGGTACTAAATCCTCCGGTTCGGGTTCTACAACTGGGGAGGGCTGCCTTTCATATTCTAATAACTTTTTCTGGAGTTCAGCCACCTGCTCTGTCAATGCCTTTACTTCCTCTGAAGTCGAGGCCGTTTCTATTACCTTGGTTGGAGCCTCCTTTGTTGGAATTTGGGGCCCCAGGATCGTTCCAATACTAAAACCTCTTGAGCATACACAACTTAATTGACAAGATGATAAGTGAGATAGAGAAAGAAAGAGATCTTGAGACAAGGTTAGGGAACGTAAGCTGGATGCTTACTTCACTAAAGATAATAGATGTCCAAATTACAACATGGGAGTACTACTCAACCATATAAAGTGGTGCACTCACTAATGGAGGAATAAGAAGATGATGATACAAGATTTAGATTATGTCGAAATAATCTAAGTGTGTGTGAAGAGAATGAAGCAACGAAGCTAACAAAATAGTGTAACGAAATTGTAAATCAACCACAAGGTTAACTCACAAAAGATAGTTACCACCACCTCGTAGAAGACTTCCTGCTGCAATGAGAGTAGCCTCTCCTTCACCACAACTTCACCTCCTTCAAGAGTGTGAGAACACTCTCTCTTCAAGAAGATCTCCAAGCTCTAGATCTTTGAGTGAGTTGCTCTTGAGTGATGCTTGAACAATGAGCCAAGGGCCTCTTAAATAGTTTTGTAACTATTTGAAAAGCTTTATAAAAAGCTACGATCGTAATCCATATCGTAATCCATGAAAAAACAAAAACGTAAAGCTCCTTTGCTTTCTATATGCGATCATAAACAAAAACGTAAGTTTTATGCTTTTGACTTTGTTATCTTTTAACTTTGTAAAAGATGGTTTCACACTATGAAGTTTCAGGTTCGTATGGACGAAGAATTATTGGACATGGATTCCAACAATCCCTCCTTCAATGTCACAATGATATAAGCTTCAGTAACCTGCAAATCTTCTCATGACTATCTCTAGTCAATGCTTTGGTAAAAATATCTGCAACATTCTCACTAGTAGGAACATAAACCAGCTCAATGTGCTTCTTAGCTATCTGCTCTCGTATATAGTGGTAGTGTACCTCTATATGCTTTGTCCTTGCATGATGCACTAGATTTTTAGCTATAGCTATAGCACTCTGGCTATCTGAAAATATCTGAATGGGTTGATGTACTCTTACATCAAGATAACTGAAAATCTTTTGCAACTATACTGACTCTAGAGTAGTTGTAAATGCTGCACGATATTCAGCTTCACACGATGAAGTGGCAATAGTGGGTTGTCTCTTTGAATGCCATGAGATAAGACAATCTCCAAGATAAAAACAAAATCTACTAGTACTTCTTCTTGTGTCTCTATCACCTGCCCAATCAGAATCTAAAAATCCTTTTAGTAACAAATGTGTAGATTTCGAAAATACCATAGCATAATTTGAAGTTCCCTTCAAATAACGAAAGATCCGCTTTACTGCTTTCCAATGTAACACTGTCGGATTTTGCATGAACCTTGATACTTGAGAAACTGCAAACTGTATATCAGGACGTGTATTACAAAGATAAATCAAGCAACCAACTGCTTGACTATATAGAGTAGCATCAAATGGCTCTGCATCTGCTACCATTTGTAAAGATATATTCTGATCCATAGGTGTTTGCATAGGTTTAGAATCACCCATCTGAAACCTTTCCAAAAGTTTCTCAATGTACTTCTGTTGTGTCATGTAGATACACTCATCTTGAAACAGAAACTGAATCCCAAGATAATAATGTAGAATGCCTAAATCATTCACATCAAATGTTTGCTTCAATTCTTCTTTGAACATCTGCAAATCTTCATCTCTGGGACCTGTGACTATAATATCATCCACATAAATGATTGCTATAATCATCATACCTGTTTCAGCTTTGACATAAAAAGTTGGAGCCGTATCTGAGTTATGGAAACCAATGGATAAAAGATATGTATGTATCTTTTCATACCATGCTCTAGGTGCCTGTTTTAAACCATACAAAGCTTTTATAATCATCATACCTGTTTCAGCTTTGACATAAAGAGTTGGAGCCGTATCTGAGTTATGGAAACCAATGGATAAAAGATATGTATGTATCTTTTCATACCATGCTCTAGGTGCCTGTTTTAAACCATACAAAGCTTTTGATTTTAAAGATCCATTTTACACCTATAGCCTTCTTTCCTTCTGGTAACTCACATAGCTACCAAGTTTGATTCTTATGAATAGAATCAATCTCTTCTTGCATAGCTTTTCTCCAAATAGGAATTTTAAGTGAATCTTTAACACACGCAGGTTCATCTTCAACAGTCGTAAGTGCCAAAATATCATGAATCTCAAAGTCTTCAGCAAAACTTACATGATCTTTTTGCTGTCTAGTTTGACTTCTTGTTCTTACATGATCTTGTTGTTGTTGTCTAGTCTGACTCCTTGTTCTTCCAGTAAAAGTCTTTATACCACTGTCTTTCCAAGTCTGATATAACCACGTAGGTGTATCCTTGAATAGTGGTGAAACTCTTTCTGAACTTTCAGCTTCCACAGGTTCTGGAACTTGTCCTGTCGATGTACTAGGACTTTCTGGAACTTTAACTTCTTCCATTTCTGGAATCAAAGTCTCTTGTGGAACTGACTCTGTAGAAGGTTGTGAAATTCCTCTTTCTTCAATTTTTTCTTGAATACTAGGAATTTGAGGTTTAATTCCCTCCTGATATGGCTGAACATCTATATCCAGAATCTTTCTAAAAATTCCATAGTCATTTTCACTAATGAACTCCGGAATTTCTGCTTCTTTATCATAAACCTTATCTTCAACAATATAAGCATTACGTGAAAGAATAACTTCACCTGTCTCTGGAACATAAAACCTGTATCCTTTGCTTTCAACAGGATATCCAATAAAAACAGCTTTCTTTGCCTTTACATCTAGTTTGCCTCGGTCCTTTTTCTCAACATGTACATAAGAAAGTGATCCAAACACTTTGAAGTAACTCACATTAGGTTTTCTACCATAATAAGCCTCATACGGTGTGATTACCTTTAAAGCTTTTGTAGATGACCTGTTTAAAATGTGATTAGCTGTATGTACTGCATCAAACCAGAATTTCGGTGAAAGCTTCTTGGACGCCATCATGCTCCGCATCATTTCAACAAGTACTCTATTCTTTCTTTCTGCAACACCATTTTGCTGAGGAGTATAAGCAATAGTAAGATGTCGAGTAATACCTTTCTCATCGAGAAATGTCTGGAACTCATTTGACAAGTATTCTCCACCTCTATCACTTCTTAGAATCTGGACAGTTTCCTGACTTTCATTTTCAACCATAGCTACAAACTTCTTGAACATAGGAAAGACTTCTGACTTCGACTTAAGACCATAGATCCATGAGTATCTTGTAAAATCATCCACAAATAGGACAAAATACCTGAAACCCTGAATAGAGTCTGCTCTCATAGGACCATTCACATCTGAATGAATAATCTGCAATTTCCTGGTAGCTGTAATATGACCATGTTTCTTGAAAGGTAGTTTATGCATCTTACCTTCAAGACAACCTTCACATATATCTGAATCATCAGGTAGCTTGAATGAGGGTAAACTCTCAACCATACCTCTATCTTTGATATTCTTGAGAGCTCCAAAACTGATATGTCCAAATCTTTCATGCCATAGCTTCATATCTTCCACCGGTGACGAAGATTTGACTGCATATGCTTGACTGATTTTTGACAAAACAAAGACCCCTCCTTGTTGCTTACCTTGTAAAAGACACTTGTCTTCTTTATGTGATAAGATCTTACAAAGATCTTTCTCAAATACAACTTTAAAACCATCACTTAAAAATGCAGATATAGATAGCAGATTTATCTTCATTTCAGGTACATAAAGGACATCTGATATTTGAAAAACACCACCTTCTCTTGACTTTAGGGTTACTGTAAATATTCCCACAACATCCAAATCATTGCCATCTGCAATAGTAACTCTTCTACCTGAAGAATAGGAAAGAGAAGAAAATACATCTCTACAACCTGTCATATGCTTTGTAGCACCTGAGTCGAATATCCAAGGACTTGCTGAAAGAACTTGTAAAGCTACTTGATCAAAAGCTACTTCCTCAATAGTGATACAGGCATAAGAATCACCTTGAGATTTCCCTTTTTTATCATCTTCTGCAACATTACCTGATGCCTTTTTCTTTTCTGCTGCAATCCTTTTATAACATTCTGACTGAATATGTCCACGTTTCTTGCAAAAAGAACATATTTTTTTTACCTTCTTCTTAGAAGAATTCACTTTAGATGTCGTAGATACAGAATCTGAAGTAGAAGGTGAGAGGGATCTACTTTCCTTCTTGGATTGTTTTTCCTTCTTCTTATCCTTCTTCTTCTTACCCTTTGATGAAGATGAAAGTGCTTCTTCATTCTCTTCCATTCCCTTCAACTGATCTTCATCTTGAAGTAACAAGAACTCTAACTCTTCAAATGTAACCTCTCTATCTCTTGTGGTAAGGGTAAGAGTGGTTATGAAAGATCGATATGAAATAGGAAGTGAATTAATCAGCGTATTTACCATTTCTTCATCTGATATCTCAACTCCTACATTTAGAAGTTGATCTCTCAAGTCAACGAGTCTCGTAATGTGGGTTTGAATTGACTCACGAGCTTTCATCCTTGTATTTGCTAGTTGTCTCCTCAAGTGAGCTTTCCTAGCAGGATTTTTGCTTTGAAAAAGATTCTCGAGCTTTAACCAAGCTTGACTAGAACTTCTGCAAGATCTGATTTGTGGTAGAACATGCTTTTTGACACTCATTGCTATGAATGAAAGTGTTAAAGCATCTCTAGCATCCCATCTTGCCTGATCTTCAGTAGGAGGAACTCTAGGTAAAGACCTAGCAGTGACTCTGGATGTCGAAGTGGTTACCTCTTCTTCTGTTGGTTCTGTAATAGCAATTCGAGTACCTCTTGAAGCTGCTATAGACCCTTCTTCGCCTTCTCGTCTTGTTCTTGTTAAGGATCCATTGACGATACTCCATAAATCCTTTGTCACTAACAAGTTCATCATCATGAAACTCCACATGGGATAATTAGAAGATCCATCTAACTTGTCTTCAATCTCAATTCTAATCTCACTCATCTTATCTTAAGTGTGTATGTCAATTATGTAGCTCTGATACCAAGTGTTGGAATTTGGGGCCCCAGGATCGTTCCAATACTAAAACCTCTTGAGCATACACAACTTAATTGACAAGATGATAAGTGTGATAGAGAAAGAAAGAGATCTTGAGACAAGGTTAGGGAACGTAAGCTGGATGCTTACTTCACTAAAGATAATAGATGTCCAAATTACAACATGGGAGTACTACTCAACCATATAAAGTGGTGCACTCACTAATGGAGGAATAAGAAGATGATGATACAAGATTTAGATTATGTCGAAATAATCTAAGTGTGTGTGAAGAGAATGAAGCAACGAAGCTAACAAAATAGTGTAACGAAATTGTAAATCAACCACAAGGTTAACTCACAAAAGATATTTACCACCACCTCGTAGAAGACTTCCTGCTGCAATGAGAGTAGCCTCTCCTTCACCACAACGTCACCTCCTTCAAGAGTGTGAGAACACTCTGTCTTCAAGAAGATCTCCAAGCTCTAGATCTTTGAGTGAGTTGCTCTTGAGTGATGCTTGAACAATGAGCCAAGGGCCTCTTAAATAGTTTTGTAACTATTTGAAAAGCTTTATAAAAAGCTACGATCGTAATCCATATCGTAATCCATGAAAAAACAAAAACGTAAAGCTCCTTCGCTTTCTATATGCGATCATAAACAAAAACGTAAGTTTTATGCTTTTGACTTTGTTATCTTTTAACTTTGTAAAAGATGGTTTCACACTATGAAGTTTCAGGTTCGTATGGACGAAGAATTATTGGACATGGATTCCAACATCCTTTTCCCTGAGCTGGCTACGTAGCTCATCTCGTTCCCTTTCCAAATCATCATGTGCGTCTAATAAATCCGCATAACTTTCCAAGATGGTTTTCATTGTTTCTGTGGGAACCGCTTTGAACTGTTCTGGATCGATCTCATGGGGGGACCCTTCCATGGCTGCTTCCAGGTTTTCTTCATTTTGTTTCTGCAACCGTTTATTTTCTTCAAGTGCTGTAGCCATATGCTTGCAAGTAGAGTTAAATTACGCCGGACTCTCATGTTATCTGTTTGGTACACCTCCAGCAAGGCTTCAAGTTATTTGACACCGGGTTCTGCTGATGGTTGGGGTGTCTCCAGGAGTGTTTGATGGGCTTGCTCGAGAGTTGTGTAGCGCTGGTTGAGTTCCGCATTTTCTTCTTCTAGCATTGTGAGTCGTCTTTGTAGGTTCTGATGATTCGTTGTCAACTGTTGATGGCGGCCTTCGAGATCCCTGTACTCACGCTGAAGTTGATATACACATTGATGTAATGATAGGAATATACTATTTACATTAAAGGATGCAGGTAAAGATGAAGATGCAGGGGGAATGGGGAAGGGGAAGGGAGTTGTGAATGCGGTGGAGTCAAGTGGTGAAGTAGGTGGAGGGGGTATGGGAGATTGAGGTTGTGTGGGGGGTGGGGGTGGTACTGTTGCGGGTGATGTTTCCATTGTGTCAAATGTGTGTGTGACTGTAAAGATGGGGACAGTGGGTGGGGTGGAAGTGATATTTGTGAAGAGTGTCGTGAAGGTGGGCATGGAAACTCCTCCAAATTGGATACCGGGAGAGAGAGGAATTCCCATGACAACTGTGGTAGTGGTAGAAAAGGGCGTGGTCATGCCGGTTGGTGAGGTGAATTGTGTAGCGAGAGGTGAGGTGGGTGGGGAGAGTGGTTCCTCCTGATGTTCTTATGTTTGCGTGTTGCCTTCTGGTTCTGATACATTGATGTGTATTTGTTTTCCAGATCGCCTAGGGCGGGCAGGCACACGTTTCTCAAATCGATTAATGTATGTCATGGCCTCATGTATGGCCTCATCCAAGCCGACTGCCTCTGCGTGCAAGTTCATGGATTCGATAAACATATCGTCCACACCTTCCTTAGCCAATAGTTGGCTCATGAGCACCTTGCCTGATTCAAGTGACATTTTGTGTTGTTCCTGAACTCGCTTCATGGTTTGGTACAATCTTTTTATTTGTGCCGAATATGCTGGGGCACTTGCTAGCTCTGAGAGTTCATCATATTCTTGATATTGTTCTTCGTCGGCTTGTTCTTCTTCTCCTCCTGCCTCTTGTTCATCTCCTTCGACTTCTACGACAACTGGTTGTGTCGGGGCTGGTGTTGTTGTGGTGAGGTGTGGTTCCTAGGTCTGGTCTGCTTCTGTTTCAAGATTAGATTTGTAGATCAGTCTGGCAACTTCTTCATCCGTGAGGTCATTGAGAGTAAATCCCTGTGGAAATTCCAAGTCTGATGGAATGGGGGGAAACACCAAGTTGGGTCCTTCTGTACTTGGTCTGGGAAGACGAATGGTGAATGGCCGAACACGCCTAGTTTGAGGAGGAGTCACCTCAGGTGTGGTAGTGGCTCCCCTTGGTTGAGCACATGGTAATTGGACGCCCCCTCTCATCTTCTTCGATGGAGGACCCGCTGTTGATAGTTGCCTTTGGAATTCTTGGGCCCTGGACCACACTAGTGCTCTTTGAATGGGCAGGTCATATGCTAGGCACCTGTAAATTATTCTTGTTAGGGCACAACAGCCATGAAGTACATTTTTCTGCTTCTTATTCAAGCGCTGATGGGCTAGGTGTATCTGATCGATGACCCAGTGCGGTATGTTGAGGGTGAGGTTCTCTGTTTCTGCCAAGTATAAGCTGAACCATATTTTCTTAGGGGGCATAGTGAATCGTTCTTGTGCGGGAAAAGCAAAATGTTGCATAACAGTTCGTAAGTGGAGAGCAATGGTAGGCATCATTGCCACCATGTCCTTCAATTTATTGAGATCCTTATGCTTCATCCTACCCGGAACCATTGTTTCTTTCTCGGTGGGAATGTGCATACCTTGCATGTTCAATGCCTCCCGTACCAGGTTGAGGGTCAGTTTGAATCTCTTGAGTTCGTGTCCTGGCAACAATGATGGTAGTACAAAAGTACTATCGCCTCCCTTGACCCTGCTAGGAGTTATGGTACTTATGAAATAGGAGCAGCGTAGAAAATCAGGTTTAGGCAAGTGTGCTCTGAAATATCTATCCAGGCCTGCCTTGGTCCAAACTGATCGCATTACCTCTGCATTCTGATAGTTCTCGAATTCCCGAGTGAAAAAGTGGTAGCGTCCCCATTTGCCATTAAATTCAATTTCTGCTTCCCAGAAGTAGGTGCCGTCACCCAATGGCCTTGCTACATCACTGAACCAATGAGCATGTTTCCCCACTTGAGAAGTGTGCCCCTGAGGAGGGTCCTGGATAGGAAGGACATGCACCGCTTGAAGTTCTTGAGGCCTTTTGGTGAGTGGCGGTTCCAGAAGAATAGTTTCAATGTCCACAATCTGTGCGCTAGACCCTGCCTGGGAACTGGTGCCTCCAGCTTCTGCCATCGTTATTGCTTGCTACTGGTTCTGTCGAGAATATAGAGCATGCGTTAATATTGTAATGGACAAGATAGAACACGTTTTGCCCCCGTTACAATATTATCGTGAGGTGAGTAATGGGTTAGTGGTCAGTGAGTGCACGATGACAGTGTGTGTAGTTAATGCCTGGATAGTCCTAGGAGCTAGATGGAAAGATGCAGTGTCTGACTAATGCAGTTAGTAAGTGGAGATGAATTCACAAATTGGGGTCGGGGGGTTTATTACAAGTCTTAGGTTGCCAAACACCATGGATGGCTTTTGTTCTTGGTTTTGTGGAGACTCGGGAGGGTTGCATGAGTAATTCCGCTGGGGGTTGTTGTGTCTTTGGGACCCATTTACGAGTGAATCTGTGCGTGCTTCTAGGTGGCAGTGTGTTCGAGTGTATCAGACAAGAGTGGGTGGCGGCTGCTTGAGCGAGTGGACCCTGTCATGTATGATGTGAATTGTGTGGGACTAGTTGAGCCCGCAAGCAAGCCTTAGGCACCCAAATTTGTCTTGGTTGTGGGTCAGCCTTCATCGACTTCCTGGGCACCCAAATAGATTTCACTTTCTCAACAGAGGTTTTAGAAGTCCTCTTATTAGTATCATGTCGTTGATTACTAATAAGTGGTTGAGACAGTTGTCGCGACTTGGCTATAGTCGGCAGCTCATCTTTTCGTACCCACATTTGTTTCACTGGTTGAGTTGTTCGGCTTTCCGCGTTCTTTTGGTCTCCCGCATAGATAGTCTTCAGTAATTGATCTGCCCTTAGTTGCTGCCTCCTTCTGGCCTTTGGAAAAGAAGGGGGTTCCGCCAATGCCTTGACTTTTCTATTGAGATCTCCATTCCTCTGCATCACATAGCCTTGGACAAGAACAGCATGGTCAACTTCATGTGTAGGAGGAGTCTGTGCCTTTCCTAGTTCCTGGAGTGCTCCATTATCTAACTCAACGGTAATTCTACTCTGATTCACCCAGACCTGAAGAAGTCCACTTCTTAGGTTTAAGTTGACTGCTTGGTCATAAATTCAGTCTTGACCCAAGACAAGAGGTTCGGTGAGGTCCTCATCTTGACACACTAGTACTCTGACTGTCAATACTTCATCTTGAATGGAGATGGGAAGATCCACCTCGCCCAGGCAAGGGGTTTCCACACCTCCCAATCCTATGAGATATACTTCTATAGGATTGACAGTTAATTTCAACTCTTGACAGTAAGACAATTGAACATCACTAGTGGCTGCACCTGAGTCAATCAAGGCTCTTACAGTCTTTGCACTTTTTCCTTGTCCTATATCTAAGGTTATAAAAGGACGTCGATCAATTATCCTATGAGAGCTGATACGTGAAACTTCACACATAGCCATGTGATATCCTTGGCCTGCGTCGGCATCTGGCCTAGGTTGCTCTCTACCTCTTCTTCTTAATTTCATTCTCCGTATGCGCTCTAGGGCTTCTGCTTGAGCTTCTTCTCGAATTCGCTTTTCTTCTTCTTTGCGTTTCTTAGCAGTGTTGAGTCGGCTTAGCATTTCCTCTGTGAGAGGTTCCTGATACAACTTGACTCTGCAACCACTAATGTAACTTGGAAGAACATCGCCTTCTAATGTGGCTAGCTGCACTGCTCCACTTGTTGGGATTCTATTAATGATCATGGGTCCGTAGCCTCTCTTCTCTAGTTTCCTCGCATGTTGTTTCAACGTGTATACTAGTACTAGGTCGCCTGCCTTCAAACCTTTATCCTTAACATGGGCGTCAAAATATGACTTCTGTCGTTTCTTAGCTGCATATATCCCTGCAGCTGCCCTCAGTCTTGTTTCTCCTAATCATTCAAGGTCAAAAAGTCTAGAGGATAGTTCATGACCCGTCCATTCGTGTTCTTGTGCTACTTTCAGTGTAGGTATTAAGAAGTCCAATGGTAGCACTGCATTTTGGCCAAATACCATCTGAAAGGGGGTGGCGTGGAGTACCGTTTTGTAGGCGACTCGGTATGCCCAAATAGCATGGTGTAGTTGTTTATCCCAATCAGAGCGTTTATTGTTCACTAATTTCGTCAGTACATTGCATAAGATCTTGTTGGTGCTCTCAGCCTGGCCATTTGCTTGAGGGTGATAGGGGGTAGACTTCTTATGTACTACCAAGAATTCTTGGAGAAGATTTTCAATAACTTCATTCAAGAAGTGAGTGCCTCTATCACTAACTAGCTCTATAGGTAGCCCGTATCTAGTGAACACATTCTCAAATAAAAACTTAGCTGTTGTTTGAGCATCGTTCTTCATTGTGGCTTTTACCTCTACCCACTTTGTTAGATAGTCTGTCGCAACAATGATATATTCTGCATGGGAACCCTTAGCTGGGGGATTAATAGGACCTACGAAGTCTATTCCCCACTTAGAGAATGCACGTCCACCCATCATAGGTTTCAGTGGCATCTCATCTTTGATGGAGAGTGTTAATCTCCAAAAGAATAACCTAATCTTATGATTAGAGCACCTCTATACCAAGAGTAAGTCAAAACCTTCACCAAATTAGAGGTTCAAACTCCAAATTATCAAAAGTTGAAAACTTCTGTGAAGAAGATAAAACACAGAAAGTCTGCTGCACAATTTCTTCTCATTGACCTATCAAATATGTAAAGTTTTCTATGAAATTTTGTATGGAGTGTCGTCTAGAAGTTGCACACCTCCTCCAAGTCAAATTTCTTCAAAAGGTTTAGTATAACTTGAGAAATCAACTTCACAAGTTACCTATGTCTAAATCTGCACTTCTGAGAAGTCGATTTTGACACCCCTAACTTCTTAACTTCAATTCTCTCAATATAAAACCCGTTTAAGCAAATGCTTCTAGCCACGAGTAGCTTACCTTCCAACTTAAAGATTAAGTGCTTGCTTGCACAAAACTTTAAACTGTGGAGTGAGAACAGATCAAAAGATCAAGATCGAGATTTGCGCCTGTTTCAGAGAACTGTGAACATTCAACACATATGAATGTTCCTATTAACAATTCTCCTAGCTTGTTTACAATTAGACTATGAAACTCAAGTCATAGACTCATTAACTATGAACTTAGATATCCTCAAAAGGATTTCACAAATGATCTAACACAGACGGAGCAGACACAGAAAGATCGGGCGCAATATTTTCTTGATTACTCAGAAAATTACAGTTGAGTGATGAGAGGAAAACTCAAGTAACATTTCACATGTCTCATGACATCTAACTTCTCCTTTCTTGACTTCTATGCTCACTCATCTATTCTTTCATATGCTCTCGTATCACGCCTCGACATTTTCAAGGTATTTATAGAGAAATTTGTACAAGTCTATGACTAATTCAAAGATCTAAGTGAACTATAACTATACTAATGTACATATGTGTACATTCCTCATATCCTCTGAATATATCCTTCTTCCAAGCTTCATGAATTGAATCTTCCTTCATTCTTTAATCTTCCAAACATTCAATTGGTGATTGGTCTGCACCAACAGCTCCCCCTCAATCATCAATTGAGGTTTCTCTTATCTTCTTTATGCCTGCCATGTCTTTAAACTTCTGTAGCTTTGGTCCATCCAAGCTTTTTGTAAGCATATCAGCTATCTGATCTTTAGTTGAAGTATGAATGACTTCAATCTCCTTGTCCATCACTTTCTCTCTTAGAAAGTGATACTGAATCTCAATGTGTTTGGTCCTGGCATGAAAAACAGGATTAGCAGCTAAATACAATGAACTCATGTTATCTCCATATATAATTGGTATCCCATGCACAATGTCAAAACTCTTCATCAAGGTCTTGAGCCAAATCACTTCCTTTGCAGCTTCAACCATGCTTTTATATTCAGCTTCTGTAGAAGACAAAGCAACTGTATGTTGCTTCTTGGAACACCATGAGATAAGTTTATCTCCCACATAACACATGTATCCATAAGTTGACCTTCTATCATCTGGATTACCTGCCCAATCTGCATCACTATAAATTTTGATATTTGTATCTGATGTAAACCCATAATACAAACCTTCATTGAGTGTACCCTTAATGTACCTCAACACTCTTTATCCTGCAATCCAAGCTACCCTGCAATCATCCATTTTAAACTTGATTAACAAGTTCTTCAAATACCTTTCTTGAGTCACAAATACTCCATGTTGAGTATATGTAATTTCCATGCCCAAGAAATATGACAAGTCTCCTAAGTCACTTATTTTGAACTCCTTTTCCATTTTCTTCTTGAGTCTTTGTATTCCTTCTTCATCTGTACCTGTAAGGATTATATCATCAACATATATGCACATGTATATGAAACCATTATCACTTGCTTTGACAAGCAAGCTACTATCTGCTTTAGACACCTGAAATCCAAGTTCTTTCAAGAACTTTACAAGTCTATAATTCCATGCCCTTGGGGCCTGCTTTAAGCCATACAAAGCTCTCTTGAGCTTGCACACATGATCTGGATACCTTTTATCTCTGAACCCTTGAGGTTGCTCCATGAACACATCATCTGAAATATAACCATTCAAAAAAGAATTTTTCACATCAAGTTGACATAACTTCCAACCTTTACATGCAGCAATAGCTATAAGTGTCCTGATGGTTGTCATCTTTGCCACAGGACTATAAGTCTCATCATAGTCAACACCATATGTCTGAGCAAACCCTTTGACAACAAGTCTAGCTTTGTATCTAGACACACTTCCATCTGCAAACCTCTTGGTCTTGTAAACCCACTTGCATCCAATGATCTTCTGACTATTTGGTTTAGGAACCAAATCCCAAGTTTGATTTTCCAATAGTGCATCATATTCTTCCTGCATAGCTTTCTCCCATTTTTCCTTACCTTTTGCCTCTTCATATGTAGAAGGGTCTTCATCTGTTTTCATCATATAAGCATAATCTTTTGTGGCCAAAAAAGAAGTATCATAACTATACCTTGTAGGTTGCCACCTATTTCTTGATGATCTTCTGAGTTCTCCACTCCTTGAGGTTTCTGGCTCTTCACACTCACGATCAAATCTTGGCATCTCTTCAACTTCACCCTGCACTTCATTATTCTCTTCTTCATCAATTATTTGAATCTTTGCCTTACCTTTCTTTTGACTCACTTCTTCTTCATCACCTGTATTGATATTGATTGTACCTGCATACCAAGTACTTTTCTCATCAAATGTAACATCTTTAGAAACCATGAATTGTTTTGTAGATGGACTCCATAATCTATAACCCATCTGCTTATCATCATAACCAATGAAAACGTATTTTTCAGCTTTAGGTTCCAATTTGTGTCTTAATTGTGATGGCACATATGCATATGCCACACATCCAAAAACTCTGCAATGATCCAAGGTAGGTCTCTTACCCCACCAAGCCTCATATGGTGTCATACCTTGCAAGGCTTTACATGGTAACCTATTGACCAAATAAGTAGCTGTATTTACAGCCTCAGCCCACAAATAATTAGGGCAATTTTTCTCCTTCATCATGGATCTTGCAAACTCAACAAGTGTTCTATTTCTTCTTTCTGCTACACCATTTTGTTGAGGAGAGTACCTGCAAGTAACTTCCCTTTTTATACCTGCATTCCATAAGTAATCACTGAACTCATTAGAGAAATACTCTCCCCCTCCATCTGACCTTAGTCTTTTCAACTTGTGTCCTGTAATTCTTTCTGCATATACATGATAGTGTTTAAATGTATTAAACACCTCTGACTTATCTTTGACCACATAAATAGTGATCCATCTAGTAGGATCATCAACATAAATCACATAATACCTTGACCCATTTATACTGAAATCCTTTGATGGCCCCCACACATCTGTGTGTACCAACTCAAGCTTCTCTGAGTACATAAAACCATGCTTGGAGTAGGAAAGCTTATGAGCCTTACCTAATTGACATGCCTCACATTTGTATGTCATATGTTGACCTGCAACATTAGGCAAACCAAGCACTGAACCATTGTTAATCATGTCTTTAATACCTCTTTCATTGAAATGTCCAAGCCTCTTGTGCCAAAGATCTAACTCAGAGATCTTATGTCCTCCATATGTGAACATAGCATGACCAATATTGCCTTGAATCTTCAATGTAAATAGTCTTCCTTCTTTCTTCCCTGAAACAATCTGTTTATACCCTTGACTAGGGTCTTCCACATATACTCCATCATTAGTGAATCTTACTTCATATCCCTTTTCAACAATTTGTCCTACACTTATCAAATTCTTAGGAATTGTAGGAACATACAGAACCTTACTCAATAAGGTACTACCATCCTTAGCCTTCACTGATCCAATTGACTTCACATTGTGCTTTGTGTTGTCACCTGTTTGAACAACATGATTAAAAACCTTATTCTCCAAATCAGTCATCAAAGCTATATTACCACTTAGGTGATTGCTACACCCTGAGTCAATGTAGAAGACTCTTTGATCTTCACTCTACCTTTCACAAGTTGCATTCATTATCAATGTTGAATCCTCCTTTTGATCTGAAGCATAATTGTAGTAGGTATTGTTATATTGTTGACTTTGGAATCCTCTACCTGCATTTCTTCCAAAGTAACCCCTACTACCTCTGCCTCTGAAATTACCTCTTTGATTTCTGCCACCTCTTCCTCTTGCATTATAGTTTTGACTGTATCCATTATTACTCTGAGTATTATGCCAACAATCATTAGCTAAGTGATTTGTCTTACCACAAATCTAGCAAGCTTTGCCTCCATCTTTGTTATTCCTGCCTCTTCCTCTACCTTTGCCACCTCCTCTTCCTCTTAGGAAGTTGGCTTGACTAGTTGTTCCTTCATCTTCATTTGCTTGTTGCTTTCCTTTGCTATTCTTCTTCTTGTCCTTTGAGTACATTGCATGACCTGCACTCTTGTCACCATCTCCTTTAACATCCTGCTCAAATGTTAGCATATGACCTAACAACTGATTTAAATCAGGAGTGAAATGATCAAGTGATAACTCTGTAGACAAAATGAATGGCTTCCATTTGTCATCACCTCTTAAACCTGTAAGAATTTGCCTTACCAATTTATCCTCCTCAATGTCTTCATCAACAGCTCCTAAAGCATCTGCAATATCTTTCATTCTTGTCACATAGTCTGAAATGGATTGAGAAGCCTTCTTTTTAAAGGTGGTAAACTCTGCCCATAAGGATGCCTTCCTTGACTTAGTAGTATTCTGGAAATGCTCTTCCAAAGCATTCCAAATATCAGTTGCACTTTCAAGACCTCGAATATGAGGTAACAAGTAATCATTGACTGCCATATATATAATGCTCCTGGCTTGAGCATCTTTCTTCATCCAATTTTTCAAGTCTGCTAACTCTTCCCTAGTTGGAACACTAGGATCTCTGAAGTATCATTCAGAGATTTTTTTGGTATCATATTATTCCTATTGTCGGTATCGTATCATGGGTTGTAGAGGTATCGTATCGCCTGCAACTCCAGTATCTTATCATGCCAGCTAGTGGTATCATATCTCTGTAGACCCTTGGTATCGTATCGTGCCAAGTGTGGTATCGTATCGCCTGTGTGGTATCCCCAAAAGTGTTATCTTCCAGAAGGACCCAGGCTAATTGGAGGTAAAATTTGAAGTGATTGAGGAGAAAATTGAGGGGAAGAGGGGAGTAGATATAGACCTAAAAGGGTGAATGAACTTAAGATTAGGACGGCTGCTAAGTAGCCGGAGAAGTGTCATCTCATTGGTATGAAGTGCAGCCGAAGTGAGCCAACACTCGATCTACTCGGACACCTCTACTGACTCAGAGGAGGAACCACCCACGGCCTCAAAGGACATGCATGGTTTTGTTCCTAGAGAGAATTTTATGTCAACCACATACGGTGAATATTGTACCTCTCTGCAGTATGTGTCAACTTATTGGCAAGGGATCCCTATTTACCTTGATGGCATAAATAGGTCTATCATGAGAACGGTAAACTCTACCGAGTCAACAATAGTGCCCATACCCATAGTCAAGTACAAAGTAGGAGTGTATATGGACAAGTTAGGTCAAATCTATGTAGTGATAGAAAATCCAGACTAGATCAACAAGAGAGGAGAACTAGAAGGACAAGGGAATTTGGGTAGATCTAACCTGGAAGAACTTGTGACTACCCCAAGGGGCAAGTCTATGGTGAATAAAGTCTTAAGAGGGGATTTGATACCTCAAGATGATTACCTCTTGGATATATATTTGATTCATGGATCATACCTACTATTACAGACACATTCACCCATCTGAGGACAAGAAGTAAGCCTAGTGACCATCTATGAGTTAAAGGATCCAGAAGATGAGTCTAGAGTCACATACCTAGACCAAAACCAAAGAAGGTATTATCCAGTTGATGAAGTCGATAGGTCTCAAATGAAATACATGGGGTTGCCTCTATTCTCTCCTTGAGAGCAGGAAACTACCTCTCACAACCCTTTTGGAACCCATAAGGGAACAAAGAATACAATGTCAGGACAAACAAGCTAGTGAATTATCCCCAACCAAACACATGTGCAGTTTGCAATGCCAGGAACATAGTCGCACAACCAAACCAACTAAGGGATAGGCAACATGAACCATCCACCCATTAGACCAAGGCCACAACGATGTGTGCCACCAAGAATGCACCCAATTAGACTAGCGATTCCTGTAATGCCTAGATCACCAGAGCCTGTAAGAAGACTGAGACCGATTCAAGTTGCTAAATGTATGAGAAATCACTATGATGGAATGAGAGAAGCATATGAACACATAGCGGAATTTAAGCAAGTGTTACAAGCCGAACAAGTCGATGACTTCTTTGTGCAGTATGAGTCCTTTGGACTAACCCTCACAAGAACAGCCTTGACTTGGTTCCAACCATTGGATCCAAATCATTTTGGAAATATTGAATAATTTTTCCAAGAGTTCATCGGAGAATTTACTAAACACGAGATTAAACACAACTCATCATCCTTAATTCATAGTTTGAAACAAAACCCAAATGAAATAGTAAAAACAACTACTTGAAGGTTTAACCAATATGTCGATAGGTGCCCAACAACACAAAGACCCTCGCAACAAAAATGATATCATTATGCTTAGATGGATTGACTAACGGAACTTTAAGAACTTTAGTTTATGTAAAACAGCTCCAGACATTGAGTGTCTCTAGGGATGCATTGATCTAGAAGACAACCTAGCTGATGACCTCAAAAGTACACCAAGCTCTACTAAATCAAAGGACACTAGGAGTACAGTGACGACTAGTTCTAGTAATGTGGAGGAGCTAACAAAATTGGTAGCTAAGAAGTTAGGAGTTCATGGACAGAGAAATTACCAGAACCCACCAATGAGAATACCAATGCTAAGGAGATGCAGCATGTGTGGTGGAGATCATCCATATCATATGTGTACAAGGCGAGTAGGCATGCCACAATCATATCCATACAATAGGCAACCATCCCAAGGACCCAACCTGTACTGTCATATTGAGCAGAAATATACTGACCATGCTACTGAAAATTTCCCATTTAATAGGCAGTCAAGGCCAGTGAATCAACCCTAGTATAGGTCTTATGGCTACCCTCCCAGAGAACAAGGAAGAGAGATTCCGAGATACAACCCCTATCCAGGTCCACACGGAGCACCAGACCTTATGAACAAGGAGGATATGGACAACCACAACTAGTATTAGGACAACAACCACCCCTTCCACAGAATGTAGTGCCACTTAAATACACTCAACCAGAGAAGAACATGGAAACAGCCATAGTACCAGCTACGCCTTTAGGTAGTACAGAAATGACGAATCAGGGATACGAGCAAACCCAAGGAGAATACTATACCTATGATGATGGGGGATGGTTATAACACCCCAATGCAAAAATGGAAGATGGCTACCCTCCACTAGCTCCACAAGGAGTGATATATGCTCACTGTTGTGAACTTTTCTCTGCACCACTACAAAGACTTAAAATGAAATTTTTAGACTTGTAGTAGACTATGAGACCTACCCGAAAAGCTTTAAAGCATCCCAAATGGATATTCCAACTAGGAGAATCACCCTCTCCAAAAGAGGCTACCTGTTTGCAACACTCTCTGCCTATGTGCAGAGATATACCTTCACAAAGTTGGCAATTTCTCACAATTCACTTAGCCAAATAACTTGAAACTTTGGAAAAGTTCAAGGCAAAATATGAGAGACCCAATGAAGCTCTAAATCAATGAAAATGAGTACAATTGCTATGAAATCTGGCACAATCAGATTTGGAAAAGCCTAACTACACCTCTAGATAGAGAGGAGAAAAATCATGCGAAAATGAGGTAAGCAAGCAAGGGGACTGCTTGCTGGAGTTTATGACCACTAAACTAAGTGCGAAACTCATGGAATGCATACAACTCAAGAAACAAAGGTGGGATTATGCTTATATAGACTTTTACGTTTCCTACAATCTAGCTAACCGCCCACCAATCAGTGTAGGTGTACTTTTTGGTGGATGATTTGATGAGATTTGAATTTGATTGAGTTTGGTGGAGCTTCTAACTTTATTCCAAAACTTTGGGTCCTCATTTTTTGATTGGTCCACTTGAAAAAGTTTTGTTTGAGCCTTTTTGCATGATTGAGACTTGATTTTCAACACTCCCCCTCAAGTCTCAATGCCTAGGTCCTTCATTCCAATGCATGCCTTGAAGTGTTGTAGCTTTACTCCATCCAATGCTTTGGTAAACATATCTACATATTGGTCCTTTGCATTGACATGCTCCACCTTGACATCCTTTGACATGATCTTCTTGCTGGTGCAAATACCAAGCCTACACATTTGGCTAGAGTTTATGTACAACTGAAGCTCCATGGAAACCATCCCTAGGAAGTTTTCATCTTTACCATTTGTAAAAGTCATTCTTTGACTTGAAACAATATTTGTAACTACCACAAATATTGGGGGACTTGTTAGTTGGAAAAGTCACGACTCTACTTGATAGAATATCTCCTAGATTGGAGGACTACCTTTAGTGAGATCCAATGGAGGATTCAAATTCAAATTCAAATATCCTATCTATGAAAGATGTCTGTAAAAACTCACGGGTGTGTGACTCCATTTCTGAGTTCTCCTTGACCACATTGTAAGAGAGTGAGGCTTACATTGTAGCCTACACTTCTCATCAGCACTCGGCTTTGATTATCATGCCTATGATCTTGTACAACATTGTGTTCTAATACAATAGATGAATACTTGTCATCTATGGTCTCTCTATCATAGTCATTCATATTAATCAACTTGTACTGCTCATATCTCCATCATTTCTTTATCATTTTCAATTTTCTATAGCTTGTTAGAATTATGGCAAAGTTATCTACATGCTTACAAATTTTGAAGATAATCCATTCAGCCAATTTGGAGCAAAGCGCATCGAAGCACTCACTGGTCAAACTCTACAGAGGTCCAAAAAAATCAATTGTAATGATTTGATTCCTAAATTGATTGCTTTGTGTATAATGCATCATTTTAATTGATTTGACTTGGAATCATTAGCTCATTAAGCTAATGTAATATCTGCAAAAGGAATTTTTCTAATTCCTACTGTATTTGAAGCATTGAGCA
This sequence comes from Ceratopteris richardii, assembly GCA_020310875.1. Taxonomy (NCBI): domain Eukaryota; kingdom Viridiplantae; phylum Streptophyta; class Polypodiopsida; order Polypodiales; family Pteridaceae; genus Ceratopteris; species Ceratopteris richardii. Next base: position 182,027,882 of record CM035410.1, read on the forward strand.
TAAAAGCAGCAAGTGTGTGAACAAGAATAGAAGGTTTTCATTGATCCTTCAATTTGGAAGTAGTCTATTTTGGTTCAATCATTTCTCACATCATTTCCAAAGTACATAGGCACTTATTTAGTGTCATTGGAAAGCTAAGAGGGCCTACAATGCAACTCTGAAGCAAAAAGGGGCTGGTATAAAGCAGGATTTGGCAGTACCTACTCGTTTCTTGGAGTGTCCATCTATCTTTCCCAACAGTGGTATCAGAGCAAAGCTAAGGTAAAATGGGAGATGGTTTTCCTTCTTTCATTGATAAATTGGACAAGAACAACTATCAAGCATGGTCCTTGAGGATGAAGACATACTTGCAAGGAAGGAGCCTCTATGGATACATCTCAGGAGATGAGGAGATGCCCATATTCAGAAGCAAAGGACAACCTACAAGAGAGGAGCATGAAAGACTCAATACATGGTGTGCCAAGGATCTATTAGCAAGGTCTTAATTACTTAACTCAATCTATGATTTTCTTTTTCCACATATTAGGAACTTTAAGACATCCCAAGAGACTTGGGAAACATTGTCTTCCTATTTCTCTTCCAACACAAGGGCTAGGAAGAACAAATTGTGGATTGAGTTTACCACTCAAAGAAAGAAACCCAAGCAAGGCATCTCAAAGTATGTGACCAAAGTCAAAGATGTAGCTGCTAAATTGGCAAGCATAGGAGAAGAAATTGAAGAGGAGTAGATTGTAAGACAAGTAATCAGTGGTATTAAAGTTGATGACAAGTGGGAGAGCTTCACAACTACCATGGACTTGTACATGGACATGCAGATTCTAGATCTTACAACACTCATGGGGCAACTCTTTACCCATGAAGACAAGCTCAACAAGAATGGAGATTCATCAAGAGGTAATAGCTCTTCTGCCCTATACACTGATAAAAGTAATTCCAAAGAGAAAGGGAAGAACAAGAAGATTGAGGATGAAGGAGCTACCGCTCAAGCCAACTATGTAGGGAGAGGTAGAACCTCAAGAGGAAGGGGCAGAGGAGGTAATCAAGGTAGGGGGAGACCTTATAACTCCTCAGCATGTAATATTTTTGGATTGTCAAATCATACTACAGATGAGTGTTACAGGAACTTCAAGAATCAGAGAGGTAGAGGATTTCAAAGAGGTGGATATACGCAATCAAGAGGGAGATTCAATCACCATCAAGGATACAATAACAACTACAACAACCACAATAGCAACTACCAAGGAGGGTACAAATCCAGGAAAGATTACAACAAATATACAGAGGAGCAAGACGATTCTCTTCTGATTATGAATTTGACTTCAAAACCAGGTATAAATGATGACCATCTCTTCTACATTGACTCAGGATGCTCAAACCATGTGGCAGGCAATGTAGCTCTTCTCTCTAACCTTGAGGAACCAAAGGGTAAGCATCAGGTACAAACATGTGATGACACCAACAGTCAGTGATCAAGGTAGGGAATGTTAAAACATCTGATGGAAATAAGAATCTGTTGAGCAGGGTTCTATATGTACCTACAATTACCAAGAATTTGATGAGTGTTAGATAGATTGTGGAAAAGGGTTTGTAGGTCAGGTTCAACCAATATGGAGCATTTGTGGAGGATCCCCAACATGGATTCAAGAGAATTTCCAAAGGAGAAAAGACAGGTAGATTATTCACTTTTGAACTTGAAGATACAAGGAATATTGCACTTTATAGTTACAAAGACCAAACACTATGAGAACTTGAAATTTGGCATAAGAGATTAGGGCATGTTGGTGAAAGAACCTTAAAGCAAATATGTAGAGATCAATGTGTGCTTGGGATACCTAATGTATCCAAGCAACACATGATCTATAAATGTGGTGCTTGTCAGTTTGGAAAATCTCACCAGTTACCCTTCTCAAGGAAAGGCTACATGCATGGGGACTACCTAGATCTTGTCCATTCAGATGTATGGGGACCAAGTAAGGATCCCTCAATTTCTAGATCAAGGTATTATGCATCTTTTATTGATGATTTCAGTAGGTGGACTATCTTATACTTTATGAAGCACAAAGATGAAGTATTCAATTGCTTTAAAAAATATCTTGCACTTGTTGAGAATCAAATAGGGAGAAGTCTAAAGAGACTAAGATCAGATGGAGGAGGTGAGTACTTCTCAAATGATTTTGATGCATTCTTGCAGGACATAGGGATCAAGAGAGAAATTACAACAAGGTATACCCCTAAGAAAAATGGGGTGGCAGAGAGGAGAAATAGACTAATTGTTGAAATAGCTAGGTCAATGTTAAATGAGAAAAAAGTACCTAATTACTTGTGGACAGAGAGTGTATCTACTGCTACCTATCTTGTAAACATGTTGCCATCCAAATCTCTTGATGGGAGGACCCCATATGAAGCATGGCATGATAGAAGACCTTCACTTAATCATTGCAGGATCTTTGGATGTGTTTCTATGTACATATCCCTTCTCAAATAAGAGGTAAACTAGACCCTAAGGTAGAGAAGTGCACCTTCATAGGATATGACTTAAATCAGAAAGGATACAGGTTCTACAATCCTTCCAACAAAGGATTCCTGGTCAGTAGAGATGTTGTCTTTGATGAAAATGACTCTTGGTTTGAAAGTGAATGCAGGAAAGTAAAGTTATCTTATGACTTGGAAGAGGAGTTTCCAAGCCTCACTAAGGAGGAGCCTAATGAGATTGAAGACATCAACTCAGATGATAAGGACATCATCAACTTAGAAGAGTTCAAGGCATGGAAGTCCAAAGGCAAAGTCAAGATGATGAAGTTGGAGGATATACCTGAATCATCCAACCAAGCAATTAGAAGATCACAAAGGGAGAGCAAGAAGCCTATCAGATATGGGTATGACACTTCCTTAGTTAATAAGCACTCTAGTTATCTTGCAAAAGACTTGTCACTTGAAGAGCCATCGTCATATGAAGAGGCAAAGACCAAGGCAGAATGGAAAGAAGCTATGGATGAGGAAATTGAAGCACTCAAGGAGAATGATACTTGGGAGCTAGTATCAAAGAAGGAGTCTATGAAGGTAATTGGTTCTAGATGGATCTATAAGTTCAAGAGAAATTCTGATGGATCATGCAAAGCTAGAATTATGGCTAAGGGTTTTGCACAAACCCAAGGAGTTGATTATGAAGAAACTTTCTCACCTGTGGCAAAAATGACAACCATCAGGGTATTGGTAAGTGTGGCTACATCAAATAATTGGAACATGTATCAATTGGATGTAAAAACTGCATTTCCAAATGGCTAGATTTCAGAGGAGGTGTATATGTCTCAACCTCCTAGTTATGAGGATCAAGGTAACATATGTATGTAAATTGAACAAAGCTCTTTATGGATCAAAGCAAGCACCTAGGGCATGGAACCATAGGTTGACTACATATCTTCAAGATCAACGATTCATCATGAGTAAAGCAGATACTTCTTTGTTTATTAAGAGGAGAAATTCAGAGGTAATATACCTATGTGTATATGTTGATGATACCATACTCACAGGTAATGATGCTAATGGTATCAAGCAGATTAAGAATTAGATGATGTAGGAGTTCAAAATTAGTGACCTTGGATCACTAAAATATTTTCTTGGACGAGAGTTATTCTATACTAACTCTGGAATTTATATTACTCAGAGAAAGTATATACAAGACATGTTAAAGAAGTTTCATTTGTAGGATGCCAAAGTAGCAAGCACTCCAATAGAGGTAAATCAGAAGTTAAGTGCTCATGAAGGTGATGTGCTTGAAAATATTGCAGGTTACCAAAGCATAGTGGGAAGCTTGAACTATGCTACATTGACAAGGATTGATATTGCTTATGGAGTAAGTGTTTTAAGTCAATTTATGCACAAACCTAGGGCACCTCATTTGGAAGCTGCCAAGAGGATTTTGAAGTTCCTTATGGGCACTCAAAATCAAGGGTTGTATTTTACTTATACCTCAGACTTGGATATCAAGATATATTCAGATGCAGATTGGGCAGGTTGCAAAGATGATAGGAGTACATCAGGCTACCTATCATTTGTAGGTGACAAACCTATATCATGGTCTTCAAAGAAGCAACCTACTGTTGCTTTGTCTTCTACAGAGGCAAAGTATAGAGGATTAGCCAATGCTACTCAAGAGGCCATATGGATCAGATTGTTATATACAGACTTAGGTTTGCATACCACATCTCCAATGATTTTTGGAGATAATACAAGCTCATTACACCTTGCAGCAAACCCTATTTATCATGCTAGGACCAAGCATATAGAGGTCCACTATCATTATGTAAGAGAAAAGCTATTGAGCAAGGAAATTGATTTGGCATATGTATCAACTAATATGCAATGTGCAAACTTATTGACTAAAGCATAAGATGGTACAAAACTTTGCAGGTTTAAGTCTATGATTGGATTGCAAGATGTTCAAGAAGATTGAAGTAGAAGACCAAGCCAAAATGTTTGGCTTGAGGGGGAGCTGTTGGTGCAAATACCAAGCCTACACATTTGGCTAGAGTTTATGTACAACTGAAGCTCCATGGAAACCATTGCTAGGAAGTTTTCATTTTAACCATTTGTAAAAGTCATTCTTTGACTTGAAAGAATATTTGTAACTACCACAAAAATTGTGGGACTTGTTAGTTGAAAAATCCACGACTCTACTTGGGAGAATATCTCCTATATTGGAGGACTACCTTTAGTGAGAGCCAATGGAGGATTCAGATTCAAATTCAAATATCCTATCTATGAAAGATGTCTATAAAAACTTGCGGGCATGTGACTCCATTTCAGAGTTCTCCTTGACCACATTGTAAGAGCAGTCAACTTGTACTGCTCATGTCTCAGTCATTTCTTTATCATTTTCAATGTTCTATAGCTTGTTGGAATCAAACGCCAAGTTCTCTACAATGCTTACAAATTTTGAAGAATATCCATTCAGCACATTTGGAGAAAAGCGTGTCGAAGCACTCACTCGTCAAACTCTAGAGAGGTCCTAAAAAATTGGGGGTAATGATTTGATTGCTAAATTGATTGCTCTCTGTATAGTGCATCATTTTAAGTCATTCCACTTGGAATCATTAGCTGATTAAGCTAATTTGATATGTTCAAAAGGAAGTTTTCTAATTCCTACTGTACTGGAAGCACTAAGCATAACAAGCGACAGGTGTGTGAACAAAAATAGAAGGTTCTCATTGATCCTTCAATTCGGAAGTAGTTTGTTTTTTTTCAATCATTTTGCACATCATTTCCAAAACACATAGGCACTTTTTTAGTGTCATTGGAAAGCTAAGAGGGCCTACAACGCAACTCTGAAGCAAGAGGGGGCTGGTACAAAGCAAGATTTGGTAGTACCTACTCATTTTTTGGAGTTTCCATCCATCTTTCCAAACACTTCTCTCGAATAAAGTGGTAATGCACTTCTATATGCTTCAACCTTGCATGGAACACTAGATTTTGAGCCAAGTGTATGCTACTTATGTTGTCACAAAAAATAGGTACTTGCTTAACCTACAAATCAAGATCAAAAAACAACTTCTTGAGCCACATAAGCTCACATGAGACTTGTGTTAAGCCTCTATACTCAGCTTCGATCGATGAAAGAGCCACGGTTGGTTGTTTCTTTGACATCCATGAGATGGTCTTCTTCCCTAGCATGATAACATATCCACCAATACTCCTCCTCTCATCTTTGGAACCTGCCCAAGCAGCATCACAATAAGCTTGTACATTTAGTCCATCATCAAATGCATAATATAGACCTTCATTCACTGATCCTTTGAGGTACCTAAGTACCCTTTTGGCTGCAACAAGATGAGGTACTCTTAGTGCTTGCAAAAATTGAGATAACACTCCAACTACATGTGCAATATCAGGTCTTGTCATAGTAGCATACAAGAGAGAACCAATTATTGACCTATACATGGTCACATCCTTCACTTCTTCACCTTCGTGAGCACTTAGTTTAACATTTACTTCTAATGGATTTGAAATGGGCTTGCAATCACACATGCCAAACTTCTTCAAAAGATCAAGAATGTATTTCCTTTGCATCAAGTATATACCTTCCTCTTTATATAGTACTTCAATCCCAAGGAAGTACCTTAAAATCTCTAACTCTCATATTTTAAACTCACATCCAAGCTTCCTCTTTATGTCCTTGATGTTGGCTTCATCATGCCCTATAATGATCAAATGAAAACAGTTGTGCTACCTTCCTTCTTTAGAAAGAGTGATGGGTTTGCATAACTGTGATTGTATCCACATTTTACCAAGTAGTCCACAAGTCTTTGGTTCCAAGATCTTGGGGCTTGCTTGAGTCCATAAAGAGCCTTCTTTATCCTACATACATGATGTGGAAACCTCTCATCTTCAAAGCCTTGGGGCTGGTCCATGAAGACTACCTCTTCAAGCTCTCCATTTAGGAAAGCATTCTTCACATCCAACTAGTACATCTTCCAACCTTTTGAGGTTGAAATTGCAATCAAACTTCTGATGGTGGACATCTTAGCTACTTGACTGAATGTTTCCTCAAAGTCTATGCCATAGGTTTGAGCAAAACCTTTGGCAACCAGCCTTGGTTTACCTAGATATGCTCCCATCTGCATGCCTCTTTACCTTGTACACCCATTTGTTACCAATGACTTTCATGTCCTTTGTTCTTGGCACCAATGACCAAGTATCATTTTCTTCAAGTGCTTTGACTGCCTCCTCCATGGCTTCAATCCATTCCCTATGCTTATTTGCTTCTTCAAAAAAGTTAGGTTCTTCACAAGCTATAACTTGACTCATGTAGGCATAGTGTCTTGCAATGAATGAATCATAAGTTAACCTTCGCACACGGTATTTAACCCTATTGGATGACCTTACCTCACCATTGGGTGGTAGGAATCTCCTCCTCCTTGGTTAAGATGCTTTAAATCCTGGAGTTTTGAATTTTTCCATATCTTCATCACTTGTAGATTCCATGTCTACCCATCGATGGTCTTCGCCATTTTCCTTTTCCTTTCCTTTGCTACTTCATTCACTTGAATGAGATTCATTCCTTGTCCTTCCATGCCAAGCTGATGTAGTACTCTCCTCTGATGGTGTGCTTGAAGTGGTTGGACCACTTATATCCATGCTTTTTTGTTGCTCTTTGAACTCATTCTCGGCTTCATATGCATCGTCAACCTGTAACACATCTTTGCTACCAAACCAAGGTAACAACTCATCAAATATTACATCCCTTGATACCTTAAGCTCTTTCGTGAAAGGCTTGTAGCATCTAAAACCCTTTTTCTCTGAAGAGTATCCAAGAAATATACACCTATCTGCCTTCGGGTCTAACTTGTGTCTCAATTCTTGAGGTATGTGAACATAACACACACAACCAAATACTTTGAGATGTGAAAGGTTGGGTTTCTTACCACACCAAGCTTCATAGGGTGTAACTCCATGTACTCCTGAGGTTGGACACCTATTCATAATGTATATGGCTGCATTTGTTGCATCAGCCCAATAAGAGTTAGGAACATTCATTTCATTTAACAAAGATCTAGCCATTTCTGCTATGTATCTATTCTTCCTTTTTTCCACCCCATTTTGTTGAGATGTATAGCTGCAAGTGAGTTGCCTTTTGATGCCATGTTCATTTAGAAAACATAAAAATTCATTTGAAAAATACTCTCCCCCTCCATCCGATCTGAGTGTCTTTATATACTTCCCTGTTTCCTTCTCCACTAGGTTTTTGAATCTCTTGAAGTGGTAAAACACCTCTCACTTTGACTTCATGCAATACATCCAAACAAACCTTGAATGATCATCTATAAATGTGACAAAATATCTATTACCTCCAATGGATGGCTCCCTTGTAGGTCCCCATACATCTGTATGTATGAGATTCAACACTTCGTTGCTCACATGTGCTCCCTTCTTGAATGGCACTATGCTTTGTTTTCCTAATTGACAAGCATGTCACAAATGTTGCATATTCTGAGATGTAAGACCAGATAGAACACTCACCAAGCCCTTCCTTTGCATGTCTTTCATCCTTTGTAATTTTATGTGCCCAATTCTTTTATGCCATAAGTCGATTTCTGCAATCTGTTTATTTCCAATGACAAGTAGACAGTCTAAGGGGTTGATGGCTTTACCTCCATGGTGAAGAGTCTTCCTTGATTCTTTCCTTTTGCTATGAGCTTGTAGTCCTACATGGGGTCTTCAACAAAACATCCTTGCTCATTGAACCTCACCTCATAACCTCTTTCAACCATATGACCTACCAAGACCAAGTTCTTTGTGATGGTTGGCACATGCAACACATCCTTCAACACCTTGGAGCTTTGAGATCCATTCAATGCAACATCTCCCACGTGTAATCTTGTGCTCAGTGTCATCCCCTGTCTCTACATTTCCTTGAGTGATGGGTGAATGTAAATTAAAGAAAACATCTTTATTGCAACTCATATGGTTGCTATAGCCACTATCAATGTACCATGTAAAATCTGAATTGACTCTTTCACTTGAACCATACATCATAAGAAAGTTCTCATTTTCTAAATTTGCTGAAGTACTAGCATAATTACCTTGGTTCCTTTTGTATCCTTGATTGCCTCCTCCTTTGGACCAACAATCTCTTGCATAATGGCCCGGTTTTCCACAATTGTAGCATTCTCCGTTGGATGCTTCTCTTCCATGTGATCTTCGTCCTCTTCCTCTACTCCTTCCTCTTCCTCTTGATCCATAGCTTCGGTTGGAGCCTTCTTGGTTGCTTGAGCTTGAAATTCACCTTCCTCTCCCTCTGCCTTGGGAGTTTTGTCCACATCTTTCACCTTTGCCTCTATGTGCATAGAAAACTTGGGCTTGGCTGCCCTTTGATTGTGAACCTCCTTGGTTCATCTCCTTGGTCACCATCAATGTGACTAATTGATCAAATTCTGGTAGGGAATCCCTCACTTAAATTGATGGTGAATGCTTTCCACCTTTCATCCTCTCTCAAGCCATTGAGAGTGTGCGCAACAAGATCATCGTCTTTGATTGGGCTCCCAATTGAGCCTAACGCATCTGCAAGCTCCTTAACCTTCAGAATGTACTCATTTATGTTAGTACTTGGTGATTTCCTAAGATTATTCAGCTCATTCTTGAGCTAAATATTCCTTGCCTTGGTTGACAAAGAATACAATCTCTCCAAGGTCTCCCAAACCTTCTTGGATGTGTCCAAGTCTTTTATATGCCTTATCATGCTAGTGCTTATATGTTGGGATAGAATGAATATGACTCTCCTATCCCTTTCTATCCATTCATTAAGTGCTTTGACCTGCACTTGAAGTGGAACTCTAAATTTCCATGGTTGATAATTGCCTTTCTCTAACTTCTCTATTTGTGCATTATACTCAGCCATATTGAGCTCTAAGATGCTCCTCTAGCTTCTCCTCAAGTGTTGTATGCTTTAGAAGGTGTGGATATTACCTTTTGATAGCTTCTCCCTTGCAAACCTTTGACTAGTTGAGATCTCGATTGACGTAGCCCCCTTTCGATATCTTCTTGCTTTGATGAGTCTTCCTTGTGCTTCCACGAGTTGTCTTGATCCCTTCAAGTCTTCAATATCATGCCACTGATGTCTCCAAGCCTCCAACCTGGCTCTGATACCACTGATGGGGGATGATTCTAACACCCGAATGCAAAAATGGAAGATGGTTGCCCTCCACTAGGTCCATTGTCAAGGAGTGATATATGCTCAGTTTTCTGAACTTTTCTCTACACCACTATAGATACATAAAATGAACGCTTGCAAACTTGTAGTAGACTATAAGAGCTACCCAACAAGCTTTGAATAATCCCAAATGGATATTCCAGCTGGGAGAACCACCCTCTCCAAAATAGGCTACCTGTTTGCAATAGTCTCTGCCTATGTGCAGAGATATACCTTCACAAAGTTGGCTATTTCTCACAAGTCACTCAGCCAAATAACTTGAAACTTTGGAAAAGTTCAAGGCATAGTATGAGAGACCAAATGAAACTTGAAATCAATGAAAATGAGTACAATGAGAGAGAAAACAATGCTCTAAAATCTGGTACAATGAGATTTGTAAAAGCCTAACTACACCTCTAGATAGAGAGGAGCAAAATCATGAGAAAATGAGGTAAGCAATGGGGCTGCTTGCGAGAGTTTATGACTTCATTAAACTAAGTGGGAAACTTCTGGAATGCATACAACTCAAGAAACAAAGGTGGGATGATGCTTATATAGAGTTTTACTTTTCCTACAATCTAGCTAACCACCCACCAATCAGTGTAGGTGCACTTTTGGTGGCTGATTTGATGAGATTTGAATTTGATTGAGTTTGGTGGAGCTTCTAACTTTATTACATGACTTTGGGTCATTGTTTTTTGGTTGGTACACTTGAAAAACTCGAGGTTGAGCCTTTTTGTATGATTGAGACTTGATTTTCAACATATGACACCAGTCTTGTGGAGTATGTCCAAACTTATGACCAACAATATTACGGTTATCAAGGATTTGACAATCCCTATGGGCTAGAGTATGTGAATCTGATGTACACTGCACCTAAAGCACCAACATCTATGAGACCCCCATTAGCCCACTTGTGCCAAAAGAACCATGCTATAGATGCGGAGGAGATCACTTCATAAGACCATACAACCCACCACCCCCTAGAACTTGGGAAGGGTACTGGAATGAGTTTGAAAGGAACATCTATTTAGAGATTGCAAAAAAAATCCCAATAAGGCTCACAACACTACTCAGATCAATGTGATAGAAGTAATTGAATCATCAGGAAGTGATAAAGAATACACAGTACCATTAATAGCCATTACTCGAGCCTAAGCCAAAGGACAGGAGATAAAGAAATTAGATTTTTAACAAGAGATGAGTAAGGATCTAGAGACAAAGATACAATTAGTGGAAGATTCGAAAGATCCACATGAGAGTAACCAAACAAAGAAGACGCAAAGTTGGAAGACTATAAGGTAAAAAACTTAGAAATAAATGGATGAAAAATAAAAATAAATAGGACAAGAAGGATGTAAAAGATAGTAGGAAAACGCGGGAATAGGAAGTGCAAGATAATACAACACCTAAGTCCCACACCTCACATTTAATGGATACATGACTAAAGCCATTTTAGACACCGGGGCTGGTGTAGGCATAGCCACCAAAGAAATTTGGGAGAAATGGGGAAAACCAACCCTAGGACCAACACGTATGAAGCTTCAATTAGCAGATGGCCATGTAGAGAGACCCTTAGGAATATTGGAGAAAATTAAGTTGACTACATGCAGAGTAGAATTTGACCACACTCTAGCCATATGTCAATTTGAAAGGCAAATAATTACAAAATGATATTAGGACGACCTTTTATGAGACCACTCAGGGTAGTACAAGACTGGAGAAGAGATTCTTTATACCTACAACATGAGAGGGCTACAACCAAGATAAATTTACATATATTTTCATATAGGGATGTACCCCCACTACAATGGAATCCCATACAAAGGAAGAGGATGATTTGTCAATTCACAGTGTAGGTTCAAGTGACCAATCATGGATACATGAAGATGCTCAAGTGTGGATGTGTAAGGAAGCAAAACGAGAAGAGATTAAAACTCAATTATGGCCTATTGGACATCCAAATTACTGGCCCATAGATGATCCTATGTATATGCCTCAAATTTTCCCAGATGAAGCATTCAAACCACACAGTTGGATGGAGATTCTAGCCACCTTAGATGTGTGTATAAATGAGGAGGTATTAACTATGAATGGATGTTTAGATGAGGAAGGGTATGATGTAAGTTTTTACATGGTATTCCTTCAGGAAGTAGAGGCAGGAGAATTATTAGAAAAGGAATGGAGGGAGGAGTACAAAAGCATAGAAATGGAGCCAAAATTTAACTCGGAGGAATGATATTTAGAAGCAATTCAAGCTGATGATAAAGAAAGAACACCCAAGGTATTAGCAATAGAAGTAGCTCAGGCAAGACCGAAGAATGAGGAAATATTAGATAAGGTAGGACCAACCCCATACCTTTTTGAAGTACTAGAGCACTTCAAAAGATATGAAGTAGAATAGAGAAAGATAGCACTTCAAATGCCCAAAAGGGAGGTTAGAGAAGGAGAAGCTTATGATAACAACGAACAAACTAAGAAAGCGATAGTGATCATGGAAGATGGGGAAGAGAGATGTACTTATATTTGAAAAGATGTGTCACCCAAAGTGGAAGAGGATAATTCGAGGATATCGAGATGTACTTGCATGGACCTACAAGGACCTTAAAAGAGTAGATCCATCCATTTGTTCCCATAGAATTCCAATGAAACCTGATGCAAAACAATCAAAGCAATGCCCTTATACTTATGATGATGTCTATTCAGTAAAAATTAAGGAGGAGATAGACAAACTGTTGGCAGTTGGATTCATTTATGAGATAGAACACAGAGAATGGGTGTCATCATTAATGTTCATACCCAAGAAAAATGGAAAATTAAGAGTGTGTATTGACCTAAAGAAAGTAAACACAGCCACGATCCATGATAGTACCCATTACCTATCATTGATCATCTCTTGGAAAGAGTTGCTGGTAAGGAGCTTCCTAGATGGATTCTCCGAGTACAACCAAGTAGCTATCGCTATGGAGGATCAACATAAGACAACATTTGCAACTGAATGGGGACTCTACGCTTTTAGAGTGATGCCATTTGGACTCACCAAAGCCCCTGTTACTTTCCAAAGATTGATGTGCCATGTATTTAAGGAATTTCGAAGGAAGAGTATGGAAGTATATGTGGATGACTTGTGCACATACTCAGGTGAGAGATATGAACACATTCCTTAAGCCAATGGTCAGGCAGAGAGTTCCAATAAAGTGCTATGTACCATGTTGACAAAGATAGTCAACAATGGAAGGTTAGATTGGGACAAACAATTGCACCATGCAATTTGGGCCTTCCGAGTGGCTTACAAGACGGCCATTGGAACTACTCCATTTAACCTAGATTATGAGCAAAATGCGATCTTACCAATTGACTTTTGGGTACCTACTCTACGTGTAGCACAATAGTATGAGTGGATATGACATGAACTATCCAAGAAATTAGAGCAAATTGGGAAATTACACAAAACAAGACTACAAGCAGTCACGAGAATTTATGCTGCTAAAAAAGCAAAAGACAAAGGCTTGGAGATTTAGTCCTTGTATATACATTGAAACAACATGCCAAGAAAATGGAGCAACACTTCCCAACTATATAAGTGGATGTAGAGTGAAACGATATATGGAGCCATTAATAGACCAGATGTTAGCACGACTCATAGGAGCACAAAATCAAAATAAGGAAGAGGAGAGGATTAGAGAAGAAGCACGATAGGAAGCCTTAGAGCATATCAAGAGACGGAAAGAGTGGATATGACAAAGGGATGAACGATATCTACAGGGAGAGGAACCTATGCCCATGGCCACTACCAAGTAAACCCTACATATGGCACGAGCTATATCATCTCCCAACCATTCTTAAACCTAGGAATCAAAACCAAAGAGTATCAGCTAGTAGATGCTTTGATTGACTCAAGAGCGGCTCTAAGCTGTATACGAATGATGTTAACTATGCATCTCCAAACAACCGTAAGTTCCACTAAGGCATGCATGATAGGAATTGGAGCTCAAGTTATAGAATGTGTTGGAGAACCCATAATATCCCTCCACTTAGGAAATTCCACTATGGAGCAAAGAGTTTTGGTATGCAAAGACGAAGACCTAATTGAAAATTTGATCCTAGGACAAGACTAGATTATTGAGAGCGAAGTGAGCATTCATCTAGCACAAGGATACATATCAGCCAAAATAGGACATAAGGAAATCTTTAGCTTGTTGGAAGACAGGTTGTCTCAAATTCATAGGGTCACCAAACCCAAGTAAGAAATCTTAGAAAAAGAGTTAGAACATGAATCAATAAAGAGTATATTTGAAGCATGCCCTAATCTAGAAGTGCCTGCAAATAAGGATGTGTTTCTTGATGGTGTGACCATCTCGCTCATGAGAGATGAACCTAGAAGAGAGAGTGAGGACATCACCTCTAAATCTATATATACTATACAAAGAAAACCCAACTGGATGTTTACCGTTCGAACATCACACCCATGTCATACTCATCTACAATGGGTACTAAAGGATCAAATGACTAAACTAGATAACTCAACACAGAAGCAAATCAGCCACTCCGTGAAGACAAGAAGAGACAACCATTACGCACCATCGCAATCAGAGCCACCAAGACTTCTTTGCGTATGGCTTCCAAAGTCCTTAGTAGAGACCCAGAAGGCACAACAATGTATATGGACCCCAAAGAAGGTGAGACAGACTAGAGATCAAGAACTAGAAAGGCTTAACAAGATATCATGCCTATAAAGTAAAGCAAAGAGGTCTAAAAAGGCTATTTGAGGGTAGCAAAGGAACACGACATTGAAAACATAGATTTCCTGTAAGAAGGAGACAAGGACAAGAAAACCACAAGTTCGACAGAAATAAATGCCTCAATCACCAAATACAAAGTGGATATGGGGACCAAAAAGACAACAACGATAGGAACAATGAACTCAACAAGATTCTACTTTCACTCATGAAGATTCCATTGCACATAGAGTATGCGTGACACGACCACATTACAGGGCCATGCATTTGGCACATTATCTCTTCAACAAAACTAGTGGTGCACATTTCCATCATTGGAATAGGCCTTTGTTTCTACTGCCATAGGAATGACCATACATATAAATAAATAAGTGCTTCAGCTAGATCTAATTTTGTTTACTTTCAGGATTAAAAGTCAAAAGAAGTGTGGTAAGAGACCTTACTTACTTAAGCAACGGGGGACGGAGCGATGAACAAAACAACATATCACTGAACCACACATAAAACACATGAATTGGTTTCTTCTGGAGTTGATTCTTTCCCTATTACAAGTGTAGATGGCCTTCTAGGATTCTGATGCAATGGTTCAAGAAGAGGTGTTGGAATTTCCACTACAAAGTGTCACCAAAGCTAAAGGTCATTTGTTTTGAGAAGACCAGCCTACTGGGCGAGCATCTATTCTTGGTGATGATAAAGATCATGGGCACTGACCATCCGTTCCCTATCATGTCCCAAAATTTCAAAGTCTTACATGAACTCGCATCAACTGTGGACATAATGATAAAGGCAAGCATTCAAAAATACTTCGAGCTACGCAATTATAAGCTAGACTTTCAACGATGTACTTAGGTGATGAACACTCTTCAACTGGCCTTACATAACCCCTTAGTGCCAAAAGCAAAAGTCTTGGATGCAAAAGGAGAATGGGTGATTATCCAATTCCTCACTAATTGATTAAAGAAGCTTTTGGATGGGAAAAGGATGGGAATACAAATCTAAAGGATGAAAGTTGCAAAACCCGTACCTTCATGGATATTAATCATATAGATATTGAAGAAGAGGTCCGTCTGATTCACCAACATTTCTGCTTCCCGAACATGCACTGCTACATAGCACCTCAAAAGATCATAGTACAGCTCTTATCATGCAACCAAACAGATTGATAATCAAGTGAACATGACACCATACATCTAAGAATGTTTTATTTGAAGCCAAGAAACAATGGGGCCACAAGAAGTTCTTGAATGGAAGTGTAGCATTAACCATCCTAATCTACCATGCCTTAGGTAGTGGGGAATATCTTAAGGAGATGCCTTCATCAATAGAGATGGCTAAGTATACAAAGCTAGCCATGGTACCCAGGAAAAAGATCTCAATCTAGAATGAGAGGAACAAAGAGATTAAGGGAAATGTTAATGGCAAAAGAAGCACTTCCTACTTCAAAAAGAATACATGCACTTCCAAAGACAAAAAGCAAAGACACCAAGCCCATCACGGAAGAAGAGTTAAAGGAAGCAATGGAAGCTACTGACAAATACATGGAAGGGCAAGTAAATCTGCCAGTGCAAGGACATCACTATCGCCAATCTCATGAAGAAACCTTGTAAGGAAAGAGGTTAATGAAAGTCCATAGATATAGAGAACTGGGACTGATGAGCTCTAGTTCATCTTCGGACACCCACGAAGATCAAGAACCATCCCTAATGAATGTGGAATTCAAAAGTGACTCAAATGATGATGGAAAATGGGATGAGTTAAATCAAGTCATGGATCTCTTGAAGTGGAAGGTGCTAACATAGAGAAAATACCGGACAACACAATCACATATATGCCAAAGAAAGGATCATCTCAAGGAGAAGGGCACACAATCAGAATGAAGGAGGAAACAAAGATCCAAATTACAGAGACTCATTTGGATGGAGAAACTAGGTTGAAGGTGACAAAGGAAGAGAAAGACTAGGGAGATGAGGAGGAGCAAGAACCATTCAATCCAATCAGGGTTGTCGCAGAGCCTTCTCCACGGGGAAGTGCTACAAAGTCTACCGCACACAAAGAAGAAGAAAAAGAAAACCAGATACATCTCCAAATTAGACAACCACATAATGAGACAATACATGTGATTAAGGGAAAAGATGTACTCATGCTGAATGGGACATGGCTCAACTCAAGCCTGTGGTGAAGCAAATGATACAAGTAGCCATGGACACTCAACAACAATTGATAGAAGCAGACGCTGATTATGACAAGGCTCTAAGGGAGCGCAAACAATTTTAGGTGATAAGTGAAAAGCTCTCTGCACAAGTGATAGAGGTTCAATAGGCACTTACTACCAAGGAGAAAGAAGCTAATGAAGCAATGGAGAAATGTGAGGTGATAATGGTTGACAATTAGAAACTACAAGATCAGCTTAAAGAGCTGCAAAGTAAGTACGAAGCCCGTGAAGCTGAGAAAGCAAGGATGAATATGAGAAGCAAACTCTTGGAATAAAAAATAAAGGTATACATGGAGGAAGCTGACAACTTAAGAAACAGGAATAAAGAACTCATGACTGCCATCCTATGCAACCAACCGATAGAGGCCCTAGAAGTATCAACAAACAATACACAAGCATTGGAAGCACAAATTGCAAAGTATGAAGATCAGCTAAAACAAGAGCAAACCCTATGAGAAGAATGGGAAAGGAAGTACATGTATGAGACAAATGAACTCAGAAAGAGGTGGAAGATGGCAGAAGACAAACTTCTCGTGCTATATAATGAAGATGCCAAACAAATTGTTGTTGTAGGACAAGAAGTCCTGAACACCAAGAAGCCCTAACAAAAGCAGCGAGTGAGATCAAGGACAAGGAAGAAATCATTGAAAAATTAAAGGCTCAAATAGCACAACAAGTTACAGCGAGGACACTAGTATTTCCAAGCTCCCAAGTGACTACTCTGGAGACTGAGGTATGTCCTCTTTCTCCCCCCATGCATCATTCACCAAAAAGGGAGGAAGTAGAGTTGAGCATTGAATGACATGATCCGGCTATTGCAGAACTAAGCTAACATGAGAGGGCACTACTAGTGTCCCAACTCATAGAGCGATTTCAAGGTCAGGTAGTGAAGGTCATGAAAGAGGTGAAGATTGAAAGTAAAAGCCTAGAACAAATTTTGAAGCCATTTAATATACCTTATGGATTGCTTAAAGAAGAGATGTGACAATATATCAAGAAGGCTACAAATAAAGAACCTGATCATGATCTACAGTTCAATATGAACATGTTTACATATACACAAAAAGAGTTTGACAAGGTAGATCCTGTGTGGAGGCGGAAGTTTTTAGAGAAGAATTCAACCTTAAGGGTACACTAGGAGTCAACTCCATATGTGCTACAGGTTAATCCATCCTTTTTCCCGGTACCTCGAGGATGCACCTGGATGCAATTTTGGGAAGCACAGTGCCAGAGTAATTTAAATAATCAATGGCTAAACTATCCACTACTACCTAGTCCACCATGCAACTATTTAGTGACAGAGGAATACATGGTGTAGATCATAGAATTTTGGTTATCAAGATACGTGATAGTGCCAGAATTAGCCATCAAGATGACCAATAAAATATTAAGTATGCTTCTTACAGTTCTGAAGGTATTCAAACATGCACAGTATACATTTTTGAATTTTATTGGCATTAATCAAGGTGCAGATGCAATCATTTTTTACTTATCAACTACACCAAGCAAACTCACAATAATGGCAATATATTCTAGATTAATATTTCTCTCGAGTCCATATATGCAAACATTTGACGAAGCTTTCTTTAGAGGATTTTTTGAAATGGACTCAGATATTTTTGTAGCTTCCAATTTAAATGCATGACTGGTGGCCTACAAGCTTAGTTTCTTTGCAGATCATAGGTAGGCACTAGATGATGGAGTCAAGTCAGCTCAATGGAAAGACCTCATGGTATGTGAAGCAAATTCCCTAAATCACAAGGAGCAAAAGATAATACAAACTTACTCACCTCACCACAAAAATCATGTCAGGGATGACAAAGTTCAGTGTTGGTACATTTGGCAGGCCTTGATGCTTGAACAAAAGATCAAAGGTTTACTTCATATCTTGAGCATGAACATTCATAAGTCATATGTGAATGCCTCTTGTAAATATCTTGAGTTTAACTCAAGATAAATGTAAAATGCAAGCTTGAGAGAATCTTGTAGCTTTATGACTTGTAACTCACAACAACCAAGTGATTGGAATCCAATTGATTAGGAGCCTAAAAGATAGGATCACTTTTAGGTGGCAGATTCAAAATTCAAATTTGAACTCATCTATAAGAGTACATGACTTTTAGTCATGGAAAGAGAGAGCAGAACAAGGACATTGAGCTTAAAAATGGTGGGCACACTTAGCCCACACACGTGTGAGTAAGACTAAAACATCTCTTTTGTATCATACATTCAATATATTACACATTTGTTTCAGATTATGCAACTATCTCATGTTCACTATTACCTGCTACTAGGCTCTCAATTTCAGTGAGTTTGTTTTGAGGAGTTCTCTGCGTACAGTTATTCTTTTACTGTGGTTCAACTTGGTACATGTAGCTTAGACCTTCTAGTTTTATGTTATCAAATTTCACGTAATTTGGTTCAGATATCTATGAGATATATTCATTACAATTTTCCTATGTCTGTTGTCTATCATCCTCCTAAAATGTCGGGACTACACCCCTAACTTCTTAAGATTATTTCTCAGCATGTACTCATCCTAAAATAGTGAAATAACTTCCTATAGCAAGTTTAGGGGTCCAATTAGATTTTTCTAAAAGCTCTTGGGTCAATTGTAATAAGTGAGTGAGCACTGAATGAAATACTGAGCAAGTTACAGTCCATAAATAACAACTTTTTACAACTCTTCAGACTTGAAAGTAGTCTGTTTTGATGCAACTATTTGAAGATGATGCTCCAAAGCACATTATGGGTTCAAATGCATATTTGGGAAGCTAAAGGTGTCTACTAAGGTAATCTAAAGTAACATTGGTAGGTGTAGAGCAGGATTTGTGCAACACCAGCTCATTTCTCGAGTGTATCCAACCATCTCCTCACAGTGGTATGAGAGCAATCATCAACTCAACATGGGAGATGGATTCCCATCATCAATTGGCAAATTGGATCGAGGTAATTACTCTGCTTGGTCTATTAGAATGGAAGCATATCTACAATGTAGAAATCTTTATGGTTACATATCTAGAGATGAGTCAATGCCAATACTTAGAAGCAAAGGGCAACCCACTCAAGAAGAACAAGAAAGGTTATCGACATGGTGCTCAAAGGATGCACTCGCCAGGTCATACCTTCTCAACTCAGTTTCTGATTTCTTACTCCCACATATTAGGAATTGTAAGACATCACAAGAAACCTGGAATGCACTTGAAGCATTCTTTTCTTCAAGCACTATAGCAAGAAAGAATCAACTTTGGATGGAGTTCACAACACTCAAAAAGATGCCTTAAAAAAATGTGACTAATTATGTCACTAAAATGAAGGACTTAGCTAATCAACTTGGAAGCATTGGAGAAGTCATTGATGAGGAGCAAATTGTGAGACAAGTGATCAATGGAATCAAAGCAGATGACAAATGGGAAGCATTCACTACTGCAATGGATCTATACATGGACATGCAGGTACCTCACTTCAATACTCTAATGGGAAAATTGTTTACTCATGAAGCCAAGCTTGTAAAGAACAATGACAACTCAAAAGGTAATCAATCCTCTGCCCTATACACTGATAGGAACAAGAGTAAGGATAGTAATGGTAAAGGCAAGAAATCTGATGATGAAGCTAGTACCTCCCAAGCCAGCTTTGCAAGAAGAAGTAGAGGTACAAGAGGGAGAGGTAGAGGAGGTACACAAGGCAGAGGGAGATTCCAAAGCACCTCTCCATGTGCCATATGTGGATTGACTAACCACACAACTGAGAATTGTTTCAAGAACCCTAGAAATCAGAGAGGAAGAGGCTTCAATAGAGGAAGCATAGGTTATGATCGTAATAAAAAAGGGTACAGGTTGTATAATCCAAGTACTAAAGGTTTTATTGTTAGCAGAGATGTTGTCTTTGATGAAAAAAACTCGTGGTTTGAAGATGATTGCAAAAGAATCAAGGTACCTTATGACCTAGAAGAAGACTTTCCTACAATTCAGATGGTAAATAATCAACAATCTGAAGATTCAAGTGATTCTGATGATGATTAGAAAACACCAAGGAAGAACTTGAAGATATGGAGCAACAAAGGTAAAGAGAAGATGCAAGACTTGAGGGATATTGGAGAATCCTCTCAAGAAACAATAAGGAGATCAACTAGGGAAAAGAAGGAACCAGAAAGGTATGGATATGACACCTCTCTAGTCACTAAACACTCAATCTATATTGCTCAGGATATCAACTCAGAAGAACCATCAACCTTTGAAGAAGAAAACAAGAAACCTAAATGGAAGGAAGCAATGAAGGAAGAGATACAAGCACTTGAAGAAAATCAGACTTGGGACCTAGTTCTCAGGAACCAATCCATGAAGATCATTGGATTTAGATGGATCTATAAGGTAAAAAAGAAATCTGATGGATCAATAAACAGGTACAAAGCAAGAATTGTGGCTAAATGGTTTGCTCAGACCCAAGGGATTGATTATGAGGAGACTTTCTCTCCTGTGGCAAAGATGCCAACAACCAGAGTTCTCATAAGCATAGCTGCTTCAAGGAATTGGAACATCTATCAATTAGATGTAAAAAATGCATTTTTAAATGGTTGGATTTCAGAGGAGGTGTACCTGGCACAACCTCCTAGATTTGTTGATGATGAACATCCTGATTATGTGTGCAAACTTAGGAAGCAATGTGGATCAAGTCCCTATATACAGATTAAGGGTTAGATTTTGGCACTCCATACATATTTGGAGACAACATGAGTTCCTTGCATTTAGCTGCTAATCCTATCTTTCATGCTAGGACTAAGCATATAGAAGTCCATTATCACTTTGTTAGAGAGAAAATAGCAAGCAAAGAAATACAATTGTCTTATGTGTCTACACAGATGCAATGTGCAGATATGATGACCAAAGCACTTGATGGAAGCAAACTCAATAGGTTCAAATCAATGATTGGAATGCAAGAGATACCTATGGATTGAAGACTCAAGCATCTTAGGCTTGAGGGGGAGCTCTTGGTACATTTGGCAAGCCTCGATGCTTGACCACAAGATCAAAGGTTTACTTCATATCTTGAGCATGAACATTCATAAGTCATATGTGAACACCTCTTGTAAATATCTTGAGTTTAACTCAAGATAAATGTAAAAGGCAAGCTTGAAAGAATCTCTTAGCTTTACGAGTTGTAACTCACAACAACCAAGTGATTCGAATCAAATTGATTAGGAGCCTAAAAGATAGGATCACTTTTAGGTGGCAGATTCAAAATTCAAATTTGAACTCATCTATAAAAGTACATGACTTTTAGTCACAGAAAGAGAGAGTAGAACAAGGACATTGAGCTTCAAAATTGTGGGGACACTTAGCCCACACATGTATGAGTAAGCCTACAGCATCTTCTTTGTATCATACATTCAATATGTTACACATTTGTTTCAGATTATGCAAATATCTCATGTTCACTATTACCTGCTGCTAGACTCTCAATTTTAGTGAGTTTGTTTTGAGTAGTTCTCTGCGTATAATTATTCTTTTACTGTGATCCAACTTGGTGCATGTAGCTTAGACCTTCTAGTTCTATGCTATCAAATTTCACGTCATTTGGTTCAGATATCTACGAGAGATTTTCCTACAATTTGCCTATGTCTATTGTCTGTCATCCTCCTAAAATGTCAGGACTACACCCCTAACTTCTTAAGATTATTTCTCAGCATGTACTCATCCTAAAACAGTGAAATAACTTCCTATAGCAAGCGTAGGGCTCCAATCAGATTTGGTTAAAAGCTCTCGGGTCAGTTAAAATCACTGAGTGAGCACTGAATGAAATACGGAGTAGGTTACAGTCCATAAATAACAAGTTTTTTACAACTCTTCAAACTTGGAAGTAGTCTGTTTTGATGCAACTATTTGAAGATGATGCTCCAAAGCACATTATGGGTTCAAATGCATATTTGGGAAGCTAAATGTGTCTACTAAGGTAATCTGAAGTAACATTGGCAGGTGTAGAGCAAGATTTGTGCAGCAGCAGCGCATTTCTAGAGTGTATCCAACCATATCCTCACATCCAGGAGGAGGGACGTGTGGAGGGAGAGTCGAGCAAAAAGAGAAGAAGAAGAAGATCAAAGAACAAAATAGCTCAAAAAGAAAAAGGAACCACCCTCTGCCTAAAACCCCATAGGGGCATGCATCTGGCTACAACACCAAAGGACTAGGTCCCCAAGAGTGGTAACAAAGAATAACAATCCGAACCTTTCAAGGGGAAGTTACACACACCTTCCTCATCCACTAGGTGTGTGTGATGGAAAGAAATAAATAAGCTAAAGAGCATGCATCTAGTCCCAAAGGATGTAAAAGAAGATTTGAGAATGGGACCTTTGAAATGCTATGCCAACCTAAATGCGATGCAGACTTGGCGAAGAATGCATGTGTGGAAACCTAAATTAACACAGTCTACGCAGACATGAAGCAAAGCATGCCAAGGGACAATATACACAAAGAGGGGGAGAGTGTTGCAAAGTAAAAGAGCACAAAAAGAGGAGCCCCAAAATTTTCAAAATTAAGGCACAATTGTTCTTCTTCAAAATTCTATGAAACTCCCTTGAAGCTATGTAAATGCACTAGGGGAGTCCTCTAGATGCATAAGCCCAAATCATTGTAACATAACTCTTGTAAGATATTGGGAAATTAGAGTAGTCAATAAAAGTGCTGGTCTCTTGTGTGAAAGGACCATTTTTAGGGCACATGTATATAATTCACTTGGTGAATCTTGTAAAGAACTTTTTGCCATTGTGAGCTTTGAAGAAGAATTTTGAATTTGCTTCTTTCTTGTTGATTTCCTCCTTCTTCATGATTTTTTGTGTGTGTTTAATGCTTGAAATGTGTGTGTAGGACTATTGTCTACCCCTTCCCTTCGCTTTTGAACTACTGTAGTGTGTGTGTGAGCCATTACAAGTTGTGGAGCAAGTGTTGGTGTTTCCCACTATTCATGATTTTTCTCATAACTTGAAGCTTGTTTGGTAGATTCAACTAAAAATACAAGCAATAGATGCGTCTCATCAAGAGCTTCGAAATGAACCCACTATCAAGAGCTGAAAGAAAAGTTTGAATTTGTGCATACTACTATAAATGGTATCGTGGCATGCATTTTTCATAGGATTAGTGAGTTGGAGAGGTAGTTGAGACTAGTCACATGCATTGTAGCTTAAATACTTCACTTACCATCATGAGTGCACACGTCTTCATACACTTGGTTCTTGTGGTTCCTCGGATTGATAATTAAAGGTGTATTAATCCACTACTATATGCACTTGTTGGGCGATTGAGGTACAATCTTATTGACACAAGTCCCTAAGACTTCACGACTTAGGTACACAGTAGTCTTAATTATGCTACTTTGACAAGAGTAGATATTGCATATGTTGTGAGTACATTGAGTCAATTCATGCATGTACCGAGGAAGCCAAACATGGAAGCTGCAAAGAGGGTGCTTAAGTACCTAAAGGGTACAATCAATGAGGGATTATTTTGTCCCTTCACTTCTAACATAGATATAAAGTTATACATTGATGCAGATTGGGATGACTCCAAGGATGATAGGAGGATCACTTGAGGGTACCTATCTTTTGCAGAATCAAAACTCATATCATGGTCATCCAAGAAGCAACCAACTGTGGCCTTATCTTCCATAGAAGCAGAGTATAGAGGCTTGGCTAATGCAACTCAGGAAGCTATGTGGCTTAAGCAATTGTATGTAGATTTGGAGATATACTCCTACACTCCAATCATATTTGGAGATAATACTAGCTCACTTCATTTGGCTACTAATCCTATGTACCATGCCAGGACTAAGCATATTGAAGTGCATTATCATTATGTTAGAGAGAAATTGCTAAGCAAGGACATTCAATTAGCCTATGTATCAACTCATTTACAATGTGCACATTTACTTACCAAAACATTGGATGGAACAAAGGTGAACATATTCAAATTGATGATTGGGCTGCAAGAGATCAAGGGCCAATGAAGATCAAGCATGTTAGGCTTGAGGGGGAGTTGTTGGTGCAATTAAGTCGAAGCCCACATACTTGATGAACACACATAAGCTTGATGTATTAGTATATCACTTGTAATGCATCATATGTATAATCTCTTGTAACTTGAGTTTAAATACTCATAGTAAAAGTGATGTAGACCCACGAGGAGTTAGGAAGCATCTATCTTGTATCCATTTGGTAGTTAAAGTCAAGAGAGAATCAATCCTATACTTTAGCATTACTTTTACTTGAGTTCAGAAGAAGATCCCGCATGTATCTCAAGGTTCTGAGATAATTTCCATGTACCTTCTTTGAGACGAGGATCTCACCGCATAACTCTCTCATTCTACACTCATTGAGGAATGACGTATTGCCAATGAATTTGTAATTTTACATGATTTAGTCAATACATATCATTACTTCCAACTCTCATATCTCTATCACACTCCATCAAAACAGTGATTTTGTCTGAGCCGACTCTCACTATGTAGTGCATCATTTTGCATGACTCAAAGCATGACATCTTCAGTATACTGTCTACTTTACTCCTACAAAGTTTCATCTATAATGGTTCATTCAATTGTCAGTTATTAATCAAAGATTGCTCATTGGTTTGTGAATGTATAAGTCCATAAAAGTTGGGAGTGTTGCTCTACTTGCTAAACATAATTCTCTGCATATAGTTTATCATTTTAGATGATTCCACTCATGAATGGTAGCTTGTTAAGCTAATTAAATATCCCCAAAAGGAATTTTACTGATTGCTACTATACTCAGAGAATCGAGTAAAACACTTAACAAGTGTCTCAACCAAAATACCAAGTTTTGTGCATTGAATCATATGCCTACCTATCTATTTTGATTCTATCATTTGTGCATCATCTTCCAAGCAGCATGTTTGTTATTGATCTTTGGAGTTGTCCTCTCCAATCATTTAGCATAAAGAATCAACAAGACATCTTTATTTTGTCAATCCTGGAAGTATTCTTGAGACCACAACCCTTCAAGATGATAGAATCCAAGAAATAAGAGAATAATGGCTAGATTTCTGAGAATATGAAGAGGAATTTCTAGGGTTTGGATTATCTTGAGAAAATCTCCACCATTTTCCACAATCTTGGTGTCTAATGCATGATATTTTATCAGCAGAACACAATTATGAAGTCAAAATCAAAAAATATCACCTGCATCATACAGACGAGACAATCGCGATTTTATGAAAACAGACGATTTTCAGCTCCAGCACCATTCTTCATCATCTCATCACTCAACACATCAGTATTCAGCTCTCTTCATACACATTCAATCAGAATCACACAATAGAAGTTCACAAATCTCCATAGATACACAAGAACTAGACTCACAAATCAAAGAAACCACACAAAAGAGGAGAAAACACGATTTTCAGCAGAAAACTCCTTCTCTATTCACTTGGATAGCATGTAAACAAATGATTAACCAACCTCCTCATAATAGAGGAAATTAGCTTATATACATTTTCGAGTGTCCCTTTTCACACTTGAATTTTGGTCCTTTCCTCTATTATTCTAAAAATATGCTATCTAGGAGTTTCCAAAAAGTCTAGAAAAATTACATAAGATTCTATCCTACATAAGGAAGACTCTTCCTTATTTTTACAACAATTGCATAAATATTTTTACAAATTTTTATCATTTTACAATTATTTTTCTTCAAAAAGGCTTCCAAAAATGCATCTTCTAACATCCTTCCCCTCCTAAACCTTTTGGCTCCTGACAAAAGACTTTCCTGCTCTTCTGCACTGATCACTTTTCTTCACTTCTTCTTTCTTTGATATACTTGTGACAACAAATCATGACTTTTCCTTTCTGTAACATTTAGATTATTGACCATTTCAAATAATGCCTTTCTCCACTGTACTGCAGCCTTTGGTTTATCAATGACATCCTTTTTTAAGTACTCCGTATAGGCAGCTTTATATGCTGTAAGTCTGGACTTAGTAACAACTGACAGATTTCCAAAAATCTCTGACTCTCTTTCAAAAAACCCGTAATCAAAGGCGTCTTCAAAAATTTGTAAGTAATGACTGCCCAAAAATATCACTCTGCTGTAATATGCCATTAAGCAGATTCTATCAGGTGTTTCGCTCAAATCAAATAATAATGCATCTGTTGGAGAATTAAAGCCGATATAATTTAGAGTTCTGATATCTGTGTCGGTGTATGTTTCTATACAGGCCAAAATTAATCTCATTATTCTGATAAGTAGAATGCATGTAGGGTCGTTTACATCTTTGTATGTAGCTATTACGGACTCAGCTGTATTCACCATGTAACTCTTTGTAGGCCATGTGCCCACCTTTGGACCTGCTATTTTTGGGAAATTCAACCACTTAGGTGGAATCTGACCTTCTCTTCGTCTTTCCCAAAAGATTTTCCATTCTCTCCTTCTTGCCACTGGACAGTAAGCTGGATTAATTTTTAGATGAAGAGGTGCCTCCTTCCAAATTTTCCTACATTCTTTGTTGGCATCCAACCATCTGTTTCTCCACTTTGGATTGGCTCTTTCAAATAGTTCTTTAGTTACGTTGATATCCTCTTCAAACTCAAGATATTTGTTTGGAGGTAGCCCAACTCTGGCCAACTGATAGTTCTTTATACTCTCCATAATCATACACAATGGTATTCCCAATCCATTTGCGGCCCAGTGATGCTGATCTGGATTAATCCCCTTATTTAATGCAAATGTGACAATTTGTTCTTCATACTCATCATGCATCTTCCTGATAAACTCCATTCTAGAATCTCTATTTGTCAGCAATTTCTTTACAAAACCTTCTGAATATTCTCCTTCTGATCTTTTATCTGCCGGTTCACTATCATGTTGTATTCCCTCATTATTTTCTACCCCATATTCTTCTGTATATGTGGTTTCCACATGTGTTTCTTCCTGAATTTGTGGCTTATCCAATTTTTTCTGTAATTCCTCTATCGTCATCATCAGACTTCCATTTTGTTTTGCCCATAGCTCCCTTTCTTTTTTCCATTCCTTCTGTTCCTTTTCTCTCCTTGTCTGCCAATCACTTCTTTCCTTTTCCATATCCATGTGTAACTTATTATATCCTCTCATAGATGTAGCAGCATGTATACTAGCCTGCTTTGCTAATTCCTTGGCTTCTTTCAATTCTCTTTGTAATTTCTGAATCTCTTTGAGTAATCCTTCCTTTTCTTCCTCTGTCATCTGGGATGTCTGACTTTCCTCCTTCAACTGCCCTTCCTCCAATAGTAGCTTGTTAATTTCTTCATTTGCTTTAGTCAAAATTTGATAAGAGGTTTGCAGAGTTCTATATCTTCCCTCAATCTTTCTCAACTCCTTTTCCAATTTAATATTCTGCTCTGTTAGTTTTACACTCTTTTCTTCTAGATATTGAATCTTATTTTGCTTCTGCACTTCTAGCTCTTCCAAAGCAATTATTTTGTTGGTAAATTCCTCATTTTTCTCTTGTACCTTCCTCAGTTGCTCTGACATCTGCTCCTTCTCCCTTTTATGCTCTTTAATAATCATACTACCTTTCTCAAATTCTAACTCTGCTACCATTCCTGAAATGATCATGTTCCGGCTAGAAGGTCTGAACTGTTCAATGTTATTCATAATGATCTGACATGCTGATCTTATACTCTTTGGTATTCTTTCCAATCCCCCTTCCATTTCCATTTGTTTAGTTTCTAGTTGTTTGTCCTCTTTGCATTCACTCTCCTCTTCCTCTTCTTCTTCATATTCTATAATCTTGGCCTTACTTTCTTCATTGCTTGGATGAGTGTCTAGTGTTTCTGAATCTACCATGTCTTCTTGAACACCTGAATTCTTTTGCTCCAGAACATCTGAAATCAGTTTTATTTCCTGTATCTTTTCCTTCTCCATCACCTGTTGCATTTCTTCAGAAAGGTGTCCTTCCTTTATTTGTATCTCCTTTCCCAAGCTTAAAGTTTCCTGGAACAGGGTATATTCAGTTTTCCCAACAGAGTTTCCCTGACATTCACCTGTTTGTTCTTCCTGTCTTTCCTTTTCCTGGGCTAGAACTGATTCAGTCACTTCAAAATTTTTGACCTGATCATTACTTCTTTCTTCTTTGTGCTCTTCTTCCTGCTCATCAATGTTCATGAGGTCCATTGCTACCTCCTGTTCTTGATCCTCATTGGATGTATATTCTTCATTGTTCTTCAAATCATGCAGTACATCTTTTATACTCTGGATGATCTCCTTTTCCACTACTCCCCCTGTGACTTCTTGAATATTGCCTTTCACAACTATTTCCTCTTCTTCCTAAATTGGATCTTGATCTGTACCTTTTGATTTATGACTGAGCTACTTATTTGTGCCTTCTTGGCTATTTCTTCTATGCTCTCATCTAGTTTGAAGTAGGTTTGTGAGGGTTTTGTCCATATGGATTTCATCCCAGTATGCACTAGTCCACAACTGACTTCCTCCCTTATTTCACTTGCCTGTTCTATCATAGCTGCTTTTCCCTTCATCAACCTTCTTTCATCTTCAATACTGAGTTGTTTTCCTGCTTGTTCCTGAATTGGCTTCTCCTGAGACTTCTTCTTCAATTCTTCAGGTGTTTTCTGTTTCTTAGAAGCCTGTGTAATTACATTAGGAGTATTTGGTATTGACAAATTTAGACTCTTTAGTAAAAAGCTCTCAATATCACTTTCAGAATCAGATGAAAAATGTGAAGGTCCTCCTCTTTCTGGTTCTGTGGGTCTTGATACTTCTTCCACAGTGGATGGCTTCTGTGTTTCTTCCATTATTACTTCCTCCCTTTCTTTGGTGATAACAGTTTCAACTACTGATTTGCCCTTTCCCTTCTTAGTCAATTTCTTCTTTTTATTGGTTTCTTTGGAACCTTCTTTTTCACCACAATAGTGGTTCTGGTCTCTGGAGGTCCTTGCAATTCCTTGAAGTAGGCTAGCAACTCAACTTCTTTTCTGACAAACACTTCTTTTGTTTCGGCTGTCATCATTTGATCATGGAGTGCTTCATAGTGCTCCACCTCCTCCTGAACCCAATCTGTAGCTTTGCATGAATAATCTTCCAGCATTTTCTGATATTGTGCCTCATACATAGCTCTTTTGTTATTTCCTTGGGTTAAATAAGTGTACAATTGCTCTTTGCTTGTTTGGGGTGGATGAGGTTCATTTGAGGATTGAACCTGCTTTTGTGCCTCTTCATGTTCTTCTTTTGTGGCTTCCTCCATCTCTAGTTCAACCTTCCTCGGGTCCAACCTCCTTTACTTTACAGGAATCACTTCCTCAGATATCATCTTTCTTTTCATTCCTGTTCCCCTCATGCGGGTTTGTCCTTCTACTTCCCTTTCAGCCATTTTCCTTGGAGGACTCTTGATTCCAGACATCAAGCTTCTAAAATATTGTGCCTCTGGAGCCAATTTCAATTGATTTTCCATCCCTAGGACATGATAAATGATTCTTGTTAAGAACTGGGCTCCATTCATGAACTTCTTCTGTTCCCAGTGTTTTGCTGCTTCTTTCAGCTGTTCATGGATATATGGTGAGACATCCATTACTCCAAAGGGTTTGGTTCTATCCTTGTTGTTGAACATCAATAGTGTCACTGACTTATGTGGCATGGTATACCTTGGTAGTTTTGGAAAGCAAAAGTACTGTAAGAACATCCTTATGGCATATTCTTCATTCTCCCTTCCTTTAAAGTCAGTGAATCTTGCATATCCTGTATAAGTTTCCTTATTCTTTTTGACAAAGCTCGGGTCAAGTTTGGTTCCCATTGTGTAGAATTGCAATGTTGCTCTGATATGTTCCGCCTTGATAGTGATACCTACTTCCTGATTATCCTTGTTTTTGACTTTGCACCTGAAATAGGCATCATTCCCTCTTCCTATTTCCATCAAACTGCTCATTACTTGTGCTACTCTCTTAAAATCAATGAAAAAGATAGGCTCCTCCAATATTCTGTGCAGTCCTACTGCCTTCCATCTTTTTATATTGACTGCCACTCTTTGGAACCTGTAGAACTCCTGGCACAACATTGTATACTTATATCCTCCTACTCCCACTGTGAATATGTGCTGACCAATGATGTTTAGGGTCTCCTTAAGTTCCTTCACCACCTTCTCAGCCTCTGGAATTTCTAGCTCTTCATCTGACTCTAGGTCCACCTGTTCCTCCACAGCTTCACTGTCCAGAAACCAATGGCCTCTTGATAGAACGACTGATTCTACCTTGAAGTCATGAATTGGCAACTCCTTTGTATTCACCATTTTCTGAAAAAAATAAAATACACAAAGAAAAACTCTACCCACATAAGCTACACGAAGTCAAAGATTAATATGTAGGGATTTATTTTGAGATGTCATCACATAAGAATGAAAATAAAATCCAAAATAAATTCTATTTCTCCAAAAAAGACTCAAAAAGTGATCATTACAGGTGTAGCAAGATGTCTAGTGCAGTTCCTTTTCCTAACCACTCTTTTGGAGAAAAACAAATCATTTATCAATGATAGAAACAAAAATTAATTAATAAAAAATAAAAAAATAAAAAATAAATAGATCTCTCCTATTCTTCTACCTAGATCTTGCTTTGTGCTATATAATTTTTGTAAAAACAAAAAATAAACAATTTTTCTCAATTTTTCTTTCTCTTCTTTTTTTCAACAATGATTTTTTTTTTCCCTCCTAATTCTCTTTTTTAGAAAAGAAAATCAGGTCTAATATATATTTTTTCATAATTTTTCAACATGTTATGATTTTCTAGATAGAGATCGAATCTGGATGATCTTTTTTCCACTGGAACAACTCTGATTTTTTAACCCAATACTTCCTGACTCCAATTAATCTGGTTCCAGGCAAACAACCATTCCCTTTGGATAAGCATTTTGTAGGAGTTTTTGGTCTCCATATCCATTTTGTCCTTGATTCCTGTTTTAATGAGCAGACCTCCTGTAGACTTTGATTCCATGTGCTTCTTGTTCTGATGCTTTGATTCTTTGGATAATGCCATGATTGCCATCTTCTTCCTATCTCTCCACCTTCTTTGTTCTTCCAATCTTTTGCTAATTTTGATTATATGAAGCTTGATCATTTAACATTTGTATTGGTAATGTCTGTGTATCCTCAAATGCAAAAGTGAATCCTTCCAAGTGTATATCATGCACATCTGATTGAATTTCCTGTTTCTCATTACTCAATAAAAATATTAAAAACCTTTTGTCATTTATGTTCAATTTAAGCTTCATTTTTTCAAAATCCAAGGTCACTTTACCTTGTTGAAGCCATGGTTGACCTAAAATCGCTTTTTCAGCCATCAAATTATCTGGCCATTCTTCACAGTCTATTTTTATATATTCTTCATTAAATTTTACTTCAATAGTCAGTGAAGACATGCTCTGTACTATTTGACCCTCCAAAGTTTTGATTAGGGTTCTACTTTTAGTTCTTTTTATGTTGAATTTACTTACCAAAGCTGAACTAATCAGATTTACTTGTGCTCGAGAATCTATCAAAACCCTAATGCTTTCATTTTGAAAATCCATTATCATCACAGGGACATGTTCCTTTGGTTTGAGAGGAGTTTCACACAGACAGACTTCCCTAAGCTCATTGATTTTTCTTATCCTTTCCATAGCTTCCTGTTGAGCTTCCTTTCTCATGTCTTCCTCTTCTCTTTTCCTATTTTGAGCTTGTTGCAACCTTCTCCATTCATCAACAGTTAATGGGCAATCATACCTCTTAACTCTACATCCACTTATTAAATTTGGCATGATTTCTCCATCTATGTTAGCTAGTTGAATGGCTCCACTGTTGCTTATCTGATGTATAATATATGGTCCATGTCCTTTTTTCTGGAACTTTTTCTGATGTTCTCTGACTGTGTAAGCCAACACTAGATCTCCTACCTGTAGATCTTTCTCTTTTATGTGAACATCATGATAAGCTTTTTGCCTTTTCTTGTCCACATATATACTCATAATGGCTTGGAGTCTAGATGCTCCCAACTTTTCCAATTCCATTACTCTCTTTGATAGTTCATGTCCAGTCCAATAGTAGTGACTTCCTACTTTTAATGTTGGAATAAGGAATTCCATAGGTAAAACTGCATTTTGTCCATCTACTAGATTGAATGGTGTGCTCCCTATTGCAGTTTTATAAGCCACTCTATAAGCCCATAGGACATGATTAAGTTGTAGATCCCAATCATTCCTGTTTGTGTTCATTAATTTTGATATTACAGTACAAAGTAATTTCTGCTAACCCATTGGCTTGTGGGTGATATGGGGCTGACTTTCTATGACTGATCAGGAAATATTTAGTGATGTTTTCTATGATCTGGTTTACAAAATGGGTCCCCCTATCACTTACTAGTTCAATTGGAAGTCCAAATCTGGTGATAATGTTTTCATATAGGAATCTGGCAGTAGTATTAGCATCATTTCTTTTTGTGGCTTTGGCCTCAGCCCACTTTGTCAGGTAGTCTGTAGCCACTATGATGTATTCAGCATGGGATTGTTTTGCTGGAGGATGTATAGGTCCAATGAAATCCAATCCCCATTTACTAAAGGCTCTGGCTGAAATTAATGGAACCAATGGCATATCATTTCTTCTATTTGGTTGACTCACCCTTTGACAGACATCACACCTTTTTACATAGGTTCTTGCATCAGGAAATAGCGTTGGCCACCAAAAGCCAGAATATAAAATGAGTTTAGCAGTTCTGTCACTTGAGAAGTGTCCTTCTGCCACTCCAGAGTGTGCCATTTCCAACATTTCCAGATATTTATTCTCAGGAACACAAATTCTTAGGTATCCATCCATTCCTCTCTTATACAATTGTTCTCCTATCAATTGATATTCTTCAGAGATTACTTGTAAATTTTTTGAATCTGTACCAGCTATCACTTGTTTTCCTTTCTTCTTCCTTCTCAATTCCTCAATGATATTTCCACTCCAATCTGGATTTTTCTGGAACCAATATAGAGTTATGAATTCTGAATCTTGCAATATTTGGCACTTCCTACAATTGGCAATGTATTTTGATACATCTTGAATTTTATTAGGCCAATGTACCCCCATCCTATTGAGATTACTTAGAGTGACTACCCTAGAAGCATGAGTGCAAGGGTTCCAAAGATGAGCTCTCCTCAGATATTCTTGTTGCTCCTCCTCAGGAGTGCAATATTCTAATATGCCTGTGTGGTTGAGATGGTACAAACGCCCAGCTAGTAACATAAAGTTCCTGCTTTGCAATACTAAGTGTGCATTGTTCCCAACTGTTCTGCAAGGTCCCATGGTTAATAATGGTACTAAAGTCATGGCCCACTCAAGAACACTCTCTACCTTAAACAGATAAGTGTCTGGCAGATTGTCATCTAAAGGTGAACTGGGTTCTTCAGACTGGATTCGAGATAAATGATCTGCTCTCAAGTGTGTTTTCCCTTGTCTGACCACCACTTCAAACTCAAATTCCATTAGCAAAAGAAACCATCTGACTATTCTCCCTGTGTGACAAGGTTTATTTACCAAATATAACAAAGCTTGATGGTCTACAAAGAACTTAAACTTGTTGGCCAAAAGGTAGTGTCTGTATTTTTTTACAGCAAATACCATGCCCAATCCCTCTCTTTCAGTGGTTGTGTAATTTTTCTCTGCTAGATTTAATTGTCTACTAGCATAGGCCACTGGAAAATCTAACTTGCTTCCTTCTATTGGTTGTGCTAACACACATCCCAAAGCATAATTTGAAGCATCCACATGAACATGAAAAATTTTGTCCCATTGAGGTTTTTTCAGAATTGGGGCTGTTACCAAACAAGTTTTTAGAGTTTCAAAGGCTTGGTCACACTCCTTAGTCCACTCAAACTTTGTAATTAGGGCATATAAGGGTTTTGCTATGTTAGCAAATTTGTGTACAAATTTCCTATAGTACCCAAAATGTCCCATGAAAGTTTGAAGTTCCTTTACACTTGTTGGTCTTGGAAGCTCTATTATGGCCTTTATTTTCCTCTCGTCAGTTGAAATTCCATTTTTAGAGACTATATGACCCAGCATTCTTCCTTGTCTCACAAAGAATACACATTTTTCTGGATTTAAACATACTCTATAGGTTCTGCATTTCTTGAATATATTTTCTAAATCCTGCAAGTGATCTTGTCTTTTTAATGAAAAAGTACAAAGATCATCTACATAGATTTCCATTACCTTTCTCAGAAACTCTTTGAAGATATGAGACATCAATCTCTGAAAAGTTGCTGGAGCATTAGTTAATCCAAAGGGCATAACCCTAAAGGCATAAATTCCCCATTCTGTGGAGAAGGCAGTTTTATGTTGGTCTTCCAATGCTATAGGAACTTGGTTGTATCCTGAAAAACCATCTAAAAAACTATAAACCTCCTTCCCTACAACTCTTTCTAGAAGATGATCTATTATCGGCAATGGATAATTATCTCTTATAGTTGCTGCATTTACCTTTTTCAAGTTAATGCATACCCTAAGTTTCCCATTCTTTTTTGGTACCACAACTATAGGAGATATCCATTCTGTATACTCAATTTCATAGATGAAATTGGCAGCTAATAGCTTGTCAATTTCTTCCTTTATCTTAGCAGAGTATTTATCATTAAATGTGTAATGTCTCTATTTACTAGGTTTTGATTCAGGTGTAATAGGAATCTTATGCTCACAGATTTTAGGATCAATACCTTTCAAATCCTTATAGCTATAAGCAAATACATCCCTATAGTTTCTTGCCAAGTTTCTTAGTGCCTCTTCTTCTTGAGTGGTCATGTCATCAGCCACTACAATGTGTCTTTCTTCTCCCTCCTCCTGAGTGATCATGATCTTTTTAGTTTCTTCCTCATTAGCATAAGCCTCTCCTTTCTTCTTTTCCCTCTTTGGTTTCCTTTTGAGAAGTAATCTATTTTCCACTTCATAAGTCTTGAAATTTTCTGGTACATCAAACTGTTGATCTTTGTTCATTTCCCTTGTCTTCTTCTCATTTTCCGGATTTACTTTGGTTATTCTTCCTTTGCTCTGCAGGTATAAGCAATCATTACCCCAATCTTGCACAATTTGCATTTGTCTCATGAATGGTCTGGGCCTAGGATAATTTCATATGAAGTGGATTGTGGGAATTCAACTATAGCAAAGGTATGTTCTATCTCTATCCCACATATGTCCACAATCATTTTTTCCCATATTCCTAGGGGTTTTTCTATGTGTCCATCGGCAAGTTGCAATCTCATTTTTGTGGGTAATAATTCATTTTTTCCCCATTTCTCCCAAGTTTGTTTAGTCATGATGGCCACTCCTGATCCACTATCCAAAATAGCTTTGGCCTGGTTTTTACCAAATTGTATTTTTAAAGTTGAGTTTCCCTCTTCTCCCTCACAATATCCTCCTATCTTATTGTTGGGGCTTCACTCACTAATTAGGCATGGATATATGAAGACATATGAAGAAAGGAAGAAGGAAAGGAGAAATGAAGAAAAAGCATACAGAAAATTAAGCCTAAGTGAAGGGACAATTTCACTATTGTAAATTAGTGCAAATTAGAGTCTAGTTTTTTCTTTTGATCTTCAGAACTTACGAGTTCGAGTCTAGGAGAATGTAAACCATAGGTATATAAGTTAATTTGAGATAAAAAACATGTAGAGAGAACTCAATTTTGTAATCTGAGTGAGTAGAGAAAAGTCGTGTCTTTTCTGAGAGAGATGTTCAAGAAAAACTTCTGAGTGTGAGAGAGTTTTCCATGGCTATGAGCAAAATTAGGCCAAGCCAATTTGTACACATCTTCTCTGATATACAACATATGTTTGTGTAGAAGGATTGAGTCTAATTCCTCTTGTACATTGAGTTCTAAGTGATTTCACATGACTGTGTAAGTTAGTTGACAGTTACGACTTTTCTGGCGCACATTTACCTGAACTTCTTAAGGTCAGATCTCAAAGTATACTGTAAATTTTTCAGTAAGTGATAGCTCATTTTAAAGCTACTATCTTCAACTATATTTGGTCAAAAGATCTTTAAGAAACGGGATGCATACTCAGAGAAATCAGCTTAACAGTGAAGGTATGTCAAATCGATGAAGTCAGTTTTCAGTTTTTAGACATAGTGAAAAGTTTGGAGCAAATTCAGAAGATTTTGAAGTTAGTACTTGAAAGTTTTGCTTGTTATGTGTTGCTTAACATTAGCAAGAACTTCTCTTAGTAAATGATCAAAGGAATTTGCAAAGATCAAGCTAATACAGGTCAGATTGAAGGTTTGAAGAAAAGGCGCAGATTTCTGTGAAGTGAAATTTTGATTTTCACTAAGTTCAGAGATGAAGACTCATATTAAGAGTGTTGCTAAGCTAATGATGGTTATGGAGGTCTTCTAATACCACATTAGTTTAGTTCTTGTGGTGGTTTATACACCAACAAGTGGTATCAGAGCAGATAAGGTCCTCGAGAGTAAAGGGAGAGCAGATACAAGAAGAGTTGAAGGGTTCTTTATCAAAGAAGGTGGAAGCTGAGGTGTTCAACAAACAAAAGTCATCAGAAGATTATTTCGAAGTTATTTCCAAAGGTAAAGGTCTACAAAAGGTATCATTCTTTAACTTTATACTTACAGGTTGAAGCAGAAGCAAGAATACTATGGCAGATCATGTGTCCATTGATAAATTGGACAGAGATAACTATCCTGCTTGGGTGATGAGGATGGAAGCCTTACTTATGAGTAAGGACCTAATGGTATATGTGACAGGTGAAGAAGAAAAACCTAAATTTGAAGATGAGAGTCATCCAAGGAAGGAAGAGCTAGAAGCTTTGAAGCTATGGCAGAAGAGAGATGCAAGTGCAAGAGCTTATATATATAACACTATTACAGATCATTTGTTACCACATATCAGAGGTTTAGAAATAGCTGAAGACATTTGGAATGCTTTGGAGGATCACTTCCAAAACACTACTAAAGCTAGGAAGGCTAGCTTATGGTCAGAGTTCACTACATTCAAGAAAAAGCAAAATCAGATGATTATGTCACTAAGATGAAGGACTTGGCAGATAGCCTTGGTTCTATTGATGAGGATATTGAAGATCGTAGGTTGATAGCACAATTACTTGCAGGGTTAAGAGGTGATGAAAGATGGAAGCCTTTTGTACTTTCAACAGAACTCTCATTAAATCATTATGTGCCAGAATTGAATCAATTACTTGGATTGATGCTCACATTTGAGCAAGACTTGAAGTCAGATGGAGACAAAGGACAAAGTTCTGCAATGTACATGAAGAACAAGAAGAAAGGAGATAAAGGTAAAGCAAAGGATGAAGAAGAGTCAACAACTCAAGCAAATTATGCGAGAGGAAGAGGTATTGGCAGAGGTAAAGGTCGAGGAAATGGAAGAGGTAGAGGTAATCAGAACAATAACAAGAAGACATGTTGGATTTGTGGATTGAGCAATCATCTAGCATATGATTGTTGGCATAATCAAAAAGGATCAAGCCAAAATCAAAACAACAATGGCAGAGGAAGAGGTGGAAGATTTCAGAATCAATTTCAAAGAGGAAGACAGAATTCAAGAGGAAGTTATGGTAGAGGTGGTGGAAGAAATTGGAATCAAAATCAGTCTTACAATACCACATATTACAATTATGCAAATGATACACAGAATGACACTCATACAACATTGATGATGAATTCAATAAGTTCATCAGAGAAGGAGGATCTCAAGGTATTTTATATTGACTCTGGTTGTTCAAATCATTTGTCAGGTAATATAGAATTATTGTCAGAATTGGAAGAAGGCAATTCAAGTCATACAGTACAAACAGGTGATAATACAAAACATAGTGTGCATTCAATTGGAAAAGTGAAGTGCAGGAGTGGAGCTGATTTGTTAACAAATGTTTTGTATGTTCCAACAATACCAAAGAATCTGATTAGTGTTGGACAAATAGTGGAAAAAGGTTTTCAAGTCAGATTTATAAATGAAGGGGTATTTGTTGAAGATCCAGAGGATGCATACAATCCCATTGTTTGTGGTAAGAAGGAAGGTAGACTTTTTACTCTCAAAGTGCAAGGAAATGTTGGTCAAGCCCTAATCACACATGGTGATGAAGTAATTACAGAGTTAGATCTTTGGCATAAGAGATTGGGACACTTCAATGAAAGAGGAATCAAAACTATGGTGGAGAACCAATCTGTAATGGGGCTACCAAATGTGAAAAGTCAACATATGATATACAAGTGTGAAGCTTGTCAGATGGGAAAAGCACACAGACAACCATTTCAGAAGAAAGGTTTCAAGCATGATGGTTTGCTTGAACTCATACATACAGATGTATGGGGACCAACAAAAGAAGGATCAATAAATGGATCTAGGTATTATGTTTTGTTTATTGATGATGCTACAAGGTGGATAACCCTTTATGTTCTAAAAGAAAGATCAGAAGTATTTGGAGCCTTCAAACATTTTCATGCTTATGCAGAAAGAGTTACAGGTCAAAAACTCAAGAGGTTAAGGTCTGATGGAGGGGGAGAATACTTCTCCCAAGAGTTTAATGACTATCTTTGGAATGCAGGTATCAAGAGAGAGATAACTTGCAGGTATACACCTCAACATAATGGGGTGGCAGAAAGGAGAAATAGAACATTGGTTGAATTTGCAAGAGCAATGTTAAAAGAAAAGAATTGCCCTAATTATCTTTGGGCTGGGGCTGTAAATACAACTACATACCTTGTGAATAGGCTACCATGTGGAGCTTTGAATGGTATGACCCCTTATGAAGCTTGGTGGGGTAAGAAACCAACACTTGACCATTGTAAAGTGTTTGGGTCAATTGCCTATGCTTATGTGCCATCACAACTTAGACATAAGCTTGAACCAAAGGCAGAAAAATATGTGTTTATTGGGTATGATGAAAAGCAAATGGGTTATAGGCTATGGAGTCCTTTAACTAAACATTTTATTGTTTCCAGAGATGTGACCTTTGATGAACAGAAGAGTTGGTATGCAGATAAAGATTGTGACCTTGAAACATTTGAAGAAGAGATAAGAAGGAGTGCAAGAGGTAAGTCACATATGCAGATAGATGGAGATGAAGAACATATGCAAGCAAGCACATCAAGAGTTGGATCATATAGAAGAAATGAAGATGGACCAATATTTGATGAAGAAGTACATCCAAATATACATGAAGAGTGTGAACCAAGAAGATCAACCAGAATGAGGAAGCAACCTACAAGGTATTCCTATGATACTTCTTACTTGACTCAGAAAAATTATGCTTACATGGTTAAGGAAGATGAAGAACCTCAAAGTTATGATGAAGCAAAGGGTAAGAGACAATGGGAAGAAGCAATGAAGGAAGAGTTTGATGCACTTGAAGAAAAAAAAACTTGGGAACTTGTTCCAAAGCCTAATGGTAAGAAAGTGATTGGAAATAAATGGGTTTACAAAATTAAGAAGCATGCAGATGGAAGAATAGCCAGATACAAAGCTAGATTGGTGGTTAAAGGCTATGCTCAAACTTTTGGCATAGATTATGATGAAACGTTCAATCCTGTGGCAAAGATGTCAACCATAAGGACAATCATTGCCATTGCAGCATCAAAAGGATGGACATTGAGTCAATTGGATATTAAGAATGCATTTTTTAATGGATATATATCAGATGAGGTTTACATGGAGCAACCTCAAGGGTTTGTAGATCACAAGTTTCCAAATTATGTTTGCAGATTGAGAAGAGCACTTTATGGTTTGAAGCAAGCTCCAAGAGCTTGGAATTATAGACTTGTAAAGTATCTTAATGATCTTGGATATCAAAGTTCAAAGGCAGATGCAAGTTTACTTATCAAAAGAACAGATGAAGGTATGATCTACATTTGTATTTATGTAGATGATATTATAATTACAGGTACCTCAAATGAAGGAATCAAGGAGGTGAAGAAGTTACTTGAGAGAGAATTCAAGATAAGTGATCTAGGAAAATTGTCATATTTTCTTGGAATGGAAATCACTTATGCAGAACATGGCATATATGTATCACAAGAAAGGTATCTTTTGAATCTTCTAAAGAAGTTTAACATGGAGAATTGCAGAGAGGCATCAACACCACTAGAGGTCAATCATAAACTCAGTAGATATGATGGTGCAGAGTTCAAAGACATGAGGAAGTATCAATCTTTAGTGGGAAGTTTAATTTATGCTACACTAACAAGGCCTGATCTTAGTTATGCAGTGGGTGTTCTTTCTCAGTTCATGCATTGTCCAAAGGATCCACATTGGATTGCAGGTCAAAGAGTTCTTAGATATATCAAAGGGACTTTGAAAGAAGGATTGTATTATCCTTTTACATCAAATATAAGATTGAGAGCCTATAGTGATTCAGATTGGGCAGGAAGTCAGGATGATAGAAGATCTACTCATGGCTACATGATATACATTGGAGATAAGCTTGTGAGTTGGTGTTCAAAGAAACAACATACAATGGCTTTATCATCAACAGAAGCTGAGTACAAAGGACTTGTGGAAGCAGCAAAAGAAGTAATATGGATGCAGACATTATTCAAAAGCTTGGGAATTGATCAAGGTATACCTATCATTCATGGAGATAATATGAGCTCATTATATCTTGCAGCAAATCCTGTATTTCATGCAAGGACAAAGCACATAGAAATACAATATCATTTTCTCAGAGAAAAGGTAATGGAGAAAGAGATTGAATGGTGTACACTTCTACAAAATATCAGATTGCAGATATTATGACAAAGAGTTTGGATGGTGTGAAGACAAGTAGGTTCAAGGAGATGGCAGGAATAAAAGAGAAGAAGACTATATGAAGAAGTCAAAGCATGCTAATTAGTGATTGAGGGGGAGCTGTTGGGGCTTCACTCACTAATTAGGCATGGATATATGAAGACATATGAAGAAAGGAAGAAGGAAAGGAGAAGTGAAGAAAAAGCATACAGAAAATTAAGCCTAAGTGAAGGGACAATTTCACTATTGTAAATTAGTGCAAATTAGAGTCTAGTTTTTTCTTTTGATCTTCAGAACTTACGAGTTCGAGTCTAGGAGAATGTAAACCATAGGTATATAAGTTAATTTGAGATAAAAAACATGTAGAGAGAACTCAATTTTGTAATCTGAGTGAGTAGAGAAAAGTCGTGTCTTTTCTGAGAGAGATGTTCAGGAAAAACTTCTGAGTGTGAGAGAGTTTTCCATGGCTATGAGCAAAATTAGGCCAAGCCAATTTGTACACAGCTTCTCTGATATACAACATATGTTTGTGTAGAAGGATTGAGTCTAATTCCTCTTGTACATTGAGTTCTAAGTGATTTCACATGACTGTGTAAGTTAGTTGACAGTTACGACTTTTCTGGCGCACATTTACCTGAACTTCTTAAGGTCAGATCTCGAAGTATACTGTAAAGTTTTCAGTAAGTGATAGCTCATTTTAAAGCTACTATCTTCAACTATATTTGGTCAAAAGATCTTTAAGAAACGGGACGCATACTCAGAGAAATCAGCTTAACAGTGAAGGTATGTCAAATCGATGAAGTCAGTTTTCAGTTTTTAGACATAGTGAAAAGTTTGGAGCAAATTCAGAAGATTTTGAAGTTAGTACTTGAAAGTTTTGCTTGTTATGTGTTGCTTAACATTAGCAAGAACTTCTCTTAGTAAATGATCAAAGGAATTTGCAAAGATCAAGCTAATACAGGTCAGATTGAAGGTTTGAAGAAAAGGCGCAGATTTCGGTGAAGTGAAATTTTGATTTTCACTAAGTTCAGAGATGAAGACTCATATTAAGAGTGTTGCTAAGGTAATGATGGTTATGGAGGTCTTCTAATACCACATTAGTTTAGTTCTTGTGGTGGTTTATACACCAACACTTATCAATAGGAATATACCACAACTCCTCCATTTCCTGTAGTTGTGGGTGAAGATTTTCTGGTGTTGTCTCCCATTTTTTCACTTGGTTCTGTAAGTGAGGATTTTGTTTCATTAAATCTTCCCATGTGGTATGATACAGAATTGTGCATCTTTTATCTACATTCACTTGGAGTGTTACTTGTGGGTTTTCTTCCTTGGCACTCTTTCCTCTTGTTGTTGTTGTCTCAGATTCCTCAACTGTTTTTTGAGAATTATCTTCTTTCCCTATTTTGAGTTGTACTTCCCGTATGATTTGTTTACACTTCTGCATTCTTTCATGTTCTAAGTCTAGCATAGGATAAGCTATTGTATGATCATCAGGACTTGGTCCCTCTTGAATTCTACCTTTGTATGCTTTTATCAGAGTGTCTAGACTTTGTGAATTTCCTATTTCCAACTGGGTTTGTGTCTTTTGAGGAGAAGTACTGTTTAATTGTTCCCTATTTTCTTCCTCAATATTTTTACTCATTTTTTGTTTCCTCTCCCATTTCCCTTTCTGTCTATTTTTCTTCACCTTTGAGATTGAACCTTCATTTTGTTCCTTAGTTGTTCTTTGTTGTTTTGTTTGTGACCTTGTTATAGCATTTACATTCACTTGGTCAATGTCACTCAATTCTTCCTGTTCCATGATACTGACTACTTTTAGTGGTATGTTATTAGGTGTGTTTTGTTGTTTTTGAGGATTTTTTGGGCAATCCTTAATCAAATGCTCCCTGCCACAATCCTTGCAATATGCTCCTTCTATTCTTAATGTAGGAGGTTGTGGACAGTCTCTAATGAAATGATCTCCCCCACACCTATAACAAGTTATCTTTGGTCCTCCTTTGAATTGAGGTTTTTGCTTGGACATATAATTATTGGTTATATACATGAAAGTGGTAGTGTCCATCTCAATTCTTCCATTTCCCAAGTCTAAGGCTTGTAATTCTGGCTCTCTTGATTCATAACCTTCCCATTCTTCTTGATATCCTTCATTCCATTGATAATCTTCCTTGTATGGTGACTTTGTTCTTAAGTTTCCCTCCTGTATTGGTGTGTATTTGATTGGTACCACATTTGTTGGTATAGGAGGTTGTTGCCCAAGCACAGGTCTTGGTTGC
This sequence comes from Ceratopteris richardii, assembly GCA_020310875.1. Taxonomy (NCBI): domain Eukaryota; kingdom Viridiplantae; phylum Streptophyta; class Polypodiopsida; order Polypodiales; family Pteridaceae; genus Ceratopteris; species Ceratopteris richardii. The sequence goes on from CM035410.1 coordinate 182,071,544, forward strand.
TCAATATACACTGATTCTCTTTGGCTCCCATAGTCTCTCTCCTTTATGGGTTGTTTATTATAGAAGCATTCCTCCCTGGTATGGTTGGTCCATTTCCTCTCTAGTGTACAATATTTGAGTGTCTTTCTATCTTGCAAATGTGGAGGCTTTTGATATGGGCACTGTTGTACCAGATGACTTTCTCCACAATTGTAGCATTTTTTATTTGTGTTTATCCTGGAGTTTATCAAATTGGTTTTAGTGCTTACCTCTAGGGCTTTAGCAATGGCCTGAGCCAATTCCTCTACTGGAGGAATTTCATCTTCATTTGATCTGGGTTGATCAAATGCTAACAGGTCTTGGCCTCTGTTATCTTCCAAATCTATTGCTTCTTTTACACAAGCTCCTAGATCAGGGCATCTCCTGTAGTACACTAGGGTTCTTAATTGAGCACTTCTCAATCCTTCTATGAATAGGGATACTTGTTTAGCCATGGAAGGTACTTCCTCTTTAGGACATCTGTCAATATATTGCTTAAATCTCCTCGCTGCCTCTCTGACATTTTCATCTTTTTGTTGTTTAAAAATGTGTATCAGAGTGGCTGTGCTATGTTTTATTCCGGTCTTTGAGAATTCTCCAATAAAGGCTTCTAGGAACGATTCAATATCTAGGTACATTTCTTTTCTCAAAGGTATGAACCAAGATAATGCTGGTCCTGTTAGGGTTAGACCAAGTGCTTCAAATTGAACTTTGTAGTCTTCCACCTCCTCAGCTCTAATTAATTGCCTAAACTCTGCAGCATGAGCATGAGGATCAGAATATCCTTCATATTGATTTTTCATGCATTTGGCTACTTGATATGGTCTAAGCATTCTACCCGGAGGTTGCCAATGATGTCTTCTTCTGAGTGAAAATTCATTATATCCTTCTGGTTCCTTGTCAAAGGGATTTGGGGAAGCATGTGTCCTCCTCCCTTGTTGTTGCTCATTACTAGTGTAGTTTTCATGTGGTCTAGGTAAATCTGATTGTCCCATGTTATGTTCCCAAGGTCCTTTGTCAGCACATTGCCCTAAGTCATTTGAATTTTCTGGGTCTTGGGAAAAGATGTACACACACCCTTGCCTATCCTCATACCTACCATCTTTGAACTGGGCTACTAGTGTTATGTTTAGGGGAGCTTCTAAGTTTCTCAATCTAATGAGAAACTTATGCATTTCATCCTGATATACATAGGTGCCAAACCTATTTGTATACATGTATTTGAGGATATTTCTATAATCCCCAGTTTCAATGGGCTCGTTTGTTTCAGTTAAATTTTCCATGTTGTTTTCTTGCCCTAAATTTCTTTCTTGCCCTTCCCCTACTACTGACTCTATCTCCTTCCTTCCTAGGTCTTGCCTAGTATGTGAATTTAGTTTGTTCCCAGACCTAAGGATCATTCACTTAATTTTCACGATTCTGAGGTCAGAATCGTGTTTTTCACGATTTTCTAACTAGGATAGTGTTTTTTCACGATTTTATGACTAAAATCGTGTTTTCCACGATTTTGAACTCAAAATCGTGTTTTTCACGATTTTGTGTTCAAATTACGATTTTCTGATTAAAATCGTGTTTTCCACGATTTTGAACTCAAAATCGTGTTTTTCACGATTTTGTGTTCAAATTAATGATTTTTCACGATTTTTTGACTAAAATCGTGTTTTCCACGATTTTGAACTCAAAATCGTGTTTTTCACGATTTTGTGTTCAAATTAATGATTTTTCACGATTTTCTGATTAAAATCGTGTTTTCCACGATTTTGAACTCAAAATCGTGTTTTCCACGATTTTGAACTCAAAATCGTGTTTTTCACGATTTTGTGTTCAAATTAATGATTTTTCACGATTTTCTAACTAAAATCGTGTTTTCCACGATTTTGAACTCAAAATCGTGTTTTTCACGATTTTGTGTTCAAATTAATGATTTTTCATGATTTTCTGACTAAAATCGTGTTTTCCACGATTTTCTACTTAAAATCGTGTTTTTTCACGATTTTGTGCTCAAAATCGCGTTTTTCACAATTCTGTGCTCAAAATCGTGTTTTTCACGATTCTGTGCTCAAAATCGTGTTTTTCACGATTCTGTGCTCAAAATCGTGTTTTTCACGATTTTCTACTTAAAATCGTGTTTTTCACGATTCTGTGCTCAAAATCGTGTTTTTCACGATTCTGTGCTCAAAATTGTGTTTTTCACGATTTCGTGCTCAAAATCGTGTTTTTCACGATTTCGTGCTCAAAATCGCGTTTTTCACGATTTTGTACTCAAAATCGCGTTTTTCACGATTTTGTGCTCAAAATCGCGTTTTTCACGATTTTGTTCCCAGACAATCGTGATTGCTCACAATCGTAATTAACACGATTTTCTTATGAAAATCGTGTTGTGGGAATCGCGATGTTGTACTTAGCTCAGAAAATTGCAATTTTGTGTTTGACTACAGAATCGCGATTCTGAACACTTTTCTGAATTTTTTGAAGTGTTGATTTTCAAATTTTTCTTTCTAATAGAATCGGTTTATTAAGTTTTTAACATGCAATAAAACATCTTAACCAAAAAATAATATTTCCTCACTAAAAAATCAAAACTCAGAAAATCGCGATTTCGTAATTTTGCTATTTTCCTAGTTTTTTGTGTTATAAGATCACTAACATGCAAGAATATGCACTCAAAAATAATGTTGAAACTCTTTACCTTGCTTGCTTGGTTGAAGATCCCTTCAGAATGGTTGGGTGCAGAAAGTCGCGATTTTTTCCTGCTCTCCCTCTCTCTCACACTCACTCAAATGAATTTTTCTTTGATTTCCAGGTTTTTTTAGTGTCCACAGAATCGCGGTTTTGTGTGATTTCCACTGTTCTTCACTCTTTCACTTGTCCAATCTTTACTTACCCAATCTTGATGACATTTCTTGCAATTATCTTTCTCTAAAAACCCAAGTATGCTAAAAATTCCAGAAAATTCCCTTACAGAAAATCGCTATTTTGTGCAGAAAATCGTGTTTTTTCTGTAGATATTATCTTGTGAAAATTTGAGTATTCTTTCCTCTTGTTCTCTTTCAATACCCTCTACCCTCTGCAATTCACCAGACTCCTGTACTTTTGCATCAAAATCACAACCTTACTCAGAAAATCGCGATTTTGTGCCAAAAATCGTGTTTTTTCTATACTTCTGATTTTATGTAAAATTTGAGTATTCTTCTCTCTTGTTCCCCTTTAGTACCCTTTACCAACTCCAATTCCACAATCTCCTGCAATTTTACCTCATAGTCACAACATTAATCAGAAAATCACGATGTTGTACATAAAATCGTGTTTTTCAAATCTGCTAATTTTTGACAAATTTTTTGCTTTTCTTTTACTTGGTCCTTATTACTCTTATCCCTAAGGCTTCAGTCCAACTTCCTAAGAAGAAAAGAAATTTGTTTGATTGTTTTTGATGAATTTTATGAATTTTTTTAGTATTTTGCCCTAAATAAAGGTAAACACTTCAATTAGGGTTTCTTGTTTGGTGATCTACTGATCCTATGTTCCTTGATTGGTTATGATCTCTTATGGCTTAGCTATTAAAACAGTTCATGAGAAAAACTTTCCAAAGAAAATGTGCTATGAAATGCAAGTATCAATTTTTGCAAAGATAAACTCAATCACACATTTCTTTTCAAAATGCAGATCAGCTTTGTTTCTCAAGATTTATGCTTTGATTAGGTTAACAAATGAATCTTTTCTACTTGCATCTAGCTAATTTACCTGACCTTTCCTTAGTGCAACCATGTTATCTTCCCAAGATCAACAATATTGCCTAGTACTTGGTCAAAAAGAACTCTAAAAATGAAGAATAGACACATGTTACCTCATCTTCAGCTTTCTTGAATCAAATTTTCCACACACCTGCACTTTTACTTCAACAATGTAATGAGCAACTATCAATTTACAAAAATTTCAGCACTTCCAATTCTAAAAGATGATCTATTGCTTTCTTTTCCCAAAAGACAAACAAAGACATCTACCTTTTCATGTTCACATTTCTTGATTAAAGAGTGTTACCTTTTCCTTGTGTTTGTTACCATCATCAATAGAAGATCTAGCAAGGTCCAACTTCAATGAAGCTTCTGAGATACTCGCCGACAACGGCGCCAAAAAATGTTTGTTATTGATCTTTGGAGTTGTCCTCTCCAATCATTTAGCATAAAGAATCAACAAGACATCTTTATTTTGTCAATCCTGGAAGTATTCTTGAGACCACAACCCTTCAAGATGATAGAATCCAAGAAATAAGAGAATACTGGCTGGATTTCTGAGAATAGTGAAAATGAAGAGTTTTGGATTATCTTGAGCAAATCTCCACCATTTTCCACAATCTTGGTGTCTAATGCATGCTATTTTATCAGAAGAACACAATTATGAAGTCAAAATAAAAAAATATCACCTACATCATACAGACGAGGCAATCGCGATTCTGTGAAAACAGAGGATTTTCAGCTCCAGCACCATTCTTCATCATCTCATCACTCAACACATCAGTATTCAGCTCTCTTCATACACATTCAATCAGAATCACACAATAGAAGTTCACAAATCTCCATAGATACACAAGAACTAGACTCACAAATCAAAGAAACCACACAAAAGAGGAGAAAACACGATTTTCAGCAGAAAACTCCTTCTCTATTCACTTGGATAGCATGTAAACAAATGATTAACCAACCTCCTCATAATAGAGGAAATTAGCTTATATACATTTTCGAGTGTCCCTTTTCACACTTGAATTTTGGTCCTTTCCTCTATTATTCTAAAAATATGCTATCTAGGAGTTTCCAAAAATTCTAGAAAAACTACATAAGATTCTATCCTACATAAGGAAGACTCTTCCTTATTTTTACAACAATTGCATAAATATTTTTACAAATTTTTATCATTTTACAATTATTTTTCTTCAAAAAGGCTTCCAAAAATGCATCTTCTAACACAACACATATGATCATGTATGCTTATTATCTAGCTAAGAAGGCCCACAACACTCTCCAGCCAACACTTATAGAAGGTGTGAAGCAGGTTTTAGCTACATCATCTCATCTCTTGTGATTATCCACCATCTCCTCCAATATTTCTATTAACAGGCTCTCAAATGGGAGAGTTGAGAAGTCGACTATAGGCCGTCCAAGAGCTGCATTGGTGGATGGTGATGATATGAGTTTGTCGAGCTCGATATGGGTGGAGTGGTCAATAAGTGTTTAGCTTCACTAGATCGGTGGTCGAGATGGGTTTGGTTAAGAGTTTTTGTGATTAGGGAAGTTTTGGGAATCCATTTTTGTACAACATGGGGGGATAGAAGAGATGAAGTGGGATGTACAAAAGAGGATGTGTAAGGTGTCATATTACTCGTAGAAAGATTTTCATTGAGCTGACTAAAGTTGAAGCATAAAATACACATTTCTTAGGTATCCAAAGCTGGCGAGACTTGGAATGAGTGGTCACCAAGGTCTTGGGCACCCAAATTTTTTGAATACATTGCCTTGGTTGAAATGGAGAGGGATGCTGAAGATCTGGAGTGTTTGACTCACTAGGTACTATAGCTTTGTGTATCCACCTTAGTTGTGGGAATGCCTTAGTATACTGTCTAAAGGGCCACTCTAATGTGCTACACATCGAGGGTGACATGTCGTATCCTCACTATTTTGTAAAAGAAGGGAGATCCACTACTATCATGTCTAGCTAATTAGGTAGTGAGAGGTTTTGTACCACAAATCTAAGTGAACACTATTTTAGCAAGAGTGATCCGATGGAGGTTCCTAAATCCTCCCCTGTATGACTTCTTGATTGGGGAGTTTGTGGGGTTCTATAGGGCTCGCTTGTGGTCTATGATAGTTCACGCCCAACTGGAGGTTGAGACTTATGTGGCCATATTTTTTTGGGTCCCGTCTGCTTGCTCGATCTCACCATCTAGACAGGTGGTATTTCTTGCTTCTGTTCGGTAGGGCGAATTAACCCACACAAAGTTGGATGGAGGCCACACACAGCAGGAGGGTCTTCTGTTACGTCTAACACGTCTCTGCACTGACCTCCAAGTGGTAGCACATGGCACTATCCTGCAAGTTCCAACTAGAGCACACTTTTACAAAGATCTACATTTATCGAGTAGTGGTATAACCATTCCTAGCCTAGGATCATAGGTTCTATTAGTGGCCCGTCCACTCATGCTCCTGAGCAATTTTGAGTGTGGGTATCAAAAAGTCTAAACGCAACATAGCATTCTGACCAAACACCCTCTAGAATGGTGTGGCATTGAGCAGTGTCTTATAGGCTACTCAATAAGCCCATAAGGCATGGTGTAATTGTTGATCCCATTCCGAACATTTATTGTTCATAATCTGGGTTAGGATGTTGCACTAAATCTTATTAGTACTCTCAGCCTGTCCATTAGCTTGTGGATGATACGGTGCCGATTTCTTGTGTATTACCATAAAGTCTTGTAATAGATATTCAAAAACCTCATTTGAGAAATGAGTACCCCTATCACTTACAAGCTCGATAGGAAGTCCATATCTTTTGAAGACATTCTCGAACAAGAACTTTGTTGTGGTGCATGCATCATTTTTCCTTGTGGCCTTGGCTTCTACCCATTTAGTAAGATAGTCAATGGCTACGATGATATACTCAGCATGGGAGTTTTTTGTAGGGGGGTTAATAAATCCAACAAAATCTATTCCCCACTTTGAGAATGTGCACCCTCCCATCATGGGTCGTAGGAGCATCTCATCCCTACATATGGGATATTGATTTCTTTGACATACATCACATCATTTTACATAGTTGTGCGCATCCATATGTAGAGTGGGCCACCATAATCCTGAAAATAGTATGGCCTTAATAATGTGGTCAGGTCCAAAATGGCCTCCTGCTGCAAACTAGTGTGCAACTTTCAAAAGGTTGAGGTATTCACTCTCGTGCACACATATCCTCAAATAAACATCTCTTCCTTGCTTATACAGATTATCACCAATGAGTTTGTAGTCTAGAGCCTCTTGCTCTAGGCTTTGCTGATGAGTCTAATCACCCAAAAATTCTCTCAAAATAGCCTCAAAATAGCCCAAAATTTGAAACCCTAATTTTTCCGTTTCCTAATTTCTAGTATCACTTTTAGGTGAAGTCATTTGAATTCAAATTCAAAACTACCTCCAAAAGTAGCTATAAAAGGATCAAGAAGGAAGTCGCCAAAGGAGTGCTTGATTTGTGCCCAGTTCATGCCCATTTATAGAGATTGAAGAGATTACTCCATATCTCTATCATTCTACTCCCATTTTGCAAATATTCATTGCCAATGTGGTTGTAATCATATGTGAATCTATACATTCATCTTTTACTCCATCTCTGTTTTGTTCTCTGCTATACTCACTCAGAACAGTAAACTTGAGAAGCTCATATCTCGGGCTATATGTAACCTTTTTCAGAGTTTTAAAGTGCATTGGATAGCTCTCTAAGTCTAGGTTATGGTAACAATTCATGGCCATTGGATTTACCATTTACGAAAAATTTGCATTTTACTGCTCATTGGTCTATCTCTACAAAGCCCGAACACAGTAGGAGTGTTCCAGATTTTGCTAAATTTTTTTCTCAATGCATAATTGATGAATTGAAGTGTTTTAACTTGTATTGGGAAGCTTTCTAAGTCTACTTGCTATCTCCAAAATGAATATTTATAATTCCTACTAGATTGAGAGCACTATTCATTCTTTCCAACAGGTGTATGTATAAAAACAACAAGTTTTGGGAGCTAGTCATTTTGCAACTAGTCTGTCTTGACTCAAACTTTTGAGATACTTGTTCCAAAGCACTTGGGTTATTTTTTTGTGGATTTAGGAAGCTCAAAGGCTCTATTAACCAAATCTAAAGTCTCAATTTGCTAGTGTGAAGCTGCTTGTAGCAGCACCAATTCATCTTCAAGTTGCATCCACCATCTCTCTCCACAGTGGTATTAGAGCATAGTCAATCAACATGGGAGATGAATTTTCATCATCAATTGAAAAGTTTGATAGAAACAGCTACCCAACATGGTCTCTAAGGATGGAGGCTTATCTTCAAGGGAGGAATCTATTTGGATGCACATCTGGAGATGAAGTTATGCTAACCATGAGGAACAAAGGGCAACCATCACATGAAGAAGAGGAAAAGCTTTCAAATTGGTGTTCAAAGGATGCACTTGCAAGGTCCTATATTCTAAACTCAATCTCTAATTTTCTTTTACCTAATGTCAATGGATGCAAGATATCAAGAGAGACTTGGAATGCACTTGCTTCTTTCTTATCCTCTAACACTTGAGCAAGGAAGAACCAATTGTGGATGGAGTTCACAACAATGAAGAAAAGCCCCAAGCAAAGTGTGACTGATTATGTCACAAAGATGAAGGAGATTTCAGATCAACTTGGAAGTAGTGGAGAGGTAATTGAAGAGGAACAAATCATTAGACAAATCATAAATGGAATCGAAGCAGATGACAAGTGGGAGTCCTTCACAACAACCATGGATTTGTACATGGATATGCATGTACCCCACCTCAACACACTCATGGGACAAATCTTCACTCATGAATCAAAGATTAGCAAAGGTGGTGAGTCCTCAAGAGGTAATCAAAATTCTACCTTATATTTTGATAAAGCTAAGATTAAGAAAAAGTCAAAGAATAAGAAGAATGAAGATGAAGGTAGATCTTTCCAAGCAAACTTTGCAGGTAGAAGAAGAGCTAGAGGAAGAGGCAAATGTGGAAAGCAAGGCAGAGGGAGATTCCAATCATCTCAACCTTGCAATATATGTGGCTTATCTAATCATACTACTGAAGAATGTTTCATGAACTCGAGGAACTCAAGAGGAAGAGGATTCAATAGAGGTGGCTATGGATCAAATAAAGGAAGATACAATGGAGGCTACAACAACAGCAACTACAACAACAATTACAACAACAACAACTATCAAAGTAGCCATAGAGGAAGAAAAGATTACAATAACTATGCAGAGCACCAAAATCAAGAAGATTCATTATTGATTATGAATCTATCAGTGAAGAAGGGTAAGGATGATGATCACATCTTTTACATTGATTCAAGATGCTCAAATCATGTAGCAAGAAATGTGGTTTTACTCTCTAATTTGGAAGATCCTCACAACAAACATGAAGTGCAAACACGAGATGACACAAAGCACTCGGTGGAGAAGAATGTGAAGACATGAGATGGGAATATGAACCTCGTAAGCAAAGTCTTGTATGTCCCTAAAATTACCAAAAATTTAATAAGTGTTGGGCAAATTGTTGAAAAAGGATTGCATGTTAGATTCAACCGATTTGGAGCATATGTTGAAGACCCAAGGCAAGGCTTTAGAAGGATTTCCAAAGGAGAAAAGGCATGAAGACTTTTCATTTTTGAAGTGGAAGATACAAAGAACATAGCCTTATTTAGCTATGGATCTCAAACTCTAACAGAGTTGGAGATATGGCACAAAAGGCTTGCTCACATTGGTGAGAGGACACTCAAACAAATTTGCAAGGACCAAAGTGTACTTGGTTTGCCTAATATCACAAGGCAACACATGATTTATAAGTGTGAAGCTTGTCAATTCGGCAAGTCTCATATACAATCTTTCAATAGGAAGGGATATCTATATAAAAATCTTTTGGATCTAATGCACACAGATGTGTGGGGTCCAAGTAAGGATCCATCTATATGAGGCTCAAGATATTATGTGTCTTTCATAGATGATTGTAGCAGGTGGACCATTCTATTTTTCATGAAGCACAAGGATGAAGTTTTTAATTGCTTTAAGAAGTATGTTGCTCTTGTTGAAAACCAAATAGGTAGGACTTTGAAAAGACTTAGATCAGATGGTGGAGGAGAATGCTTCTCTTCTAAATTTGATGCCTACTTGCATGAAAGAGGCATTAAAAGGGAAGTCACTACAAGGTATACACCCGAACTCAATTGTGTAGCAGAGAGGAGAAACAGAGCTTTTGTTGAAGCTACAAGGGCCATGCTCAATGAAAAGGGATTGCCAAACTACCTATGGGTAGAGGCTGTGTCTAAAGCCACATAACTCATAAATAGACTTCCATCTAAGTAACTAGATGGAACCACTCCATATGAAGTGTGGAATGGAAGAAGACTTGGTCTAGAGCATTGTAAAATCTTTGAATGCTTAGCCTATGCTCACATTCCTTCTCAAGTAAGAGGATTATTGGTTATGACCGAAACCAAAAAGGATATAGATTGTACAACCCAACCAATAAAGGATTTTCTGTGAGTAGAGATATAATTTTTTATGAGAAAAAATCATGGTTTGATGATGACAAGAAAGTGAAGCTGCGTTATGACTTGGATGGAGATTTTCCATCACTTCAACCAAAGGAGCCAAAGCAAATTCAAGAAAGTGATTTGGAGATTGACCTAGAAGACTTGGAAAGACTAAAGCTATGAAAGAGCAAAGGTAAAGCAAAGATGCAAGATGCACCTATCGCGATACACCGACCTAATGCATGAATTTTTAGGGTGAATTAATTGAGTGAATTGAGGTACCTTTGGGCTTAATTTTGGACACATTGGGATGATATTAGAGCCTTAGAAGTGGGCAAAATACCTAAAAACCAGGGAGGCATTTCCTGAACCCTGAGAGCCTATTTTGACCCCTACATGCCTGAATGGTCATAACTTCACCATACAAACTCTGATTGATGAGATTTTGGTCTCGTTGGAAAGCTTGTTGAGAATCCTACCTGGAGTTTTAGAACATGTATTTTTAAGTTGGCATTTATGTGGGGCTAGGTGGTCATAAGATTTTGGGGGTACAGTGAGTTACTCCAAGGGGGGCTTGTAATTGTTGATGTGTGTCAACTCACTCCAAGGGGGGCTTGTAATTGTTGATGTGTGTCTTTCAATCCATTGTGGTAAAGGAGCTATATTAACTTGTGAACTTTTGCAGGAACATTGCGTGCACTCAAGGCATTCCAAGGCAAGCTAGCAAGGGTGAGTACCAAGCTTGGCAGAATGCTTCCTGGGCTGGTGTAGCAGTCTGAGCAACGAGAGGATTCAAGTTGGAAGTTCTCTCAACCCTCCTTTGTCAATTCCTAGCTTAGGCTAGTACGACTTAGGTGTGGTGATTAATTAGAGCAATGCTAGGCATGAATGAAGTCCAAGAGAACTAATCAACAAAGTACAAGCATTAGGTAGAGCTTAAGTGTGGAAATTCTAAGGAACAAAAGTAAACTTGAATCGAGCAAATATCAAGTGCAAAATTCACTTAACTACTCTTGACGATGTGATTTCAAACAAGAGCTTAACACAATATTCAACTAAAAAGAACAAAGTGATAGTGCAAATTAACATGCAACGAGAGTGTACTTGGGACCAAAGGGGTAGAGAAACCAGGCATATGAACCTGAGGTCAAGCAGACACTTAGGCCGAGACCGCAAAGCCTCAGATCTTCTGAAGCTAGTGTCAATCATAGTGCTAGGTCTTGGGCCCAGCAGTTGAGTGATTACCCATACACTCCCAGATCAGAAACAAGTGATTCTGAGATGTCCTATAACATGGAGAGACCAGTAGGTAGCTCGGGGGTGGCGTATCTAGAAAAACCAGAAGGACCTTAAAAGGCTCAAATGGAATACATCAGGACTAATCGTCTAGGTGCTTGCATCTACGAAGACGGCCTGAGAAGATCTGTGGTACAGATTAAGAACCCCGATCAACCCCATGGACTAGAACACCAAGTAGGCAAGTTCGAGAATGGAGCATACCTAGATAAAGAAGGGACTATTTATGTAGTCACCACTCTTCCTGATAGAACAGGCGAGTTTGGAAATGTGATCGCAGAGACCAACATGGGTGATATAGAGCAAGGGAACTTAGAGAGAGAGCCAAGAACTCCCCGTGGTAAATCCGTCTTGACCAGAATCATGACTCCAGAGTGGATTCCACAGGATAATAAAAGCATAGATTTGCTTTTAAACCGAGAAACCGATGAGGCTTTTTGGAGGTATAAGCCTGCCCAGCCTCATGAAGTAGGTACTCTCACAATCTATGAGTTTAAAGACCCTGATAGCCCAGGAAAAGTAACCTACCTAGACAATACATCAGAGTGGATCTTCGTGGTCACTGAGCATGGCAGACATGCCTAGACATGGAAGGGTGAATTTGTTTTTCCCCAACCTCGGTCCAATGTGTCCTACAACCACCAAGGAGCTGGGACCTCCCAAGCTCATGGAGCTCAAAGAGATAGAAGTAGAGACATACCTGAGGTAAGCTTTGCCAACTCCTTGGGAAGAGAAAGAATGAGAACAGGGACAGATAGAGAAGAAACCGAGAGACCTAGAGCCCCAAGGAACCAGAGAAATGTGGATGATTTCCCTTTGCTAAGGCCGAGAGAACACACTTGGACCCTGAGACCAACTCAGCTGGTGAAGTCCATGAAGAATTACTTTGATGGCACTAGAGACCCTTATGACCATGTGGCAAAATTTAGGCAAGTCTTGAAAGCTGAACAGGTTGAGGACTTATTCACACAATACAATGCTTTTGGCCTAACTCTTAGAAACGAAACTCTTACGTGGTTTCAACCATTACATGAGAGGCAGTTTGGGAGTATAGACCAACTGTTAGAGGCTTTCGTCACTGAGTTCTCTAAGAGTGGCATACGACATAATACCTCCTCCCTGATTCATAGCTTTAAGCAAACACCTCAAGAGACGGTCAGACTAGCAGGAAGATGGTTTAGGCAGTACCTAGAGAGGTGCCCGGTACCTGAGTTACCCACACCAACCAAGTAAGTGGCTTTGTTCTTAGACGGATTGCTAAGTACCAAATTGAGATCATATGTGTACTTGAAGGACCCTAGGACCATTGAAGAGTGTATACGCATGTGCATTGACATTGAGGATAACCTAGGGGAGGAATTAGAACTTTCAAAAATCTACAAAGACTCAGATAGCTCTACTAGCCTCTCTTCCTCGCAATCCACATCTATTGAGGAACTTGCTGAGAAAGTGGCTCATAAACTAGGAGTCTCTAGTAAACAAATACCAAGGTTTGCACCAGTGAAAAGATGCTATACGTGTGGAGGTGACCATATGGCGAATGTATGTCCCATTATGGCCCAACCCCAAGTGAATCCCAGTAGCCAGTACTGCACCATAGAACGAAGGTACATCAATCACACCGTGCAAGACTACCCCTACAATAAGCAAGCAGTTAGGAAGACGTACCCTCAGCCATATCCACAACAGGGTAGATACCAAAATCAGTACCCACCACAGCAATACAATAGGCCACAACAACCTTATCAGCCACCTTATCAAGGGCAGCAGAGACCTCAACCTGTCCCAGTGCAGCAACCCCCTGCTCCAACCAATGTGATCCTAGTGAAATATGCATCTGCTGAAGAAAACCTGAATAGAGCCATAGTCCCAATCACACCATTGCTATCAGACAGTGATCCAAGTGACCATAGTTTTGACTCCACACATATTGATAGCCCATAGGCTTACTACATGCAGTCACCCGAGCATAACGAGTCATACTATCATGAGGACCCAAGTGAAAATAGTGGGGACCCTGAGTATGCTAATGTCATGTACACAAACCCCAACTCTAGACCTCAACCTAGGCAAGTACGACCCCCATTTCCTAGAGGACCATGCTTCAGATGTCAGGGAGATCACCTCATACGTGATTGTCCACTGCCTTCCCCTACACAACCCCAACTAGTGACAATTCAGGGCTTCTATCCAGATTGCGGAAAAGAGCATCTCTTACGAGATTGCCCAAAGAACCCAAATAACCTACCAAAAATCACTCCTATCAATGTCATTGGCCTAGTAGTAGACTCTACAGGAAGTGTAACTTCCACTGCCCCAGTGCATGTGGTCACTAGAGCTCAAGCCTTGCAGCAAACCCAAGGAGTAGGGCAAGAAAAGAGTTTTGAGGTTAGTGAGACAGAGAGTAGAACGAAGAAAAGGACAAGAGCTTGGAGAGATAGCCGGGAGAGAATGAAAAGAGAATTGTCACAGAAAATGATCGAACTTGAAGAAAGCCTGAGGGAAACCAAAGCAAAGATAAGTGAACTCGCATCTCAAAACCACTCTCACACTACACCACCACCACCCCCCATCTCATCCCCCTCCAACCCATCACCTTCCATTCCCCAACTTTCTAATCCACCACACGTAGCCCACCCACCACCCAGAGTAGGATCAGTCCTAGCAGATCCCACTCCTGAGGATCTAGACATGATGCTTAAAGCATATCAGGCCAGAATCCAAGGAGGGCCAAATGTGACAGATCATGACAAATGTTACCCTAGAGCTGATTTGGAGATAGAACGAACAAAGCTTTGTGCTAAGATGGTCAAATTGGCGCAAGCCATGTTTGAAGCTAGTTGCTTGTTCAATGGCTCTAGCTCCACTAGAACACCATTGCATTTTGATGGTCTATTGGATAGATTGGAGAGGTTACTTGCAAAGTCTGGACAAGGAGCCACCTCCCAGGCTAAGGAGAGGGCAAGTGATAGAATAAGCATTCCTCCCCAGAAAGCTTATGTGCCTAACTCCACTGAACCAGACACCTCTTCTTCTATGAATAGGTATTCACCAGAGTTCCTGAGAGAGATTCAAGAAGAGAAGTGGGCAAAGGAAACTGAAGTCCCTCCTCCCATTGAACTTGTGGATGACGCACATGATCAATTCCCACAGGACATCCCTTCTATTTATGAAGAGTAGGAGAGTGCCCAATCTCATGAGAGGTTAGATTTTGAGTCTAATTCCTTGCAAGAGTTACCACATTTCACAGGCCCATGGGAAACCAAGTCAACTTGCATGAGAGCACCCACAGTCATGATAAGAAACGAAGATTTGGTCATACCTAGGAATACGGAGGTAGTAAAGAACACTAAAGTGCAGTGCAATCTCACTTTAGAAGAGCTACTCAAAGTTAAACCAGAAGTGTGGAAACATGTAGCCAAACAAGTGCCAGACATAGCAAAGTCGCATTCCAAGGTAGGATCTCATAGAACAATGCCAGAAATGTTGGAGAAACACTCACTAATTGGACATATATTTGAAGGTCAAATCTTAGGAAGAAAACCCCATGCCTATGTGAAGGGACAAATTCACAAGTGTATCATATTTGTAAAGTTAGTTCACTTTAGTTCTAGAAGTTTTTTAAAATCACGAGAATACGAAAATCTATATAAGTTAGTTTGTATCAACTGACGCGGAGAGAGAGAGAGAGAGAGAATAGCGAGAAAGAAGAAGTAGGAGAAGGAGTTCATTTTATACGACTGAGTATAGTCGGGCTTCTTTGAATGAGAAAGCAACTGTAAAACTTCTGAGTTCTTTTATAGTTATGAGAAGAACTGAGTAAAGTTCTGTGTATGAGCCTCTCTCTATCATCTCCATGATTACCTACTGTGTGATGAGTTACAAAGATCAAGTTTTCCAAGCAACTCGATGCCTGGCATCGAATCTCTGCTGATAAGTCATATTTTCATTTATCTTTTTCATTCAGTGCTGAAGTGTTTGAAAACATGATGTTGTTGGAGCAACTCGATGCCTGGCATCGAATTCCAGTTGATAAGTCATATTCTAAGTGTGCATGAAATCACCTATAGTTTTGGTGTCCAAAAGATCAAGATTTTATGCGGGAAGTCGATGCCCGGCATCGAATCCCTGCTGAAAAGTGGCCAAAAACATCCCAAGTCGATGCCTGGCATCGAATTCTCGTTGCAAGTCGATGCTAGGCATCGAATTCTAATTTTAAACAGACGCTCTTACTATAACAGGAAAGATTTCCAGTTTTGGAAGGTCATATAGGGTCATCTTGTGAGAGCCATAACTTGAGTTCTAGAGATCCGTTTGATGCATATGATAGCTTGTTGGAAAGCTCTACTCTTCTAGTTTCAGCCTATAACGTTTCATGGAGAAATAATACTTGAGCTAGGATAAATTATCAAAATACTGAAGGTATGTCATTTCGGTGACTAGGAATTTCTATAGAAGCAAAGTTCTCACTTTAGGCTATCATTTCTCAAAGTTTGGAGTCGCAATGAGTTAATGGTGACCATAGAGGTGTTCTAGTGTCACATTAATTCATTTCTTGTGGTGTTTTATACATCAACAAGTGGTATCAGAGCAGAAAGATTCTCGAGAGCAGAAGACGACAAAGGTACGAGAAGTTTTGTAAAGTTTTCCATTAAAGTTTGAAAGGTGAAGCATTTGAAGACACAAGGCATCAAAAGGTTACTTCAAAAGTATCCTCATACACAAAGAACTTCAAAAGGTATTATCCTTTATCCTTTAAGCTCACAGGTTGCAGCAGAAGGAAAGAACTATGGCAGATCATATCTCCATTGACAAACTGGACAGAGATAATTACCCCGCATGGGTAATGAGAATGGAAGCCTTACTTATGATTAAGGATCTCATGATATATGTTACATGTGAAGAAGAGAAGCCAGTATTTGAAGATGAAAGCCAACCAAAGAAGAAGAACTTGATGCTTTAAAGCATTGGCAGAAGAAGGATGCAAGTGCAAAAGCCTACATCTACAATACAATCTCTGATCATTTGCTACCACACATCAGAGGATTGGAATCATCTGAAGATATATGGAATGCATTGGAGTATCATTTCCAAAGTACTACTAAAGCACGGAAAGCAAGTCTATGGTCAGAGTTTACAACATTCAAGAAGAAGCCAAGTCAAACCATTAGTGATTATGTCACTAAGATGAAGGATCTAGCAGATAGTCTTGGATCCATAGATGAAGATGTTGAAGATCACAGATTGATTGCTCAACTACTTGCAGGTTTGAGAGGGGATGAAAGGTGGAAACCTTTTGTCTTATCAACAGAACTTTCATTAAATCATTATGTTCCAGATTTGAACTAGTTGCTTGGTTTGATGCTCACATATGAGCAAGACTCGAAGGGAGATGGAGATAAAGGACAAAGTTCTGCAATGTACATGAAGAATAAGAAGAAAGGAGATAAAGGTAAAGCAAAGGATGAAGAGCAGTCTAGTTCTCAAGTTTATTATGCAAGAGGTAAAGGCACTGGCAGAGGAAGAGCAAGAGGTTTTGGAAGAGGAAGAGGTAATCAAAATAACAACAAAAAGGCTTGCTGGATCTGTGGATTGAGTAATCATTTGGCTCATGACTGTTGGCACAACCAACAAGGATCAAACCAGAATCAAAACAACAATAGCAGAGGTCGAGGTGGAAGATATCAAAGTAATTTCCAAAGAGGTAGACAAAGTCAAAGAGGAGGCTATGGTAGAGGTGGAGGAAGAAGTTGGGGACAGAATCAATCCTACAACACCACCTACTACAACTATGCAAATGACACACAGAATGAAAGTCATACATCATTGATGATGAACTCAATCAACACATCAGATAAAGAAGATCTAAAGGTATTTTACATTGACTCTGGATGTTCTAATCATTTGTCAGGAAACATAGAATTGATGTCAGAATTGGAAAAAGGCATTTCTAGTCACACAGTTCAAACAGGTGATAATACCAGACATAGTGTACATTCAATTGGAAAGGTGAAATGCAAGAGTGGAGCAGATTTGCTAACCAATGTTTTGTATGTTCCCACAATACCTAAAAACTTGATTAGTGTGGGACAGATAGTTGAAAAAGGTTTTCAAGTCAGGTTTACAAATGAAGGAGTATTTGTTGAAGATCTAGAGAATGGGTATAATCAGATTGTCTCTGGTAAGAAAGAAGGTAGACTCTTTATTTTAAGAGTGCAAGGGAACATTGGTCAAGCTTTGCTCACACATGGTGAAGGAGTGATTACAGAACTTGATCTCTGGCATAAGAGATTAGGTCACTTTAATGAAAGAGGAATTAAAGCTATGGTTGCTAATCAGTCTGTACTAGGATTACCAAATGTGCAAAGTCAACATATGGTTTATAAATGTGAAGCATGTCAAATGGGTAAAGCACACAGGTTACCATTTCAGAAGAAAGGATTCAAACATGATGGATTACTAGAGCTCATTCATACAGATGTATGGGGACCAACAAAAGAAGGATCTATCAGTGGCTCAAGGTACTATGTTCTTTTCATTGATGATGCTACAAGATGGATAACATTATATGTTTTGAAGGAAAGATCAGAAGTGTTTGGAGCTTTCAAGCATTTTCATGCATATGTAGAGAGAGTCACAGGTCAAAAGCTTAAGAGACTGAGGTCTGATGGAGGGGGAGAATATTTCTCCCAAGAGTTCAATGATTATCTTTGGAATGCAGGTATTAAGAGAGAAATAACTTGCAGGTATACACCACAACAAAATGGTGTAGCAGAAAGAAGGAACAGGACTTTGGTTGAGTTTGTTAGAGCTATGCTAAAGGAGAAGAGCTGTCCAAATTATCTTTGGGCTGAGGCTGTAAATACAGCTACATATCTTGTGAATAGATTACCATGTGCAGCTCTGAATGGAATGACTCCATATGAAGCTTGGTGGGGTAAGAAACCAACACTAGATCATTGTAGAGTGTTTGGATCAATTGCATATGCTTATGTGCCATCACAAGTTAGGCATAAACTTGAACCAAAGGCAAAAAAATATGTGTTCATTGGTTATGATGAAAAGCAGATGGGTTACGGGTTGTGGAATCCTTTAACCAAACAATTTCTTGTTTCTAGAGATGTTACATTTGATGAACAGAAAAGTTGGTATGCAGATCAAAGTCATACAGCTGAAGAATTTGAAGAAGAGGTAAGAAGATGTGAGAAAGGAAAATCAATTGTGCAGGTAAATAGAGATGAAGACTATATGCAAGCAAGTACATCCACAAGTGGATTAACAAGAAGAAATGAAGAAGCTCCTATATTTGATGAAGAAGTGTATCCAGACACTTATGAAGAATGTGAACCAAGAAGGTCAAGCAGGACTAGAAGACAACCAGAAAGGTATTCTTATGATACTTCTTACATAACTCAGAAGAACTATGCATATATGGTGAAAGATGATGAAGAACCTCAGAACTATGATGAAGCTAAAGGTAAGAAACAATGGGAAGAAGCAATGAAGGAAGAGCTCAATGCACTGGAGGAGAACAAGACATGGGAACTTGTTCCTAAACCAAATGGTAAGAAAGTAATTGGAAATAAATGGGTTTATAAAGTGAAGAAGCTTGCAGATGGAAGTATAGCGAGATACAAAGCTAGACTGGTGGTGAAAGGCTATGCCCAAACCTATGGCATAGATTATGATGAGACATTCAGTCCTGTAGCTAAGATGTCAACTATAAGGACAGTCATTGCTATTGCAGCTTCAAAAGGATGGACCCTAAGTCAATTGGATATAAAGAATGCATTCTTGAATGGATACATATCAGATGAGGTATACATGGAACAACCTCAAGGGTTTATAGATTCCAGGTATCCAAATTTCGTTTGCAGGTTGAGAAGAGCATTGTATGGATTGAAGCAAGCTCCAAGAGCTTGGAACTATAGACTGGTGAAGTATCTCAATGATCTTGGATATCAAAGTTCAAAAGCAGACCCAAGTCTACTTATCAGAAGAACAGAGGAAGGTACAATCTACATTTGTATTTATGTAGATGACATTATAATCACAGGTACTTCAGATGAAGGAATCAAGGAGGTAAAGAGATTACTTGAGAAAGAGTTTAAGATCAGTGACCTAGGAAAGTTGTCATACTTTCTTGGAATGGAAGTTACTTATACAGATCATGGCATATATGTATCACAAGAAAGGTATCTTCTGAATTTATTGAAGAAGTTTGATATGGAAAATTGTAGAGAAGCTTCAACTCCACTTGAAGTTAATCACAAGCTCAGTAAATATGATGGTGCAAAATACAAAGATATGAGGAAGTATCAATCTCTTGTGGGTAGTTTGATTTATGCTACACTAACAAGACCTGATCTTAGTTATGCAGTGGGAGTTTTGTCACAATTCATGCATTGTCCAAAGGACCCACATTGGATTGCAGGTCAAAGAGTTCTCAGATATATCAAAGGAACTATAAAGGAAGGATTATATTATCCTTTTACATCAGATTTGAAGTTGAGAGCCTATAGTGATTCAGATTGGGCAGGTAACCAGGATGACAGAAGATCAACTCATGGTTACATGATATACATTGGTGATAAGCTTGTAAGTTGGTGTTCAAAGAAACAACATACAGTAGCATTATCATCAACTGAAGCTGAGTACAAAGGACTTGTGGAAGCAGCTAAGGAGGTCATATGGATGCAGACATTGTTCAAAAGCTTGGGCATTAATCAAGGTACACCTACAATACATGGAGATAATATGAGTTCACTTTATCTTGCAGCAAATCCAGTTTTTCATGCAAGGACAAAGCACATAGAGATACAGTATCATTTTCTGAGAGAAAAGGTAATGGAGAAGGAGATTGAAGTGGAGTACATTTCTACCAAAGATCAGTTAGCAGACATAATGACAAAGAGCTTGGATGGTGTGAAGACCAGCAGATTCAAAAGCATGGCAGGAGTAAAAGAAAAGAAGATGATATGAAGAAACAGGGAATGTCAATTAGTGATTGAGGGGGAGCTGTTGGAGAAACACTCACTAATTGGACATATATTTGAAGGTCAAATCTTAGGAAGAAAACCCCATGCCTATGTGAAGGGACAAATTCACAAGTGTATCATATTTGTAAAGTTAGTTCACTTTAGCTCTAGAAGTTTTTTAAAATCACGAGAATATGAAAATCTATATAAGTTAGTTTGTATCAACTGACGCGGAGAGAGAGAGAGAGAGAATAGCGAGTAAGAAGAAGTAGGAGAAGGAGTTCATTTTATACGACTGAGTATAGTCGGGCTTCTCTGAATGAGAAAGCAACTGTAAAACTTCTGAGTTTTTTTATAGTTATGAGAAGAACTGAGTAAAGTTCTGTGTATGAGCCTCTCTCCATCATCTCCATGATTACCTACTGTGTGATGAGTTACAAAGATCAAGTTTTCCAAGCAACTCGATGCCTGGCATCGAATCTCTGCTGATAAGTCATATTTTCATTTATCTTTTTCATTCAGTGCTGAAGTGTTTGAAAACATGATGTTGTTGGAGCAACTCGATGCCAGGCATCGAGTTCCAGTTGATAAGTCATATTCTAAGTGTGCATGAAATCACCTATAGTTTTGGTGTCCAAAAGATCAAGATTTTATGCGGGAAGTCGATGCCCGGCATCGAATCCCTGCTGAAAAGTGGCCAAAAACATCCCAAGTCGATGCCCGGCATCGAATTCTCGTTGCAAGTCGATGCTAGGCATCGAATTCTAATTTTAAACAGGCGCTCTTACTATAACAGGAAAGATTTCTAGTTTTGGAAGGTCATACAGGGTCATCTTGTGAGAGCCATAACTTGAGTTCTAGAGATCCGTTTGATGCATGTGATAGCTTGTTTGAAAGCTCTACTCTTCTAGTTTCAGCCTATAAAGTTTCATGGAGAAATAATACTTGAGCTAGGAGAAATTAGCAGAATACTGAAGGTATGTCATTTCGGTGACTAGGAATTTCTGTAGAAGCAAAGTTCTCACTTTAGGCTATCATTTCTCAAAGTTTGGAGTGGCAATGAGTTAATGGTGACCATAGAGGTGTTCTAGTGTCACATTAATTCATTTCTTGTGGTGTTTCATACATCAACAAGAAATACCATTGGATAAGATAGGAGACATGAGTGAAGGAGAAGAAGGAAATACCTATCTCCCAATTACCCATCAAGGATACACAACCAAGGCAATTTTGGACTCAGGTGCAAGAGTTGCAATTGCTACCACTTCCCTATGGAAGTGTTGGGGCAAGCCAGCACTCCGGTCGATGAGAATGAAATTGCAGATGGCCGATGGTTATATTGAAAGGCCCTTAGGATTGCTAGAAGGAATAACTCTCACTACATGTGGTGTTGAGTTCGAACATACTTTTGCTGTATGTGACTTTAGCAAAAACCAAGCCTACGAGATGATTTTGGGAAGTCCATTTATGCGGCAGTTGCAAGTGGTACCTGATTGGGGGACCAATTCCTTGTATTTGCAACACCTAGGTGTTACAACAAAAGTCAATCTCAAGGATTACTCTCATAGAGACGTACTGCCTATTCAATGGAACCCCATCCATAGAACCAAGGATGACACGGAGTCAGTGCACTCCATAGGATCAGGATCCTCATGGATGCATGAAGACACCCACTTGTGGATGTGTAAAGTTGCAGTAGAAGAGGAGAAGAGAGAAAAATCCAGAGAGATAGGTGCGAAGGAAACCCATGGATCAATCCAAGACCCGGCCTATGCACTTGTAGTTTTTCTTGACGAAGAATTTGAGCCTCACGGTTGGGCAAAAATTTTAGCAACAATGGATGTAGCCATCAACGAAGAACAATGGACACCCCACTGTGACGAGGATGGCTACGACATTTCAGTCTTTTCCATAGAGCCAATCATGGGAGATTCGGTTCTGGAAGAATGTGAAACTAGCACTCATGCATTCGAGGATGCAAGTGACTCTGATCTAGAATCAATCATGATGGACCCACCTTTTGCATCAGATGAAGAATACTTTTATGAAGTCGAAGCTTACCCCCAGAGACACAGAGAAATCATGAATGATGTGAGGTTAGCCACACAAGTAGCCACCAAAAGTGAGGGCAAGAAAAGGAAAAAGAAAGAAGTCACACCAAAAGAGGAAGAATCCTTGTTTGAGGTCCTTGAAAACTTTAAAAAATATGAGATAGACGATAGGAGAGTCATGATAAGAATGCCTAAACGTGAGGCACAAGCAGGAGAGGCCTATGATAGCAAGGAAACTACCAAGAAAATGGTTGTAGCCATAAAAGAGGGAGAAGAAAGATGCACCTACATAGGGCATGACCTAACGGAAGAAGAAGAGCAAGAGTTGATAGCTTTGCTCAGAGAGTACGGAGATGTATTCACTTGGAGCTACAAGGACCTGAAAGGTGTAGACCCTCACATATGTTCACATACGATCCCCATGACCTTAGAAGCCAGGCCCTCTAAACTAAAGCCATACACATACAATGACAACTATGCTGCCAAGATCAAAGAAGAGATAGATCGCTTGGTTGAAGCTGGATTTATCTATGAAATTGA
This sequence comes from Ceratopteris richardii, assembly GCA_020310875.1. NCBI lineage: Eukaryota > Viridiplantae > Streptophyta > Polypodiopsida > Polypodiales > Pteridaceae > Ceratopteris > Ceratopteris richardii. The sequence continues at coordinate 182,094,698 of CM035410.1, forward strand.
GCATACCAAATGGGTATCCCCCATTGTGGTTGTGCCCAAGAAGAATGGAAAATTGCTGTGTGTATTAACCTTAAAAAAGTTAATGCCACCACGATTAGAGATAGTTATCCTCTTCCTATCACAGAGCATCTATTAGGAAGGGTAGCAGGCAAGGAAGTGTACAGCTTCCTGGATGGGTTCTCTGGCTACAATCAAGTGGCCATTGCACCAGAGGATCAGCATAAGACGGCTTTTGCCACAGAGTGGGGCATATTTGCCTTTCGGGTAATGCCATTTGGTCTTACCAATGCGCCAGCCACTTTTTAGAGGCTGATGTGCCACGTGTTTAAAGAGTTCCTGAGGAAGAATTTGGAAGTCTATGTTGATGATCTTTGTGCTCATTCAAACATTAGACAAACACATATACCTAAACACAAGCAAATCTTTGACAAATGTAGAGAGTATCAAGTCTGCTTGAACCCAGAAAAGTGTGTTTTCATGGTTAGGCAAGACAAGATTCTAGGACACATAGTGTCAAAGAATGGCATATCCACGGACGAGGAGAAAGTGAGAGCTATTGCAGAGTTACCTAGGCCAAAGAATGTCAAGGAGGTACAAGCTTTCATGGGGCATTGTGGTTATTACCGACGATTTATACACATGTATGCCATCATAGCAAAGCCTCTGCATGGACTTTTGACTAACTTTGAGTGGACTGATGAATGTGAAAACTCTTTCAACGAGCTCAAAAGAATATTGTGTTCAGCACCAATCTCGACCACACGAGATTGGAATAAGCCCTATCATGTTCACGTGGATGCATCCAATTATGCTATTGGATGTGTGCTTGCACAACCTACAGGTGAAGGTAATTTGGATCTTCCAATTGCCTATGCCAGTAGACAATTGAATGCAGCTGAACGAAACTATATCACCATTGAACGAGCAGGATTGGGTATGGTATATGTAGTTAAAAAGTTTAGATACTATTTGCTTGCAAATAAGTTTAAATTTTTTACTGATCACCAAGCACTGTTATACCTGGTAAACAAGCCATGCAATACAGGCAGATTGGTGAGATGGTTTCTCTTACTAATGGAATATGACTTTGAGGTAGTGGTAAGGAAAGGCAAGACTCACTTGAGAGCAGACCACCTCTCACGACTCACATCAAGAGAGGCCCCACAAGGAGTATCAGATGACCTTCCTGATGCTTACTTGTTGAATTTGGAAGTGGTACCTCAGTGGGCCAAGACACTAGTGCCAGTATTGACATACGGGCCTAAACATCCAGTTGTAAACACTCAAGATACAGAGATAGTAAAAGCCCAAAAGTACCAGATAATGGCAGGAAGTATGTACAAGCATACAGATCAAGGGATCCTAGCTTGTTGTGTGGAAGAGGATGAGTATGCAAAATGGTTGCAATGAGCACATGTAGGTGCATTCGAGCAACACTACTCAAAACAATGAACCCTACAGACACTCAGGAGACTAGGAGTGCATTGGCTAACTATGGAAGTTGATGTCCATAGAATGTGCAAAGAATGCCCAATCTGCCGCATTGAACCACCAGTGGAACATGCTACTCTTTATCAAATATCTTTAGTACCAAATTGGAGTGAACCACTAGTAGCCTTTCTGAAGACGAGAACATTCCCTCAAGATATGACCCTGGCGAGGAGGAGAAGCTTAGAACAAGAAGCCCTAGACTACTCACTTGTTGGTGATAATTTATACAAGCGTGGTAAAGATGGTTACCTGAGACTATGTGTCCATGAGAGTGAATATCTCAAGATCTTGGAAACTGCTCACCAAGGTGTAGCAGGGGGACATTTTGGACCAGATTGGGTGATCAAGGCAATACTATTTGCGGGCTTCTGGTGGCCAACCCTTCACATGGATGCACATACCTATGTGAAAGAGATGTGATGTCTGTCAGCGAACTTAGTATCCTATATGTAAAGATGAGATGCCACTGAAACCTATGATGGGTGGACGTGCATTCTCTAAGTGGGGAATAAAATTTGTAGGTCCTATTAATCCCCCAGCTAAGGGTTCACATGTTGAATATATCATTGTAGCCACAGACTATTTAACCAAGTGGGTAGAGGTAAAGGTCACCACAAAGAACGATGCTCAAACGACAGCTAAATTCTTATTTGAGAATAGGTTCACTAGATACGGGCTACCTATCGAGCTAGTAAGTGATAGAGGGACTCACTTCTTGAATGAAGTTATTGAAAATCTGCTCCAAGAATTCTTGGTTGTACACAAGAAGTCTGCTCCCTATCATCCACAAGCTAATGGGCAAGCCGAAAGCACAAATAAGATCTTATGCAATGTGTTGACAAAATTGGTTAATAATAAACGCTCTGATTGGGACAAACAGCTACACCACGCTGTTTGGGCATACTGAGTCGCCTATAAAGCGATACTCCAAGCCACACCCTTTCAGATGTCGTTGAAGCAACATGCGAGAAAATTAGAGAAGCGTGGTTATGGACCTATGATCATAAATAGGATCTCGACTAGTGGAGCAGTACAGCTAGCCACTTTAGAAGGCGATATTCTCCCTAGCTACATAAGCAGATGCAGAGTCAGGTTATATCAGGAACCTTTGCCTGAAGAGATGCTAAATCGACTCAACACTGCCAAGAAACGCAAGGAGGAAGAAAAACGCATCCGAGAAGAAGCACAGGCTGAAGCTTTAGAATGCATTCGACGAATGAAATTGAGAAGGCAAGGTAGAGATCAATTCTTGACTGACACTCATGAAGCTCAAGGTTATCACATGGCCATGTGCGAGGCCTCAGGTGAACGGTCCCATAAGATAGTTGATCGACGACCTTTTGTGACCCTAGAAGTAGGACAAGGAGAGAGTGCAAGGACCATGAGAGCTTTAATTGATTCAGGAGCAGCCACTAGTGCAGTTCGGCTTTCTTATTGCCAACAATTGCAATTGGAGGTAAAACCCCTAGAAGCATATCTGATAGGGCTTGGAGGAGTTGAAACCCCTTGCATGGGAGAGGTGGAACTTCCCCTCTACATTCAAGAGGTCCCCATGCCAGCAAAAGTGCTAGTATGTGAAGACGAGGATCTTGCCGAGCCTCTTGTTTTGGGCCAAGACTAGATCTATGATCACGCAGTCAATCTCAACCTAAGAAGTGGACTTCTTCAGGCTTAGGCAGGCCAAAGCCGCCTTACGATTGAATTAGAAAATCAAGCACTCAAACCATTAGAAAAGGCACCAAATCCAGGTCCCTCCAGGGACCCACATGAAGATAACAATACTGTTCTTGTCCAAAGTTCTATGGTGCAGAGGATTGTCACTCTTGCCGAAGGTACAGAATTCAAGGAGGAGTTCCCATCTGTTCCAAAGAAGAATCTAAAGGGGAAGGCTCAGCAACACACGACACTCAGGAGACCGATGATCAAGAAGCTTGAGCACCAACCTAGGCAATATGAAGTGCCTTGTGGCATGAAGCAGATCTGGATACGCAAAGGGGAAAAACCACGGCTCTAGAGACAGGTTCTCAAAAAGGCCTCAAGCGAGCCACACCATCAAGGACCAAAATGAAGGAGTTCCCTAGGCAACACCCTAGCTATACCATTTCTATTTCGGTCCCTAAGCGGTCCATGAAGGCTATCCCTAATGCTAGACGGATATGGGTGCCCAAAGCCTGCTTACAAGCCCAAACAACTTCACCTCCAGTCACTAGCTTAAATCAACACTCACAAGTACTCTTGGCAAACAGCTCAGGGAATATACCTACACCTCACACTGTTACACCTTCGGACAAACCTAGACATGTCTGGAAATGGGTACCCAAAAGGTCCCAAATCCGGCCCAATCTAGTTCATAGATCTTTTCCTGTCATCAACTCTAAGAGCCACGAGCCCTCAATCAAAGTTTGGAGACTTAAACCATGTATCAAACCCCAGGCCCAATTTTGTAAATCCATCCACTCTGATGTAGGTGCATTCTGCATACATTGCATATCCAAGTATGAATCTAGGATGACACTAACCACTAACCACTACTCACATCTATCACAAACACTTCACCTCTAACCACTAACCATCTGGATTGTCATGTTAGTATTGTGGAGGGAACACCATTACATCTTGTTTCCTATGCAACACTAATGTGCCTTTCTTCTTCTAGCAGATAAGCATCAGAAGTCTCATGGCAGCAGCAACAGGAACAAGCTCTCAGGTGGGCACTAGTACTCAAAGCAATTGGGATACCATGCCTGTGGAGGATCCACTGACAGCGAGGCCTGAAGAGTTCCTGAATGTGCGAAGGATTCCCATCTTGGATCCGCCGAGTGGCCTAACAGAAAGAGTGAAAGGACATTCTCATTGGTTCAATGAGATGCCAGGAGATTTGGGAGATGCTGATCATATTTGGGAATCCAAGTTGGAATTTGGAGGAGTTTGGTGGACCTTTGAGTTCTTCTCACGAGACTTTGAAGCATTGCAAAATGTAGCTCCTCTTCAAGATATCTGGCAGAAAGCAGGATTGCAAGACTATTTTAGTGCAGCTCTACCTAAACCTGATTTCCTTAGGTGCTATTACTTGATTGCACCTCTGAAGGCGACAGGAGATAAAGATCATTTAGGCACATTCCTGGTGCCCTCTCTATCAAACTAGGAGGAAATGAAAAAGTTTGAGTTGAACATCACTTTAATCAGGGAGGCCCTTCAGATGTATGGCACCCATGTACCCTCCGATCGAGACCCTTTGATACCGGAGTCTATGAAGAACAATAAACTCAAGAAGTTGAAAGAGATGTGTGCTCTCACCCCAGACATCACCATACCACTGCGGATGTGCCTTCAATACTTCGCATTTCCGGCTCAAGATCGATTCACCCAGCCTCATAAGAAGATCTGGTTGTTGGCGGAAAAACTTCAGCTCTAATACCACTGGTGCGGAATTACTTTCGCCCTGAAGGTGGGTTTCGCGACAAGGCTTGAGCTCTGTCAGGCCTGCGGAAATTGTCGCGCCACCATAATAGAGTGCTAAACTAGAGTGATTCAGAACACCTCTGTAATCAACAGTAGCTCAGCCTAATTAACGTCGCCTTAACTATGTTATCCTGCGACACAGGTTCCACCGGAACTTCACCAGACTGTCACTGAACTGACACCGAAATCGTACCAGAGCTTCACCGAAATGAACTTCTACTTTGGTTATAATTACTTCAAGTGAACATACAAGAAGTAAGAAAATGATTCGTGAGCTTTCTCCACTTAATGAACTCTTCTGAAGTTTTAAGAAAACTTCACAGTTCTGAAGTGCTACTTTCCGGTTAGACTTTGTACTGCATGCACATCTCCTTTCCACCGGAAACTGGGATCAGCTTGAAATCGAGACGTCTAGCTACAAGATGAGCTATCTCTCATACACAGCTTCGAACCCTGCTACGAGTTATACTTCGTTGTTCTACCGGAAAAACTTGTTTTCTGAGAAACTGTAACTGACCGAAAATTACTGAAATATGTTTACTGAGTAAAACTGTTATTCACCGAAACATGCATTTACAGGAAAGGTACTGAAGCACGTTTAGTAACGAGTTGTGACAGTTAACGATAAACAAAACTTCCTATCGTAACACGAAATTGCTTCAGACTCTTCACAAGTAAGGATTACGCACAGACGTCCACATGAACATGTGTTTTCAATTAGAGAAGATGTGTACAAGTAAGCTTGGCCTTTTCTTGCTCAAGTTACAGAAACTCTCCTACAATGAGTAGTTTCTTATTACCATCTCTCTCAGATGAAAAAGACCCGTCACTTCAGGCTTGTGTTATTCATCTGTACATACGCGATCTCTGGCGTCTTCTTTTACATACGCGATCTATGGCGTCTTCTATCTATGACTCTGCGTCTCTGATCATCTGCTATATCTCGTCTCTATTCTTGCACATACACACTCCCGCTCTCTCTCTCTCTATTATCATCTGTATATTCTCCACATCTTGTTGTATATATATATACACTTTCCTTTGGCGCTCCTCTGTGCTGTCACTCTTCAATTCACGTTATGCGCGCCTTACGCGCCCGCCGCGGTTAATTGCTCTGTTATGCGCACACCATACACTAACTTCGCATACTGTACACCTGTGCATAGATTTTCTGGAAGATTCTGTTTCTCTCTTTGTTTGTTGTGTCAAATTCGTGAGAGCTTCCTTAACAGCTCCCCCTCAATCACTAATTTGACCTCTTCCGGTCTTTCATATATCTTCCTTTCTTTTATTCCTGCCATCTCTTTGAATCTGTTTGTCTTTGTTCCATCCAAGCTTTTAGTCAAAATGTCTACAATCTGATCTTTCGTAGGAGTATAGACAATTTCTATTTCTTTCTCCATTACTTTTTCCCTTAGGAAATGATACTGAATCTCTATGTGTATTGTTCTTGCATGAAACACAGGATTCGCTGCAAGATACAGCGAGCTCATATTATCTCCATGTATGATCGGTATACTTTGATCTATACCCATGCTTTTAAGTAAAGTCTGCATCCATATTACTTCTTTCGCTGCTTCTACCAGTCCTTTGTATTCTGCTTCTGTTGACGATAAGGCTACTGTGTGTTGCTTCTTCGAACACCAGCTTACCATCTTATCTCCTAGGTATATCATATACCCGTGCGTTGATCTTCGGTCATCTTGACTTCCTGCCCAATCTGAGTCACTATATGCTCTGAGCTTTATCTATGACGTAAAAGGATAATATAATCCTTCCTTTATAGTTCTTTTGATATATCTGAGAACTCTTTGTCCTGCAACCCAATGTTGATCTGTCGGACAATGCATAAACTGTGAAAGAATTCCCACCGGATAACTGAGATCCGGTCTTGTTAGTGTAGCGTAAATTAAGCTTCCTACTAACGACTGATACTTCTTCATATCCTTGAACTCTGTTCCATCATATTTGCTAAGTTTATGATTTACTTCAAGCGGTGTTGAAGCTTCTCTGCAATTCTCCATGTTGAACTTCTTCAGTAAGTTCAGGAGATACCTTTCTTGCGTAACATATACACCATGATCTGTATATGTGATTTCCATTCCTAGAAAGTATGATAACTTTCCCAGGTCACTGATCTTGAATTCCTTTTCTAACAGTTTCTTTACCTCTGTGATTCCTGCATCTGAGGTTCCTGTAATTATTATGTCATCTACATAGATACAAATGTAGATCATTCCTTCTTCTGTCCTTTTGATGAGTAGACTTGCATCTGCCTTCGAACTTTGGTATCCAAGTTCATTGAGATACTTCACAAGTCTGTAGTTCCAAGCTCTTGGAGCTTGCTTCAGTCCATAAAGTGCTTTCCTTAACCTGCAAACAAAATTCGGGTATCTGGAACTTGTAAATCCTTCCGGTTGTTCCATATAGACTTCATCTGATATATATCCATTCAGGAATGCATTCTTTATATCCTTTTGATGCTGCAATGGCAATCACTGTTCTTATGGTTGACATCTTTGCCACCGGACTGAATGTCTCGTCATAGTCTATGCCATGCGTCTGAGCATAGCCCTTGATAACCAGTCTCGCTTTATGTCTGGCTATCCTTCCATCTGCGAGTTTCTTTATTTTGAACACCCATTTATTTCCGATCACTTTCTTACCGTTCGGTTTAGGAACAAGCTCCCATGTCTTGTTCTCTTCCAGTGCGGTGAATTCTTCTTCCATTGCTTCTTGCCATTGCTTCTTGCCTTTGGCTTCGTCATAGCTCTGAGGTTCATCCTCATCTTTAACCATATATGCATAATCTTGTTGAGTTATATATGATGTATCATACGAGTATCTTTCCGGTTGTCTTCTTACTCTGTTTGACCTTCTTAGTTCATATTCTTCGTGTGTATCTGAGTACACGTCTTCATCTTCGTTCCTTATACCTGATCCGGTCCTAGACGTACTTGCCTCTTCATCTTTGTTTACCTCTACAATTGATTTTCCTTTTTCTCTTATTTTTATCTCTTCTTCAAATTCTTCAGCTGTATGACTCTGATCTGCATACCAGCTTTTCTGTTCATCAAATGTTACATCTCTGGAAACAGTAAAATGTTTGGTTAGAGGACTCCATAACCTGTAACCCATCTGCTTTTCATCATATCCGACGAACACATATTTCTCTGCTTTCGGTTCAAGCTTATGTCTGAGTTGAGACGGTACATAAGCATACGCTACTGATCCAAACACTTTGCAGTGATCAAGTGTTGGCTTCTTTCCCCACCAAGCTTCATAAGGGGTCATTCCTTCTAAGGCTGTACATGGTAATCTGTTTACCAAGTATGTCGCTGTGTTTACAGCTTCAGCCCAAAGATAATCAGGACAATTCTTTTCTTTCAGCATAGCTCGTGCAAACTCTACTAGAGTTCGGTTTCTCCTTTCTGCTACACCGTTTTGTTGTGGTGTATACCTGCAGGTTATTTCTCTTTTAATACCTGCATTCCAAAGATAGTCATTGAATTCTCGGGAGAAGTATTCTCCCCCTCCATCAGACCTTAGTCTTTTAAGTTTTCGTCCTGTGAGTCTTTCAGCATATGCATGAAAATGCCTGAAGGCTCCAAACACTTCGGACTTTTCCTTCAAAACATAAAGAGTTATCCATCTTGTTGCATCATCAATGAATAAGACATAGTACCTTGATCCGCTGATTGATCCTTCTTTTGTTGGTCCCCATACATCTGTATGTATGAGTTCTAGCACATCATCATGTTTGAATCCTTTCTTCTGGAAAGGTAACCTGTGGGCTTTTCCCATCTGACAAGCTTCGCATTTGTGAATCATATGTTGGTTCTGTACGTTCGGTAATCCCAGTACAGATCCATTCGCTATCATAGTTTTGATTCCTTTTTCATTGAAATGTCCTAGTCTCTTGTGCCAGAGGTCAAGTTCTGTAATCATCTTTTCATCATGTGTGAGCAAGGCTTGGCCAATGTTCCCCTGTACTCTTAAAGTAAAGAGTCTGCCTTCTTTCTTGCCAAAGACGATCTGGTTGTATCCGTTCTTGGGATCTTCTACAAATACTCCTTTATTTGTAAATCTGACCTGAAAACCTTTTTCGACTATCTGTCCTACACTGATCAGATTTTTCGGTATGGTTGGAACATACAGAACATTGGTTAGCAAATCTGCTCCACTTTTGCATTTCACTTTTCCGATTGATTGTACTTTGTGTCTTGTATTGTCACTTGTTTGAACAGTGTGACTAGAACTACCGTTTTCTAGTTCTGACATCAGCTCTATGTTTCCTGACAAATGATTAGAGCATCCAGAATCAATGTAAAATACCTTTAGGTCTTCATTATCTGATGTGCTGATAGAGTTCATCATCAGCGATGTATGACTTTGATTCTGCGTGTCGTTTGCGTAATTGTTGTAGGTGGTGTTGTAGGATTGATTCTGTCCCCAACTTCTTATACCACCTCTGCCATAGCCTCCTCTTTGGCTTTGTCTTCCTCTTTGGAAGTTACTCTGATTTCTACCGCTTCTGCCTCTGCTATTACTGTTCTGATTTTGATTTGATCCTTGTTGGTTGTGCCAACAATCATGCGCCAGATGATTGCTCAACCCACAAATCCAACAGGCTTTCTTATTAGTATTCTGGCTACTTCTTCCTCTTGCTCTTCCTCTGCCAGTGCCTTTCCCTCTTGCGTAATAGGCCTGAGAGCTCGATTCTTCTTCATCTTTTGACTTGCCTTTGTCTTTCTTCTTGTTCTTCATGTACATCGCAGAGCTATGTCCTTTGTCTGCGTCTCCTTTCAGGTCTTGCTCATATGTGAGCATTAAACCAAGCAACTGATTTAAATCTGGCACAAAATGATTTAAAGAAAGTTCAGTTGATAGTACGAAAGGTTTCCACCTTTCATCTCCTCTCAAACCTGTGAGCAGTTGTGCTATCAATCTATGATTTTCTACATCTTCATTTATGGATCCCAGACTATCTGCTAGATCCTTCATTTTAGTGACGTAGTCACTGATGCTTTGACTCGGCTTCTTTTTGAGGGTTGTGAACTCGGACCATAGGCTGGCCTTCCTAGCTTTCATAGTGTTCTGGAAGTGGTCTTCCAATGCGCTCCATATGTCCTCTGCTTTTTCCAGACCTCTAATGTGCGGTAGTAGATGATCTGAAACAGTGTTGTAGATGTAGGCTCTTGCCGTTGCATCTTTCTTCTGCCACAGCTTTAGGGCGTCTAGTTCTTCTTTTTCCGGTTGACTATCATCTTCGAAAGTCGGTTTCTTTTCTTCTCCGGTCACGTACATCATTAAGTCCTTACTCATAAGTAAGGCTTCCATGCGCATTACCCATGCGGGATAACTGTCTCTATCCAGTTTATCAATTTGGACGTGATCTGCCATGACAGGTAACGCTCTGCTCTTATACCAATTCTTGGGAAACTAACCTGCTCTGATACCAAATGTTGGCGGAAAAACTTCAGCTCTATTACCACTGGTGCGGAATTACTTTCGCCCTGAAGGTGGGTTTCGCGACAAGGCTTGAGCTCTGTCAGGCCTGCGGAAATTGTCGCGCCACCATAATAGAGTGCTAAACTAGAGTGATTCAAAACACCTCTGTAATCAACAGTAGCTCAGCCTAATTAACGTCGCCTTAACTGTGTTATCCTGCGACACAGGTTCCACCGGAACTTCACCAGACTGTCACTGAACTGACACCGAAATCGTACCGGAGCTTCACAGAAATGAACTTCTACTTTGGTTATAATTACTTCAAGTGAACATACAAGAAGTAAGAAAATGATTCGTGAGCTTTCTCCACTTAATGAACTCTTCTGAAGTTTTAAGAAAACTTCACAGTTCTGAAGTGCTACTTTCCGGTTAGACTTTGTACTGCATGCACATCTCCTTTCCACCGGAAACTGGGATCAGCTTGAAATAGAGACGTCTAGCTACAAGATGAGCTATCTCTCATACACAGCTTCAAACCCTGCTACGAGTTATACTTCGTTGTTCTACCGGAAAAACTTGTTTTCTGAGAAACTGTAACTGACCGAAAATTACTGAAATATGTTTACTGAGTAAAACTGTTATTCACCGAAACATGCGTTTACAGGAAAGGTACTGAAGCACGTTTAGTAACGAGTCGTGACAGTTAACGATAAACGAAACTTCCTATCGTAACACGAAATTGCTTCAGACTCTTCACAAGTAAGGATTACGCACAGACGTCCACATGAACATGTGTTTTCAATTAGAGAAGATGTGTACAAGTAAGCTTGGCCTTTTCTTGCTCAAGTTATAGAAACTCTCCTACAATGAGTAGTTTCTTATTACCATCTCTCTCAGATGAAAAAGACCCGTCACTTCAGGTTTGTGTTATTCATCTGTACATACGCGATCTGTGGCGTCTTCTTTTACATACGCGATCTATGGCGTCTTCTATCTATGACTCTGCGTCTCTGCGCATCTGCTATATCTCGTCTCTATTCTTGCACATACACACTCCTGCTCTCTCTCTCTCTATTATCATCTGTATATTCTCCACATCTTGCTGTATATATATATACACTTTCCTTTGGCGCTCCTCTGTGCTGTCACTCTTCAATTCACGTTATGCGCGCCTTACGCGCCTGCCGCGGTTAATTGCTCTGTTATGCGCACACCATACACTAACTTCGCATACTGTACACCTGTGCACAGATTTTTCGGAAGATTATGTTTCTCTCTTTGTTTGTTGTGTCAAATTCGTGAGTGCTTCCTTAACACTGGTATGGGTTATACCTAGCAGAGACCGGGAGCTTACCTATTGAGTTGCCGGTGTGGATACTTGACCAGTTATATGAAGCAGGCAAGCGAGGAGTGTGGAAGCCTACTTTGAATGGCTGTTGTGCCATTACAAGAATCATCTACAGATGCCTCGCTCATGATGTGCCGATCGCACGGGCCCTTAAGTACTCCCAGTTGCAATTCTTCCAGGAGCGGAAGTCAGGGGTTCAACCCGCTAAAAGAATGCGGGGATCACTTTCACAGGTTCTCATTCCCCATAAGGCCACCACAGAAGCTTCCCCTAGAGAAGAGGAACAAGTAGCCCCATTCACGATTCATCTCCAAAGACCACAATCAGGGGGCATGGTACAACCCACTCCATCAGCCCCACCACTACCCACCGATGCTGAGTTTGCCTCCATGGTTGCATTGGGAGAGGATACATCCTTTGACTTTGAAAGCTTTTTGCAAACTACACAATTATCTGAGAGTGAGATCTTCTCAGACACTGACGCTCCCGGATCCTCATCCCAGAGAGGACGGCCACATAGTGGGGCACGAAGAGTACATTGGGAAGATGAGGCACAACATACTCACACTGAAGGCACACATGATCAAGAGGAGGCACATGGAAATGAATCAGAGGAGAGTAAGGAGGAAGCCCCTGCTTACACTGCACAACTCAAACGGCTCTACAAAACGATCAAGCAGGTACAAAAGAGGCATAAGCTATCAGAAGAGGCAAATAGAGCGATGGTGAATCAAATGCTTCAAGCAGAGAATGCGGACCCCCACTTTGTTGAATCACTGAACCTTTTGGGTGAGACATATGGAATTATAGTAGCAATGCGGATCATGTTACATCGCAACCCTCCTCAATATGACCAACGAAGGATCGATACGCAACCGCGAAGGGGAAAAATGATTCAGATGGAAGTCTCTACCTCACTCCCTACAAACACTCAGGAAGATGTGCACATGACCAGCCCCACTCACACTGATGCACACGATGATAGCACAGAGATACCCTTCCCACCATCACCTCCCCTCCAGCCCACCGAACCCCTTATCACTAGCCTTCAAGAACAACCAATAGTCACATTCAGTGAACCTTTGCCACATACCACCATTTCTCCATCCTTCCCTTTACCTTCATCCACCAGTTCCAGCCAATTTTTTGAACCCCATATAGGTCACCCCGCCACCGATCAAACTATAATAGGTCACCCTTCATATTTCCCAGCCCTCGGACAACCACTTGCCACTACCCAAACCTTAACACACCCATTTCCATTCACCAATACTATTCCTCTTTCCCAACCCCAAACCATTGAGCCCCTCTTGACCTTCTCAGAACCAACACACATCACCCGACCTCCATTCTTGACAAACCTTGTAAATATACTTCAAAAAAATGAGAATTATAATAAAAAGTCCCCCAACCCACCTCCCCCACATTCAGTGCCACCACTAACACACTACCTACCATTCCCGTATTCACGATTCACACTTCACACACCATCATGTCCGATCCTATGGACATTTCACCTTCCACAGGACCACTCACCACCACTTTTGTCTCAACATCACCACTTGTAACTTCACACATGCCACCGCACACACCCACTGTTAGCACAACATCCACTTTTCCCTTTCCCATTTCTCGGCCCCTTGCATCTTTCACCTCCACCTCTGCATCCACCTCATTCAGTCATGCATTGGACACCATGTTCGAAGCCGCTGCCCAGCTTAAGGAAGAATACCGATTATTGGAAGAAAACAATAAGGAGCTGTGTACTCCGTCATCCCACCTCCAGTCACGTGTCAATGCCGTGGAATTGAGTAATGCAGCATTACAACAAGAAGTTACCACCCTCCAACAATCGAATGCAGAGCTTGAAGCCAAGTATACAGAGACGGGTAAGGCTATGGAAGAACAACTCAGAGACCAGCTCGCTCACAATGCTAGACTACAAAGAAACATGGCCTTACTTCGCCGCCACTTAGCAGCTGCTCAAGAAGAGAATAGAAGACTACAGCAACAAAACCAGGAGAACTTAGAAGCAACCATTGAAAATACCCCAGGGGCACCTATAGACCCTACCAAATTCCAAGCTATTCCCTCAGAACACATTCAACGGGTATTGGAAGGTTATGCGACCCTTTTGGAAGCACACGATCAACTGGTAGACCAAGTAAAGGAACTCCAAAGCTCCTAAGTGCCCCCACCACACTCAACAGAACCTAAAGAGATGGTCAATGCTGCAACTTCACTAGAGCCCGAATCTTCAACGACCAATGAGGTACTTGAGCTACGCCAACAAATTGCAGAATTAAAGATTAAGTTGTTACAATATGAACGACCCCCCTCTCCAGCTGATCAACCAATAGAAGAGGAGGCCATTGCATTACAGTGGAAGAAACATTTGAAGATAATTATGAGCCTCAACCTCTTAGAGGAGGCAGAATCACCGACGAGGGACAAGACACTTACGAAGAACCCCCAGCGGCCTGGATGAAACAAGTCGAAGAAATGGGGCCCACGCACGAAGAGTGTATCTCCACCTAGATGATGGCCATGAAAACTATCGAGGATACAATAGTTCAGTCGGAATATTTCAGACACCTAGCTCCGAGGCGACTGATAACCAGTTCAGAGTTGCAATATAAGCCCTACTTTGTACTATTGGCAGACTACAACGCGGAGATCAAACGCAAAACCAAAAAGTACCCTACTTTTGCAACACAGTTTGAACCAGAGGATATTCCAGAGGAAGCCAAAAAAGGGGCCATATTCCAACCTATCTGGAGGCAAAAATTACTTGAGACCTATCCGGAGATGCTATGCACATGGGATCACGCTCCCATGCATTTGAAATATAACCCTTGCTTTGGGCCAGTGCAGAGAAGAAGATCATGGAAAGCATTTGCTATAAAGGTTCAGAACAATGCAAATTGCAAACAATGTCTGAATTACCCCTCCATCGCACCCCCAACAGGCACGCCAACAGTTCAATACATGATAGCTACCATCAGACATTGGATGCCATGCCTACACCCCATGCCAGATGTCGCCGCGCAAATGATGCTCAAAATCCTAGACATGATGCAAGTGGTGTTAAAGACTTTTCAAAATGTACGTAACATCCAGCCTCCAATTCCGGGGTTCATCAATGGTAATTATGATTTACTTTATGATATGAGCACGACCCCAAGTATTCGAGTGGCTTATGCGTGGCATGCCCGAATAAGATATCTCCATGCTTGCTACAAGCAAACGTTTGATGACATGTTCACCACGGGTGACACTCAGAGTACATTGGCAGTTGCAAGGAACCCTGTGTTCCATGCTCGCACTAAGCACATTGAGGTGCATTATCATTATGTCAAGGAGAGGTTCTCTACTAGGGAGATCAGCTTGGCATATGTGCCCACGTAGGAGAACATTGTAGACCTTTTCACGAAGGCTCTGCCTAGGAAGAAGTTTGAAGCTTTTCGCAAAGCTTTGGGCTTACTTCCTTTTGTGGAGTGATTTCCACATAGCTTGGCACTTCCTTATACCAGAGTGTCAGCTACTTGTTCACCGCATCACTCCCTGGGGGATCTATTGATATATTTAAATTGTGATGTGTGTGAACACCTTAGGACCATCGGGCACTTTTTTCCCTCTTTAGGAGGCTTTTTTCCCTCGGCTTGTATATACGCCTATTGCCCTAATGGGCTACTTATCTTTGTACATTCTAGTGGTAATACATTCAGTATTGTGTGTTAGGCTCCAGGCTTCTTCTTCTTCCTTGTATTGTTCGCACGTCTAACTCCAACAATTGCCACATGGGATAATTTCTTTCATCTGGTAACTTTTCAATTGATACATTCAAGTCTCCCATGTTGAATTGTTGTAAACAAAGAAGATAATTCAGTAAGATTGATGAAGGATCTGATAAAAAAGACAAATAGCTCTGATACCAATGTTATGTTTAAAAACTTATAAAGATCAAAGTACACAATGAAACATGGTGAGACACCTCCCAAGATCTTCAAAAGATCAAACAAATACTTCGAAACTTCAAAAATCAAACTTTCCTCCAAACTTTCAAGAAAACAGAAATGGGTGATTGTAGCAAAATAACTACCAGAAACTCTCTGTGAAGCATTTGTAAAAACTAATCATATATTCTAAAAATAGACTCTGTGCAGCATGATTTAAAAACAAAAAACCTCAAAAAAGATGGAGTATAGCTCCCAGAAAAGTAGTTTGAAGTAAAGGTATGGGAGGCCTACAATAGCAAGGTATGACTAACTGTGTGAATTGCAAACTGATGTAAAACAATAGCGAAACTCAAAGCTCTATAAAAGATTTTGATATAAATAGAAATTATGAGAGTTAACAAAACTCCTCCAAGTAAAATCACTCAAAAAGACCTCATAATGACTAAGATATGGAAGTTTTAAGAGAAGTATGTCTCTGATGAGACACCCGATACACAAAAGAAACTATCTCTACAAAATCACCTACTTGCGTAGCATTTTTTCATTGAATTTCGTAGAATAATGGATTTATTTATGTAGTAAAAATTCTAAGCTTCACAACGCATGAAGAATTACTCAATCTGGCCACCTACGCTAAGAGAATCACTCTTTTTATTGAGAGGCTATCAACAGAAGTGTCTTCCTTGTCTAAAAAAAAAACTCTCCTTTCCTTCTTACTTTTATCTACTTTTATCTACTTTACTATAAATTTGGAGATGTGAGCACCTCCACATGTTATTTATTATAAATAATAAAATCCATAAGCCTAAAAACAAAACTTTAGATTTTGTTCTTATGTAACATGCTAACCAACTTTGAAGTCTCATTTGGCTGGTGTGAAGCTGGTTGCAGTAGCACCAATTCATCTTCAGGTTGCATCCACCATCTCTCTCCATAGAGATGTGGACCCAAGCAGACAAAGCAAAGGCACACCCCCTTAGTGGTCTCCACTTCATGGCAGCCATTTGAGAAGTGGTTCATGCATTGGTCCCAAAGAGAGAAAAGTATCTGTTAATCACCACTGACTATGCAACAAAGTCGGCTAAAGCTATTGCCTCCCCCGATTGCACCACACAAACAGTTGCTGATTTTATTTACAGTAACATCATTTGCAGATTTGGATGTCCCCTAGAAATTTGTACAGACCAAGGTAGTCATTTTGTGAACAAGGTCCTACATGAAATTTTTAATAGGTATAAAATCCTACATAGGACCTCTTGTGCCTATTATCCAAGAGTTAACAGATAGGCAGATCCACCAATAAGGTCTTAATTGCAATGTTAAGGAAGGAATGTATGTTACAACCCAATTCTTGGGATATTGCTTATCAAGGTGCCCTCTGGGCATATAGATTAGCTTGTAAAGAAGCTATAGGATACTCTCCATTCCAACTGGTTTATGGGGTACTACCTATTGAACCCTTTGAATTTGTACATGGTTCACCAAACCTTTCATTCATGCCGGCAAAGAAAGAAGGTGGTGTCTGTGAGAGGCTTGCAGCACTGCACAAAGTGGAAGAAATCCATCGATATGCTAAACAACAATTATTGGAGACACAAAGGAGGAGGAAGGAGGCACATGATCAAAATCTGTGGAATAATAACTTACAAACATGCATGTTAGTTCTTCTCCATAGACCTCAAATCCACACACAAGTAAGGGGAAAATGGCTTTCAAACTGGGAAGGACCTTATAGAATTAAGACAATGCTGAATTGGGATGCAATGGAGTTAGAGACTCTGAAAGGCGAGGTACTACCACTGGTCAATATATCCAAGCTCAAGGCCTATCATCAGCACAAGTGAAGATTTCTGGATCACCTGGAACTTGCAAAATTTGTCCAGGTTGTACATAGCCTTCTCATACCATATTTTTGCTTAAGTCTTGATAGTCTTTATCCTTCTTCATGCTTGTTCCTTGAGTTTTTATGGAACTTAGAAGCCATTTCACAACCCTTGGCATAAACAAAATTTTAGGAAATTTTTTGGGAATTTTTAAAGCATTTTTAGAATTTTTTTAGAATGTTTATCTTTTTTAAATGTCATTTTTCTTGATAAAATGGAGGAAAAAAGAAAGCTCTCTGTGGTTTTGAGTGGGATAAGTGGCCTAGAAATGCAGAATTTTTTTTTTCAATTTTTTTTATTTTTTTGGATTTGTTTTGAATTTTTTTGGTTTTATTTGTAGTTTTTATCTATTTTTGGTATTTTTCAAAACAAAAGCCCCGACGACTGATTTTCTTTTTATTTTTAATTTTTTCACTTTATTTTAATTTTGCCCAACCCCCACAGATGGCTTTCAAATAATCAAAAAATTAAAAAAACCGATATATATATATATATATATATATATATATATATATATATATATATATATATATATATATATATATATATATATATATATATATATATATATATATATATATATATATATATATATATATATATATGTTGAAGCTCAAAGTCAAGGACAAAGCATGGAAGCACATCAAAAGGTGGACACACAAGGAAAGGGAGCAAGTAGGGAGCTCCAAGAAGTGTATGTCAAATTTTCAGAAGAATCCCCTACAAAAATAGTGATTTTCATCACTAAAAACCATTGTAAATACCATTATCTATTTTTAGTAACTCCATTTTGTTCAAGACGAGGAGTCCTCGAGCTTGAGGAGTATTAGAAGTACCATCGTACCAATTTTCATAATTTTTAGACTTCGTTTGAGCCCTCAAATAAGCCCTGGAACCTAATTTTTAACTAGGCCGGACACTAGGTCTGCACAGGGCCAAAACTAGTCAAAAACTATAAAAAGAGCTAGAGAGCTCATTTTTGGGGGTGGCTTGTTAGAGAGTAGAACTTTTCTAAGAGAACTCTTTTGCAATCTAAGCTTTCCATTGTTCCTCTCTTTGATCTTACTTTGTGCGCGTGTGTGTGTATGTATGTGTGTGCATGTTTGTGTGCTTTCACTCACGCACTTGTGCCTTCACTTGCTCGTGGTCTTCATACCGGTCCTCACGTCTCCGCGGATTGACAAGTAAAGGAGGTGGTGCTTACGCTTGAGCTACACCAAATTTTGGCGCCGTTGCCGGGGAAGGAGCTTTGAGGACGAGCGTTGTGATGGTAAGATCGTAGATTTGCGACGTTGGAAGGTAAAAAAACTGTCATTTCAGTTCATTTTCTGTTTTTTCCTCTTCATCTTCTGCATCATCATCATCTCCACCTTCTTCCATCTTCTTCATAGAAATTTCTTGTTTTTTAGTGCATTCTCACCATTTTCATACCATTTTTCATGCATTATTGTGTGGGAAGTAGTTAGGAGAAGCAAGGGAGAGCAAGCGCTGTGTTTTTTTCATGATTCTCTGCTCATACGGAGCTCGCCATAGCCGGCGCTTAGAAATTTGAATTTCCCGCCAAAAAACACGATTCTGTGATGAAAATCGCGATTTTGTGAAAATTCAAAATTTTTTGAAAAATCACGATTTTCTGTTTTCCCGCCTAAAAGTTGGCTGAAAAAATCACGATTCTGTGATTGTGCTCAAAATCGCGATTCTCACAAATCACGATTTTCAGCCAAAAACACGATTTTATGAAAAAAAGGCGATTCTGTGTAATCACGATTTTTTGCTCAAAATCGCGATTTTCTAAAAACACGATTTTGTGCTCAACATCGCGATTTTCATGTCAAAAACACGATTTTGAGAAAATACGATTTTCAGTGGGCTCAAAATCGCGATTCTCACAAATCACGATTTTCAGCCAAAAACACGATTTTATGAAAAAAAAGGCGATTCTGTGTAATCACGATTTTTTGCTCAAAATCGCGATTTTTTAAAAACACGATTTTGTGCTCAACATCGCGATTTTCATGCCAAAAACACGATTCTGAGAAAATACGATTTTCAGTGGGCTCAAAATCGCGATTCTCACAAATCACGATTTTCAGCCAAAAACACGATTTTGTAAAAAAAAAGGTGATTCTGTGTAAACACGAATTTTTGCTCAACATCGCGATTTTCAAAAACACGATTTTGTGCTCAACATCACGATTTTCATGTCAAAAACACGATTTTGAGAAAATACGATTTTCAGTGGGCTCAAAATCGCGATTCTCACAAATCACGATTTTCAGCCAAAAAAAAAAAAAACACGATTTTGTGCTCAACATCGCGATTTTCAGAAACACGATTTTGTGCTCAACATCGCGATTTTCAGAAACACGATTTTGTGCTCAACATCGCGATTTTCAGAAACACAATTTTGTGCTCAACATCGCGATTTTCTAAGTTCACAAAATCGCGATTCTCTGAAAGTTCACAAAATCGCGATTCTCTGAAAGTTCACAAAATCGCGTTTCTCTGGAAGTTCACAAAATCGCGTTTTTCTCCAAAGGTCCTGTTTGCCTGTTTTGACCCCCAGGAGCCTGAATTGGCATAACTTTTTCATCCAAAGTCCATTTTTTGAGCTCTATAGCTCGTTGGAAAGGGAACCAAGGGGACTCCAAAGAATTTTGAACCATACCAAGGGGAAAATTTGGACTCTTGACTAAAGCTTATGAACCTGAGATCTGGTAGACACTTAGGCAAGGATAAACAAAGCATTAGATCTTCTGAGGCTAGTGTCAACCATACATCCAAGTCTTGGGCACAACAACTAAGTGGTCATCTTTTACTAAGTTCAGACACAAGTGATTCAGAAATGTCTTTTAGTATGGGAAAACCTGCAGGTGGCTCAGGGATTGCCCATCTACAAACACCAGAAGGTCCCTATAAGACACAGTTGGAATATATTCGGACCAACCAATTAGGTGCTCGCATCTATGAGGATGGTCTGAGGCGATCAGTGGTCCAACTCAAAAATCCAGATCAATCCTTTGGACTTGAACACCCGGTGGTCAAGTTCGAAGAGGGTTCATACATTGATAAGGAAGGAACCATGTATGTGGTCACCAACCTACCAGATAGGACTGATGAGTTTGGAAATGTCATTCCTGAGAATGAAATAGGAGACCTAGAACAAGGAAATGTAGGACAAGGACCCCAGACTCCTATTGGAAAGTCAGTTTTGACCCGAGTGATCACTCCAGACTGGATCCCTCAAGATAACAAAAGCATAGAACTATTTTTGAATAGAGAAACAGAGGAAGCCTTTTGGAGATTCAAGCCAGATCAACCTAGCCAATTGGGCATAGTCATCATCTACGAGTTCAAGGATCCAGAGATGCCAGGCAAAGTTGTTTACCTGGATAACACATCAGAGAAAATTTTCTTGGTAACAGAACATGATAGACATGCATATACTTGGAAGAATGAATTGATTTTCCCCCCACCAAGATCCAATGTTCCCCATGGCCTCCAAGGAGTAGGATCATCCCACGCTCATGAAGCCCAGAGAGAAAGAACTAGAGAGAGACCTGAGGTAAGTTTTGCACACACCGTGGACAGGAATAGATCAGGATTTGAAAATGAAAGACCTGAAAGAGAGAGACATCAAGCACATAGGCAAAAAAGAGATGAACATGATTTTCCATTGCTTAGACCCCGAGAGCACCCAAGAACCCTTAGACCCACTCAAGTGATCAAGGCAATGAAGAATTATTTTGACGGGTCAGGAGATCCTTATGATCATGTGGCCGAGTTTAAACAAGTGTTAAGAGCTGAACAGGTTGAGGATTTCTTCACCCAATACGAGGCATTTGGTTTGACTCTTAAGGGCACTGCCTTGGCTTGGTTTCAACCATTGAGTAGTCGCAACTATCGTGATATAGGTCAACTGCTAGACGAATTCATTGTAGAATTTTCCAAGAGTGGTATCAGGCATAACACATCATCCTTGATCCACAGTTTCAAGCAGACACCCCAAGAAACAGTGCGACTAGCAGGTAGAAGGTTCAGACAGTACCTAGAAAGATGCCCTGCTCCCGAGTTACCCACACCAGCCAAACAAGTGGCTTTGTTCTTAGATGGCTTACTGAGCACAAAGTTAAGATCATATGTATATTTGAAAGAGCCTAGATCCATAGAAGAGTGCGTG
The DNA here is from genome assembly GCA_020310875.1 of Ceratopteris richardii. Taxonomy (NCBI): domain Eukaryota; kingdom Viridiplantae; phylum Streptophyta; class Polypodiopsida; order Polypodiales; family Pteridaceae; genus Ceratopteris; species Ceratopteris richardii. The sequence goes on from CM035410.1 coordinate 182,116,472, forward strand.
CGGACATGCATTGACATAGAAGATAACTTGGGTGAGGAGTTAGGATTATCCAAACTCTATAAGGATTCAGATAGTTCTACTAGTCATACTTCAAAAATCTCCACGGAAATAGAGGAGATAGCTGAGCAAGTTGCCAAGAAGCTGGGAGTCCAAAATAAACAAACACAGAGAGTCACTCCAGTGAATCGGTGTTATACTTGTGGGGGCGACCACATGGCTAATGTATGCCCAATGCAAAACCAAAACATTAGAGAAAGGAATGCTCCATATTGCACTATTGAGAGAAAATACACAAACCACACGGCTCAAGATTGTCCCTACAATAGGCAGGCTGTTAGACAGAATTATCAGCAACCTTACCCACAAGGTAGGTATCAGAACGAATACCAACAGCCATATTATAGACCACAACAGCAATATCAGGTACCATATAGGCCACAACCTGTCTTGGGAAACCAACCACCAACTCCAGCCAACGTGATTCCAGTCAAATATGCTGGGGGAGAAGAAAATCCAAATAGAGCATTGGTGCCACTAACCCCATTGATACCAGATAATGACTCTCATGCTCATTGTTCAGACTACTCCCATGAAGGTAGTCCACATGCTTATTACACAGAGTCACCTGAACATAGTGAGATTTACTCGTATCAATATGAGGTACCACCTATGGAGCAAAATTGGGAGCCAGAATACTCCAATGTCATGTACACAAATCCTAACCCTAGGCCCCAGTTGAGACAAATGAGACCACAAGCCCCTAGAGGATCTTGTTTCAGATGTCAAGGTGACCATTTCATTCGTGACTGTCCCCACCCACCATCTCCGAGTCAAGGACAGGCTATCACAATACAGGCTTTTTTCCCTGATTGTGGCAAAGACCATCTCCCTAGAGATTGTCCAAGAAACCCCTCCAGTGCACCCAAGATTACACCCATTAATGTGGTAGGCTTAGTGGCGGATTCAAGTTCAAGTAGCAGTAATGTGGCACCTATACAGGTAGTTACTAGGGCACAAGCATTAAAACAGGATAAACCAGTAGAACAATCAGAGTCGAGTGAATCGGGAGAGCCTAGTAAGAGGAAAACAAGAACATGGAAGGATACCAGAGAGAAGGCCAATCGCAAGTGGAATAAAAAGTTATCGGAACTAGAAGAAAGCTTAAAAGAAGCGAAAACAAAAATGGAAGACATTGCATCTCAAAGCCCCTCGCATGCTGAAACTCCATCCACTCCACCTCATCCCACCCCACCACCCATTGTAAATAGACCACAACCAGGGTCTGTTCTTGCAGATCCAACCCCAGAAGGCTTGGACATGATGTTCAAAGCCTACGAGGCTCGACTTCAAGAAGGGCCTACAGCTGCAAATCTAGACAAGAGTTACCCTAGAGTGGATTTAGAGATTGAACGAATGAAAATGTGCATGAAAATGGTAGAACAAGCTCAAGCTATACTTGAGACTAGTCAAAAGTTCAATCAGACAAACTCTGTCAAACCAGATTTGCATTTCCAAGGGTTACTAGAAAGATTGGAGCAGTTGGTAAACAAACCACAAGTCTCTTTACCTCCACAGGCTCAACCAGTTATTGAAAGAGGAAGCTCACCACCAATGGGAGCTTATGTTCCTAATTCCACAGATGTTGGAATACCTCCTTCAATTCAACAGTACTCTCAAGAGTTCTTGCGGGAAATACAAGAAGAGAAATGGGCCAAGGAGAAGGGTAATTCCCCTCCTATTCATGAGATTGATGATCTTCATGATCAATTTCCCCAAGACATTCCATCTATTTACGGAGATGAAGCAGAACAACAAGAAGACGAAAGGTTAGATTTTGAATCTAATACCCTAGAAGAACTGCCTCAATTTCCAGGCCCATGGGAATCTGAATCTCTCCAGATTAGAGCTCCCACAATACTAGTAAGAAATGAAGACTTAGTGGTTCCAAGGAACACGGATGTCGTGAAGAACACTAAGGTTCAGTGTCATCTCACTGTAGAAGAGCTGCTCAAAGCAAAACCTGAGCTTTGGAATCATGTGAAGGATCAGGTTCCAGAACTTGATTCCAACATGCCAAAAGCAGGCTCCAAGCAAAGGGAACCAGAGATACCTCTAGACAAAATAGGGGACATGTGTGAGGGTGAAGAAGGTAATACTTATCTTCCAATCACCTACCAAGGTTACACAACCAAAGCAATCATAGATTCAGGTGCTGGTGTTGCTATTGCGACCACCTCCTTGTGGAAGCAATGGGGCAAGCCCACATTAAGACCAACTAGAATGAAGCTTCAAATGGCTGATGGTCATTTTGAAAGACCTCTAGGATTGCTAGAAGGGATCACTCTAACCACTTGTGGTGTAGAGTTTGAGCACACATTTGCTATATGTGACTTTGAGAAAAATAATGTCTATGAGATGATCCTAGGAAGACCCTTCCTACGACAATTGCAAATAGTACAGGATTGGGGAACTAACTCCTTGTACTTACAACACTTAGGGGTCACCACCAAGGTCAATTTGAAGGATTACACCTTCAGAGATGTACCACCCCTACAGTGGAATTCTATCCACAAAGTGAAAGAAGATTCCATCTCTGTGCATTCTGAAAGTTCACCTGATCCATCATGGCTGCATGAAGATACTCATTTGTGGATGTGCAAGGTCGCAAAGGAAGAGGAAAAACGTTTAAAGGCAAGAGAAGAAGGAACTTCGCTAGGAGATAGACCAGTTAGAGACCCAGCCTACACACCGATGATCTTTCCAGATGAGGAGTTTGAGCCTCATGGCTGGCCAGAAATCTTAGCCACCATGGACATTGCTGTCAATGAGGAACAGTGGACACCTCATTGTGATGAGGAGGGTTATGATATCTCAGTGTTCATGTGTCAACCCTTGCTAGAAGAATGTGACCCTAGTGATGTCATAGAAGAAGAAGAGAATGATGATGATCTGGAGTCTATTGTGATGGATAGTTTCTTTAACTCAGAGCAGCACTATCTAGAAGATATAGGAGTGTTCACCCAGAAAGAAGAAGAACCTCTCACAAGTATTAAAACAGTAAACTCAAAGGATGGAAGTGAGAGTAGTCAAAAGAGAAAGAAAAGAAAAGCAGTGAAACAAGAAGAGGAGGAATCATTGTTTGAAGTACCAGAAAACTTCAAGAAATATGAAGTTGACGACCGCAAAATTTTGGTACGAATGCCTAAGAGAGAGGCCATCATAGGAGAATCATATGATAATAAAGAAACGACCAAGAAGATTGTAGTGACCATTGAAGAGAACGAAGAGAGATGCACATATATAGGAGATGACCTAAGTGCAAGAGAAGAAATGGAGCTCATAGCTCTATTAAGGGAATATAGGGATGTGTTTGCATGGCACTATAGAGACTTGAAAGGGGTAGATCCAAGAATTTGCTCTCATACTATCCCCATGACTGCTGATGCTAAGCCCACCAAACAGAAGCCCTACACATATAATGATACCTATGCAGCCAAAATAAAAGAAGAAATTGATAGGTTGATTGAAGCTGGATTCATCTATGAGATTGAGCATACCGAATGGGTGTCCCCCATTGTTGTGGTACCCAAGAAGAACGGGAAGTTGCGAGTGTGTATTAACCTTAAAAAAGTTAATGCCCCTACGGTTAGAGATAGTTATCCACTTCCAATCACAGAACACCTATTGGAGCGTGTTGCAGGCAAGGAAGTTTATAGCTTCCTTGATGGATTTTCAGGTTACAATCAAGTAGCCATTGCCCCTGAAGATCAACACAAAACAGCTTTTGCTACAGAGTGGGGAATCTTTGCATTTCGTGTGATGCCATTTGGGCTCACCAATGCACCTGCAACATTCCAAAGGCTCATGTGTCATGTCTTCAAAGAGTTCTTGCGAAAGAGCTTAGAAGTGTATGTGGATGATTTATGTGCTCATTCCCAAGAAAGAAGGTTTCACATCCCTGAGCTCAGACAAATCTTCAACAAGTGTAGAGGATACCGAGTGTGTTTGAACCCAGAAAAGTGTGTGTTTATGGTGCGTCAAGGTAAAATCTTAGGTCATATTGTTTCTAAGAATGGAATCTCAACAGATGAAGATAAGGTACGAGCCATAGCGGAGCTACCAAGGCCAAGGAATATTAAAGAGGTACAAGCCTTTATGGGCCATTGTGGATACTACCGTAGGTTTATCCACATGTACGCGATCATAGCTAGACCCCTTTATGCCTTGTTGTCTAATTTTGAGTGGAACGACGAATGCGAGAATTCTTTCAACGAACTAAAGAAACGTTTGTGCACGGCACCAATACTCACCACTCCTGATTGGAATAAACCATTCCATGTCCATGTGGATGCATCCAATCATGCCATAGGATGTGTGCTAGCACAACCCACAAGTGAAGGAAACTTAGATTTGCCCATAGCATATGCTAGTAGACAGCTCACTGCAGCTGAACGGAACTATACCACAACTGAGCGAGAGGGCTTAGGCATGGTATATGCTGTGAAGAAGTTTAGACACTATTTATTGGCCAACAAGTTCAAGTTTTTTACTGATCATCAAGCTTTGTTATATTTGGCCAATAAACCTTGCAATACTGGACGCTTAGTAAGATGGTTCCTCTTACTAATGGAATATGACTTTGAAGTTGTTGTCAGGAAAGGTAGAACCCACCTTCGGGCAGATCACCTTTCTCGCATCACTTCAGGAGAGTCACCGCAAGGAGTGTCTGACGAATTACCCGATGCTTATCTGTTCAATTTAGAAGTTGTTCCTAAATGGGCAAATAAGTTGGTACCAGTCCTAACCTTTGGCCCTGCAAATAAGAATGTGAAAACATCACAAGAAGAAATTGTAAAATCACAAAAATATTAGCAGGAAGCATGTACAAACAAGATACTGAGGGTGTATTAGCTTGTTGTGTGGAGGATGATGAACATAGTAGTTGGTTGCAACAAGCCCATGAAGGAATGCTAGGAAATCACTATTCTAAACAACAAACATTGCAGAATCTAAAGCGTTTAGGAGTGTATTGGCCTAGCATGGACAAAGAAATACATGAGTGGATTAAGAATTGTCCAAGGTGCAGAGAGAGACCCCCAGTGGAGCATGCGACCCTTTATCAAGTGTCATTGATTCCAGATTGGAGTGCTCCATTGGTAGAGTTTATGAGATCGGGAAGATTACCCAAAGAGGCTAGTCTAGCAAGAAGACAAAGCATGGAGCAAGAGGCTCAAGGCTATGCCTTAGTAGGGGACAACCTATACCGAAGAGGCAAAGATGGTTACTTAAGACTATGCATTCATGAATCAGACTATTTAAAGGTCTTAGAGACCGCACACAGCGGTGTTGCAGGTGGACATTTTGGTCCTGACCGAGTGATCAAGACCATTCTATTCTCAGGACTTTGGTGGCCCACTCTTCATATGGACGCACATACCTATGTGAAGAAATGTGACACATGCCAACGTGCACAATATCCAGTGAGAAAAGATGAGATGCCCTTGAGGCCAATGATGGGAGGACGTGCATTTTCAAAGTGGGGCATAGACTTCATAGGTCCTATTAACCCCCCAGCTAGAAACTCCCATGCAGAGTACATCATTGTAGCCACAGATTACCTTACAAAGTGGGTAGAATTCAAAGCCACAACAAAGAATGATGCTCAGACTACGGCTAAGTTCTTATTCGAGAATGTGTTCACGAGATATGGACTACCAATAGAGTTGGTGAGCGATAGAGGCACACACTTCTTGAATGAAGTCATTGAAAATCTTCTCCAAGAATTCTTGGTGATACATAAGAAATCTGCCCCCTATCACCCACAAGCCAACGGACAAGTCGAGAGTACCAATAAGATCCTCTGTAACGTATTGACAAAACTGGTAAATAATAAACGCTCTGATTGGGACAAACAACTTCATCATGCTGTTTGGGCTTATCGAGTTGCCTACAAAACGGTACTCAATGCCACCCCATTTCAGATGGTCTTCGGACAGAACGTTGTGCTACCATTAGATTTCTTAATCCCTGCCTTAAAAGTAGCACAAGAGTATGAGTGGAATGGGCATGAATTGTCCTCTAGGATCTTTGATCTCGAACGCTTGGGTGAGATGAGGCTACGAGCGGCAGCAGGCATCTACGCTGCAAAGAAGAGGCAAAAGGCTTACTTTGATGCACACATCAAGGATAAGGGATTGAAAGAGGGAGATCTAGTGTTGGTATACACACTAAAACAACATGCCCGTAAGTTGGAAAAAAGAGGATACGGACCCATGATCATTAATAGAATTTCCACTAGTGGTGCAGTTCAGTTGGCCACTCTAGAAGGAGATATCCTGCCAAACTACATTAGTGGCTGTAGAGTCAAGCTATATCAAGAACCTCTTACTGAGGATATGCTAATGAGACTCAACACTGCTAAGAAGCGAAAAGATGAAGAGTTAAGAGTGAGAGAAGAAGCACAGGTAGAGGCCAGAGAGCGTATTAGGCGAAATAAGTTAAGGTGATTAGGCCTAGAAGTCAACTCAAAAGCCCCAAAATATCACATGGATATGTGTCAAAAGTCAGGCATAGCGACTTCTCAGGTCATTGACCGAAGACCCTTTGTGACCATAGAGATAGGACAAGGGAAGGGTGCAAGGACGGTGAAAGCATTGATTGACTCAGGTGCAACAAGTAGTGCAGTTAGACTTTCCTACTGCCAAGACTTGGGGTTGAACATCAATCCCATAGAAGCTTATCTCATAGGATTGGGAGGTGTGGAAACCCCTTGTTTGGGCGAGGTGGAACTTTGAATTGGAACAGTTGCTTGGTGATGCATCTGCTCCACTCAAAACTTGTGATTTGCACTTGATTCTTTAGCATTTTCTTTTTCATTTGAGTCAAGATTAAGTCCTTCTTTGGCATCTCCATAGAAGCTTGATATTTCATCAAAAACCACAACTGTGCTTACCTTCATCTATCATGTGAGTGTGTTATAACATTTATATCCCGTTTGGGCTGAAGGGAGTATCCAATGAAGATACATTTTTTTGCTTTTGGATCAAGCTTCATCCTCAAATAATCTAGAACATGTACATATGCAATACAGCCAAAAACTTTCATATGTGTTAAGTTTGGTTGTTTACCTGTGAACTTATCAGCCATCAAGGCTCTTGCTATTTCTAGAATATGTCTATTTTTGCATTCAACAATGCCATTATGTTGTGTTGTGTATCTCCATGAAAACTAATGTTGAATTCCATGACTTTTTAGAAAGTTGCAGAACTCATTTGACATATATTCACCTCCTCCATGAGGTCTTAATGTCTCAATATACTTTTCTATCTTCTTTTCCACCATAGCTTTAAAATTCTAGAAGTGAGCAAACACCTCAGTCTTCTCTTTCATGAAATATACCCATACTTTCCATGTACGATCATCAATGAAAGTAACATAAAACCTACAACCACCCATAGATGTGGTCTTTGCAAGTGTCGTAGAGAAAACAAAGCACTAAAGAGGAGCCCCAAAATTTTCAAAAATATGGGCACAATTTTTCTTCTTCAAATGCTTATGGAAACCTCATGAAACCATGTAAATGCACTAGAGGAGTCCTCTAGATGCATAGATCCCAAGAAATTTATCATTATCCTTGTAAATGGTAGGAGATTAGGGTTTCTACAATAAAGTGTCGGTGTCTTGTGTGAAAGGACCATTTTTTAGGGCACATATATAATTCATTTGATGAAACTTTGTAAAGACTTTTTGCCATTGTGAGTAGGAGAGCTCTGAATTTTCGAATTTGCTCCTTCTTCTTTTTGAATCTCTTTGCTTGTGAGCTTGCATGTGTGTTTGTAGCTTGGAATGAGTGCATGGAAGTGTTGTCTACTAAATTAATTTCTTTTCTAAAGTGTGTGATGTGTGTGAGAGGCTTGAGGAGGTGTGTGGTGAAACAAGGTGAGTTGCACAGCTCTATTTTTTCCCATATCTTAAAGTTGATTTGTCAAAATCAAAGAAGAGTACTACTATTGGATGTGTCTCATTGAGAGCTTCGAAATGAACCCACTATTCGCCATATTCTTAGTTTGCAGATAAGAGAAAAGTCTTTTTTTGTGCTTACTATTGTTTCATGTATCGCAACACCATTTCCACTTGTGAGAGTGATTATGTGCATGATGACACTTCCATTTCATAAACGTTATCACACTTCATTGATCATTGTGTAAGTGCACGTCTTTATACACTCGGTTAGGTTCAAGATAGTTCTCGGATTGATAATTCAAATGTGTGATCCCCACTATATGCACTTGTTGGTGATAGAGAAATAGTCTCTTTCATCACAAGTCCCTAAGTTCATACTTAGGTACACACATTTTTTGGCGCCATTGCAGGGGAAGTACGAGTCCAATCTAGGTGCTCACATGATGGTAAGAGCTCTTAGGAGAAGATAGGAGTGGTGAAGAGGTGAATGCTCTCCTTTGATAAGTCAAATCCTTTTGCACTTATTACTTTGCACTTAGAAAGTGTGTGTAGTAAGTTAGTAGACTTAGGAGAGAGAGTGAGTAGGAGTAGAGAGTAGGAGGTAGAGAGGAGAAATCGTGTAGGTAGGTAGATTTCTCAAAATCACATCTTTGTGTACCTCTCAGTCTTGGGTGAGCCTAGGGTATAAAAGCCAAGAAATTTATTTACAAAAATTACTTGTCTAGGCAAGTATCGTGGAGAGCAGATGACATGTATCGTGGTCGAGCGATTGTGGGCACTTCTTGATTTAGAGGGAAGCTAGGCAAGGAGGGAATCAAGAGAGAGCAACAAGGAGGTGCGAATACCTACAATCTACTGAAAAAAATCAAGTTAAAAGCTCAAAAAATGTGACCACGGGTGCAATCGGTATCATGGGATAGAGGGAGCTTTTATTTTCTACAGGTTGGTAGCAAGAAAGAGGAGAGCACAAGGATCACATATGTATAAAAAACTTCAAAAAATCATTTAATTTGAGTGATTTAAGCCTAAGTATTGTGATCGGCCGAGTTCAAGTATCGCGATACTTGAATTCACTCAGGAAGCCGACGTAGTGTCATATCTTCAACTGGGAGTGTAAACTTACCTAGTGCCGATTCACAATATTCTGACACTTCTAGTTAATCAAACAAAAAAACTAGGATGGCTTCGAAAGACATGCATAGTTCAGTTCCTTTGATAGGATTTATGTCTGTCATTGAAGGAGAATAAAGAACCTCGTTGGAGTATGTGAACAGTAATCAGCATGACATACCAATTTTTATTGATGGACTAAATAGAACCATATCACGAATGAAGAAAGCAAATGAACCAGAGATAGTTCCTCGACCCGTAGTAAAATATGAGGGATGGTTCTATATGGACAAAAGAGGAATAATTTATGTAGTGACCAATTGTCCGAAGACTATAAGTGAGCCATGGGAAAGTGAGAATGTGGGCCATATTAGTGCAGAAGGAATAGAAGGACAGGTTTCTACACCCCGAGGCAAGTCTAAAGTAACCAGAGCTTGGAGAGGTGACAAAATCCCTCAGGATGACACGTTGAATAATGTGTAGATGGTAGATGGGAAGGAGCAATTGCTACAAGCCCCTTCATCTTTGTGGGGAGAAAGTAGTAACCCACTCACCATCTATGAGCTACAAGACCCAGAGGATCTTTCTAGAATCACTTATCTAGATACCAATATGAGGACTTACTGGCCCATCTCAGATCTAGAAAGAGCCCGATTAAAGTATCAAGATATTCCCGTGTTTCCTCCCAGAGACCAAGGAACTACCTCTTAGAATCCTCATGGAACATACCAAAGTTATGCTCATCAGAACTTGGGGAAGTACGAACAACAAAATATCCATTCAAGGACCAATTTTCAGTTCTCCACACTAGGAGCAAACCCTAACTATCAACCCCCAACCAATGAAGAGCCTAGGAATAGAAATCCAGTGCTTGAAAGACCACCCTTAGGTAGGGGAGTTGGAGTTCAAGTAAGACATCCAATAGTTCCTGTTATGCCCAGACCGCCCAAACTAGGAAGAAGATTACAACCAATTCAAGTGGCCAAGTGTATGAAAAGCCATTACAATGGGTCCGGTCAACCTTATAATCACATAGCTGAATTCAAGCAAGTTGGAAGATTTTATGATCCAATATGAGTCATTTGGGTTGACACTTAATGGACACTGCTATGGACTGGTTCCAGCCTTTGGAACCCAATCAATTCCTAAATATGGAACAAGTATTTCAGGAAATGATTGAAGAGTTCGCTAAGATGGGCATTAAGAATAATTCTTCATCACTGATCCATAGTTTCAAACAATCCCCTACGGAGTCAGTACAATTGGCGGCTTGAAGATTTAAGCGATATGTAGACAGATGTCCCACGGAGGAAAGGCCTACCCAACACAAAATGATTTAATTATTCTTAGAAGGCCTAGTCAATGGATCCCTAAGAGCATTAGTCTATGTAAAGAGATTCCAAACCTTGAGTGAATGCTTGAAGGAATGCATAAATTTGGAAGATAATTTTTCTGCAGACTTGAAGATTCCCCAAACCAAGATTAAGAGCGATGATAGTTCCAGCAGCATCACTAGTACTAGTAATAACATAGAAGAAATTTCTTACTTAGTGGCCAAAAAGTTAGGAGTGCAAGGACAAAGGAACTACCCTAGCCCCCCACTATGAATGTCGTTGTTAAGAAGGTGTGTACACTGTGGAGGGGATCATCCCTCTCATGTATGCAATAGGGGAATTGTTCCATCGAATCCCCACATGTATAACTCTCCACCAGTACAGAATCAAGCCTAATACTACAATATTGAAGAGAAATATACCAACCACAACAGTGATAATGGTCCTTACAATAGATAGCCTAAACCAGTCCAACCACCAGAATTTAGGTCATATGGATACCCAACTAGAGACCCAGGCAAGGAGTTTCTAGGCACCCTCAATACCTGAATACATCTCCAAATTAATGTCCTTATGAATACCCGGGATACAACCCACCACAACTGGTCTTGGGACAACAACCACCCCACCCTCAGAATGTAGTCTGGGTGAAGTTAGCCCAAGCTGAAGAAAACACAGAGAGAGCACTAGTACCAACCACCACTTTGACTGGCATGGATAGCTACAATCAATCCTATGACCAGAGTTGGGGAGATTGCTATGCATACAAAACGGACCCTATGAGTTAAAAACAGGCCATATGAGCAATACTCATATGGGCAAAATAATTATGATCAACCATATGGATATGGAGCTGAATATGCGACTCTAATGTACACCAACTCAAGAGCCAACCACCTTCAAGTCCCATGATTAGACCTCCAATCCCTCGAGGACCGTGCTACCGATATGGAGGGGACCATTTCATTCGGGAATGCACTTTGCCCTATCAACCACCTCACAAGGTTTGGGAAGGATATTGTAGCGATTGCGGAAAAGAACATTTGTTTAGGGAATGTCCAAAAAACCCTAACAAAATGAACCACACCACCCAAGTGAACGTAGTAGAGGTAGTAAAGCCTTCAGAAAGTGACAAAGAATATGTAGTTTCCTTGAAGGCAATTACAAGAGCAAGAGCCAAACAAGGACTAGAAGAGTTAGAATCTACTAGACATGAAACCAGCAAACCAAAAACTCCAGTACCTCAAGTAGTGCCAGATTCATAAGAATCCAAAGAAAATTTAAAGGAAAAACAAACTCAAAGATGGAAGGTTGGATGGGAGAAGCTAAGAAATAAGCGAACTCAAAAAAGAGAGGAAAAGAAGAGCCAAGAGGAGTCAAAACACATTACACCGGGAAAGGATTTTAGTGCAGGGGAGAAGGAGCAATGTAAACAACCAGCAGGGTCAGTGCTAGTTGATCCATGCCAGAAGACCTAGCCATGTGGATAAACGCCTATCAATCTAGGATCAAAATTGGACCAAGTGTGGAACAACATGAAGTGAGTTACCTAGGAGGGGATTTAGAAAGAGAAAGGCTAGCAATCTGTAAGAAATTGATAGAATTAGCTCAAAACACCCTAGAAAAACCTATACAAGACCTTCCAAAAACGAGGATACATGAGAGAGAATTTCAAGAGGGATTGAGATCTCATGACCCTCTAGAAGAAAGAAGGACTGTAGAGAAAGCACAAAGCATAGCCAATGAAAATCCTCAAAGATGTTCGATAATCCCCGAAGTAGAAGCTAATTGGTCGGAGGATGTATGGGCTAAAGTCCAAGAAGAGAGATGGAGAAAAATTGAGAACATTAACCAATCCTTCGAAGAATTGGATGTAGACAAAAACCCAAGAATGATAAATCATGAAAGGAATTACGAGGAAGGTGAGGAGGGAATGGATAGCATGGACACCCTACCAAACTATATGGGAGAATATCAACGGAATTCCGAACTTTATCATGCCCCAATAGTAAGAACGAAGAGAAAGGATTTTCTAGCAAGACATCAGACATAGCACGAAAATTGAAGGAGACTAAGGTGCAGTGTTCAATAACCTTAGAGGAATTACTAAAAGTTAAACCATAAGTATGGGGCAAATTAGCTAAGCACTTCATGCAGAGAGAAGTAAAAGCAAGTAACAAGGAGGCCAATGAAGATACACATACGATTCAAATTCCTATAGATAAAGTGGGAGACTTCAGTGAAGGGGATGAAGGTAATACATGTCTACCCATCACTTTTCAAAGTTACACCACAAAGGCAATCCTAGACACGGGAGCAGGAGTAGGAATAGCTATGAAAGAAATATGGGAGAAGTGGGGAAAAAAAGCATTACGACCCACAAGAATGAAATTACAATTAGCAGATGGCCACATTGAAAAACCCCTAGGATTGCTAGAGAATGCAGTGCTTACAACATGCAGAGAAGATTTTGAACACACATTAGCCATCTATCAGTTTGAGAGAGCTAGTAATTATGAAATGATCTTGGGAAGACCCTTTATGAGACAACTAAGGGTAGTGCAAGATTGGGGTAGAGATGTTGTATATCTGCAATATAGGGGCACAACGACAAGAATAAAACTCCATACATACGCATATCAAGATGTCCCACCTTTACAATGGAACTCGATACATAGGGAAGAGGATGACCTATAAGTCCATAGTGAGGAATCCGAAGACCAATTGTGGATGCATGAGGATACCCAATTATGGATGTGTAAGGCAGCTAAGAGGGAGGACGAGAGGAGACTAACATGGCAACAAGTTGGAGTCTCTCGGCCTGTAGAAGATCCAACGTATATGCCACAAGTATTCCCGGATGCAGAGTTCGAAACCCTACAGATGGATGGAAATATTGGCTACATTAGATGTGTGTGTCAATGAGGAAGTCTTGACCCTAAACGAGTGTATAGATAAGGAGGGCCATGACATAAGTCTATACATGGTGGTGCTACAAGAGAGAGAGGAAGGAGAGTGGATAGAAAAAGATTGGACAGAAGATTATGAAAGCATAGAAATGGAACCTCAAACTCGTGAAGAAGGACTTTAGTTAGGAAAAAAACACAAAGAAATGGAGACGAGAAACAACTCTTTCCAAGAACAAAAAGGAAGTCTGGAAGATATCCATTTAGAAGGGATCACTGGAGAAGAGAATATACCACAAGAGCAGTTTGAGGTCCCGAAACATTTTAAAAAGTACAAGGTGGAGGAAAGGAAGATTGCCATCCAAATGCCTAAACGACAAGCACAAGAAGGAATAGCATACAATAATAAAGAACTGACTAAAAAAATTTCAATGACCATAGAAGGAGAAGAGCAAAGAACAAGATCATATAGGGTTGATTCAAGACTATAGGGATGTACTTGCTTGGACGTACAAGGACTTAAAAGGAGTGGATCCCTCCATTTGTTCCCATCATATTCCCATGACTCCGGATGCTAAACCATCTAAACAATGACCATACATAGGGAAAGATGTACTTACATAGGGAAAGATGTGTTTGAAAGCAAAGAACAAGATCATATAGGGTTGATTCAAGACTATAGGGATGTATTTGCTTGGACGTACAAGGACTTAAAAGGAGTGGATCCCTCCATTTGTTCCCATCATATTCCCATGACTCCGGATGCTAAACCATCTAAACAATGACCATACACATAAAATGACATGTACTCAACCAAAATCAAGGAAGAAATAGACAAATTATTAGTAGCTAGATTCATTTATGAAATCGAACACACCGAATGGGTATCACCTTTGGTAGTAGTGCCAAAGAAAAATGTGAAGTTTAGGGTGTGCATCAACCTCAAAAAGGTTAATGCAGCCACCATTCGAGATAGCTATCCCTTACCCATTACAGATCACCTCTTGGAGAGGGTGGCAGGCAAGGAAGTTTATAGCTTCCTCGATGGATTCTCGGGCTATAACAGTTGTGTTATGTTTTGTCTTTTTGTGCTTCTTCTCCAAGACTTGCTGTTTTTTCCTCGGACTATGTCTTTTTACATTCTGATGTGTGCTCTTGTGGGGCTTTGGGCAGAGAGTATTGTTTTTAATAATATATTTTCTTTTTTTATTTTCTTCTTCTTCATTTCTGGTCTCTCCCTCCACACATTCCTTCTCTTGGACTCTATCATCTCTTATAGGATTTTGTTGGTGATGTGAGTAGGTCTTGTAGACTCGTTGCTCTATGTCATTAATACTATTTGCTTCACAGATCATAAACTACTTACATTGTCCGAACTTTACTCCATCATGTGGCACTTGATGGCAATAAACAAAGACATTAGCTTGTATGCTACTAATCTAGCATTTAAATTCAATGACATCTTCAAAAAGATCTTGGAACCAATTTCAAAAAATCCTATAAAAAAAGGCTTCTTCAAAGGTTTTCATATAAAAGATCAGCAAAAAAAGTAATCAAGAGTAAAATGCCATTATTGTAAGGCAACTTGGCATAAGCAAAAGATAAAAAATCAAGGCATCTGTGCTTGGTTAATGCCAATGAGAATGAGAAAATTTTACTCTTAATGTTTGAATACCTTCAAAACTGTTAGCCTCTTTCAGCTCTTCTTCGACTTTGATTTTACTCTCATACACTATTCTAAGCTGGTCAGTAAGCATCTTGTTGACATTGTTCTATGTATTGGTCATTTGCTTCCTTCCATTTTTGTCTTAGCTCCACATTGTCTTGTATATACTTTGATTTCCATTGCGCACATAGTGTTTGCTCCTACTTGACATGATCTACATATGCATCCAATTGTGCTTTAGGACCTTGAAGCTTCTCATTCACTGTCATTGATGCCTCTATTGGTTGGTTTAACAAGATTGAGGTCATCAATATTTTACTATGGTTGCATAAGGAATCTGCTTCATCCATACATACTTTATTTTCTGTCTCTAAAAGCTTGCTTCTATTAGTGAGATGTACCTTTTGAGCTTCACTAAAATCAGATTGCTTCTTTAATTTGATATTCTCATTCTGTAGCTTTTATTGTTCCTTCTTCACTTCATCAAGTTGACCTCTCAAAGTTGCATTCTCTTCTTTCAATGCGTTGAGCTCTTTTGTCACTGCCTCTGACTCCCTTTCTTTCTTCTTTAATTCCTATTAGGTCTTCATGAATTACTCAGACAATTGTTCACTTAGAGCTTTGAATTGTCTTTGCTCAACATGTGCATGTTCATAATCTTTATCTGCTTCTACAAGTAATTGCCGAGTACCCATAACACTCCACATCATATAGTGTACCATTGGCTTGAGTTGCATTACATCCATGTTTAGCCACATTTCTGGAATTATCAGAGTCTCCTTTATTAGAACATTTCTACCTTTGTTTGTATGTACAATTGTTGCACAGTAAACAAGCAACAAAAGAGGAGCCTCGAAAATTTTCAAAATTATGGGCATGATTTTTCTTCTTCACATTTCTATGAAAATCCGTTGAAGCCATGTAAATGCACTAGAGGAGTCCTTTAGGTGCATAAGCCCCAATCCTTCTAACATAATCCTTGTAACATAATCCTTGTAACATATTAGGAAATTAGAGTTATTCAATAGAAGTTCTAGTCTCTTGTGTGAAAGGACCAATTTTAGGGCACATGTATATAAGTCACTTTATGACTCTTGTAAAGAACTTCTTGCCATTGATAGAATCAAAGAAGAATTTCGAAATTGCCTCTTTCCTACTGATTTCCTTCTTCTCCAAGAGCTTTTGTGTGTGTGTAATGCTTGAAATCTATGTGTAGGACTTTTATCTACCCTTCTCATCACTTTGGAACTACTGTTGTGTGTGTGTGTGTGTGAACCATAACGATTTGTGGAGCAGGTGTTGGTGTTTCCCACCATTCATTATTTTGCTCATAACTTGAAGCATGTTTGCCAGATTCAACTAAAGATACCACCATTAGATGCGTCTTGTCAAGATCTTCAAAAAGAACCCTCCGAGCTGATAGAAAAGTTTGAATTTGTGCTTACTGCTATAAATGGTCTAGCGATGTGAATTTTCAGAGAGTTAGTGAGTGGGAGAGGTGGTTGAGACTAGTTGCAAGCATTGTAGCTTTGATACTTCACTTACCATCATGTGTGTGCATGTCTTCATACACTTGGTATATCTAATTCCATGGATTCATAATTAAACGTGCATTAATCCACCACTATATGCACTTGTGGGGCGATCGAGGTACAGTCTCATCGACACAAGTCCCCAAGACTTCACAACTTAGGTACACACATTTCTGGAACCATTGCTGGGGAAAGCCTGACCAAGGTGCTTTTGTGATGTTTGTAGCTATGGAGTGAATGAATTGTACTTGCAGAGGTGAATTAATTCAGTGGCAAATCATTAATTATATTTCAACACTTGTTACTTCACACTTTAGGAGTGTGTGTAATGAGTTTTTAGGTTTAGGGTTAGGAGTGAGGAAGTGAGCAAAGAGTTAGGTTTAGGGAAGAGAGAGAAGTGAGGAGAGGAGAGTAGGACACCTTAAGAAAATCCTAAAAAAATTCTAGTTTATTTTAGTTCAGGCACTTGGCTAACCAAGGCCTTAAAACCCAAAAAAGAGTCATTTTTTAGTCACTCGTTGCGAGTAAGTATCATGGAGAGCAGCGATTGGTATCGCAGGAGTTGTATCATGGCAAGCAAGCACATAGTTGAATTTGTGAGCAAAAGGCTTAGGCAAGACACTCTTGAAGGTGAGTTCCTTAACTCTAACACCTCAAAAAAATCAAAAGAGCACTCACAGACATGACATAACACGAATTCGGTATCGCAGGGTAGGACAGAAGGTTTGGAGGGAGCTACTAATTGGTACAGTGGGCTAAAAGTGAAGGAGAGGGAGAAACACACACTTTGCACTAAAAATTTCTGAGTTATAACCACTTTTGGCTATAGTATTGTGATTAGTTGAGTTTTGGTATCACGATACCAAAATTCCCTAGTATCACGATGCTCGCCTAGTATCATATCATGCATACTGTCTTGAGGTATTGCGATACATCAAGGTATCATGTATCGCTAGTGTTAGTATCATGATTGCAGTCCTTCGATGGTATCCTATCGTAAGATACCTGGTATCGTATTGCGGTGATATTAAGTATCATATCGCCATCATTTTGGTGGTATCATATCGTGTCGGTCAAGGTATCGTATCATCGACCGAGTGGTATCATATCGTTTACATACTGGTATCGTATTGTATGTTGACTTGGTATTGTATCGTATGTTGACTTGGTATCGTATCGCGATTGGAATAGTATCGTCTCGAGAATTCCCTAGTATCGTATTGTCCTGACTACTGGTATGGTATCGTGAGCCAACCAAGTATTGTATCGTTAGATAACTTGGTATCGTATCGTGCTTGGTAGAGGTATCGTATTGAGTGCAAACTTAATATCGTATCATGCAAGTCTATGGTATCATATCTTGGTAGGCTTTTGGTATCATATTGTATCAAGTGCAGTATCATGTCGCCAGCGAGGTATTGCCTAGAGTGGTATCATCCAAAACAACCCAGAGAGACTCAAGGTAAAATTTGAGTGATTGAAGATATAATTAAAGGAAAGAGGAGAGAAGATATAGACCTAAAGGGTGAATGAACTTAAGATCAGGACGGGTGTTAAGAGTCGGAGAAGTGTCATCTCATCAATAGGAAAGCACAACCCAAGCGAGCCATCACTCAATGTACTCAGACACATCGAGTGACTTAGAAGAGGAACTACCCATGGCCTCAGAGGACATGCATGGTTCTGTTCCTAGAGAGAACTTTATGTTGACCATAGAGGGGGAATACCGTACCTCTCTGGAGTATGTACTAATCGACAGGGAATCCCTATTTACCTTGATGGCATAAATAGGTCAGTATCTAGAATGAAAAACTCAACCGATTCAACAATAGTTCCAAGACCCCCAGTCAAGTAGGAAGGGGAGTTTACATGGACAAGTTAGGTTAAACCTACATAGTGATTGAAAACCCAAATCAGATCAACAGGCGAGGGGAACTAGAAGGACAAGGGACTTCTGGAAGACCTACTCATGAAAACAATGTGACTACCCCAAGGGGCAAGTCTATGGTAACTCAAGTCTTGAGATGAGATTTTATACCTCAAGATGATGACTTGTTGGACGTATACCTGATCCATGGGTCAAGCCTGCTTTTACAAACTGATTCACCCACACAAGGGGAAGAAGTAAGCCTAGTGACTATCTACGAGCTGAAGGATCGCGAGATGAGTCTAGAGTCACATACCTAGACCAAAACCAAAGAAGGTATTGGCTAGTAGATGAAGTTGATAGGTCTCAATTGAAATACATGGGGTTGCGTGTATTCCCTCCTCCAGAGCATGCAACTACCTCGCACAACCCTTTTGGATCCCACCAAGGAACAAAGAATACAACATCAGGACAAACAAGTCAACAAAGTATCCCCACCAGAACACAAGTGCGATTCACAATGCCAGGAATACATTTGCACAACTAAACCAACCCAGGGATGGGAAACATAAATCGACCACCTATTAGACCAAGGCCACAGCCAGTCATGCAACCGGGAATGCACCCCATTACACCATCAATTCCTATAATAATCAGACCCCTAGAGCCTATAAGAAGGGTAAGACCAATTCAAGTTGCTAAATGCATGAGAAATAACTATGATGGTACAGGAGAGCCCTATGAACATATAGCAGAATTCAAGCAAGTGTTACGAGCAGAACAAGTGGATGACTTCTTTGTGCAGTACGAGTCCTTTGGACTAACCCTCATGGGAACTGCCTTGACTTGGTTCCAACCATTGGATCCAAACCATTTTGGAAATATTGAATAAATTTTCCAAGAGTGTATTGGGGAATTCACCAAGCGAGGGATTAAACACAACTTGTCGTCCTAAATTCATAGTTTCAAACAAAACCCAAATGAAACTGTAAAAACAGCTGCCCAAAGATTTAATTAATATGTGGATAGATGTCCTGTAATAGAAAGACCCTCCCAGCAAAAGATGATATCACTATTCTTAGATGGATTGATTAATGGAATGTTGAGGACCTTAGTTTATGTGAAGCAGCTCCAAACATTGAGTGAGTGCCTCCAGGAATCCATTGATCTAGAGGATAACCTAGCTAATGACCTCAAAAATACACAAAGCTACACTAAACCGGAGGACCCTAGGAGTAGAGTGACGACTAGTTCTAGTAATGTGGAGGAATAAGCAAAATTGGTGGCTAAGAAGTTAGGAGTTCACGGATAGAGAAATTACTAGAATCTGTCAATGAGAATGCCAATGCTAAGAAGATGCAGCTTGTGTGGTGGATATCATCCATCTCATACTTGTACAAGAGGGGGTTTAGGCATACAAAAACTTTACTCATACAGTAGATAGCCAAGGACCCAACCTGTATTGTCATATTGAGCAGAAATATACCAGCCACACTATTGAAAATTGCCCATTTAATAGGCAATCGAGGCCAATGAATCAACCCCAGTATAGACCTTACGGATACCCTCCTAGAGAGCAAGGTAGAGAGATACCTAGATAAAACCCTTAACTGGGCCCACAAGGAGCACCCAGACCTTATGAGGAAGGGGGATATGGACAACCATAGTCAATATTAGGGAAACAACCACCCCATCCATAGAATGTGGTACCAGTCAAATACACTCAAACAAAGGAGAACATGGAAAGAGCCATAGTACCAGCTACACCTTCAGCTAGTGGAGAAACAAGTTAAGGATATGAGCAGACCCATGGAGAATACTACCCCTATGACTCGAGTCTAGTGGAGTATGACCAAACCTACGACCAACAATATTATGGTTATGAAGGATACGACCATTCCTATGGACTTGAAAATGCTAACCTGATGTATACTACACCTAAATCACCAGCCTCGATGAGACCACCTATTAGACCACCTGCACCAAGAGGACCATGCTATAGATGCAACCAAGATCACTTCATAAGGGAATGCACTCTGCCATACAACCCACCACCACCTAGAACATGGGAAGGGTACTGAAATGAGTGTGGAAAGTAACATCTATTTAGAGAGTGCTCGAAAAATTCCCAAAAAAACTCATAATTCTACCCAAATCAATGTAATAGAAGTGATTGAATCATCAAGAAGCGATAAAGAATACACAGTACCATTAACATCCATTACTCGAGCCCAAGGCAAGGGACAAGCAATAAAAGAATTAGATTCTGACTAGGAAATGGGTAAGAGCATAGAGCCAGAGATACAGATAGTAGAAGATTCGGAAGACCCATGAGAAAGTAACCAAACAAAGAAAACACAAAGTTGGAAGACTATAAGGATAAAACTTAGGAATAAATGCCGAAAGAAGAAAAATAAAGAGGACAAGAAAGATGTAAAAGAAATTAGGAACCCTCGGGAAGGAGAAGTGCAAGATAACATGCCACATAAGTCTCAAACTCAGAATAAGCAAACAAGGATCAATTCTAGCAGATCCAGTACCAGAAGACTTGGACATGTGGTTTAAAGCTTACCAAGCTAAAATCATGATGGGACGAGATACAGAACAACATGAGAAACTATAACCCTAAGGAGAGCTAGAAAAAGAGAGATTGGAAATATGCATAAAGCTCATAGAGATAGCTCAGACCACTTTAGAAAAGACTTCCCAGTCATTCTAGAGAATAGGATATTTGAGAGCCAGTTCAATGAGTGTATCAAAATTAACGATCTAAAACAACCAAGAATGCCCAAAGAGAAACTTGATGAAGAAGAGAAACCCTCATTGTCTTTTATATGGGTGGGAGGTTTTGATAGGCTTGGTTTGGATGCCACTTACTTTAGTTAATATCTTTACATCCTCCTTTGCTTTCTCCAATGTCTTCTTTGGGATCCACACCTATGTTTGTGGTGTCTGAGCTTACATTAATTGTTTGGGTATGCACACTTGAATTACGTCGGAGTTTTCGTGCAATACTCCTCGTTCCTTGCTACACACTCTCTTTCTAGGGTTTTTGTTTTGTACATGTTCCCTTCTGCATTGGTATTCTTGAATTTGATCCTTGCAAATCCATATTTTTTTTATGCCTCTCCAATATTGATGTTGTTGAGTTCTTCTCTAGCGAGTGGATAATATTTCTAGTCTCTCGATAATTGTTTCTTGAGAAGGAGAGGTGTGCTGATGACATGTAGTGGAGTAAGATTTTTTTTACTAACACTCAGGTCAGGTTGAATGGTGGAATAGGTAGACAAGGATTTTGGTTGGGTTTCACTTACATGTATATTTTGGGATGGGACATTAGTTTTTTTCCATGCATACAGTCTGTAGAGGTTTCTCGTCTATGAGATTAAACACTTCTCTATGCCCTACCTTGGTTGATATGTATCCTTGCACAAGATGTATCGTGACCTCATATTCAAAAATCCAATCTTGATCTAGAATTAGTTCTTCTAGGAGATGTGAATCATTACAAAACAAAAGTATTTGTTGCATTGTGTTATTTCCTAGGTGTAAGGACAAAAGTACTTCTCCTAAACACTTGATAATTTTAGCTCTGATCCCTATCATGTAAGCCTTTGTTCGAGTGAGTTGCATCTTTAGTTTTTCAACTAATGAAGCAAGTACACTACTCAAAACTGCTTCCACACCAGTTAAAGAATCCACTAATTGATAGTATTAATTACCACATTCCTATGTTTAAGTATGGTTGTTGTTTTTATTTTCTAGGGTTTTCACATGGTTAGTGTGGTAGTTTGCCATTGGAATAGGCTCTTCTCCTTGCAATTACCTTTCATCATGCTCTTGAATCCACTCTTTCTGTTTCATGATTCACTCTAGGGCTTATAGTTTTGCTTCTTTCGGTATAATCTCTTCTTCTTGCTTTCAATTGTAAGCTCCTTAAAGGTGAGCAAGCATTTGTTCTATCAATGGCTCCATGTACTTTTTCACCTCTACATCCAATTATGTAGTTGGGTAAGATGTACCCATCCAGAGTGGCTAGAATGATGGCTCCACTAGTGGAGATTCAATTTATAAGCAATGGTCCATGTCCTCGCTGTTGTAGTTTCTTCGCATGTTGTTTCGAGGTATAGACCAATACTAGGTCTCTCATTCTAAGGACTTTATCCTTAATATGATCATCATAATAAGCCTTTTGTCTTAGCTTGGCAGGATAAATACCTTCTACAGCTTATAATCTAGTCTCGTGCAATTTCTCTATCTCGTCCAATTGTTTCGATAGTTCATGTCCTATCCACTCTTACTTCTTGACTACTCATAGAGTAGGAATCAAAAAATCAATTGGCAGTATTGTATTTTGTCCATAGACTAGACTAAAGGGTGTACTTCCAATGGCCATTTTATAAGATACTCGGAATGCCCAAATTGCATGATGCAATTGTGTGTCCCAGTCCAACCTTCCATTGTTTACTATTTTGGTAGAACAGTACATACTACTTTATTTGAACTCTCGGCTTTTCCATTATCATGTGGCTGATAGGGTGCTAACTTTTTATGAATCACTAGAAATTTATTCATGAGTGATGCAATTGTTGGAGTTAGACATCTGTGGAAGCACGCGAACAGCACAAGGAATAAGATGAAGCTTGGAACACAACACACAATACTGAATGTATTACCACTAGAATGTACACAGATAAGTAGCCCGTTAGGGCAAAAGGCGTATATACAAGCCTGTTGAAGAAACACTCACGAATTTGACAAACAGACGTAAAAAAAAGGGGAAGCAGAATCAGAGAAAATCAAAAGCCTTAGTGGAGGGACGAATCCACGACCGTTGTGTACAGTACAAAATCTCCCAGGATCAGAGATCGTTACACCAAATCAAACTGTACAAAGAGAGAACGTGCAAAGGAATAATAGAAGGGAAGTGCGAACAAGAACGTGCATAAGAAGAGCGCACACTATAAATAAGAGCATATATAGAAGAAGATAGATAGATAGAGAATGAGAGATGGAGAGTTTTAGTTATGAAGAAGACGCCAGAGATCGCGTATGTAGAAGAAGACGCCAGAGATCGCGTATGTAGAAGAAGACGCCAAAGATCGCGTATGTAGAAGAAGACGCCAGAGATTGCGTATGTATAGATGAATAACAGAAGCCTGAGATATCGGATATTCATATGAGAGAGAGATGGTAATAAGAAACTACTCAGTATAGGAGAGTTTCTGTAGCTTGAGCAAGAAGAGGCCAAGCTCACTTGTACACATCTTCTCTAATAGAAAACACATGTTCATGTGGATGTTTGTGCGTACTGTTTGTATGCGAAAGACAGAGTTTGTTTGTGTTATGGTTAACGTCAGTTAACAGTTAACGTCTTCTCAGTAAACGTATTTTTGGTCAGTTGCAGTTCTTACTGTAAACGTGTTTTCCGGTAGAAGAACGAAGTAGATTTCGCAGAGTAATGCGAAGTTTTGTATGAGAGATAGCTCATTCTGTAGCTAGACATCTCTACTTTTAGTTGATTAAGGTTTTCGGTGGAAAAGATATCTACACATAGTACAAAGTCTGACCGGAAAAGGGTTGTCTGAACTAGTGGAGTTTTTTCTTAAACTTCAGAAAGAGTTTAGTAAGTTAAGAAAGCCTTTGCGTCACTTCCTTACTTCATGTATGTTCACTTGAAGTAATTATAAACAGAATTGAAGTTCATTCCGGTACAATTCCGGTACTATTACGGTGTCAGTCCAATGACAGTCTGGTGAAGTTTCGGTGAAATTTTTCCAGTGAATTTAAAGCGCAGTCTTATATGTTGAGCGCTAGACTAAAAATTTTGAATCACTCTAGCATTAGCTCTTCTTGGGCGTGGCAGTTTCCGCAGGCTTAAAGGTTTAGCCTTCGTCGCGTCGTTAAGAAGTGGTATCAGAGTAAAGGAAGTATACCACACATCTGCAACAGTGGTATCAGAGCTAGGCATATCTAATCAGAGCCCAGAGTATTCACCATTATTGGAAACAAGAGCCGGTTAACCACAATGAGTGGAACCAGAACGAGAAAGATTCTGAAGAGCAGAAAGATTCTCAAAAGCTCACCAGAAGTAACAGAAACAAGAAAATCATGGCAGACCACGTTACCATTGATAAGTTGGACAGAGATAATTATCCCGCATGGGTAATGCGCATGGAAGCCTTACTTATGAGTAAGGACTTAATGATGTACGTGATCGGAGAAGAAAAGAAGCCGACTTTCGAAGATGATAGTCAACCGGAAAAAGAAGAATTAGAAGCCTTGAAGCTGTGGCAGAAGAAAGATGCAACGGCAAGAGCCTACATCTATAATACCATAACAGACCATCTACTACCGCATATTAGAGGTCTGGAGAAAGCAGAGGACATATGGAGTGCATTGGAAGATCATTTCCAAAACACTACGAAAGCCAGGAAGGCCAGTTTATGGTCTGAATTTACGACATTCAAAAAGAAGTCGAGTCAAAGCATTAGTGACTACGTCACTAAAATGAAGGATCTAGCAGATAGTCTTGGATCCATAAATGAAGAAGTCGAAGATCATATATTGATAGCGCAAGTGCTCACAGGGTTGAGAGGAGATGAAAGGTGGAAACCTTTCGTACTATCAACTGAACTTTCTTTAAATCATTTTGTGCCAGATTTAAATCAGTTGCTTGGTTTGATGCTCACATATGAGCAAGACCTGAAAGGAGATGCAGATAAAGGACAAAGCTCTGCAATGTACATAAAGAACAAAAAGAAAGACAAAGGTAAGTCAAAAGACGAAGAAGAGTCGAGCTCTCAGGCCTATTACGCAAGAGGTAAAGGCACTGGTAGAGGAAGAGCAAGAGGTTTTGGAAGAGGAAGAAGTAGCCAGAATACCAACAAGAAGGCTTGCTGGATCTGTGGACTCAGTAATCATTTGGCTCATGATTGCTGGCACAATCAACAAGGATCAAATCAAAATCAAAACAGTAATAGCAGAGGCAGAAGCGGAAGATATCAAAGAGGAGGCTATGGTAGAGGTGGAGTGAGAAGTTGGGGACAGAATCAATCCTACAACACCACCTACAACAACTACGCAAACGACACGTAGAATGAAAGTCATACATCGTTGATGATGAACTCTATCAGTACATCAGAAAATGAAGACCTAAAGGTATTCTACATTGATTCTGGATGCTCTAATCATTTGTCAGGAAATATAGAACTAATGTCAGAACTAGAAAAAGGTAGTTCTAGTCACACTGTTCAAACAGGTGACAATACGAGACATAGCGTACACTCAATTGGAAAAGTGAAATGCAAGAGTGGAGCAGATTTGCTAACCAATGTTTTGTATGTTCCAACAATACCGAAAAATTTGATTAGCATGGGATAGATAGTTGAGAAAGGTTTCTAGGTCATATTTACAAATAAAGGCGTATTTGTAGAAGATCCCGAGAACGGATACAATCAGATCGTCTCTGGTAAGAAAGAAGGCAGACTCTTTACTTTAAGAGTACAAGGGAACATTGGCCAAGTGTTGCTCACACATGGAGAAAAGGTAATTACAGAGCTTGATCTCTGGCATAAGAGATTGGGTCATTTCAATGAAAAAGGAATTAAAGCTATGATAACGAATCAGTCACTATTGGGATTACCAAATATATAGAATCAACATATGATTCACAAGTGTGAAGCATGTCAGTTGGGAAAAGCCCACAGGTTACCTTTCCAGAAGAAAGGATTCAAACATGATGAAGTACTCGAGCTTATTCATACAGATGTGTGGGGGCCAACGAAAGAAGGATCAATCAGCGGATCAAGGTACTATGTTTTATTCATTGATGATGCAACTAGGTGGATAACTCTTTATGTTTTGAAAGAGAAATCAGAAGTATTTGGAGCTTTCAGGCATTTTCATGCATATGCTGAAAGACTTACCGGACGAAAACTTAAAAGACTGAGGTCTGATGGAGGGGGAGAATACTTCTCCCGAGAGTTCAATGACTATCTTTGGAATGCAGGTATTAAGAGAGAAATAACCTGCAGATATACACCACAACAAAATGGAGTAGCAGAAAGAAGGAACCAAGTTCTAGTTCAATTTGCACAAGCCATGCTAAACGAAAAAGATTGTCCAAATTATCTTTGGGCTGAAGCTGTAAACACAGCTACATACTTGGTAAACACATTACCATGTACAGCATTGGAAGGAATGACCCCTTATGAAGCTTGGTGGGGAAAGAAGCCAACACTTGATCACTGCAAAGTGTTTGGATCAGTAGCGTATGCTTATGTACCATCTCAACTCAGACATAAGCTTGAACCGAAAGCAGAGAAATATGTGTTCGTCGGATATGATGAAAAGCAGATGGGTTATAGGTTATGGAATCCTCTAACCAAACAATTTACTGTGTCCAGAGATGTTACATTTGATGAACAGAAAGCTGGTATGCAGATCAAAGTCATACGACTGAAGAATTCGAAGAAGAATTAAAAAGAAGAGAGAAAGGGAAATCAATTGTTCAGGTAAATAGAGATGAAAATCATATGCAAGCAAGTACGTCCAAGAACGGATCAGATATGAGAAATGAAGATGAGTCGAGATTTGATGAAGAGTGCATTCAGATACATATGAAGAGTTTGAACCAAGAAGGTCGAACAGGAATAGAAGACAACCAGAAAGGTACTCATATGATACTTCATACATAACTCAGAAAGACTATGCATACATGATCAAAGATGATGAAGAACCACAGAACTATGATGAAGCAAAAGACAAGAAGCAATGGGAAGAAGCAATGAAAGAAGAAATCAGCGCACTGGAGGAGAACAAGACATGGGAACTTATTCCGAAACCAATTGGTAAGAAAGTAATCGGAAATAAATGGGTTTTCAAAATAAAGAAATTTGCAGATGGAAGGATAGCCAGACACAAAGCAAGACTGGTGGTCAAAGGCTATGCCCAAAAGCATGGCATAGATTATGATGAGACGTTTAGTCCGGTGGCAAGGATGTTAACCATAAGAACAGTAATTGTTGTAGCTGCATCAAAAGGATGGAAGCTAAGTCAGCTAGATATAAAGAACGCATTTCTGAATGGATACATTTCTGATGAAGTATACATGGAACAACCTGAAGGGTTCGAAAGTTCTGGATACCTAAATTTTGTCTGTAAGTTAAGAAAAGCACTTTATGGACTAAAGCAAGCTCCAAGAGCTTGGAATTACAGACTTGTGAAATATCTAAACGAACTTGGATACCAAAGTTCGAAGGCAGACGCAAGTCTACTCATAAAAAGAACAGAAGAAGGAATGATCTACATTTGTATTTATGTAGACGAATTAATAATCACAGGAACATCAAATGAAGGGATTATAGAAGTAAAGAAACTACTCGAAAGAGAGTTCAAGATCAGTGACCTAGGAAAGTTGTCACAACAAAAACCGAGAGAGAGAGAGAAAGGGCTCCCTCCTTCCCTTTTTTCTCCCGCTGCTGCGTGCCTCTCTGCATGGAGCCCCCACCCACTCCTCCTGTTGCTGGCCCCGACCCCGTACGTCATCCGAGAGCAAACCCCTCTTTCCTGATGAGGAATAGCCAAAAAAAAAACCACCATCGCTGGTAGTTTTGCAGGAGGTAGCAGAGTTGGCGCCAGCACTTCCCCCAATTGTCCTCGATAATTATGGCAAAATTTAACAAAACCTCCTAAGTTCTGCACCACGCAAGGAAAACGGCCCATTGGTCTGACAAAAAAAACGGGAAACCCAACAGAAGCAAGAGTCGGTGCCAATTGTGATGGAAAACATGCTGGTATAGGAGTCTGGCATAATCAACATTCACATCGACCATTTCTTCTATTTGTAAGAAGGGCATCGAGTATGCATATCCCATGCAGTATAATCCAAATGGCATCACACGATATGCATATGCATTGCATAATCCAAATGGCATCACACGATATGCATATGTGCCCCATTCCATGGTGAAAGTAGTTTTTGATTGATCCTCTTCATGGATTTGGATCTGGTTGTACCCACTGAAACCATCAAAAAATGAGTACAATTTATGGCCAGCCACTCTGTCCAAGATATGATCAGTAAACGGCAAAGGGAAGTGATCCTTTTTTGTGCGATCGTTCAACTTCCGATAATCTATGCAGATGCGGATTTTCTTATTTTTTTTCGGAACAACTACAATTGGTGATACCCATTCGCTGGATGCGATGGGATATATGAATCCTGCTTCCAATAACTTAGTCAATTCCAGCTTGATCAATTCCGAGTAGACTGGATTTGTCCGCCTAAGTTGTTGACATATTGGTCGGGTGCCTTCCTCCAAATCTATATAATGTTGGCAGATTCGGGGATCAATTCCTCTCAGATCACTGTATGACCATGCAAAGGCCTTGCTAAAATTTTTTAGTGCCAATTTAATGCAATCTCCTACTCCATCTGGTAACTCTAACCCCACGCTCAAGAACTTTTCTGGAAAAACTTCCCATTTTTCCACCTGAGCTTCTCGCGAATATTCCTTATTCCTTGATGATGCTGTGATTGGAAAGTGCTCCCCGATCACGCGTGCATGGTTGGCCAGTAAATCATTGTTTTTTTCTGTTTCAACTAGACCCAATTTCTTTAGTTCAGCTTTTGCAATGGCTTCCTGCACTTTAGTCTTACTTTCTGCTTCTTTTTCCGATTCTCGACTTCTCCTTAGAAGCTCTGCTTCTAGCACTCTAACCCTTTCTCTCAACTGTTGTACTTCCATTGTCGGAGCTAACTCCAGCTTCAACTCTTCTTTTGAAGTTCCCTTCTCCAGGGATTGGGTAGCTTTGTTTTCCTTTGTGTCTATACTCAACATGTAGCACTCAAATTCACTCGTATGTGTCAACCATCCTAGCAATTCCTGGTCTGAGTCATCCTTGTAAAATAGTGGATCTTTGTCCTCGCCCACCTTCGCGTGTTGGAGGTTGGATAATCGCAAGTTAAATCCATCCTGTGAAAGGTCCTTGGAAGTCTCCGTGCGCAGGGCAAATCTTACCCATGCCATTTCTTGTCTAACCTTTTCCTTTGCTTTCTGCTCCCTTTCCTCAGCTGTTGTCGATTTCTTGTCAGTCAAGTTTGGAGACACTTGAAGTTGTATTCGATCAGCCTTCGGTCCAATTGTGATAAATCTTGTGTGCCAATCGTGCACACATTCGACTTGCACCAGCCATGGCCGTCCAAGTAAGATCGAGAAGGTGGCCTCTGAGGTCCTTGGTCTTACTATCAGATAATCAACTTTAAATTCTAGACCGCCCACAACTGTGCTAACATTCTTCAAAAGACCCGCAGGCTTCACTTGTGTTTGATCTGCCATTCTCAAGGACATTGGAGTGTCCTCCATGTGGTTGAGGCCCAAAGCTTTCATCATGTACTCAGTCATCAAGTTGACTGCGGCTCCACTATCTAGCTGAGCACCGGGAACTGCATACCCTTTAATCTCGACTGTCACAGCTGGAGCATTCGAATCAATTTGCATCGTAATGCTTTGAATGATCCCTTGGACGTCTTTATCTTGTCTCTTTTTATCTCGAGCTTTCCTCGGCTTCTTAATATATTTGTTGTAGAATTGTTTCCTATATGCAGGTGAACATTTCAGCAATGTGCCAATGTCGAGCATGACTTCCGTGTCAGCGAGCAACTTTACGATGTCCACTTCCTCCAAACTTTGTCTTTCCTTCCTACACCTTGGAGCCCTTAATCTTTCAGGGAATGGTGCTATGCTTGGCACAAACTCCTTGGTCACTGGTGGAAGGATTTCGATCTCTTCCCCATCCTCAAACTCTTGCTGCTCATCAAATCCTCTAACTTGGGTTTTCTACCTCTTCATGTTCGGGTATCTTCTCTTGGCTTGCTTTTCCGCTTTCACCTTCTGGATTTTTCTTCAAATACTCTTGAGTTCTTGTGACTACCGCCATAGTTGGCTCTTTATGCGGTTTCTTGGCCTGGTAAGCATCCACAAAGTGCATTGATGAGCTAGAGCCTTCTTGAGGGTTCGGTGTCTTCAACACTACTCCGATTGTAGGAATGTGCTCTTGAGCTCTCGATGTAGAATGCATCTGAGTTTCAACATAATTTGAGGACCCTACTGGCCCCTTATCCTTACCGGCGGCAGCTCTTCGTTTTGGACAATCTTCATCAAAGTGGCCCTCTCCACTACAATACCTACATAGTGGGATATAATCAATTGGTTTCTTTTCGTTTGGACATCTAGATTGAGTATGGCCAAAGCCATGGCATCTCTAGCACTGGATTGGACCATCTCTCCTTTGATCACGTGCGACTCCTCTCGGATAGTCTCGTCCCTGACCCTGAGCACCATATCCATAAGTTTGTCTATTTTCCCAACGAGATGTAGGCGGGACACTTTGAGCAGGCAATCCCGTGTAGGATCTTTCTCTTGTATCTCCCGATTTCATGGTCCTCTCTTCATAGGCTCTCTTGTTGTAGCATCGGTCCTCCGTGTGATTTGTCCTTCCACAAAAAGTGAAACGCATTCTAGGTGGTGATCTATCTGTGAATACTCTTGAGACCGTAGGGCATTCTGAAGCCAAATGGTCGTAACCATGGCACTTTCCACACCATGTATTCAATCTAAACACTTGGTTGGGGTTTGTAGTTACCTCTGGTTTTACTGTGTATGTTTCTTGGGTCATTGTGGCAGCTTTTATAGCTTGTGTGACCAACTCCAATATTCGTTCTTCAGTTAGCGCAGGCTTTACCTCGCCTGGCGTGCTAGTGGCAGCTACAAAAGCTGGGGTTGTCAATGCGGGACTTCCTTGGCCAAGATCTTTCATTGGTATGTTTCCTGGGCCTCCCATTGGCTCGTATAAGAGCTCCATCTTCCTTTTTTGACATAATTGTACTTCCTCCCAAAGCCTTTCTTGTTCCTTAGCATCTATTAAGGTTGTCGGTCTTGTCAGGCTAATATGTTGTTGCGCCGTAGGATCTCTCAGTCCGGAAATGAATCTTCTCTTCAATGTCTCATCGTTCAAAGCATTCGCACCCATCTTTCTTACCAAGGTTTCCATTCTCTGAATGTAGTTATCGATGCTTTCATTGACTCCCTGTCGTAAATAATCCATCTGTTGCGCCAATCTATCTTGGAAGCCTTGTCGTCGAAACTTTGCCAAGAAGGCTTCCTTGAGCATCTGATAAGTTCCATGCTCTTGTGGTGTCAAATTCCGATACCAATTGGCTGCCTCATCACGAAGAGTAGCCGGAAAAATCCTCAACCTTTGACCCTGGTCAACTACCTCATTGGCCTCACAAGTAACCTCAAACAGCTGGATAAAACTATCCGGATCCTCGTCCCAAGCACCTGAGAACTTGGTAAAGTCCCCCAAATGAATCGAAATCCGTTGAGCCATTTCAAAGAGAGGTGTGATGTCAATATCACTTCGATCCCAGAAATTTAGCGCACGCGGCCTCAGGATCCCTCCTTCAAATTTTCGTACTTGATTCGCGACTCTCCTACGGGAGTACACGTTTTTGGCAGATTTCTTCGAGTTAGTCGAGGTAGACTCACCTTGCAACTCCTACCTCTTCCTTTCTCTTTCAAGGGCTCTTCTCTGAGCGCGTTCCTCTCTTTGCGTTTGTGTTGCTCCTAAGGATGAGCTCCCCTCGCTCATGTACTAGATCTTGGGTCCACAAGCTCGGCCAACATGTGGCGCTAGGCGAACCTATGGCACTCTCTTATAGAGACGTGCCAAGCTATTCCCAACAGACGCACCAAAATGTTTCTCCACTTAGCCCAAGGGAAAATGCATACACTCAATGATCTTTTGCCTAAACTTTGTAATGCTAGGTAAGCCTTTATCACCCTAAGCCCTCAGTTTCACTCCAATGTATCCTTGGGGAAGACGGAAAAAATTACGTGCACAAATAAGTATCCAACCCCAATGATTCCTTCTGACAACCTCCCTCTTGCACACTCTTTCCAAAAATGTGATTATGCCGACACACATTTACCTCTCTCTCTCTCTTGCACTTCTCACTCTTCCATACACTTTCTCTCACTTGTACACAATTTTTTTTTTTATGCAATGTAGTTGTCATACATATTCAATATCTACAATACCTCAACAGGTGTCATCTGCTTCAACAATAGCATTCGGTATGGTATAGGGACAAATAAAGTACACACAATCATTCATCAGCTTTAGAAGGCCTGTCCATCATCAAGAGATGGATGATGCCCTGTTTGCAAGAACTACTGATTCAATGATTCAGATACGCTAGTATGCACGACGATGGGGATCAGAAACTCTACAGCTCTGTTGAGTATGAACTACTTCCTCAAAGATGTCATTGTACTACCCAAATATATCCGTAAGCATTCATTTTAAACCATTATCTGAAAACTAGTCTCGAATAGGTCAAACTTT
This sequence comes from Ceratopteris richardii, assembly GCA_020310875.1. Lineage (NCBI taxonomy): Eukaryota > Viridiplantae > Streptophyta > Polypodiopsida > Polypodiales > Pteridaceae > Ceratopteris > Ceratopteris richardii. Next base: position 182,149,261 of record CM035410.1, read on the forward strand.
TAAGTCTCAAATCATGCATGCATTCCCCATCATGCTCATATGCACTGTTGAACTCAATATGCACTGGTATACCATAATGGGATTCATAATTTAAGTGCAAAAGGTATATATTGAAAGTGGAAGGTTTAGCTTGCATATAATGGTGGATTAATCCTGCTACAACCACAATGAAGCCTTCGCATGCAGTATATCCACCTTGGTAAGCATTACTAGGTTCGAGAAATGATAGCTCATTTATCGTATATTTCGATAGGTAATCATAAGTTAGAGAAAGTATTTAGTACATTTTTTGAATGAGCAAGGTATATGTGCAACAATTTCTATAAAAAAGGATACTTGCTTGCCACAGCAAACGGCTTCCGGTCGTCAACAAATTAACATGGATCGTTTTCAAGTGCAATATGCATTCCTATGCACTGGTCCGCACACCACGAATGCAATGTAGTTGTCATACATATTCAATATCTACAGTACCTCAACAGGGGACATCTGCTTCAACAAAAGCTTTAAATACAATCATGAGATGAGCATTCGGTATGGTATAGGAACAAAGAAAGTACACACAATCATTCATCAGCTTCAGAAGGCGCGATGAACACCTATCCATCACAATGCTCAACAACATTGTTGTTTTACCCTTGTGCAGTTCATTTAGATGATCAATCACATCAATGCGGTCAACTCAAATCAAGAATTAATGAAGTCCATGCACGCAATTGATAAGTACAATTTGTTAGAGAAAGATCATGAGCTTCTTCTCAATTAAATTACATCTTCCTTATGATGCGCGTGAAGCTTTGTCTTTCGAAATTCATCAACAACATGCTGTTTTACAATTGAAAAAAACAAATGTCGCTAACGTGATTAACTATTGAACTCTGTATGTAGATATCCCTTCCAAAACTATACTTACGACCATGGGGATCGTCAGATGTCTGAACGACTTTCCTGTTCTTGCTTGTATTGCACATGTGGTTTCGCCCACCAATCCTTCCTTGCCTCGGCCGCCCAAACCTCGTCTACTACTCCAAATGAATGCTTCCCCCCTTCTTGCTGCTGTATGTGTCCCCCCCCTTGAGGACGCGCACTCCCCGTTCTTGTCGAGTCCCTCCTGACCTGAAGAGAATGAGCCAGCCAACGAGAGCCAGCGAAAATCCTTCCTGGACTCAGAATTCTTCCTTTTTTCATCTCTGAGTTGTTGCACACCCCGCGGAGAGAGAGTGTGTCTCCCCTTCTTCTCTTGTTCGTACCCCTTGCACAAAAACAAAAACCGAGAGAGAGAGAGAAAGGGCTCCCTCCTTCCCTTTTTCTCCTGCTACTACGTGCCTCTCTGCATGGAGCCCCCACCCACTCCTCCTGTTGCTGGCCCTGACCCCGTACATCATCCGAGAGCAAACCCCTCTTTCCTAATGAGGAATAGCAAAGCAGGAGGTAGCAGAGTTGGCGCCAGCACTTCCCCTAGTTGTCCTCGATAATTATGGCAAAAGACAAACAAAACCTCCTAAGTTCTGCACCACGCGATGTTGTATAGAAAATCACAACATTAATCAGAAAATCGCGATGTTGTACAGAAAATCGTGTTTTTCAAATCTGCTAATTTTTGACAAATTTTTTGCTTTTCTTTTACTTGGTCCTTATTACTCTTATCCCCAAGGCTTCAATCCAACTTCCTAAGAAGAAAAGAAATTTGTTTGATTGTTTTTTATGAATTTTATGAATTTTTTTAGTATTTTGCCCTAAATAAAGGTAAACACTTCAATTAGGGTTTCTTGTTTGGTGATCTACTGATCCTATGTTCCTTGATTGGTTATGATCTCTTATGGCTTAGCTATCAAAACAGTTCATGAGAAAAACTTTCCAAAGAAAATGTGCTATGAAATGCAAGTATCAATTTTTGCAAAGATAAACTCAATCACACATTTCTTTTCAAAATGCGGATCAGCTTTGTTTCTCAAGATTTATGCTTTGATTAGGTTAACAAATGAATCTTTTCTACTTGCATCTAGCTACTTTACCTGACCTTTCCTTAGTGCAACCATGTTATCTTCCCAAGATCAACAATATTGCCTAGTACTTGGTCAAAAAGAACTCTAAAAATGCAAGAATAGACACATGTTACCTCATCTTCAGCTTTCTTGATTCAAATTTTCCACACACCTGCACTTTTACTTCAACAATGTAATGAGCAACTATCAATTTACAAAAATTTCAGCACTTCCAATTCTAAAAGATGATCTATTGCTTTCTTTTCCCAAAAGACAAACAAAGACATCTACCTTTTCATGTTCACATTTCTTGATTAAAGAGTGTTACCTTTTCCTTGTGTTTGTTACCATCATCAATAGAAGATCCAGCAAGGTCCAACGTCAATGAAGCTTTTGAAATACTCCCCGGCAATGGCGCCAAAAAATGTTTGTTATTGATCTTTGGAGTTGTCCTCTCCAATCATTTAGCATAAAGAATCAACAAGACATCTTTATTTTGTCAATCCTGGAAGTATTCTTGAGACCACAGCCCCTTCAAGATGATAGAATCCAAGAAATAAGAGAATACTGGCTGGATTTCTGAGAATAGTGAAAATGAAGAGTTTTGGATTATCTTGAGCAAATCTCCACCATTTTCCACAATCTTGGTGTCTAATGCATGCTATTTTATCAGCAGAACACAATTATGAAGTCAAAATAAAAAAAAATATCACCTGCATCATACAGACGAGACAATCGCGATTCTGTGAAAACAGAGGATTTTCAGCTCCAGCACCATTCTTCATCATCTCATCACTCAACACATCAGTATTTAGCTCTCTTCATACACATTCAATCAGAATCACACAATAGAAGTTCACAAATCTCCATAGATACACAAGAACTAGACTCACAAATCAAAGAAACCACACAAAAGAGGAGAAAACACGATTTTCAGCAGAAAACTCCTTCTCTATTCACTTGGATAGCATGTAAACAAATGATTAACCAACCTCCTCATAATAGAGGAAATTATCTTATATACATTTTCGAGTGTCCCTTTTCACACTTGAATTTTGGTCCTTTCCTCTATTATTCTAAAAATATGCTATTTAGGAGTTTCCCAAAATTCTAGAAAAACTACATAAGATTCTATCCTACATAAGGAAGACTCTTCCTTATTTTTACAACAATTGCATAAATATTTTTACAAATTTTTATCATTTTACAATTATTTTTCTTCAAAAAGGCTTCCAAAAATGCATCTTCTAACACAACACATATGATCATGTATGCTTATTATCTAGGGAAGTTTTCGTGATTAGGGAAGTTTTGGGAATCCATTTTTGTACAACATGGGGGGATAGAAGAGATGGTGGGATGTACAAAAGAGGATGTGTAAGGTGTCATATTACTCGTAGAAAGATTTTCATTGAGCTGACTAAAGTTGAAGCATAAAATACACATTTCTTAGGTATCCAAAGCTGGCGAGACTTGGAATGAGTGGTCACCAAGGTCTTGGGCACCCAAATTTTTTGAATACATTGCCTTGGTTGAAATGGAGAGGGATGCTGAAGATCTGGAGTGTTTGACTCACTAGGTACTATAGCTTTGTGTATCCACCTTAGTTGTGGGAATGCCTTAGTATACTGTCTAAAGGGCCACTCTAATGTGCTACACATCGAGGGTGAGATGTCGTATCCTCACTATTTTGTAGAAGAAGGGAGATCCACTGCTATCATGTCTAGCTAATTAGGTAGTGAGAGGTTTTGTACCACAAATCTAAGTGAACACTATTTTAGCAAGAGTGATCCGATGGAGGTTCCTAAATCCTCCCCTGTATGACTTCTTGATTGGGGAGTTTGTGGGGTTCTATAGGGCTTGCTTGTGGTCTGTGATAGTTCACGCCCAACTGGAGGTTGAGACTTATGTGGCCATATTTTTTTGGGTCCCGTCTGCTTGCTCGATCTCACCATCTAGACAGGTGGTATTTCTTGCTTCTGTTCGGTAGGGCGAATTAACCCACACAAAGTTGGATGGAGGCCACACACAGCAGGAGGGTCTTCTGTTACGTCTAACACTCCTCTGCACTGACCTCCAAGTGGTAGCACATGGCACTATCCTGCAAGTTCCAACTAGAGCACACTTTTACAAAGATCTACATTTATCGAGTAGTGGTATAACCATTCCTAGCCTAGGATCATAGGTTCTATTAGTGGCCCGTCCACTCATGTTCCTGAGCAATTTTGAGTGTGGGTATCAAAAAGTCTAAAGGCAACATAGCATTCTGACCAAACACCATCTAGAATGGTGTGGCATTGAGCAGTGTCTTATAGGCTACTCAATAAGCCCATAAGGCATGGTGTAATCGTTGAGCCCATTCCGAACATTTATTGTTCATAATCTAGGTTAGGATGTTGCACTAAATCTTATTAGTACTCTCAGCCTGTCCATTAGCTTGTGGATGATACGGTGCCGATTTCTTGTGTATTACCATAAAGTCTTGTAATAGATATTCAATAACCTCATTTGAGAAATGAGTACCCCTATCACTTACAAGCTCGATAGGAAGTCCATATCTTTTGAAGACATTCTCGAACAAGAACTTTGTTGTGGTGCATGCATCATTTTTCCTTGTGGCCTTGGCTTCTACCCATTTAGTAAGATAGTCAATGGCTACGATGATATACTTAGCATGGGAGTTTTTTGTAGGGGGGTTAATAAATCCAACAAAATCTATTCCCCACTTTGAGAATGTGCACCCTCCCATCATGGGTCGTAGGAGCATCTCATCCCTACATATGGGATATTGATTTCTTTGACATACATCACATCATTTTACATAGTTGTGCGCATCCATATGTAGAGTGGGCCACCATAATCCTGAAAATAGTATGGCCTTAATAATGTGGTCAGGTCCAAAATGGCCTCCTGCTGCAAACTAGTGTGCAACTTTCAAAAGGTTGAGGTATTCACTCTCGTGCACACATATCCTCAAATAAACATCTCTTCCTTGCTTATACAGATTATCACCAATGAGTTTGTAGTCTAGAGCCTCTTGCTCTAGGCTTTGCTGATGAGTCTAATCACCCAAAAATTCTCTCAAAATAGCCTCAAAATAGCCCAAAATTTGAAACCCTAATTTTTCCGTTTCCTAATTTCTAGTATCACTTTTAGGTGAAGTCATTTGAATTCAAATTCAAAACTACCTCCAAAAGTAGCTATAAAAGGATCAAGAAGGAAGTCGCCAAAGGAGTGCTTGATTTGTGCCCAGTTCATGCCCATTTATAGAGATTGAAGAGATTACTCCATATCTCTATCATTCTACTCCCATTTTGCAAATATTCATTGCCAATGTGGTTGTAATCATATGTGAATCTATACATTCATCTTTTACTCCATCTCTGTTTTGTTCTCTGCTATACTCACTCAGAACAGTAAACTTGAGAAGCTCATATCTCGGGCTATATGTAACCTTTTTCAGAGTTTTAAAGTGCATTGGATAGCTCTCTAAGTCTAGGTTATGGTAACAATTCATGGCCATTGGATTTACCATTTACGAAAAATTTGCATTTTACTGCTCATTGGTCTATCTCTACAAAGCCCGAAAACAGTAGGAGTGTTCCAGATTTTGCTAAATTTTTTTCTCAATGCATAATTGATGAATTGAAGTGTTTTAACTTGTATTGGGAAGCTTTCTAAGTCTACTTGCTATCTCCAAAATGAATATTTATAATTCCTACTATATAGAGAGCACTTTTCATTCTTTCCAACAGGTGTATGTATAAAAACAACAAGTTTTGGGAGCTAGTCATTTTGCAACTAGTCTGTCTTGACTCAAACTTTTGAGATACTTGTTCCAAAGCACTTGGGTTATTTTTTTGTGGATTTAGGAAGCTCAAAGGCTCTATTAACCAAATCTAAAGTCTCAATTTGCTAGTGTGAAGCTGCTTGTAGCAGCACCAATTCATCTTCAAGTTGCATCCACCATCTCTCTCCACAGTGGTATTAGAGCATAGTCAATCAACATGGGAGATGAATTTTCATCATCAATTGAAAAGTTTGATAGAAACAGCTACCCAACATGGTCTCTAAGGATGGAGGCTTATCTTCAAGGGAGGAATCTATTTGGATGCACATCTGGAGATGAAGCTATGCTAACCATGAGGAACAAAGGGCAACCATCACATGAAGAAGAGGAAAAGCTTTCAAATTGGTGTTCAAAGGATGCACTTGCAAGGTCCTATATTCTAAACTCAATCTCTAATTTTCTTTTACCTAATGTCAATGGATGCAAGATATCAAGAGAGACTTGGAATGCACTTGCTTCTTTCTTCTCCTCTAACACTTGAGCAAGGAAGAACCAATTGTGGATGGAGTTCACAACAATGAAGAAAAGCCCCAAGCAAAGTGTGACTGATTATGTCACAAAGATGAAGGAGATTTCAGATCAACTTGGAAGCAGTGGAGAGGTAATTGAAGAGGAACAAATCATTAGACAAATCATAAATGGAATCGAAGCAGATGACAAGTGGGAGTCCTTCACAACAACCATGGATTTGTACATGGATATGCATGTACCCCACCTCAACACACTCATGGGACAAATCTTCACTCATGAATCAAAGATTAGCAAAGGTGGTGAGTCCTCAAGAGGTAATCAAAATTCTACCTTATATTTTGATAAAGCTAAGATTAAGAAAAAGTCAAAGAATAAGAAGAATGAAGATGAAGGTAGATCTTTCCAAGCAAACTTTGCAGGTAGAAGAAGAGCTAGAGGAAGAGGCAAATGTGGAAAGCAAGGCAGAGGGAGATTCCAATCATCTCAACCTTGCAATATATGTGGCTTATCTAATCATACTACTGAAGAATGTTTCATGAACTCGAGGAACTCAAGAGGAAGAGGATTCAATAGAGGTGGCTATGGATCAAATAAAGGAAGATACAATGGAGGCTACAACAACAGCAACTACAACAACAATTGCAACAACAACAACTATCAAAGTAGCCATAGAGGAAGAAGAGATTACAATAACTATGCAGAGCACCAAAGTCAAGAAGATTCATTATTGATTATGAATCTATCAGTGAAGAAGGGTAAGGATGATGATCACATCTTTTACATTGATTCAAGATGCTCAAATCATGTAGCAAGAAATGTGGTTTTACTCTCTAATTTGGAAGATCCTCACAACAAACATGAAGTGCAAACACGAGATGACACAAAGCACTCGGTGGAGAAGATAGGTAATGTGAAGACATGAGATGGGAATATGAACCTCGTAAGCAAAGTCTTGTATGTCCCTAAAATTACCAAAAATTTAATAAGTGTTGGGCAAATTGTTGAAAAAGGATTGCATGTTAGATTCAACCGATTTGGAGCATATGTTGAAGACCCAAGGCAAGGCTTTAGAAGGATTTCCAAAGGAGAAAAGACATGAAGACTTTTCATTTTTGAAGTGGAAGATACAAAGAACATAGCCTTATTTAGCTATGGATCTCAAACTCTAACAGAGTTGGAGATATGGCACAAAAGGCTTGCTCACATTGGTGAGAGGACACTCAAACAAATTTGCAACGACCAAAGTGTACTTGGTTTGCCTAATATCACAAGGCAACACATGATTTATAAGTGTGAAGCTTGTCAATTCGGCAAGTCTCATATACAATCTTTCGATAGGAAGGGATATCTATATAAAAATCTTTTGGATCTAATGCACACAGATGTGTGGGGTCCAAGTAAGGATCCATCTATATGAGGCTCAAGATATTATGTGTCTTTCATAGATGATTGTAGCAGGTGGACCATTCTATTTTTCATGAAGCACAAGGATGAAGTTTTTAATTGCTTTAAGAAGCATGTTGCTCTTGTTGAAAACCAAATAGGTAGGACTTTGAAAAGACTTAGATCAGATGGTGGAGGAGAATGCTTCTCTTCTAAATTTGATGCCTACTTGCATGAAAGAGGCATTAAAAGGGAAGTCACTACAAGGTATACACCCGAACTCAATTGTGTAGCAGAGAGGAGAAACAGAGCTTTTGTTGAAGCTACAAGGGCCATGCTCAATGAAAAGGGATTGCCAAACTACCTATGGGTAGAGGCTGTGTCTAAAGCCACATATCTCATAAATAGACTTCCATCTAAGTAACTAGATGGAACCACTCCATATGAAGTGTGGAATGGAAGAAGAATTGGTCTAGAGAATTGTAAAATCTTTGGATGCTTAGCCTATGCTCACATTCCTTCTCAAGTAAGAGGGAAATTGGATCCCAAGCTAGAGAAGTGCATATTTATTGGTTATGACCGAAACCAAAAAGGATATAGATTGTACAACCCAACCAATAAAGGATTTTCTGTGAGTAGAGATATAATTTTTTATGAGAAAAAATCATGGTTTGATGATGACAAGAAAGTGAAGCTGCGTTATGACTTGGATGGAGATTTTCCATCACTTCAACCAAAGGAGCCAAAGCAAATTCAAGAAAGTGATTTGGAGATTGACCTAGAAGACTTGGAAAGACTAAAGCTATGAAAGAGCAAAGGTAAAGCAAAGATGTAAGATGCACCTATCGCGATACACCGGCTTAATGCATGAATTTTTAGGGTGAATTAATTGAGTGAATTGAGGTACCTTTGGGCTTAATTTTGGACACATTGGGATGATATTAGAGCCTTAGAAGTGGGCAAAATACCTAAAAACCAGGGAGGCATTTCCTGAACCCTGAGAGCCTATTTTGACCCCTACATGCGTGAATGGTCATAACTTCCCCATACAAACTCTGATTGATGAGATTTTGGTCTCGTTGGAAAGCTTGTTGAGAATCCTACCTGGAGTTTTAGAACATGTATTTTTAAGTTGGCATTTATGTGGGGCTAGGTGGTCATAAGATTTTGGGGGTACAGTGAGTTACTCCAAGGGGGGCTTGTAATTGTTGATGTGTGTCAACTCACTCCAAGGGGGGCTTGTAATTGTTGATGTGTGTCTTTCAATCCATTGTGGTAAAGGAGCTATATTAACTTGTGAACTTTTGCAGGAACATTGCGTGCACTCAAGGCATTCCGAGGCAAGCTAGCAAGGGTGAGTACCAAGCTTGGGAGAATGCTTCCTGGGCTGGTGTAGCAGTCTGAGCAACGAGAGGATTCAAGTTGGAAGTTCTCTCAACCCTCCTTTGTCAAATCCTAGCTTAGGCTAGTACGACTTAGGTGTGGTGATTAATTAGAGCAATGCTAGGCATGAATGAAGTCCAAGAGAACCAATCAACAAAGTACAAGCATTAGGTAGAGCTTAAGTGTGGAAATTCTAAGGAACAAAAGTAAACTTGAATCGAGCAAATATCAAGTGCAAAATTCACTTAACTACTCCTGACGATGTGATTTCAAACAAGAGCTTAACACAATATTCAACTAAAAGAACAAAGTGATAGTGCAAATTAACATGCAACGAGAGTGTACTTGGGACCAAAGGGGTAGAGAAACCAGGCATATGAACCTGAGGTCAGGCAGACACTTAGGCCGAGACCGCAAAGCCTCAGATCTTCTGAAGCTAGTGTCAATCACAGTGCTAGGTCTTGGGCCCAGCAGTTGAGTGATTACCCATACACTCCCAGATCAGAAATAAGTGATTCTGAGATGTCCTATAACATGGAGAGACCAGTAGGTAGCTCGGGGGTGGCGTATCTAGAAAAGCTAGAAGGACCTTAAAAGGCTCAAATGGAATACATCAGGACTAATCGTCTAGGTGCTTGCATCTACGAAGACGGCCTGAGAAGATCTGTGGTACAGATTAAGAACCCCGATCAACCCCATGGACTAGAACACCAAGTAGTCAAGTTCGAGAATGGAGCATACCTAGATAAAGAAGGGACTATTTATGTATTCACCACTCTTCCTGATAGAACAGGCGAGTTTGGAAATGTGATCGCAGAGACCAACATGGGTGATATAGAGCAAGGGAACTTAGAGAGAGAGCCAAGAACTCCCCGTGGTAAATCCGTCTTGACCAGAATCATGACTCCAGAGTGGATTCCACAGGATAATAAAAGCATAGATTTGCTTTTAAACCGAGAAACCGATGAGGCTTTTTGGAGGTATAAGCCTGCCTAGCCTCATGAAGTAGGTACTCTCACAATCTATGAGTTTAAAGACCCTGATAGCCCAGGAAAAGTAACCTACCTAGACAATACGTCAGAGCGGATCTTCGTGGTCACTGAGCATGGCAGACATGCCTAGACATGGAAGGGTGAATTTGTTTTTCCCCAACCTCGGTCCAATGTGTCCTACAACCACCAAGGAGTTGGGACCTCCCAAGCTCATGGAGCTCAAAGAGATAGAAGTAGAGACAGACCTGAGGTAAGCTTTGCCAACTCCTTGGGAAGAGAAAGAATGAGAACAAGGACAGATAGAGAAGAAACCGAGAGACCTAGAGCCCCAAGGAACTAGAGAAATGTGGATGATTTCCCTTTGCTAAGGCCGAGAGAACACACTTGGACCCTGAGACCAACTCAGCTGGTGAAGTCCATGAAGAATTACTTTGATGGCACTAGAGACCCTTATGACCATGTGGCAAAATTTAGGCAAGTCTTGAAAGCTGAACAGGTTGAGGACTTATTCACACAATACAATGCTTTTGGCCTAACTCTTAGAAACGAAACTCTTACGTGGTTTCAACCATTACATGATAGGCAGTTTGGGAGTATAGACCAACTGTTAGAGGCTTTCGTCACTGAGTTCTCTAAGAGTGGCATACGACATAATACCTCCTCCCTGATTCATAGCTTTAAGCAAACACCTCAAGAGACGGTCAGACTAGCAGGAAGATGGTTTAGGCAGTACCTAGAGAGGTGCCCGGTACCTGAGTTACCCACACCAACCAAGTAAGTGGCTTTGTTCTTAGACGGATTGCTAAGTACCAAATTGAGATCATATGTGTACTTGAAGGACCCTAGGACCATCGAAGAGTGTATACGCATGTGCATTGACATTGAGGATAACCTAGGGGAGGAATTAGAACTTTCAAAAATCTACAAAGACTCAAATAGCTCTACTAGCCTCTCTTCCTCGCAATCCACATCTATTGAGGAACTTGTTGAGAAAGTGGCTCATAAACTAGGAGTCCCTAGTAAACAAATACCAAGGTTTGCACCAGTGAAAAGATGCTATACGTGTGGAGGTGACCATATGGCGAATGTATGTCCCATTATGGCCCAACCCCAAGTGAATCCCAGTAGCCAGTACTGCACCATAGAACGAAGGTACATCAATCACACCGTGCAAGACTACCCCTACAATAAGCAAGCAGTTAGGAAGACGTACCCTCAGCCATATCCACAACAGGGTAGATACCAAAATCAGTACCCACCACAGCAATACAATAGGCCACAGCAACCTTATCAGCCACCTTATCAAGGGCAGCAGAGACCTCAACCTGTCCCAGTGCAGCAACCCCCTGCTCCAACCAATGTGATCCCAGTGAAATATGCATGTGCTGAAGAAAACCTGAACAGAGCCATAGTCCCAATCACACCATTGCTATGAGACAGTGATCCAAGTGACCATAGTTTTGACTCCACACATATTGATAGCCCATAGGCTTACTACATGTAGTCACCCGAGCATAACGAGTCATACTATCATGAGGACCCAAGTGAAAATAGTGGGGACCCTGAGTATGCTAATGTCATGTACACAAACCCCAACTCTAGACCTCAACCTAGGCAAGTACGACCCCCATTTCCTAGAGGACCATGCTTCAGATGTCAGGGAGATCACCTCATACGTGATTGTCCACTGCCTTCCCCTACACAACCCCAACTAGTGACAATTCAGGGCTTCTGTCCAGATTGCGGAAAAGAGCATCTCTTACGAGATTGCCCGAAGAACCCCAATAACCTACCAAAAATCACTCCTATCAATGTCATTGGCCTAGTAGTAGACTCTACAGGAAGTGTAACTTCCACTGCCCCAGTGCATGTGGTCACTAGAGCTCAAGCCTTGCAGCAAACCCAAGGAGTAGGGCAAGAAAAGAGTTTTGAGGTTAGTGAGACAAAGAGTAGAACGAAGAAAAGGACAAGAGCTTGGAGAGATAGCCGGGAGAGAATGAAAAGAGAATTGTCACAGAAAATGAGCGAACTTGAAGAAAGCCTGAGGGAAACCAAAGCAAAGATAAGTGAACTCGCATCTCAAAACCACTCTCACACTACACCACCACTCCCCATCTCATCTCCCTCCAACCCATCACCTTCCATTCCCCAACTTTCTAATCCACCACACGTAGCCCACCCACCACCCAGAGTAGGATCAGTCCTAGCAGATCCCACTCCTCAGGATCTAGACATGATGCTTAAAGCATATTAGGCCAGAATCCAAGGAGGGCCAAATGTGACAGATCATGACAAATGTTACCCTAGAGCTGATTTGGAGATAGAACGAACAAAGCTTTGTGCTAAGATGGTCAAATTGGCGCAAGCCATGTTTGAAGCTAGTTGCTTGTTCAATGGCTCTAGCTCCACTAGAACACCATTGCATTTTGATGGTCTATTGGATAGATTGGAGAGGTTACTTGCAAAGTCTGGACAAGGAGCCACCTCCCAGGCTAAGGAGAGGGCAAGTGATAGAATAAGCATTCCTCCCCAGAAAGCTTATGTGCCTAACTCCACTGAACCAGACACCTCTTCTTCTATGAATAGGTATTCACCAAAGTTCCTGAGAGAGATTCAAGAAGAGAAGTGGGCAAAGGAAACTGAAGTCCCTCCTCCCATTGAACTTGTGGATGACGCACATGATCAATTCCCACAGGACATCCCTTCTATTTATGAAGAGTAGGAGAGTGCCCAATCTCATGAGAGGTTAGATTTTGAGTCTAATTCCTTGCAAGAGTTACCACATTTCACAGGCCCATGGGAAACCAAGTCAACTTGCATGAGAGCACCCACAGTCATGATAAGAAACGAAGATTTGGTCATACCTAGGAATACGGAGGTAGTAAAGAACACTAAAGTGCAGTGCAATCTCACTTTAGAAGAGCTACTCAAAGTTAAACCAGAAGTGTGGAAACATGTAGCCAAACAAGTGCCAGACATAGCGAAATCGCATTCCAAGGTAGGATCTCATAGAACAGTGCCAGAAATGTTGGAGAAACACTCACTAATTGGACATATATTTGAAGGTCAAATCTTAGGAAGAAAACCCCATGCCTATGTGAAGGGAAAAATTCACAAGTGTATCATATTTGTAAAGTTAGTTCACTTTAGTTCTAGAAGTTTTTTAAAATCACGAGAATACGAAAATCTATATAAGTTAGTTTGTATCAACTGACGCGGAGAGAGAGAGAGAGAGAGAATAGCGAGAAAGAAGAAGTAGGAGAAGGAGTTCATTTTATACGACTGAGTACAGTCGGGCTTCTCTGAATGAGAAAGCAACTGTAAAACTTCTGAGTTTTTTTATAGTTATGAGAAGAACTGAGTAAAGTTTTGTGTATGAGCCTCTCTCCATCATCTCCATGATTACCTACTGTGTAATGAGTTACAAAGATCAAGTTCTCCAAGCAACTCGATGCCTGGCATCGAATCTCTGCTGATAAGTCATATTTTCATTTATCTTTTTCATTCAGTGCTGAAGTGTTTGAAAACATGATGTTGTTGGAGCAACTCGATGCCTGGCATCGAATTCCAGTTGATAAGTCATATTCTAAGTGTGCATGAAATCACCTATAGTTTTGGTGTCTAAAAGATCAAGATTTTATGCGGGAAGTTGATGCCCGACATCGAATCCCTGCTGAAAAGTGGCCAAAAACATCCCAAGTCGATGCCCGGCATCGAATTCTCGTTGCAAGTCGATGCTAGGCATCGAATTCTAATTTTAAACAGGCGCTCTTACTATAACAGGAAAGATTTCTAGTTTTGGAAGGTCATACAGGGTCATCGTGTGAGAGCCATAACTTGAGTTCTAGAGATCCGTTTGATGCATATGATAGTTTGTTGGAAAGCTCTACTCTTCTAGTTGCACCCTATAAGGTTTCATGGAGAAATAATATTTGAGCTAGGAGAAATTAGCAAAATACTGAAGGTATGTCATTTCGGTGACTAGGAATTTCTGTAGAAGCAAAGTTCTCACTTTAGGCTATCATTTCTCAAAGTTTGGAGTGGCAATGAGTTAATGGTGACCATAGAGGTGTTCTAGTGTCACATTAATTCATGTCTTGTGGTTTTTCATACATCAACAAGTGGTATCAGAGCAGAAAGATTCTCGAGAGCAGAAGACGACAAAGGTACGAGAAGTTTTGTAAAGTTTTCCATTAAAGTTTGAAAGGTGAAGCATTTGAAGACACAAGGCATCAAAAGGTTACTTCAAAAGTATCCTCATACACAAAGAACTTCAAAAGGTATTATCCTTTATCCTTTAAGCTCACAGGTTGCAGCAGAAGGAAAGAACTATGGCAGATCATATCTCCATTGACAAACTGGACAGAGATAATTACCCCGCATGGGTAATGAGAATGGAAGCCTTACTTATGAGTAAGGATCTCATGATATATGTTACAGGTGAAGAAGAGAAGCCAGTATTTGAAGATGAAAGCCGACCAAAGAAAGAAGAACTTGATGCTTTAAAGCATTGGCAGAAGAAGGATGCAAGTGCAAAAGCCTACGTCTACAATACAATCTCTGATCATTTGCTACCACACATCAGAGGATTGGAATCATCTGAAGATATATGGAATGCATTGGAGTATCATTTCCAAAGTACTACTAAAGCACGGAAAGCAAGTCTATGGTCAGAGTTTACAACATTCAAGAAGAAGCCAAGTCAAACCATTAGTGATTATGTCACTAAGATGAAGGATCTAGCAGATAGTCTTGGATCCATAGATGAAGATGTTGAAGATCACAGATTGATTGCTCAACTACTTGCAGGTTTGAGAGGGGATGAAAGGTGGAAACCTTTTTTCTTATCAACAGAACTTTCATTAAATCATTATGTTCCAGATTTGAACTAGTTGCTTGGTTTGATGCTCACATATGAGCAAGACTTGAAGGGAGATGGAGATAAAGGACAAAGTTCTGCAATGTACATGAAGAATAAGAAGAAAGGAGATAAAGGTAAAGCAAAGGATGAAGAGGAGTCTAGTTCTCAAGTTTATTATGCAAGAGGTAAAGGCACTGGCAGAGGAAGAGCAAGAGGTTTTGGAAGAGGAAGAGGTAATCAAAATAACAACAAAAAGGCTTGCTGGATCTGTGGATTGAGTAATCATTTGTCTCATGACTGTTGGCACAACCAACAAGGATTAAACCAGAATCAAAACAACAATAGCAGAGGTCGAGGTAGAAGATATCAAAGTAATTTCCAAAGAGGTAGACAAAGTCAAAGAGGAGGCTATGGTAGAGGTGGAGGAAGAAGTTGGGGACAGAATCAATCCTACAACACCACCTACTACAACTATGCAAATGACACACAGAATGAAAGTCATACATCATTGATGATGAACTCAATCAACACATCAGATAAAGAAGATCTAAAGGTATTTTACATTGACTCTGGATGTTCTAATCATTTGTCACGAAACATAGAATTGATGTCAGAATTGGAAAAAGGCATTTCTAGTCACACAGTTCAAACAGGTGATAATACCAGACATAGTGTACATTCAATTGGAAAGGTGAAATGCAAGAGTGGAGCAGATTTGCTAACCAATGTTTTGTATGTTCCCACAATACCTAAAAACTTGATTAGTGTGGGACAGATAGTTGAAAAAGGTTTTCAAGTCAGGTTTACAAATGAAGGAGTATTTGTTGAAGATCGAGAGAATGGGTATAATCAGATTGTCTCTGGTAAGAAAGAAGGTAGACTCTTTACTTTAAGAGTGCAAGGGAACATTGGTCAAGCTTTGCTCACACATGGTGAAGGAGTGATTAAAGAACTTGATCTCTGGCATAAGAGATTAGGTCACTTTAATGAAAGAGGAATTAAAGCTATGGTTGCTAATCAGTCTGTACTAGGATTACCAAATGTGCAAAGTCAACATATGGTTTATAAATGTGAAGCATGTCAAATGGGTAAAGCACACAGGTTACCATTTCAGAAGAAAGGATTCAAACATGATGGATTACTAGAGCTCATTCATACAGATGTATGGGGACCAACAAAAGAAGGATCTATCAGTGGCTCAAGGTACTATGTTCTTTTCATTGATGATGCTACAAGATGGGTAACATTATATGTTTTGAAGGAAAGATCAGAAGTGTTTGGAGCTTTCAAGCATTTTCATGCATATGTAGAGAGAGTCACAGGTCAAAAGCTTAAGGGACTGAGGTCTGATGGAGGGGGAGAATATTTCTCCCAAGAGTTCAATGATTATCTTTGGAATGCAGGTATTAAGAGAGAAATAACTTGCAGGTATACACCACAACAAAATGGTGTAGCAGAAAGAAGGAACAGGACTTTGGTTGAGTTTGCTAGAGCTATGCTAAAGGAGAAGAACTGTCCAAATTATCTTTGGGCTGAGGCTGTAAATACAGCTACATATCTTGTGAATAGATTACCATGTGCAGCTCTGAATGGAATGACTCCATATGAAGCTTGGTGGGGTAAGAAACCAACACTAGATCATTGTAGAGTGTTTGGATCAATTGCATATGCTTATGTGCTATCACAACTTAGGCATAAACTTGAACCAAAGGCAGAAAAATATGTGTTCATTGGTTATGATGAAAAACAGATGGGTTACAGGTTGTGGAATCCTTTAACCAAACAATTTCTTGTTTCTAGAGATGTTACATTTGATGAACAGAAAAGTTGGTATGCAGATCAAAGTCATATAACTGAAGAATTTGAAGAAGAGGTAAGAAGATGTGAGAAAGGAAAATCAATTGTGCAGGTAAATAGAGATGAAGACTATATGCAAGCAAGTACATCCACAAGTGGATTAACAAGAAGAAATGAAGAAGCTCCTATATTTGTTGAAGAAGTGTATCCAGACACTTATGAAGAATGTGAACCAAGAAGGTCAAGCAGGACTAGAAGACAACCAAAAAGGTATTCTTATGATTCTTCTTACATAACTCAGAAGAACTATGCATATATGGTGAAAGATGATGAAGAACCTCAGAACTATGATGAAGCTAAAGGTAAGAAACAATGGGAAGAAGCAATGAAGGAAGAGTTCAATGCACTAGAGGAGAACAAGACATGGGAACTTGTTCCTAAACCAAATGGTAAGAAAGTAATTGGAAATAAATGGGTTTATAAAGTGAAGAAGCTTGCAGATGGAAGTATAGCCAGATACAAAGCTAGACTGGTGGTGAAAGGCTATGCCCAAACCTATGGCATAGATTATGATGAGACATTCAGTCCTGTAGCTAAGATGTCAACTATAAGGACAATCATTGCTATTGCAGCTTCAAAAGGATGGACCCTAAGTCAATTGGATATAAAGAATGCATTCTTGAATGGATACATATCAGATGAGGTATACATGGAACAACCTCAAGGGTTTATAGATTCCAGGTATCCAAATTTTGTTTGCAGGTTGAGAAGAGCATTGTATGGATTGAAGCAAGCTCCAAGAGCTTGGAACTATGGATTGGTGAAGTATCTCAATGATCTTGGATATCAAAGTTCAAAAGCAGACCCAAGTCTACTTATCAGAAGAACAGAGGAAGGTACAATCTACATTTGTATTTATGTAGATGACATTATAATCACAGGTACTTCAGATGAAGGAATCAAGGAGGTAAAGAGATTACTTGAGAAAGAGTTTAAGATCAGTGACCTAGGAAAGTTGTCATACTTTCTTGGAATGGAAGTTACTTATACAGATCATGGCATATATGTATCACAAGAAAGGTATCTTCTGAATTTATTGAAGAAGTTTGATATGGAAAATTGCAGAGAAGCTTCAACTCCACTTGAAGTTAATCACAAGCTCAGTAAATATGATGGTGCAGAATACAAAGATATGAGGAAGTATCAATCTCTTGTGGGTAGTTTGATTTATGCTACACTAACAAGACCTGATCTTAGTTATGCAGTGGGAGTTTTGTCACAATTCATGCATTGTCCAAAGGACCCACATTGGATTGCAGGTCAAAGAGTTCTCAGATATATCAAAGGAACTATAAAGGAAGGATTATATTATCCTTTTACATCAGATTTGAAGTTGAGAGCCTATAGTGATTCAGATTGGGCAGGTAACCAGGATGACAGAAGATCAACTCATGGTTACATGATATACATTGGTAATAAGCTTGTAAGTTGGTGTTCAAAGAAACAACATACAGTAGCATTATCATCAACTGAAGCTGAGTA
The DNA here is from genome assembly GCA_020310875.1 of Ceratopteris richardii. Taxonomy (NCBI): domain Eukaryota; kingdom Viridiplantae; phylum Streptophyta; class Polypodiopsida; order Polypodiales; family Pteridaceae; genus Ceratopteris; species Ceratopteris richardii. The sequence goes on from CM035410.1 coordinate 182,167,525, forward strand.
CAAAGGACTTGTGGAAGCAGCTAAGGAGGTCATATGGATGCAGACATTGTTCAAAAGCTTGGGCATTAATCAAGGTACACCTACAATACATGGAGATAATATGAGTTCACTTTATCTTGCAGCAAATCCAGTTTTTCATGCAAGGACAAAGCACATAGAGATACAGTATCATTTTCTCAGAGAAAAGGTAATGGAGAAGGAGATTGAAGTGGAGTACATTTCTACCAAAGATCAGTTAGCAGACATAATGACAAAGAGCTTGGATGGTGTGAAGACCAGCAGATTCAAAAGCATGGCAGGAGTAAAAGAAAAGAAGATGATATGAAGAAACAGGGAATGTCAATTAGTGATTGAGGGGGAGCTGTTGGAGAAACACTCACTAATTGGACATATATTTGAAGGTCAAATCTTAGGAAGAAAACCCCATGCCTATGTGAAGGGACAAATTCACAAGTGTATCATATTTGTAAAGTTAGTTCACTTTAGTTCTAGAAGTTTTTTAAAATCACGAGAATACGAAAATCTATATAAGTTAGTTTGTATCAATTGACGCGGAGAGAGAGAGAGAATAGCGAGAAAGAAGAAGTAGGAGAAGGAGTTCATTTTATACGACTGAGTATAGTCGGGCTTCTCTGAATGAGAAAGCAACTATAAAACTTCTGAGTTTTTTTATAGTTATGAGAAGAACTGAGTAAAGTTCTGTGTATGAGCCTCTCTCCATCATCTCCATGATTACCTACTGTGTGATGAGTTACAAAGATCAAGTTTTTCAAGCAACTCGATGCCTGGCATCGAATCTCTGCTGATAAGTCATATTTTCATTTATCTTTTTCATTCAGTGCTAAAGTGTTTGAAAACATGATGTTGTTGGAGCAACTCGATGCCAGGCATCGAATTCCAGTTGATAAGTCATATTCTAAGTGTGCATGAAATCACCTATAGTTTTGGTGTCCAAAAGATCAAGATTTTATGCGGGAAGTCGATGCCCGGCATCGAATCCCTGCGGAAAAGTGGCCAAAAACATCCCAAGTCGATGCCCGGCATCGAATTCTCATTGCAAGTCGATGCTAGGCATCGAATTCTAATTTTAAACAGGCGCTCTTACTATAACAGGAAAGATTTCCAGTTTTGGAAGGTCATACAGGGTCATCTTGTGAGAGCCATAACTTGAGTTCTAGAGATCCATTTGATGCATATCATAGCTTGTTTGAAAGCTCTACTCTTCTAGTTTTAGCCTATAAAGGCTCATGGAGAAATAATACTTGAGCTAGGAGAAATTAGCAAAATACTGAAGGTATGTCATTTCAGTGACTAGGAATTTCTATAGAAGCAAAGTTCTCACTTTAGGCTATCATTTCTCAAAGTTTGGAGTGGAAATGAGTTAATGGTGACCATAGAGGTGTTCTAGTGTCACATTAATTCATTTCTTGTGGTGTTTCATACATCAACAAGAAATACCATTGGATAAGATAGGAGACATGAGTGAAGGAGAAGAAGGAAATACCTATCTCCCAATTACCCATCAAGGATACACAACAAAGGCAATTTTGGACTCAGGTGCAAGAGTTGCAATTGCTACCACTTCCCTATGGAAGTGTTGGGGCAAGCCAGCACTCCGGTCGATGAGAATGAAATTGCAAATGGCCGATGGTCATATTGAAAGGCCCTTAGGATTGCTAGAAGGAATAACTCTCACTACATGTGGTGTTGAGTTCGAACATACTTTTGCTGTATGTGACTTTAGCAAAAACCAAGCCTACGAGATGATTTTGGGAAGTCCATTTATGCGGCAGTTGCAAGTGGTACAGGATTGGGGGACCAATTCCTTGTATTTGCAACACCTAGGTGTTACAACAAAAGTCAATCTCAAGGATTACTCTCAGAGAGACGTACTGCCTATTCAATGGAACCCCATCCATAGAACCAAGGATGACACGGAGTCAGTGCACTCCATAGGATCAGGATCCTCATGGATGCATGAAGACACCCACTTGTGGATGTGTAAAGTTGCAGTAGAAGAGGAGGAGAGAAAAATCCAGAGAGATAGGTGCGAAGGAAACCCATGGATCAATCCAAGACCCAGCCTATGCACTTGTAGTTTTTCTTGACGAAGAATTTGAGCCTCACGGCTGGGCAAAAATTTTAGCAAGAATGGATGTAGCCATCAACGAAGAACAATGGACACCCCACTGTGACGAGGATGGCTACGACATTTCAGTCTTTTCCATAGAGCCAATCATGGGAGATTCGGTTCTGGAAGAATGTGAACCTAGCACTAATGCATTCGAGGATGCAAGTGACTCTGATCTAGAGTCAATCATGATGGACCCACCTTTTGCATCAGATGAAGAATACTTCCATGAAGTCGAAGCTTACCCCCAGAGACACAGAGAAATCATGAATGATGTGAGGTTAGCCACACAAGTAGCCACCAAAAGTGAGGGCAAGAAAAGGAAAAAGAAAGAAGTCACACCAGAAGAGGAAGAATCCTTGTTTGAGGTTACTGAAAACTTTAAAAAATATGAGATAGACGATAGGAGAGTCATGATAAGAATGCCTAAACGTGAGGCACAAGCAGGAGAGGCCTATGATAGCAAGGAAACTACCAAGAAAATGGTTGTAGCCATAAAAGAGGGAGAAGAAAGATGCACCTACATAGGGCATGACCTAACGGAAGAAGAAGAGCAAGAGTTGATAGCTTTGCTCAGAGAGTACGGATATGTATTCACTTGGAGCTACAAGGACCCGAAAGGTGTAGACCCTGACATATGTTCACATACGATCCCCATGACCTCAGAAGCCAGGCCCTCTAAACAAAAGCCATACACATACAATGACAACTATGCTGCCAAGATCAAAGAAGAGATAGATCGCTTGGTTGAAGCTGGATTTATCTATGAAATTGAGCATACCGAATGGGTATCCCCCATTGTGGTTGTGCCCAAGAAGAATGGAAAATTGTTGTGTGTATTAACCTTAAAAAAGTTAATGCCACCATGATTAGAGATAGTTATCCTCTTCCTATCACAGAGCATCTATTAGAAAGGGTAGCAGGCAAGGAAGTGTACAGCTTCCTGGATGGGTTCTCTGGCTACAATCAAGTGGCCATTGCACAAGAGGATCAGCATAAGACGGCTTTTGCCACAGAGTGGGGCATATTTGCCTTTCGGGTAATGCCATTTGGTCTTACCAATGCACCAACCACTTTTTAGAGGCTGATGTGCCACGTGTTTAAAGAGTTCCTGAGGAAGAATTTGGAAGTCTATGTTGATGATCTTTGTGCTCATTCCAACATTAGACAAACACATATACCTAAACGCAAGCAAATCTTTGACAAATGTAGAGAGTATCAAGTCTGCTTGAACCCAGAAAAGTGTGTTTTCATGGTTAGGCAAGGCAAGATTCTAGGACACATAGTGTCAAAGAATGGCATATCCACGGACGAGGAGAAAGTGAGAGCTATTGCAGAGTTACCTAGGCCAAAGAATGTCAAGGAAGTACAAGCTTTCATGGGGCATTGTGGTTATTACCGACGATTTATACACATGTATGCCATCATAGCAAAGCCTCTGCATGGACTTTTGACTAACTTTGAGTGGACTGATGAATGTGAAAACTCTTTCAACGAGCTCAAAAGAATATTGTGTTCAGCACCAATCTTGACCACACGAGATTGGAATAAGCCCTTTCATGTTCACGTGGATGCATCCAATTATGCTATTGGATGTGTGCTTGCACAACCTACAGGTGAAGGTAATTTGGATCTTCCAATTGCCTATGCCAGTAGACAGTTGAATGCAGCTGAACGAAACTATATCACCATTGAACAAGAAGGATTGGGTATGGTATATGTAGTTAAAAAGTTTAGATACTATTTGCTTGCAAATAAGTTTAAACTTTTTACTGATCACCAAGCACTGTTATACCTGGTAAACAAGCCATGCAATACAGGCAGATTGGTGAGATGGTTTCTCTTACTAATGGAATATGACTTTGAGGTAGTGGTAAGGAAAGGCAAGAGTCACTTGAGAGCAGACCACCTCTCACGACTCACATCAGGAGAGGCCCCACAAGGAGTATCAGATGACCTTCCTGATGCTTACTTGTTGAATTTGGAAGTGGTACCTCAGTGGGCCAAGACACTAGTGCCAGTATTGACATACGGGCCTAAACATCCAGTTGTAAACACTCAAGATACAGAGATAGTAAAAGCCCAGAAGTACCAGATAATGGCAGGAAGTATGTACAAGCATACAGATCAAGGGATCCTAGCTTTTTGTGTGGAAGAGGATGAGTATGCAAAATGGTTGCAATGAGCACATGTAGGTGCATTCGAGCAACACTACTCAAAACAATGAACCCTACAGACACTCAGGAGACTAGGAGTGCATTTGCTAACTATGGAAGTTGATGTCCATAGAATGTGCAAAGAATGCCCAATCTGCCGCATTAAACCACCAGTGGAACATGCTACTCTTTATCAAATATCTTTAGTACCAAATTGGAGTGAACCACTAGTAGCCTTTCTGAAGACGAAAACATTCCCTCAAGATATGACCCTGGCGAGGAGGAGAAGTTTAGAACAAGAAGCCCTAGACTACTCACTTGTTGGTGATAATTTATACAAGCGTGGTAAAGATGGTTACCTGAGACTATGTGTCCATGAGAGTGAATATCTCAAGATCTTGGAAACTGCTCACCAAGGTGTAGCAGGGGGACATTTTGGACCAGATTGGGTGATCAAGGCAATACTATTTGCGGGCTTCTAGTGGCCAACCCTTCACATGGATGCACATACCTATGTGAAAGAGATGTGATGTCTGTCAGCGAACTTAGTATCCTATATGTAAAGATGAGATGCCACTGAAACCTATGATGGGTGGACGTGCATTCTCTAAGTGGGGAATAAAATTTGTAGGTCCTATTAATCCCCCAGCTAAGGGTTCACATGCTGAATATATCATTGTAGCCACAGACTATTTAACCAAGTGGGTAGAGGTAAAGGTCACCACAAAGAACGATGCTCAAACGACAGCTAAATTCTTATTTGAGAATAGGTTCACTAGATACGGGCTACCTATCGAGCTAGTAAGTGATAGAGGGACTCACTTCTTGAATGAAGTTATTGAAAATCTGCTCCAAGAATTCTTGGTCGTACACAAGAAGTCTGCTCCCTATCATCCACAAGCTAATGGGCAAGCCGAAAGCACAAATAAGATCTTATGCAATGTGTTGACAAAATTGGTTAATAATAAACGCTCTGATTGGGACAAACAGCTACACCACGCTGTTTGGGCATACTGAGTCGCCTATAAAGCGATACTCCAAGCCACACCCTTTCAGATGTGGTTGAAGCAACATGCGAGAAAATTAGAGAAGCGTGGTTATGGACCTATGATCATAAATAGGATCTCGACTAGTGGAGCAGTACAACTAGCCACTTTAGAAGGCGATATTCTCCCTAGCTACATAAGCAGATGCAGAGTCAGGTTATATCAGGAACCTTTGCCTGAAGAGATGCTAAATCGACTCAACACTGCCAAGAAACGCAAGGAGGAAGAAAAACGCATCCGAGAAGAAGCACAGGCTGAAGCTTTAGAATGCATTCGACGAATGAAATTGAGAAGGAAAGGTAGAGATCAATTCTTGACTGACACTCATGAAGCTCAAGGTTATCACATGGCCATGTGCGAGGCCTCAGGTGAACGGTCCCATAAGATAGTTGATCGACGACCTTTTGTGACCCTAGAAGTAGGACAAGGAGAGAGTGCAAGGACCATGAGAGCTTTAATTGATTCAGGAGCAGCCACTAGTGCAGTTCGGCTTTCTTACTGCCAACAATTGCAATTGGAGGTAAAACCCCTAGAAGCATATCTGATAGGGCTTGGAGGAGTTGAAACCCCTTGCATGGGAGAGGTGGAACTTCCCCTCTACATTCAAGAGGTCCCCATGCCAGCAAAAGTGCTAGTATGTGAAGACGAGGATCTTGCCGAACCTCTTGTTTTGGGCCAAGACTAGATCTATGATCACGCAGTCAATCTCAACCTAAGAAGTGGACTTCTTCAGGCTTAGGCAGGCGAAAGCCGCCTTACGATTGAATTAGAAAATCAAGCACTCAAACCATTAGAAAAGGCACCAAATCCAGGTCCCTCCAGGAACCCACATGAAGATAACAATACTGTTCTTGTCCAAAGTTCTATGGTGTAGAGGATTGTCACTCTTGCCGAAGGTACAGAATTCAAGGAGGAGTTCCCATCTGTTCCAAAGAAGAATCTAAAGGGGAAGGCTGAGCAACACACGACACTCAGGAGACCGATGATCAAGCAGCTTGAGCACCAACCTAGGCAATATGAAGTGCCTTGTGGCATGAAGCAGATCTGGATACACAAAGGGGAAAAACCACGGCTCTAGAGACAGGTTCTCAAAAAGGCCTCAAGCGAGCCACACCATCAAGGACCAAAATGAAGGAGTTCCCTAGGCAACACCCTAGCTATACCATTTCTATTTCGGTCCCTAAGCAATCCATGAAGGCTATCCCTAATGCTAGATGGATATGGGTGCCCAAAGCCTGCTTACAAGCCCAAACAACTTCACCTCCAGTCACTAGCTTAAATCAACACTCACAAGTACTCTTGGCAAACAGCTCAGGGAATATACCTACACCTCACACTGTTACACCTTCGGACAAACCTAGACCTGTCTGGAAATGGGTACCCAAAAGGTCCCAAATCCGGCCCAATCTAGTTCATAGATCTTTTCCTGTCATCAACTCTAAGAGCCACGAGCCCTCAATCAAAGTTTGGAGACTTAAACCATGTATCAAACCCCAGGCCCAATTTTGTAAATCCATCCACTCTGATGTAGGTGCATTCTGCATACATTGCATATCCAAGTATGCATCTAGGATGACACTAACCACTAACCACTACTCACATCTATCACAAACACTTCACCTCTAACCACTAACCATCTGGATTGTCATGTTAGTATTGTGGAGGGAACACCATTACATCTTGTTTCCTATGCAACACTAATGTGCCTTTCTTCTTCTAGCAGATAAGCATCAGAAGTCTAATGGAAGCAGCAACAGGAACAAGCTCTCAGGTGGGCACTAGTACTCAAAGCAATTGGGATACCATGCCTGTGGAGGCTCCACTGACAGCGAGGCCTGAAGAGTTCCTGAATGTGCGAAGGATTCCCATCTTGGATCCGCCGAGTGGCCTAACAGAAAGAGTGAAAGGACATTCTCATTGGTTCAATGAGATGCCAAGAGATTTGGGAGATGCTGATCATATTTGGGAATCCAAGTTGGAATTTGGAGGAGTTTGGTGGACCTTTGAGTTCTTCTCACGAGACTTTGAAGCATTGCAAAATGTAGCTCCTCTTCAAGATATCTGGCAGAAAGCAGGATTGCAAGACTATTTTAGTGCAACTCTACCTAAACCTGATTTCCTTAGGTGCTATTACTTGATTGCACCTCTGAAGGCGACAGGAGATAAAGATCATTCAGGCACATTCCTGGTGCCCTCTCTATCAAACCAGGAGGAAATGAAAAAGTTTGAGTTGAACATCACTTTAATCAGGGAGGCCCTTCAGATGTATGGCACCCATGTACCCTCCGATCGAGACCCTTTGATACCGGAGTCTATGAAGAACAATAAACTCAAGAAGTTGAAAGAGATGTGTGCTCTCACCCCAGACATCGCCATACCACTACGGATGTGCCTTCAATACTTCGCATTTTCGGCTCAAGATCGATTCACCCAGCCTCATAAGAAGATCTGGTATGGGTTATACCTAGCAGAGACCGGGAGCTTCCCTATTGAGTTGCCAGTGTGGATACTTGACCAGTTATATGAAGCAGGCAAGCGAGGAGTGTGGAAGCCTACTTTGAATGGCTGTTGTGCCATTACAAGAATCATCTACAGATGCCTCGCTCATGATGTGCCGATTGCACGGGCCCTTAAGTACTCCCAGTTGCAATTCTTCCAGGGGCGGAAGTCAGGGGTTCAACCCGCTAAAAGAATGCGGGGATCACTTTCACAGGTTCTCATTCCCCATAAGGCCACCACAGAAGCTTCCCCTAGAGAAGAGGAACAAGTAGCCCCATTCACGATTCATCTCCAAAGACCACAATCAGGGGGCATGGTACAACCCACTCCATCAGCCCCACCACTACCCACCGTGCTGAGTTTGCCTCCATGGTTGCATTGGGAGAGGATACATCCTTTGACTATGAAAGCTTTTTGCAAACTACACAATTATCTGAGAGTGAGATCTTCTCAGACACTGACGCTCCCGGATCCTCATCCCAGAGAGGACGGCCACATAGTGGGGCACGAAGAGTACATTGGGAAGATGAGGCACAACATACTCACACTGAAGGCACACATGATCAAGAGGAGGCACATGGAAATGAATCAGAGGAGAGTAAGGAGGAAGCCCCTGCTTACACTGCACAACTCAAACGGCTCTACAAAACGATCAAGCAGGTACAAAAGAGGCATAAGCTATCAGAAGAGGCAAATAGAGCGATGGTGAATCAAATGCTTCAAGCAGAGAATGCAGACCCCCACTTTGTTGAATCACTGAACCTTTTGGGTGAGACATATGGAATTATAGTAGCAATGCGGATCATGTTACATCGCAACCCTCCTCAATATGACCAACGAAGGATTGATACGCAACCGCGAAGGGGAAAAATGATTCAGATGGAAGTCTCTACCTCACTCCCTACAAACACTCAGGAAGATGTGCACATGACCAGCCCCACTCACACTGATGTACACGATGATAGCACAGAGATACCCTTCCCACCATCACCTCCCCTCCAGCCCACCGAACCCCTTATCACTAGCCTTCAAGAACAACCAATAGTCACATTCAGTGAACCTTTGCCACATACCACCATTTCTCCATCCTTCCCTTTACCTTCATCCACCAGTTCCAGCCAATTTTTTGAACCCCATATAGGTCAGCCCGCCACCGATCAAACTATAATAGGTCACCCTTCATATTTCCCAGCCCTCGGACAACCACTTGCCACTACCCAAACCTTAACACACCCATTTCCATTCACCAATACTATTCCTCTTTCCTAGCCCCAAACCATTGAGCCCCTCTTTACCTTCTCAGAACCAACACACATCACCCGACCTCCATTCTTAACAAACCTTGTAAATATACTTCAAAAAATTGAGAATTATAATAAAAAGTCCCTTCCCCAACCCACCTCCCCCACATTCAGTGCCACCACTAACACACTACCTACCATTCCCGTATTCACGATTCACACTTCACACACCATCATGTCCGATCCTATGGACATTTCACCTTCCACAGGACCACTCACCACCACTTTTGTCTCAACATCACCACTTGTAACTTCACACATGCCACCGCACACACCCACTGTTAGCACAACATCCACTTTTCCCTTTCCCATTTCTCGGCCCCTTGCATCTTTCACCTCCACCTCTGCATCCACCTCATTCAGTCATGCATTGGACACCATGTTCGAAGCCGCTGCCCAGCTTAAGGAAGAATACCGATTATTGGAAGAAAACAATAAGGAGTTGTGTACTCCGTCATCCCACCTCCAGTCACGTGTCAATGCCGTGGAATTGAGTAATGCAGCATTACAACAAGAAGTTACCACCCTCCAACAATCGAATGCAGAGCTTGAAGCCAAGTATACAGAGATGGGTAAGGCTATGGAAGAACAACTTAGAGACCAGCTGGCTCACAATGCTAGACTACAAAGAAACATGGCCTTACTTCGCCGCCACTTAGCAGCTGCTCAAGAAGAGAATAGAAGACTACAGCAACAAAACCAGGAGAACTTAGAAGCAACCATTGAAAATACCCCAGGGGCACCTATAGACCCTACCAAATTCCAAGCTATTCCCTCAGAACACATTCAACAGGTATTGGAAGGTTATGCGACCCTTTTGGAAGCACACGATCAACTAGTAGACCAAGTAAAGGAACTCCAAAGCTCCGAAGTGCCCCCACCACACTCAACAGAACCTAAAGAGATGGTCAATGCTGCAACTTCACCAGAGTCCGAATCTTCAACGACCAATGAGGTACTTGAGCTACGCCAACAAATTGCAGAATTAAAGATTAAGTTGTTACAATATGAACAACCCCCCTCTCCAGCTGATCAACCAATAGAAGAGGAGGCCATTGTCATTACAGTGGAAGAAACATTTGAAGATAATTATGAGCCTCAACCTCTTACAGGAGGCAGAATCACCGACGAGGGACAAGACACTTACAAAGAACCCCCAGCGGCCTGGATGAAACAAGTCGAAGAAATGGGGCCCACGCACGAAGAGTGTATCTCCACCTAGATGATGGCCATGAAAACTATCGAGGATACAATACTTCAGTCGGAATATTTCAGACACCTAGCTCCGAGGCGACTGATAACCAGTTCAGAGTTGCAATATAAGCCCTACTTTGTACTATTGGCAGACTACAACGCGGAGATCAAACGCAAAACCAACAAGTACCCTACTTTTGCAACACAGTTCGAACCAGAGGATATTCCAGAGGAAGCCAAAAAAGGGGCCATATTCCAACCTATCTGGAGGCAAAAATTACTTGAGACCTATCCGGAGATGCTATGCACATGGGATCACGCTCCCATGCATTTGAAATATAACCCTTGCTTTGGGCCAGTGTAGAGAAGAAGATCATGGAACGCATTTGCTATAAAGGTTCAGAACAATGCAAATTGCAAACAATGGCTGAATTACCCCTCCATCGCACCCCCAACAGGCACGCCAACAGTTCAATACATGATAGCTACCATCAGACATTGGATGCCATGCCTACACCCCATGCCAGATGTCGCCGCGCAAATGATGCTCAAAATCCTAGACATGATGCAAGTGGTGTTAAAGACTTTTCGAAATGTACGTAACATCCAGCCTCCAATTCCGGGGTTCATCAATGGTAATTATGATTTACTTTATGATATGAGCACGACCCCAAGTATTCGAGTGGCTTATGCGTGGCATGCCCGAATAAGATATCTCCATGCTTGCTACAAGCAAACGTTTGATGACATGTTCACCACGGGTGACACTCAGAGTACATTGGCAGTTGCAAGGAACCCTGTGTTCCATGCTCGCACTAAGCACATTGAGGTGCATTATCATTATGTCAAGGAGAGGTTCTCTACTAGGGAGATCAGCTTGGCATATGTGCCCACGCAGGAGAACATTGTAGACCTTTTCACGAAGGCTCTGCCTAGGAAGAAGTTTGAAGCTTTTCGCAAAGCTTTGGGCTTACTTCCTTTTGTGGAGTGATTTCCACATAGCTTGGCACTTCCTTATACCAGAGTGTCAGCTACTTGTTCACCGCATCACTCCCTGGGGGATCTATTGATATATTTAAATTGTGATGTCTGTGAACACCTTAGGACCATCGGGCACTTTTTTCCCTCTTTAGGAGGCTTTTTTCCCTCGGCTTGTATATACGCCTATTGCCCTAATGGGCTACTTATCTTTGTACATTCTAGTGGTAATACATTCAGTATTGTGTGTTAGGCTCCAGGCTTCTTCTTCTTCCTTGTATTGTTCGCACGTCTAACTCCAACAATTGCCACATGGGATAATTTCTTTCATCTGGTAACTTTTCAATTGATACATTCAAGTCTCCCATGTTGAATTGTTGTAAACAAAGAAGATAATTCAGTAAGATTGATGAAGGATCTGATAAAAAAGACAAATAGCTCTGATACCAATGTTATGTTTAAAAACTTATAAAGATCAAAGCACACAATGAAACATGGTGAGACACCTCCCAAGATCTTCAAAAGATCAAACAAATACTTCGAAACTTCAAAAATCAAACTTTCCTCCAAACTTTCAAGAAAACAGAAATGGGTGATTGTAGCAAAATAACTACCAGAAACTCTCTGTGAAGCATTTTTAAAAACTAATCATATATTCTAAAAATAGACTCTGTGCAGCATAATTTAAAAACAAAAAACCTCAAAAAAGATGGAGTATAGCTCCCAGAAAAGTAGTTTGAAGTAAAGGTATGGGAGGCCTACAATAGCAAGGTATGACTAACTGTCTGAATTGCAAACTGATGTAAAACAATAGCGAAACTCAAAGCTCTATAAAAGATTTTGATATAAATAGAAATTATGAGAGTTAACGAAACTCCTCCAAGTAAAATCACTCAAAAAGACCTCATAATGACTGAGATATGGAAGTTTTAAGAGAAGTATGTCTCTGATGAGACACCCGATACACAAAAGAAACTATCTCTACAAAATCACCTACTTGCGTAGCATTTTTTCATTGAATTTCGTAGAAAAATTGATTTATTTATGTAGTAAAAATTCTAAGCTTCACAACGCATGAAGAATTACTCAATCTGGCCACCTACACTAAGAGAATCACTCTTTTTATTGAGAGGCTATCAACAGAAGTGTCTTCCTTGTCTAAAAAAAAAACTCTCCTTTCCTTCTTACTTTTATCTACTTTTACTATAAATTTGGAGATGTGAGCACCTCCACATGTTATTTATTATAAATAATAAAATCCATAAGCCTAAAAACAAAACTTTAGATTTTGTTCTTATGTAACATGCTAACCAACTTTGAAGTCTCATTTGGCTGGTGTGAAGCTGGTTGCAGTAGCACCAATTCATCTTCAGGTTGCATCCACCATCTCTCTCCACAGAGATGTGGACCCAAGCAGACAAAGCAAAGGCACACCCCCTTAGTGGTCTCCACTTCATGGCAGCCATTTGAGAAGTGGTTCATGCATTGGTCCCAAAGAGAGAAAAGTATCTGTTAATCACCACTGACTATGCAACAAAGTCGGCTAAAGTTATTGCCTCCCCCGATTGCACCACACAAACAGTTGCTGATTTTATTTACAGTAACATCATTTACAGATTTGGATGTCCCCTAGAAATTTGTACAGACCAAGGTAGTCATTTTGTGAACAAGGTCCTACATGAAATTTTTAATAGGTATAAAATCCTACATAGGACCTCTTGTGCCTATTATCCAAGAGTTAACAGATAGGCAGAATCCACCAATAAGGTCTTAATTGCAATGTTAAGGAAGGAATGTATGTTACAACCCAATTCTTGGGATATTGCTTATCAAGGTGCCCTCTAGGCATATAGATTAGCTTGTAAAGAAGCTATAGGATACTCTCCATTCCAACTGGTTTATGGGGTACTACCTATTGAACCCTTTGAATTTGTACATGGTTCACCAAACCTTTCATTCATGCAGGCAAAGAAAGAAGGTGGTGTCTGTGAGAGGCTTGCAGCACTGCACAAAGTGGAAGAAATCCATCGATATGCTAAACAACAATTATTGGAGACACAAAGGAGGAGGAAGGAGGCACATGATCAAAATCTGTGGAATAATAACTTACAAACATGCATGTTAGTTCTTCTCCATAGACCTCAAATCCACACACAAGTAAGGGGAAAATGGCTTCCAAACTGGGAAGGACCTTATAGAATTAAGACAATGCTGAATTGGGATGCAATGGAGTTAGAGACTCTGAAAGGCGAGGTACTACCACTGGTCAATATATCCAAGCTCAAGGCCTATCATCAGCACAAGTGAAGATTTCTGGATCACCTGGAACTTGCAAAATTTGTCCAGGTTGTACATAGCCTTCTCATACCATATTTTTGCTTAAGTCTTGATAGTTTTTATCCTTCTTCATGCTTGTTCCTTGAGTTTTTATGGAACTTAGAAGCCATTTCACAACCCTTGGCATAAACAAAATTTTAGGAAATTTTTTGGGAATTTTTAAAGCATTTTTAGAATTTTTTTAGAATTGTTTATCTTTTTTCAATGTCATTTTTCTTGATAAAATGGAGGAAAAAAGAAAGCTCTCTGTGGTTTTGAGTGGGATAAGTGGCCTAGAAATGCAGAATTTTTTTTTTCAATTTTTTTTTATTTTTTTGGATTTGTTTTGAATTTCTTTGGTTTTATTTGTAGTTTTTATCTATTTTTGGTATTTTTCAAAACAAAAGCCCCGACGACTGATTTTCTTTTTATTTTTAATTTTTTCACTTTATTTTAATTTTGCCCAAACCCCACAGATGGCTTTCAAATAATCAAAAAATTAAAAAAACCGATATATATATATATATATATATATATATATATATTAATTTTTCTTAGTCCAATGCGTTTGGCTCTAGATTGCACTCGGATGGCATTTTTTTTCAAGTTTGGGGTCATTTTCATATCTTTTTGCACCCTTGAACTCATTTTGTGAATTAGTTTTTCCAAAATCCCAGCTTTTCTCTGACTTTTGGTCAAAACCCACTTGTTTTGAGCACATTTATCACATGTTTTTCATTATGCACATGGTCCACATGGTCTATTCTCACTTTATTTTACCATGTGTTTCACATTTTTCAATATACACCCTTTGTAGCTTTCCTATTTTATCATTTTGGCCCTCTCCAAGCCCCTAATCTTGCTCCCTACCCCTCCCTTTATCCACCTGACTAGCCCCACCCCTTATCCCTCCTTACCCTATCCCTCTCAACCCTCTTAGACCTCCCTATACTTTCCCTCCTACCCTCCGTTCTCAATCATCTGCTCTTCAATGCAAATTTCTTTTGGTTCTTCTATGGTGCTTGCTCATTACTACTTTTGATCGACTTGGTAGCTGCTCAATTTTCATTTTGAAGATTTTGCAGAATAGGAATCATGGTGACATTTCTCCTCATTATTTTGGTTGTTAGCTCTCTAGGACGGAGAGCCCATCAGATGGTGGGCAACTATTCAGCCCATCACTATCGAATTGGTCAAAGTCAACATGGTCAAGGTCAAAGTCAAGAGGTTCAAGGTCAAAGCATTCAAAGTTCAGATCTCATCGTGCACAGGTAATGCACAATCAATTGTTCACAAAGGTTATGTTTTGCAGAAAGTTGGATGCACGTTGCAGTTGTCTTTCTATAAGTTCTCTAAGGTTCAAAGTGTTTTGAAAGTGTTTGTAAGGTTTACGTGAACCCTCCCTTAGGTACACATTTGAAGAATTGAAAGGC
The DNA here is from genome assembly GCA_020310875.1 of Ceratopteris richardii. Taxonomy (NCBI): domain Eukaryota; kingdom Viridiplantae; phylum Streptophyta; class Polypodiopsida; order Polypodiales; family Pteridaceae; genus Ceratopteris; species Ceratopteris richardii. The sequence goes on from CM035410.1 coordinate 182,182,579, forward strand.
AAAATGTGAAGCCAGGTGAAGAGGAAGCGTACACAATAGTGAAAGTATGCCCCCCATTTAAAATTTTGTTATTGTCCTAAAGTCACTACAGGACAAAACAGGGATTCATTGGATGCCCACATTTGGAGACAATCTTGGGACATCAAAGTGAGCACCAAGATGCTCTATGAGTTAGGAGCATACGTGAACCGACACTCAACTCAAGGCATGCATTATTCTTGGTTAGACTAGTAAGGTGAGCATAGTCTACACTAGGAGAGAGAAGAGCAAGAGATATAGTGAGTGTGCAACACAGAGAAGCAAGTGCAAAGTGTGCACGAAGTGTGGCTCAGGTGTGTTCAAAGGAGTGCTAAGCAATGCAATCAAAGGTCACAAGATCCCATTGAAGTTGTGTGTGCATCGACAGAAGGTGTCCATCCCTCCCCCAATTGGAAGCTTGAGTGCAAGGTGTGCACAAGTGCAAGCTCTTGGAGAAGGTGGAGGTCTAGTGTAGAGAAGGTCAGTGGCAAAAAGAACCTTGGGTATTTTGTAACTTTGTTGATTGTGCACTCTTTGGGATTTCGCACAGAGAGTATTTGGATTGTGTTGTACATCATTATTGTACTTCTCTCTTTACAATCAATCTATAGAATTTTTCGGTGTCTGTATCCTTCTTCTGACCCTTCTTCCTTCTCCTACAAATACTCAAGTCCCTTTCTACACAAGAATCCCCCAATAGTTCCCATGAAGCTGCATCTAGATGCCTTGAGGTGCACTCTAAGTTATGTGAGTGCTACTTTGGATTATGCATTGTTTTATGAAGTTGGTGTATATTTGCAGGTTCATGGATACACCAATGCAAATTGGACTGGTGGTATTCCAGAAAGAAGATCTACTAGTGGCTTTCTATTCTCACTTGGAAGTGTAGCTATTACATGGAGCAACAAGATGCAACCCATTGTTGCTTTATGGAGTATAGAGGCTGAGTATAGAGGTGCTGCAATGGCATCGTGTGAAGCATCTTGGTTGGAGATGCTACTTGCAGATTTAGGTGTGGAAGTGCAAACGCCTATTACCATCTATTGTGATAATCGTAGCAACATATAATTAGCATGGAACCCTATTTTGCATGCGAGAACAAATCATATCGAGGTACATTATCACTTCATCAGAGAGAAGGTATTAGCATGTGATATTTATCTCGTTTATGTGAGAACAGATGAGCAGGTTAGTGATATTTACTAAAGCACTTGGAGCAAAGAAGCTGAAGAAGTTCCGAAAGATGTTTGGATTAGAGAACATTATGTTGAGCTTGAGGGGGAGTGTTGAGATATCAAGCTCAACATGCGATGATCTAGAATGACATGTATCACTTTTTCATTTCTCTAGTGTGTATAGTGGTCATGCCAGTATATGTCAAGCATACTTCATTGAGATTTACTAGATTTATCTACCGAGAGTGATGGCGTATTTGTTTCTTGCTAGCTCACTCATTCATAGACATCTGAATTTTCCTAATGTATTGTTCTTTATATATTGCACTTGTTGTATTGTTGTTTTAGGTTATTCTTGTATATTTCTTTATGTAATTGAAGAAGAAGAACAAGAAAACCATTCTTCCTTGCCTCAATCTGTTTGTGTGCTCCTCTTTGATTGTGATAGTGTGTGTATGAGATCTCTTCCTTATCTCCTTCCTTATGAAATATTCCTTGAGAAATGCTGGGGCTTGTGGCACACTAGGCACTTGTTTTCCTAATCGACTTTTTGGATCTATGCACATATAGGGGGATAGTAGGTTGTGGAGGTGATGGTAGTGGCATACCTGCTATGGGCATAGTTAATGGAATTTTCCCAAAAGAGGTAGTAGGAACACATTGCCATGTGGTATTCATGTGCATGGGTGCAAATTTGATTGTGTTCAATGGAGCTAAAACTTTTTTGGTTTGAGAAATTGAGATAGATTGGTCTACATCATTATAGGAGTATGAACAGATGGCACACTTGAAGTAGGTGCTATCGTGGTGACTGTAGGCTTAATTAGAACCATCAAAATCAAGGGTATGAAGAAGAGTCTTCTTTGTACTTCTCTAACAATGAATATTCAGCTTTGGGGCTATGTTTTCAACCACACTAGTAAATCAATAGGTTTCTTGAAAGGTTTTTAGTTGTGGTGGGAGCGACCATCACAATTCTATGCATGTTTTTGGAGCCTAAATAATAGAGTTGACAAACACTTGTCATTGTTTTTTGTGAGTGTTTCAGCTGTAAGGTCAGTCTTTCACTACCATTTTATTGCATATACTGAGCACATACACACTACGTATGCCTCTCTGGATACCACTTATATATGTCCATGTGGTTATTGACATAGTTGTTACATCTTTGCATAAAGCCTTTGACATTCATAAAGAAGGTCGTGGTGAGGTTTTCTTAACTACGAGATGCCAGATGTCAGCATCTCTTTGGTGATGCAAGTGGAAGACTTGCCCATCCTCACCATAGGAGATGTATGCTAGTTGTTCATAGGTGCTCAATAAGCCTATTTGCGTTCTTTTGGTTAATTAGATATATGTAATGGAGTTAGTGATCCACTATGTAGGTTTACATGTGAGTACTTGCAAATTTATGAGATTCTAACACTAGTCATATGCTCATTGTGCAGAGGAGACTCTAGAAAAATATTTCCATAATTTTTTGGTTTTGTCAACTATACAGTGTTCAATTTACTCCTTGAAACACTTATTGGTGTGAGAAAATTTATTCTCACATAATCCTTTTGGTTGGTCATTATTGTTTATTACCATTATTCTAGGGAGACTGTTGAATTTTTCCCAAAATCTAACAGTTGGTGATCCTATTTTGAGCCTTACTAGTGTTTGGACTCTTCTAGCTCCTTTATCATTATAGTCTGTTCTCTATCATCATGGCATCAAAGATTTGGGGCACATCTAGTGGATTTGGGTCTAGTTTCAATGTTCCCAAGAGGATCTATAACTTATAGGAAATAGACCATTTTGAGATCCAAAACTTTGATGGAACAGACGTTTCTCTATGGATGAAGATGGTTGGGATAAGTTGGATGAAATGGCTAGGTCTATCATTCAATTGCACTTGGTAGATAACGTTTACTTTATAGTATTGGACAGTGAAAATGCAAAGGAGCTTTGGAAGAAGTTATGCAATACATATAGAAAAAGAAACATCATCAAATAAAGTGTACTTGATGAGAAAGTTATGTCCTTTGCATGAAGGACACAAATAGCTTTTTTTTCTAGTCTAAATGAGTTTGATGTTATATTCTCTTAGTTATAGGGACAAAAAATGGAGATGCATAATGAAATGAAAGCAATCTTGTTGTTATGCTCCTTGCAACCATTATGGGATACTTTTTTCATAGCTATTATCAATAGTGCACTTGGTGGCATACTAGTCTATGATGCCATATGTGGAGCACTCTTGAGTGAGGAGATTCATAGAAAATCTATGTTTGGCACTTAGAGTGGAGATGCATATAATGTTCATGGCTCATACCAAGGAAAGAATTAGCAACATCGTAGGAGCAAGAACAAAGAAAAGAATGGTCAACAAAATGAGAGAAGAAGTAAATCAATGAAGAGGGATATCAAATTCCATTATTGTCATAATAAAGTGCACATTAAGAAAGATTGTTATACGTTGAAGATGCTAAAGGCAAAGGACAAATTGTTGATGGACATGTTAAACAACTACCTCCACCATCTACTTTGATTGTGAAGATTGGGAACTCAATGCTATTTCTAATGATGTTGATGTGTTGACACTTGATAGTATTATGCCATTGAGGCTCTTATGGCTGATTCTCTTTCCCACACGTGGCTACTAGATTCAAGTGCTTCTTTCCATGTGATTCCACATAGAGAACGATTATCTAATTATTCAATCTCTTGGTATAGTAAGAATTTCTGACTCTTATCAATGTGAAGTTGTGGGGATTGGAGATGTGGTTGTGCACTTCATTGATTGTTCAAAATTTACTATGCATAATGTACACCATGTACCTCATTTATCATGTATTTTGATGTTAGTTGGTTGACTTGGTGACCTTGGTTACAAGGTGGTTGTTGATGCTCAACCCTTTTGCATATCAAAGGGCAATATGGTTATTGCATAAGGAATCAAAGTTGGCTCACTTTTATTTGTATCAAAGAAAGAAAAATTGTTAGCTATTACTAAACAACCTATGGTTTATGGCATGGCCATTTGGGCCACATATCTCATATTGGAATGGAGAATATTTCTTATTCTGGCTACTTACCAATACTATCTTTCTTTGATTTTTCATTTTGTGAGCATTGTGAATATGGAAAGCGAACTAAGGATGTGCATAAGATGCATATTGACTCTTCAATTCAGCCTTTAGATCTCATTCATATAGATGTGTGTGGTCCTATGCCCATAAGATCATTATGTAGTTTTATTTACTATGTCACTTTCATAGATAATTCTACTAGAAATGTTTGGGCATATCCTATCAAATATAAGGATAAGGTATTCCCTACCTTCAAAAAATGGTTTGCTTCATTTGAGATTGAAAAATGAACGAAGGCTCAAGTCTTTACGTTCAGATAATGGGGGTGAGTATACATCACATGAATTCAACCTTTTTTGTGATTCTAGAGGAATTTGTAGAGAGTTTCCACCTCCTTGTATCCGAATACAAAATGGTGTAGCTAAAAGGATGAATAAAATTATTCAAGATAGATCAATTTTTATGTTGCATCATGAAAAGCTTCCACAAGGCATTTCAGCAAAAGTAGCACTGATTGCAATTCAAGTGATAAACCCTTTCACCTAGTACTACCAAAGGTGTGAAAGTGGCACAAGATTTATGGATAGGGAAGCCACCATATTATGATGATCTTCAAGTTTTTGGGTGCGAATCATATGTTCATATACCCAAGAATCTCAGACAAAAACTTGACCATAATTCAAAGAAATGCATTTTTCTTGGATATGGTCAAGAAGGCCAATTTGGATATTGCTTTGGGATCTTGAAACACGGTCAGTGATCAAAAGTAGTGATGTCATTTTCAATGAGTTTAAAATGCATAAACAACCAATTAAGGAGGTTGAAGTGAGAACAATGGTGCTTGAGGATACTAGTCCTTGAGTTAGCATGCATAAAAATGCTACACATAGGGATGTTCAAGATAATTTCCAATCAAATTAGTTTGCAAATGTTCCTGTTCAGCAACCGTTAATAGGTTCTTCATGTGTCTCGCATCGAGCTGATAGATACATTCTAGGTTTGGATTTGTTTATGCTAATAGATGCTAGTGAGCCTTCTTTCTACAAAGAGGCTATGTGGATAGTGGATCATGTCAAGTGGGCATGTGCTATGAGGAGTAAATTGGATTCTATTCACAAGAATGGTACTTGGGAATCAGTACCTTTGCCAAAGGTTAGGAAATGTTTACCATGTAAATGGGTGTATAAGCTGAAACTCACATTAGATAAAGCTTCTCCAAAGTATAAAACATGACTTGTTGCAAAGGGTTTTAAGAAACAACATGGCATTGATTTCGAGGAAATATTCTCTCCAATAGTCAAGATGACTACCCTATGCATGTTGTTTGGATTTCTTGCAATGGAGGACTTAGAGCTAGTCCAAATAGACATGAAAACTTCTTTCTTATATGGAGATCTTATTGATGAGATTTATATGGAACAAACAAAGGCCTATGTAGTTTGTGGCAAAGAAATTATAGTTTGTAAGCTAAAGAAGAGCTTATATGTGCTCAAACAGTCCCCTAGACAATGGTGCCAAAAGTTTGATGCTTTTATGAAGTATCAAGGCTATTCTTGAAGTAATGAGGATCATTCTCTCCACAGAAAAAGATGCTCAAATGGAATCTTGATATGTTTGATACTTTATGTCGATGATATGTTGATTGCTGGGAGGTCCTCATATGATTTTTTATTTCTCATAAAGAAGTTGAGTGAGACATTTGATATGAAGGATTTGGGGTGCTGCCAAACATAATCTTGGCATGCACATTATCTATAATAGGCATAAAAGATGCATATACTTGTCTCAAAGTGAGTACATATCCAAAGTACTTCACATGTTCAATATGCACGGTGGAAAGGCATTGAGTACACCTTTACCCACATATGTGAAATCCAAAAAGTATGATTGCCCCAAATCAAATGACGAAAAGGAATTCATGACCCAAATTCCTTATGAGCGTGTTGTTGGTAGTCTCATGTATGCTATGGTAGCTATCATACCAAACATTGCATTTGTAGTGGAAATTGTGAGAAGATATATGTCTAATCTTGGCAAGAAGCATCGGCAAGTGTTCAAGATGATTATGAGATATTTGAGTGGCACTAAGGAAAAGTGTCTATGCTTAGGTAAAGGAAAGGCATCCATTACTGGTTACAAAGATTGAGATTATGCTGGATATGGAGACAATCAAAAGTCAACATAAGGGTACATTTTTCATTTTGCTGGAGGTGCTATCTCTTGGATATCTCATCCTCAAGAATGTACAACTATTTTGACCACAAAAGCAGAGTATGTTGTAGCAACCGAGGCATGTAAGGAAGCATTTTGGCTTTCTCATCTTGCTTGTGATATGGGTCTACCTCAACACGTACCTCATTTGCTCAATGAAATTCAAAGTGCCATTGCTATGGTTAAGAATCCAATCTATCATTAAAAGACCAAGCACATTGAGGCAAGGTATCACTTCATTAGAGATTGCTTAGCCATTGAGTGCATTATTTTTGAGAAGTTTCATACTCGAGATAATGATCTAGATGCTTTGATAAAATCTCTACCACAAGATAGCTTTTGACATTGTTGTCACTTGATGGGGGTTACTTGATTCATGATCTTACACAGGTACTTTTATACTATGTAATGTGAACATCAGGTCAGAGGTATAGTTTGTATACTTACACTCAGTTATTCTTTACCATTCTTTATTTTTTCTTCCACATTAATTTTGGCCATATTGGCCTTTCATGGGAGATTGTTGTTGTAAGTTTCCATGTGAAAGGTGAAATGGCCTTTAGACACTATTTTATATGTTCTTTAATAATACATATAGTGGCTTGGTCAGCCACATACAGTAAGTTCGATTGCATTTGTAACACCTAAGTAATATATGTGCGTGCTCCCTATTGTTGATGTGTATAACATCACAAGAACTAGGCTAATGTGATATCAGATGTCCTCTATATCATCATTAGCTCAACAATACTTCAAATTCTAAAATCCTTGCCACATTATGCAAGAAATGTGATCACTTACTCTCTTTGAACATGCACCTTCTTCTATTAGAAGTTTAGCTTTAGTCTTATCTCTGATTTGTTACAAATCCTCAAGATTCTTATGCATAATGGCTAATAGACATTGTCTCATGTAGTACGTGAATGATTCCAAACAATACTTTGAAGCATTACCTCAAAAATAACTTAATTCATGCTCACGTGTTGAACTATGTCTAAAACTACCTTCAATTTCTTTCCAGTTTACATACCTATAATGTTAAGCTTAATTCTTTGAGCACATATCCCATTTTGCAAAGATCTTTTTAGCAAACCTAGTTGATGATTCTAGCTTTTAAATGAGCTATCATTGATTAAAAACTTTAGATAGCACTTCAAGATCTGACTTTAAGAATTTCATGAAATTTTGTGCTTAGTTCTCATAACTATCAAGTGTCATACATATAGTTACAAATTGACTTTGATCTCATCACACACTGTGAATTGACTCGATTCCTTCTACATAAATGTTGATTTACTATTAGGGAAGATGTGTAAAAATTGGTTTGGCTTCATTCTACCCATAACCACAAAAATGGCTCTAACAATAAAGAGTTTTTCATCACACTATCACCTTGAGAATCTCAACTTTCTTTATATGAATTTAGAACTTACATTAAGTAATATGAATCTCAAAACTACATGTTTATGAGCTTAATAAACTAATATACATTCAATTCTTATACTTCTACAACTCAAAATCATGAGTTGGAAACTTCTAGAACTATTATGGATCCAATTTTCTAAGTATATGTTACACATATGAATTTGTCCCTTCACATTAGCATAGTTTTGAATGTCCAAGCTTCACAATCTTTTTTCTCTTCCTTTGATTAATTATATCTTCATTAATACTCTTCATATAATTTGTCTTCATGATCAATTAGTGAGTGAAGCTCCAACAACTCCCCCTCAATCACTAATTGACATTCTATGGATCCTCATATTTTCTTCTTCTCTTTTATTCCTGCCATTCTTTCGCATTTGCTTGTCTTAACACCGTCTAAGATTTTGTTCATGATATCTCTTATTTGATCCTTTGTAGGAGTATACAACACTTTAAGTTCCTTCTCCATTACTTTTTCTCTCAAGAAATGATATTGAATTTCTATGTGCTTTTTCCTTGCATGAAATACTGGATTTGTAACAAGATAAAGTGAACTCATATTACCTCCATGAATTATGGGTATACCTTGATCAATTCCAAAGATTTTGAACAAGATTTGCATCCATATGATCTCTTTAGTTGTTTCTACCAATCTTTTATATTCTGCTTTTGTTGATGATAAGGCTATTGTGTGTTGCTTCTTTGAACAAAAACTCACAAGCTTATTACCTATATATACCATGTATCCATGGGCTGATCTTCTATCATCTTGACTTCCTACCCAATCTGACTCACTATATGCTCTCAATTTTTTCTTAACTAAAAGGATAATATAATCCTTCTCTTAAAGTTCCTTTAGTGTATTTGAGAACTCTTTAACCTTCAATCCAATTTGGATCCTTTGGACAATGCATAAATTGTGAGAGGACTCCCACTGCATAACTAAGATCAGGTCTTGTTAGTGTATCATAAATCAAGCTTCCCATAAGAGATTGATATTTCGTCATGTCTTTATATTCTGCATCATCATGTTTACTAAGTTTATGATTAACTTCAAATGAAGTTGAAGCTTCTTCGCAATTCTCCATGTCAAAATCCTTCAATACATTTAGGGGATACCTTTCTTCTGACACATGTAAGCCATTATCTACCTAAGTGATTTCCATTCAAAGAAATCATGATCACTTTCCTAGGTCACTTATTTTGAATTCCTTTTCAAGTAATCTCCTCACTTCTTTCATTCTTTCATTTGAGGTACCTGTGATTGTAATGTCATCTACATATATGCAAATCTAGATTATACCTTCATCTATTCTTTTGATGAGTAGAATTTCATATGATTTTGAGCTTTGATATCCAATATCATTAGAGATTACATGCATGAAAGCAAAATGAAAAGAAGAGTGTACTCACAGAAAAAAGATTGTGAGAGACTCAATGTGAGTAGACCAAGAAATGGTTAAACTCACATGGATTATAAATGAGCTTGCCAAAAGCATGGAGTAGCCTCGTCAAGCTTCTAACGAAGTACAAATGGAGGGAGAGGCCTCCTTACATAGATTTGGGAGGGGTTGTCCAAAGTACATCTCATGTGGGTTGATTCCCCTTAAAGGACAATGAATACAATGGTAGAAGCAAACGGCAAGGTAGCCAAATATAAAAGAGATATAATATAAAATGGAAATGGAGTGCCTCCTAGATACAAAATGGAGAGGCACTCATGCAGATATAAATGTATATGATGTAGGAGCAATCATGTTGTCAACAAACTCTCCACATTAGCTAGACCTAAAACAGATTGATTTGCCACCATAGCTTTGATTGCTCTTTCATTTAAATATTCTAACCTATTATGTGAGAGGTCTAACAGTGTAATAACCTCTATTTGATGATGAGGGAATATTGTTCAAACTTTCTTACCATGAACAATTTGATTGTATCCCCTATTTGGATCTTTCACAAAAACTCCTTCAATTGTAAACTTGACTTGAAAACCTTTTTCAACTACTTGTCCCACACTAATCAAGTTCTTAGGTGTTGTGGGAACATACAAAAAATTCATTAGAAAATCTACTCCACTCCTGCACTTCACTTTTCCAATTGAATGTACATTGTGCCTTGTGTTATCGCTTGTTTGAAATGTATTTGGAATGCCTTATTCTAACTCTAATGTTAGCTCTATGTTTATAAATAAATCATCAGAACAACCGAAGACAATGTAAAATACCTTGAGGTCTTCTTTCTATGTTGTGTTATTCGCATTCATCATTCATGTTGTATGGTTTTGATTTTGTGTATCATTGGCATAATTCTAGCAGGTAGTGTTGTAGGATTCGTTTTGTCCCCAATTTCTTCCTCCACCTCTACCAAAGCCACCTTTTTTACTTTTTCTTCCTCTTTGAAATTGATTTTGATACCTTCCACGTCTACCTCTAGTACTTTTTTCTAGTTTTGATTTGAGCTCTGTTTGTTATGCCAACAATCATATGCCAAATGATTGCTTAAGCCACATATCCAACATGTCTTCTTGTTATTACTTTGATTACCTTTTCCTCTTCCATTTCTTGTGACTTTAGCTCTACCATTGCCTCTTCCTTTGACATAATTGGTCTTAGAAGTCAATTCTTCATCCTCCTTTGCTTTACCCTTTATCTCCTTTCTTTTTATTCTTTGCATACATAGTAGAGCTTTGTCCTTTATCTCCATCAAACTTCAAATCTTGCTCAAATGTGAGCATCAATCAAAGCAATCTAGTACGAAATGATTTAATGAAAGTTCAATTCATATAAAAAAATTTCCACCTTTAATCTCCTCTCAACTCTATAAGTAATTGTGCAATCAACCTATGATCTTCAATGTCTTCATCCATAGATCCAAGTCTATCTTCCAAGTCTTTCATCTTAGTGACATAATCACTAATGCTTTGACTCTGCTTCTTTTTTAATGTTGCAGCCTTTGATTGTAAGCTAGCTTTTCTAGCTTTAGTAGTGTTTTGGAAATGATCTTCCAATGTGTTCCATATATCTTTTGTTTTTTCCAAGCCTCTACTATGTGGAAACAAGTGATCAGAAATCGTGTTGTAGATATAGGATCTTTTATTTGCATCTTTCTTTTTCCATAACTTTAAAGCTTCTAACTCTTTCTTTTTTGTTTATGTGTGTGTGCTCCTCTTTGATTGTGAGAGTGTGTGTGAGCTCTCTTCCTTATCGCCTCCTCATGACAAAGAAGACAAAACATGACTGAAAGAGTGCTCTAGACACATAAAGCACTTCAGGTATAACCACTGGGAGTGAGCATGGGAAACAAAGTAAAACTCAACCTAGTGTGTGAATATAAGGAATACCAAGGAGCAAAAGAAATAACAGATAGATGATTGGACTTGATAAGGCAAAGAATTTGAGTCATTACTTGCTCTACCAATGGCTGCATGCATGGAAACCTAAAGTAATGGAGTATCCATAGTGTATGAATAAAAGGAATAACAAGGATGAGCCAGAAGCATTGGATTGAGGCTAGGATAAGGTAACAAATTGTCTTTGGTACCAACTCCCAAGTATGGTTTTTGTGTAGGTCTTCAATCTCTTCCTTCATGGGATTTCCCACTCCATCTAGATCTCTAACCATATAAGTGGAAACCAAATCAGTAAGAGGATTTCTTCTTTGCTTCCTCATAAGATGAGGGCTCCTCGAAGTTTGAATCTTATGCTAAATAGGTAGAGTGTTTAGTAACAAATGATGTACCATAGCCATACCTTTTTGGCTGATGAAGCAAGGAAGAATGATCTTCTTATTCTTTTTATTACATAAAAGGAATGTACAAGAATGACCTAAAATAGCAATACAACAAGTTCGATTTATAAAGAATAGTACATAAGAAGAATCCTAAGGTCCAAAAATGAGTGTGCCGGCAAGAAACAAATGTGTCATCACTCACGATAGATAAATCTAGTAAAGCACAATGAAGTGTTCCTAACATATACTAGCGTGACCACTATACATGTAAGAGAAATGAAAAAGTGATACATGTCATCTTAGATCATCACATGTTGAGCTTGATATCTCAACATTCCCCCTCAAGCTCAACATCATGTCTTCTAATCCAAGCATCTTCCGAAACTTCTTGAGCTTCTCTGCTCCAATTGCTTTAGTAAAAATATCAGAAACCTACTCATTTGTCCTCACATAAACAAGATCAATATCACCTACTAATACCTTCTCTCTGATGAAGTGATAATGTACCTTGATATTCCGTGTTAACTATATGTTGTTACAATTATCACAATAGATGGTGATAGGCTTTTGCACCTCCACACCTAAACCTACTCATTTGTCCTCACATAAACAAGGTTCCGTGTTAACTATATGTTGTTACAATTATCACAATAGATGATGATAGGCTTTTGCACCTCCACACCTAAATCTACAAGTAGCATCTCTAACCAGGATGCTTCACATGCTGCCATTTTAACACTTCTATACTCATCCTCTATACTCAACAAAGCAATAGTGTGTTGCTTCCTGTTGCTCCATGTAATAGTTGCACTTCCAAGTGAGAATAGAAATCCACTAGTAGATCTTCTATATAAAATACTACCAGCCCAATCTCCATCGGTGTATCCATGAACCTACAAATCTACACCAGCTTCATAAAACAATGCATAATCCAAAGTACCACTCACATAACATAGAGTGCACCTCAGAGCATCTAGATGCGGCTTTGTGGGAACCTACATAGACTTATTTTCAACTCCAATTGTGTTGTTTAGATCAGGCCTTGTAATTGTGAGATATATCAAACTTCCCACAATTTTCTTATACATAGTAGCATTTTCCAAGGCTTCAGCTGATGTAGTATCCAACTTTAGATTTTAAACTAATGGCATAGAAATTGGCTTACAATCAACCATACCATACTTTTGTAGCATACTCAAGGCATATTGTCTTTGTGACATCCACATACCTATTTTTGTATGTATAAACTCAATGCCCAAAAAGTAGCACAACAGACCAAGATCTTTCATGTAAAATTCTTGCATAGGGAGTTGCTTTACCTCTTTAATGCTTGCTTCATTGTCAGCTCCTACAATCAAGTCATCAACATAAATAGCCACAATCGTGATGCCATCATCACCCTTCCTTGCATATAATGAATGATCTACATCACACATAGAAAATCAAATGGTGTTCAAATAACCAGCAATCCTTGCATGCCAAGCACGCAAGGTCTCTTTAAGTCCATACAAAGACTTTTGCAACTTGCAAACATATTCAGGGCACTTTGAATCTTCATATCCTTGTGGTTGGTCAATATATACTTCTTCCTCTAACTCACCATGTAGGAAAGCATTCTTCACATCCATCTGATGCAAAGTCCATTCGTTTGTTGTAGCTAGTGCAACAAGTGTTCTAACCATAGACATTTTATCTATAGGACTAAAAGTTTCCTCATAATCGGTGCCATATCTCTATGGATATGATTTTGCTACCAATCGTGCTTTGTACCTGCTTATGCTACCATTAGCATTGTGCTTTACCTTGTAAACCCACTTGCAACCTATGGGTTTCTTTCCTTATAGCAATGGAACCAACTTCCATGTATCGTTTCCATAAAGTGCAGCCATCTCCTCATCCATAGCTTTTTTCCAAATTGCATTTTT